>NW_020769318.1:15547516-15615854 GCF_900518735.1 Pseudonaja textilis
CTTCTCTTCTCTTCTCTTCTCTTCTCTTCTCTTCTCTTCTCTTCTCTCCTCTCCTCTCCTCTCCTCTCCTCTCCTCTTCTCCTCCTGTCCTGTCCTGTCCTCTCCTCTCCTCCCTCTCTCCCTCCCTCCCTCCCTTCCCTTCCCTTCATTTCCTTTCCTTTCCCTTCCCTTCCCTTCCCTTCCCTTTCCTTTCCTTCCCCCCTCTCCCCTCCCTCTCCCCTCTTCCCTTCTCTCCCCATCTGATTTAGGAGGGGGAAATTATATATTTTTATCATCCTCCAAAAAATTGCCCACAAAAGGAAATGCAACTTGTGCTTACTTTATTGGCATGGCTAGGAAAGGGAAGGAAGAGAGGAATTCATCAATCAAAACAGTATTGTACATGATCTAGACAGAACTCCTGAGCATCATCATGGCCAAAGTGAAGGAAGATGTTAAGTTTGGGAAAGGAGAGGCTGAACCAGAGCATGAGTGCAACAATACTTTATTATAACAATAAAGGGCTGACCGTGCTTGCCAAGCCGGGAACTGGCTCGCAGCGATCAGCAACTGGTTGGACCCCGCAGCCTGCTTTTATAGCTGGCTGCTGGGGAGAACCAACCAATGAGTGAAGGGGAAGAACGCCCCCGCAAAGTGAATGGACCTGAGTGAGAACTCCTAGGGTTCTCAGAACATAACACCCCTTCCCCCCAGATGCGAACACGCATAGTCTTTGAGGTAGGCAGGAGGTTTATGCTGGCGCCCGGAACGGCGCAGCTCTGGAACGCTATCTGTCCGTTCAGGGTCTGCCTGGGAAGGCAGAGCTGGTAAAGTGTCACCAACGTGCCCCTCGGTTCGGGCAGGTCCGGGACTCGTAGGGTTGGTCACTGGGGACGTGCTCCCGTAGACTGGGTCGGACTGGTCAGCCGTCTGGGTGCCGCTGTCCGTGTTCGGGCTTTCTGGAATGGCTGCTGGTGTAAACTGGTCGCCGGGAAGGATGTGGATGTGGGGTTGATGTTGAGGCCTCCCTTCGTTTTGTAATTCTGGGTCCCTGCTAGCGAGGGTGCTGAGACGCCTACGCAGCTGGTCCAGGTGCCTTCTCCAAACACGACCGTCCTCCAGTCTGACTCGATACGACCTGGGTCCGGTGATGGCCACGATCTCGCCCGGGATCCACAGGGGGTCTCCAGCGAAATTCCTCGCGAATACTGGCTCCTGTAAGATAAAATGTCTAACCCCCGATGTGGAAGCGAGGGGAGAGTCAGGGCAGTATTGTGGGTGCAGTCTGTCCAATACAGTCCTCAGGCGCCTGCCCATCAGGAGTTCAGCTGGGGACTTATTGGTGACTGAACATGGAGTTGAGTGCTGGCTCATCAGGAAACGCACAAGTTTGTGGTGCCAATCATCCCTGCTGAACCTCGCCAGGGCTTCTTTAGTGGTCCTGACGGTCCTTTCAGCCAATCCGTTACTGGCAGGATGAAATGGGGCTGTGAAAATGTGGCGGATACCCAGGTTGGCAGCAAAACGGCTGAACTCGGTTGATGCGAACTGTGGGCCATTGTCGGAGACAATGGAGTCGGGTAGCCCGTGTGTTACAAACAGGCGAGTTAATACTTTGGTAATTGCTTGGGTGGTGGTCGTGGATAGCTGTGCTACGTCAATCCATTTAGAATAGGAGTCCACGACTACTAGGAACATTTTCCCATGCAAAGGGCCGGCCAGGTCGATGTGAATTCTGGACCACGGAGTGCTGGCGCTCTCCCATTTAGTAGGGGTGGCAATAGGAGGAGCAGGACGGGATTCCTGGCAAATGTTGCAGGAACTTACCCATCTGACGACGTCCTCGTCGAGGCCCGGCCACCATACGTAGCTGCGTGCTAATGCCTTCATTCTAACGATGCCAGGGTGTCCCTCGTGCAACGCCTCCAGAACTCGGGTACGCAGTGAGGTCGGGATGACCACTCGAGTGCCCCACAGTAGACAGCCCTGCAAACTGGACAATTCCTGCATGCGGGTCTTGAAAGGTGTGAATTTGTTTTCAACATTACAACCCGGCCACCCCCTCCTCACCCAGTCGAGCACCTGGGCGAGCGTTTTGTCTGCCTTGGTTTTAGCAGCAATGTCAAGGGCAGTGATGGGGAGGTCCAGTTGGGTGACCTCAAAAATAGCGTGGACAGGAGCAGGGTCTTCAGCTGGAGCTGGCAAGGGACAGCGGCTGAGAGCGTCAGCGTGGGACAGTGTTTTACCTGGCCGGTGTAAGAGTCTGTAGGAGTAGGCTGCTAGGAAGAGGGTCCATCTCGTCATCCTAGGGGAAAGGACTTGAGGGGTCTGTTTGTCTCCGGCTAGTAGACCCAGGAGGGGCTTGTGGTCCGTGACCAGCTCGAAAAAATGGCCAAAGAGAAACTCGTGAAATTTTTTCACTGCTGCAACAGCTGCTAGAGCTTCCTTATCGATCTGGCTGTAATTGCACTCTGTTGTAGAGAGCGTCCTGGAGAAAAAAGCAATGGGAGCCTCGGCGCCATTGGGAAGCCTGTGACTTAATACTGCCCCGATTCCAAAGGGAGATGCGTCTGCTGCCAGCACTAATGGAAGGTTGGGGTCGAATTGAATAAGTACCGCCTCTGACGTGAGTAGTGATTTGACGGCGTGAAAAGCAGCGTCTTCTTTGTGCCCCCAGTGCCAAGGTGATTTTTTATCCAGTAATCTGTGTAGGGGTTCAGCTACTGATGCTTTATGGGGCAAGAAGGAGGCGTAAAAGTTCAATAGCCCCAAGAAGGCCTGTAGTTCAGTTTTGGAGGTTGGAGTGGGTGCCTCGTGAATTGCCTTAACCTTGGACTCCAGGGGGTGAATGCCTGAGGCGTCAATTTTATAACCCAGAAAGTCCACCTGTCTAGTGGCAATGGCGCATTTTTCTTTTTTCAATTTGAGGCCATGCTGTCTGAACCTCTCTAACACTGCTCTGACTCTCTGGAAGAGTTGGGGTCTGTCCCTGGCCGAGACTAAGATGTCGTCGAAGTAGGGTACTACACCAGGGAGGCCCTGCAAAATCCGCTCCATGAGGGATTGAAAAATACCTGGGGCAACACTTACGCCAAATTGGAGACGCTTGCATCGGAAAGCACCCCTGTGAGTGACAATGGTCTGGAGTTCCGCTGTTTGGTTGTCAACAGAAAACTGTTGATACGCTTGAGACATGTCCAATTTGGCAAAAATGCTGCCGGGTTCAAAAGTGTGTAATAAATGCTGAATGACGGGCACTGGGTAAGCGCTGACTTGTAGGAACTTATTGATTGTGGTCTTGTAGTCCGAGCAAATTCTCAGGCTACCGTCTTTTTTGAGGGGTGTGACAATGGGCGTCTCCCATTTGGCGAAATCTGTTGGCTCAATGACCCCTTGTTTTAACAGTTTATCCAATTCCGCATCTAGTTTTGGCCGAATAGCGAATGGGACCCTCCGCGGTTTTAGTCTGATTGGGACTGCCTGGGGGTCGACTGAGAATGAGATAGGGGTACCGTTATAACACCCCAGCTCATCGCTGAATACATCTGAGTAATCAGCGAATAAGGAGTCAGTGTCAGAGGTTGAGACAGCATGGACTCCTGTTAGCCCTAGGCCGAGATGGGGAAACCAATCGAGTCCCAATAAAGTAGGGAGATTGCCGTTAACTACCACTAGAGGTAGGTGACCTTTAAAAGCTCTAAAATTGACAAGGAACTTGCCTCTGCCGATTACAGGAATGGTCCTCCCCTGGTAGTCCTTCAGGCTAAACTGGCACTTCTGGAGCCGGCTAGTTGATAGGCTGGGCTGGAGCCTCTTGAGGGTGTTCCACGAGATAATTGAGAGCGCTGACCCTGTGTCAACCTCCATGCGGCACGGTTTACCTTCTAAGGAAACGGAGAGAGAGATTTTACTAACAGTGTGGCAAGTGTGCTTGGCATGGTGGTGAGTGCGACAGTTCAATACTTGCCTCTGCGGTCCAGAGTGTGAGAAGGGGGGGTGCCTTTGTGCTGAGTTTTGAGGGGCTTGGCAGACTCTCGCGATGTGCCCCCTTTTATGGCAGTTATTGCAGGTGGCTCCTTTGAACTTGCAGGTGGCCCTCAGATGAGATCCACCACAGGCTAGGCACAGGGTGATGTGCTTGGGCGAACCAATGTTTTCTTGTTTGGCTCCTACCTGCGGCCGTCTGTCGTTGGAGAGGCGGTGGACGTCGTTTTCGTCACTAGGGCCTTCCTCTGCTACCACCTCCTCGGAGTGGACTGGAACTGTCGTTAGCTTTGCAGTCGGGCCATGGATTTCGGTGGCTGAGTGCGCTGCCAGTTCTGCTGCCAAGGCCTCCTCGACGGCTTGTGCTAGGTTGAGGTCCTTTTTAGCAAGGAGGCGCCTCTGAAGGTGGAGGTCCTTGACCCCGCAGACTAGTTGATCGAGGAGCATGTCCTCCAGGTAGGTTCCAAACCCACAATGCAGTGCTGCTGTTCTGAGGGCGGCCATGTACTGATTGATGGTCTCCTTGTCCGATTGCTTCCTCATATGGAAGGTGAATCTCCTGGCAATCTGTGAGGGCCTGGGAGAATAGTGGTTAGTGAGGATTTCAAGTAGTTCAGACCAAGGAACGTTTTTCAACTCACGTGGAGCCACGAGGGCTGTGGCAGTATCGAAAACGATGGCTCCACAGTAGATCAGGAAATACGATTTTTTCCGATGCTCCCCAGCATCAGCCAGCCCGATTGCATCGATATAATGGTTGAAGCGGTTCTTGTATGATTCCCACTTCTCCTCATCCGGTTTGAACGCTGGGAAGACTGGATTGGAATTCATGGTGATGGGACCGGTGGAACAACCTGTGGACAAAATCTCTCTGGGGCAGCGGCAAAAAAGGTTCTAGTGCCTGTGGCAGGCAAGTGATTTCAGCTCTGGAGAGGCTTTTCGCAATCCTCTCTTTCTCTCTGGGTTAGCACATAGTTTGGCTGTCAGCCGTTGGCAGCGTTTGAATTTGCGCCTGTGTGGGCGTCAGTGACTTGACTACAGCACCGTGCTGTACCTTTTAGGTTTGAAATTCAAATGACAGCCGTTTGAATTTCGCGCCTAAACGACTAGCGGCTGCGGCTCGCAGCGCTTCACTTTTCCTGTAGCTGAGCTAACAAGCGGCTACAGACGCTTCTAACTATCGATTCTGACCGCTCTCTCTGGCTGCGGATCAGCGTTCACTTCTATTGCTTGCTGACCGCTTTCTCTGTCAGCGGATCAGCGTTTGCTCTTTCTGTTTGCTGACCGCTCTCTCTGGCTGCGGATCAGCGTTCACTTCTATTGCTTGCTGACCGCTTTCTCTGTCAGCGGATCAGCGTTTGCTCTTTCTGTTTGCTGACCGCTCTATCTGGCTGCGGATCAGCGTTGCTCTTATCGCTGGCCGATCGCTCTCTCTGGCTGCGGATCGGCGGCTAGTGACTCAGCGGTTGCAAGGTGCTTCTGGTAGCCATCCCACCTTCGTCGCCAGTGTTAAGTTTGGGAAAGGAGAGGCTGAACCAGAGCATGAGTGCAACAATACTTTATTATAACAATAAAGGGCTGACCGTGCTTGCCAAGCCGGGGACTGGCTCGCAGTGATCAGCAACTGGTTGGACCCCGCAGCCTGCTTTTATAGCTGGCTGCTGGGGAGAACCAACCAATGAGTGAAGGGGAAGAACGCCCCCGCAAAGTGAATGGACCTGAGTGAGAACTCCTAGAGTTCTCAGAACATAACAGAAGAGGTTAAACTGAGGCTGCATCAAGTGCTAAAATTGACTACTATTGTTCTATTGGGCATCTAAACAATTGATGGAAAAATAGGCCAGGAAAGACGAAAGGGAAGGAGCACTGGCAAAGCCAGTGTAGTGGCCTCTAACAACACTCATATTTCTGTCTGCAGAACAGAGAGATTCAGAAGCATTTTGCCCCAGTTCTACAGGTAAAATATAAGAATCATGACTTTTGCTAATGTATGCAAATGGAATGGTGAAGGGGTTTACTCAACATCTTCCCACTGACTC
The DNA here is from genome assembly GCF_900518735.1 of Pseudonaja textilis. The sequence continues at coordinate 15,553,519 of NW_020769318.1, forward strand.
AGACGTCTAGAGCTTCCTATTTGTCCAACCAGCCTCCTCTTCCCACTGCTATGTTGATCTTCTCACTGGCCTGTCTCTGCTCTTCCCATGCTCTTACTTCTCTTGCTCCCATTCTTCCTGTCAGCTTCCTTATTTACCCATCTCCTATTCTATTCTACAACCACTGTAAAAATTGTACATTTTATTACTTTAATGCACAATAATAACAGGTAACTTTAAAAACATTAACAACCCAAACTGGACTGATCCAGGTAGAGTGGGTCACAGTGTCATATTAACTGCCCTGTCACTAGCAATATATAGCAAGATAATATCCATAATATCAGCACATAAATAATTTATAAATTAAATCCTAATGATTATATACATGATCCCACCAGATGTTAGCCCCTAGCTACTTTTGGCTGACCTTGAAAAGGAAATAGAATAGGACCTGGTTTGTACTCTGATGGGAGATCACCTGAAAATCTTAACACTGTAGGCTGGACTGAGAAGCTGAAAAAAACTTACAAACTACTCCCTTACTCTTGCCAAGAAAATGACATAAATGTGTTATGTAGCCATTGGGAATCAAGCTTGACTTGAGGGAGTCTTTATGTTTTTATTAGATGTAAATTAATAAGATCTGAGGGAAGCGGTGAGCTACAAGCTCAAATAATTGAGCAAAAAAACAAGACTAATCTGGATCCATGACACCCGTTTCAAGGAGAAGGAGAAGGATAGCTAGGTACATCGGTCAGCTAATTTTATTCTAATGTGTAAAAAATTATTTCCCACTTTCCGATGAAGCTTTTTGGAGATCGACTCATACATTGCAAGTAAGTGCCCTTTGGTCCTTTTGTGCCAGCCGGCCTCATAGCAGGAGGATGAATGGCATTTTGGAAGAGCTAACTTGGCGCACGCATCCACCGTTCTTCAGTAATAAAGAGCACATAAGGATTTTCAGTGCGGGCTGGAACATCTGCCGTAATCATATGATGGGCCATAAATGGCTCCTTTGGAAGCATTAGCATCCAGCATGTTGAAAATTCATCAGTTAAAAAGTTTCATAAACAGGCCTTATTATGATTGACTGTAGGGTGTGGAAGAGATGTCTCCGATGTTGTGAATTTTCAGACAGGCTAAGCCAGTACAATGGCTAGCTCCCCATATTATTTCATCACCAATGTCTCTAAATGCAGATTTTCATTAAATATCGCAAGGCTCCAACAGGCCATAAAGCCAGGAGTCAGATGCTTGGTATGCCTAGAGCTATATATCTGTCAGACAAGCCACAGTGCTTGCGAGGAAGACACTATGGTCCACCAAGCCAATCAACGCTCTAAATACTCCTAAAGATTCCTCTGCATATCTTGCTTTTCAAAAGATGTTCTGTTTCAAAGCTGGGAAAGAATAATGGGGAAAATTGTCCATCCATTAAGTACGTTGTTTTGTTTTCAGAGACCTTGATGGGGCATAAAAATACTTTTTCCTTCCTTGTTCTAAGCAAATGACCTTCTGTGGTTGTCAGAAAGTAGAAAATAGCCATTTGGTCTTTTCCCCTCTCAAATGATCTTTCCCATATCAATTTTGAGGAAGAAAACAATCTCCAACAATTCTGCCTACCTGGTTATGAAATAATGGAGAGGGAGGTCCTTGGTACTCTCTAAGTTTGCTTGCTTCCTTGCAGATGTTTCGTTTAAGGTAATAAAACTATGTTGGATAATGAAATGCCTGCAAGAGAATAGCCAAGCTCAGACAGCAACTGTTCTGACCCAGCCTTTATGAGCCCCACTCAACAGCCTATTCATGATGAGAAACCCCTTTTTATTTAGAAAGGGAGGAATACACAACATTCACTGACAGAGCTCCAGGTCACACATCCCTAGGTGATTTGCAAGCCTGTAGCAGTTTTTGAGTTCTCAGCAGGGAGCCTCAATTAGCACTTCAATCCCAACACAAAGAGTCCTGACCAACCTGGATACTGGCAAGGAACTCCTGGCAAGGAATCCGCCAAAGGGAACTCTTCTGAAGCATGAACGACAATTGTCTCTGACAATGTGCCTCCACACCTCTCCTTCTTATATCCTAGTGTTCTCACCAAGGCTCCCAAGACCGTAATTACACATATGCTTATTTTAAAAACAAGTCTTGTTTTATTGCAACACTGGGAATTATTTTCATTCCTAGCCAGTAATGAACCTCAAATAGTCCTTCAAGATAAGCACTCACCTTGCTTTCCTGTGAAGTGGTGCCAATAATAGAAGTGTCAAATGAACTAGAAAGAAAACCAACCAAAGTACCAAGGGCTTCAAGAATGAGTCTGAACTGAACGAACAACTTTGCTTCCTGCAAAGGTTTCGTCATCTTTGCTTGTCCTTTATACTTTATGGGAAGGGCAATCACCCCCCAGTCTTACTCCCAAGTTGCCCCTTTTGTTTCAGCTGCTCTCGCCTTCTAGCAGCTCTGCACACACACGCACTGGGAACAGGCTCCCCTGGGTCCTCTGCCTCACTGCTGCCAGACTCCGGAGGCTCCGAAGGCAGCATCCCACTCCCAGATGGTCCTGGCCCCATCTCCACATCGGATACAGGACCCTCATCCAAGTCCTCTCCAGACTCCCAGACCGGTCCCCATTCTTCCCCACTATTTATTTATTTTTATTTATTTTATTTGGTTTGTCAATTGCTTACAATAGGTATAAGTAAAAACATAGTTATGAATACATGGATACATATAAGAAAAATAAAAGAAACAATAGGACAGGGATGGTATGCACGTTGGTGCGCTTATGCACGCCTCCTACAGACCTCTTAGGAAGGGGGTGAGGTCAATAGTAGATAGTCTAAGGTTAAAGTTTTTGGGGTTTGGGGAAGAAACCACAGAGTCGAATAGAGCATTCCAGACATTGACCACTCTGTTGCTGAAGTCGTATTTCTTGCAATCAAGTTTGGTGTGGTTAACCTTGAATTTGTATCTATTGTTTGCTGTTGTATTGTTATGGTTGAAGCTGAAGTATCCAATTCCGCTGATGTCTGCACAGGCTGCTGGTAAACCACAAGACCCAGCCAGGGAGGAGCTTGTTAACATCTCCTTCTTTTCCTGGATAACTGGCCCTCAGTCCTTGTTCTCCTCTCCGTACTTCTCTACACACACACACATCTGGGATAGGCCCCAGCTGTTCCTCTCCCCTCGCTCAGCTCAGGGCCTGAAAACAGCTGTCTCTCCACCTGAGTGTGAGTATATGGGCCCTACTCTGCATCTGGCTCTGAGGTCTCCTACTCCTCAGAGCCTTCCACAAGCCCCGATGGTAGCCCAGGCACCCCTCCATCTCTTCTGACTCCTCTGACTTTTGGTGCCACATCGGCACCAAAGACCTCTCATTTCAATCCCAAACTACAAATATTTTCCTTTACCATGAATTACATTAGCATTATCTTATTTACACTGGACTATAAAGCCCAATTCACTTGAAGGTTCAAGGAAGGATCCTAAAGGACCAACTCCTTCAGCACCAGCAACCTGTGTACCAAGACCTACTGAGCAAAGTCTCTTGTAGTGCTTACACAGCTAACTCAAAGATCAAACATACTCACCCATTTTCTCTTCACTGTGGATGCCGATCTTCTACCTTTCACTTGCTTTTCGAAAGATAAAGAAAATGTGGAATCACAATGATACCAATACTTGTGAATAGAGATGCTTGTGGCATCTCTACATATATTAGCTACACTGTATATTCCCCCTCACCTCTGGAAATCACTTTTGTAAACATGTCTTTTCATTTATAGCATTTTGTAAAGGTTAGAGTCAATATTGCTTTTTTTTTTTTTTTGCTGGCTAACTTTTACCTAATTAAATTGGCTGCACAAACTCTCATTCCAGTAAAGGGAGAAGGGAGGAGAGCTATAGAGAGACTCCCACGTCTGAATGAAAAAACACTTGGAATAATGACATTTTCCCAACTATCTCATACAAAAATAGGTTCTGCAGTGACTCGGATTCAAAATGACAAATAAGAATAATCTGTTTTCTGTGCCACCTTTTTAAAATAACAAATTGGAGCAGCCTATTATATTAATCATCCAAATTTGCTGCCATTATCCTGAATGCAATTTATTTATAAGATTTCTTTGGGAAAGGACCAATGACTTAAAATGTTTCACACTCTTGTGAACTGCAACAATTTGCCCACAAAGAAATTATGATTGATAAAAGATCTCTAGCAAACTAAATGGAAATTTCCATGAAAATTAGAAATGATTTCTACCTATTTTTTTTTAATCATTCCCAGGCTCCTGAAATATCTCAGTATAATAATCACTATGGCTATAAAAGCTGGGTCTGTTATATTGATAAAAAATAATAATACTCTTTTGAGTTACTAGGAAAAAGGTTATAACCATTCACATTCGGTAATATGTTTATCTTGGGTAAGCAAAAAAGGAAAAGGCCAAATCTACAAAAGGCAAGGTTGTTAATTTTATTTTACTGAATTCTAACCGAGTTTTAAAAAAGAAGTTAAAACAAAGCAAATGAAAAAAGAAAAAAAATATTGCGTATTTGCATGTGTGTTCAAACATCCATATTATTTCTAATCAAAATCATGCTGGGAAAAAACAGCACAAGAAAGTACAGGTAGTCCTTGACTTATAACCATTCGTTGAATGGCTGTTCAAATTTGCAGTGGCACTGAAGAAAGTGAATTATGATTCATTTTCACTCTTAGAACCTTCATGGCATCTTCACAGTCATGTGATTAAAATTTGGGCACTTGGGATGGTTTATATTTATGATGGTTGCAGCCTCCCGGGGTCATGTGATCTCCCCTTGTGAGTCTTCCCACCTGGCTTCCAACAAGCAAAATCAATGGGGGAAACCAGATTTGCTCAATGACTGAATGATTCACTTAACAACTGCAGTGGTTTGCTTAAGCACTGTGGCAGAAAAAGTCATAAAATGGAGCAAAACTCAGAAAAGTTGAGAACTACCTGTGCCCTTTGCTGTGTTCCTGGAACAAGGCCAGCAGGGTCATTGGTCTAGAGTGAGGACTGAACTTAGTCATTACTGCTGTTGCTGAGTCAGTGATGGAAAATTGGAAGGAGGAAAAGTTGACAGGAACTAAACTACACACACACAAAATTGCATCTACAAACTGAAGGGCTATCTGTTGTTCCAGTGCACTTGAAGTCTATATGTTGCACTTATTCCAGTGGTGGTATTCTACTGGTTCGGCCCGGTTCTGGTGTACCAGTAGTGCCGAAGAGCAGTGGAGACCAAACCAGTTCTCTAAGATGCTCTGCTGTTGGGCCCACTTGCCCGCCCAGGCTCCCATATTGACCTTTTGTCCTGCTTTTGAAGCATAGCTACTTTGCATGGCACAGCAGAATGCCGCACGTCAGCTGCTGAAGTGACAGGGAGAGTGCAGGATTGTAGGAGGTGAGTCAGTAAGCCTCTGCGCCTAGGTAAATATAAGAGAAAAAACCAGTCCAGTTAACAATTGCTAAATCGCGATAGAAGTTCAGTAAAAAAAAGTAAAAGTAAAAAGCCAAGCCTTACTTTGACATTTCTCTTTAAAAAATTGCCGCTAAGTCAGTTTTGTCGAAAATCTTACAGATTTCTTCTCCTTCTTAGGGTGTCCTTAAGTCCCAAATATTAATAAAAAAAAAGTCCTCACCAAACCGATACACACCCACCAACCCACACCCACACCCACCAAACTGGTGGTAAACTTTTTTGAAATGCACCACTGGCTTATTCCTATAAAACCAGGAGTTCAGCTTATTGAAATATTAGATAGTTACAGTATGTACATATATTTAGATATATAGCTTTTTGTAGTCCCTTCACTACCTCAATAAGGCTTCTTCCTTTATTCATACAGTGTTAACTCAGAACAGCTTAAAAGTACTTTCTAATAGAATAAATCAATGCATTCTCACTTGAGATATAAATGGCCAGGCTCAAATATTCATATTTTGTGAAGATCTAGTGCACCATAATGCTGGAAAGGAGGAAAGAGGCACGAGAGGATGATCAGTAGCATGATGAATGGACTCAGTTTACAGAACAATACACCACTGGTAGACCTGAAGGTCAAAATTGAAGACAGGTTGTCTTGGGGGGGGGGGGGGAATCTATGTGGTTGCTAAGAGTCAATATTCATATGATAGCAATAAGTCAAGACAATAAGTCAAAACTACTTTCACTTTGGAGCTTCTTTCTTCCTTGACAGGTGGTGGGAAAGAGGCAAGGATTGGGTGATGTGTGTGCTTCAGAGCTGGATATATGTCCCCACCCAGGACCCTGGCTGACTCATTGCTGTGGCTGTGTTTTTTCTGCTTCTTTCTGCATTATGTTCTCATACTGGTTGGCATTAATTAATCCAATGTCTAAGGCACTGTGTGTGTGTGTGTGTGTGTGTGTGTGTGTGTGTGTGTGTGTGTCAAACTCGATCCTGTCACATGACATATCATGATGTATCATGATGTTATTTGCCTTTGCAGAGCCAAGGTGGCCCATGACCTGCATGTCACGCAACTGGCCCATGGGCCACCAGTTTGCCACAAAGAAGATTGCCACAAAGAAGAAGGGGGTCAACTGATTCTCCAAAGCATCCGAAGGAAGTACAAGAAACAATGGATGGAAACTAATCAAGGAGAGATGCAACCTGGACCTAAGGAGACATTTCCTGATGGTTAGAAAAATCAATCAATCAAATGATTTGCCTCCAGAAGTGGTGGGTATTCTAACACTGGAGGATTTTAAGAAGAGATTGGACAACCCCTTTGCCTGAAATAGTGTAGGCTTTCCTGCTTAAGCAGGAAGGGTTGGACTAAAAGACCTCCAAGGTCCCTTCCAACTCATTCTGTTAATTAGGCATTGTTTGCTAATTACAGCGGCTAAACTGCTTTCCTTTATTGCATCCCTTGCTTATGCATTCCATTCTGAACTTCTCACCAATGGGATCAAGGTAGATATTCCCTAATCTCTGCAAAAAGAAGAGAATTCCTGTGGGAAGCTCTGTTCTCTTCTGCAGCCAAAGCAGAAATGACCACAGAGTCCTGAAGTCCAACATTGAGGGCAATCCTGCAATGGACCAGTTCAAGTGCAGCAGATTAGATCCTCCAAAACTACTCTATTATTCATTGTGTTTGAATATTTGAATTGAAAACATCACATGGGAAAGACTACATTCCTGCTGAAACCTCTTGATTTGGTTTAAGCTGTGGTGCTGATTGTCCTAAGCCAGGGGTATCAAACTCATGTCATCACGGTGGTGTCACGTGACATATCGGGACTTTTCCCCCCTTTGCTAAACTGGATGGGGGCAAGGCCAACATGTGGCGCATCCAGCCTACGGGCTGTGAGTTTGATACGCCTATCCTAAGTATTCCAAAGCCAGGACATTGAGTCAATGTGACTGAGCCTTTAGAAATTATGCATGAGTGAATGAATGAAATGAATGAATGAATGAATTCTTTATTGGCCAAGTGTGATTAGACACACAAGGAATTTGTCTTGGTGCATATACACGGGTGGGATTCAAATTTTTTAACAACTGGTTCTGGGGTATAGCTTAGTTGGTGGGTGTGGCTTGGTGGTCATGTGACTGGGTGGACATGGCTTGGTGGTCATGTTATTGGCTGGGCATGGCCAACTCAATATCACTTACATCGAGGCATGCATCTCCTCACCTGGCCTTTCATGATTGTGGGGATGCTGCAACAGTCGTAAGTGTGAAAAATGGTCATAAGTCACTTTTTCAGTGCCATTGTAACTTTGAATGGTCACCCCACACAAGCAAAGTACCAGCAAAGGAGGGGAAAAAAACTCCGGAAATGTTCTTGAGACAGGAAGTCTAGTCCTGCCAAGAGTGTAATAAGGGTTAACGGAGAGGCAGTTTCTGAAATCAACACCAGAATTTTTCCTTCCTGCCTTTCTTACAGGATTAGGCCAGTAATTTCTTCTAACAACCAGTTGTCCAAACTGCTTAGAATGTTAACAACTGGTTCTAGTGAATAGATGCGAATTGGTAGAATTCCACCCCATGCATATGCTCTCAGTGTACATAAAAAGAAAAGTTACATTCATCAAGAATCATAGGGTACAACACTTAATGATAGTCATAGGGTACAAATAAACAATCAAATCATACTAGGAAACAGTAAATATAAATCTATATATACTCTTTATCTTTGTAGTAGGATACTACCTTGTCACTTTTCAGTAAACAAATTGCCAGCATTCACTATTCCAGTATCTGCAAAATATAGGTCTACTGTCTGTCTACAGCCTGCTGAATTGAAAATCTGATGTTGCTCATGTCTGCCTAAGATACATCAGTAACAGCAAATGCATATTTTTAAAAAACCCTGAGAAAATTCCTGTAAAGTCTGATCAGGACAGCATCATTCTGCAATTATAGCTTTTAGTTTTGCATTTGCAATTGCAAAGAGAGATGATGTCAAAAAGATGACATACCTGTGATGACATTATATGAATGCAACTGTGCTTAGGGAAGATTCACCATATTTAAAGGTGCAAGGTATCCCTTTATCCTCTGCAAGAATTAAGATACTTATCACAAGTCTTAAATTACCAGCTTTAGAATTGATGGATATATCAAAGTGGCCCGTAGCTTCTGCCTTTTAAAATCAGCAATAAAGGAACAAGCAGTCAAGAAATATGCTCTAGACCAGGGGTCGCCAACCTTTTGGACCTCAGGGACCACCAAACCCATACTTTTAAATCCTGGGGCCCACTAATATGAATTTTTTTAAAAATATAATATATTTAGTATAATTTTTTTATTTTTTATATTAAACATAAATGGGAATTGTGGGGCAGAGCGAAGGGAAAGTAAGGACTTCTTTCATCCTTTGGGTTTGGGGGATCCAAAGTCCTGGTGTTTTGTCTTTGTTAAGAGTAATGTGTAACTAGTATTTTTTTCTCTATACTTTCACACTTATGAAAGTTTGTCAGCAAGCACGAAATACCCATTTCCACTCCATTTTCATTCCAGTCATTACAGGACAAACACTTGAATGCACAGTACTATAACATTTTCCTGATATAGGTCACTCTGTAGCAGTCAAGCCATGCAAATTCCCCCCGCCAGTGAATTTAATTCCTCAGCAGCAATGGATCGCTCCCTCCTCTCTCTCTCTCTCTCTCTCTCCTCCTTCTCCCCCCCCCCCCCCCCCCCCCCCCCCCCCCCGAGGCTGGAAAGACAAGACACAGAAACATGCAAATTCCCCCCCCCCCATGAATTTAATTCCCCAGCAGCGATGGATCTCTCTCTCTCTCTCTCCCTCCCCCCCTCTCTCTTACACACACACACACACACACACACACACACACACCTCATACACCCCACCCCCTCCAAGTCAGCCCCATTCCTAGCCTGCTTTGAGTTCTGTTCTCAGGCTGCATGCAAGGAAAGCAGCAGAAGTCTTTCTTTCTCTCCCCCAAACTGTGCCAGAAATGAGTCTTTGCAGCCTCTTGGAGCAGGAGGCCTTGCAGGGTCCCAAAGACTCATTTCTGGCAGAGTTTGGGGGATAGAAAGAGAGACTTTTGCTGCTTTCCTTCCATGCAGCCAAAAGCAGGAGACAAAAGAAGCAGAAAGAAACAATCTGGTGGCCAGGCAAGTTCCCCCCTCCCCCCTTTCCCCCCTCCCCTCACTACCTCCTGTTCCTAATGCAAGCGATGCAAGCCTTGTGTACTCTGGCCACGTGGGCGACACAGCCTTGTGTTCCCCCGCAGCCTGGAATAATTGCTTTGGGGGGGGTGCTTTGGGGTGGCATTCCTTGCCTGCTTTGAGCTCCATTCTTAGGAGGGGGGGAGGGAGATAGCTCTAACCCGAGGGCTGGTGATTTTCTTTCTCTCCCTCCCTCACACACCTCCACCCCCTCCAAGGCAGCCCCATTCCTAGCCTGCTTTGAGTTCTGTTCTCAGGCTGCACACAAGGAAAACAGCACAAGTCCTTCTTTCTATCCCCCAAACTCTGCCAGAAATGAGTTTTTGGGACCCTGCAAGGCATCCTGCTCCAAGAGGCTGCAAAGACTCATTTCTGGCAGAGTTTGGGGGATAGAAAGAAAGACTTCTGCTGCTTTCCTTGTGTGCAGCCAAAAACAAAAGACAAAAAAGCGGAAAGAAGCAACCCGGTGGCCAGGCAAGTTCCCCCCTCTCCCCTTTCCCCCCTCCCCTCACTACCTCATGTTGTTCCTAATGCAAACCTTGTGTTCCTGGGCCACATCGGCAGCACAGCCTTGTGTTCCCCCATAGCCTGGATTAATTGCTTTGGGGGGAGTGCTTTGGGGTGGCATTTCTCTGCGGACCACCAAAAGTTTCTTGTGGACCACCAGTGGGCCATGGCCCACCAGTTGGCGACCACTGCTCTAGACCAGTGGTGGCAAAGCATTTTGGGCTCTGTGCCAAAAATTGTGTGTGCACAATGCGTCCCCCCACAACCCTGCGCATAAATGCACAATTCCCCCCCATTGCTCCCTTAACTGCATTGTGCCTCCCAGCCAATTTTTAGCTTGTTTGAGGCCTTTTTCAGCCTGCAAGAGGCTTGAAGGAAGCCTCTGCAGGCTTTGCAGGCCGAAATATGGGCCTGTTCCATCACTTCCAGTATTTCTGGAAATATAGAAAGTGATAAAACAGGCCTATTTTTTGGCTTGCAAAGCCTGCAGAGGCTTCCCTCAAGTCTCTGGCAGACTGAAAAAGGCCCGAAAATCAGCTGGGAGGCATGCACATGTGCAGTGAGGTAAGTTTGCCTGGGGCTTGTGGGTTGAGGTATTTCCCCGAGAGGAGAATGAGTGCACACAGGGAGACGTAGTGAGAGTGGTGAGGAATAACACACAACCAGCACACAGACACACTGTATAGTAAAATGTAGGTTTTTACTTCCAGTAAATGGTTAAGCAAAGTCCAACAAGCAGTCCAAGTCATACATGGTTAAAGCAGTCAGTTTTTCAGCCCAGGGATAATCCAAATATCAAAGTCCAGTGTCATAAACAGTTCAGTAACAGACTTACAGTAATCCAAGAATAACGACGATCAGCAACAGTCAATAGGGAAAAATGCAGGAACCAAAAACAGCGAACATCAGAACATCGACCAACTAGCAACACTTAGGACTAAACAACCCAGGATTCTGGCTCCATCTTTGACGAACCACACCCAATTACAATTTTAACATTCCCTTAAAGATACAGTATTAAATGCCTATCCTGGTTTATATATTTCCAACCCAATTGTTAGGTGATTATCAATCACCTAACACACCAGCACAAATGGCACTGAGTGCCGCCTGTGGCACGTGTGCCATAGGTTCACCATTACGGCTCTAGACCAACACTATAAAGATCAGAATCATGCAAGCCAGAGCATTCTCTGTGACACTCTGTAGAAGGGAAAATTCAACTATGAAGAAGCAGATAGGACATGTATTAATACTTTGAACTTTGCTGTTGGAGAATACTCCTGAGAGCATCATGGACAGCCAAGAAGACAACCTGATAGATCATGGAACAAATCAACTCAGAGTTCTCATTCGAGACACAAATGACAAGACTCAAATTATCCTACTTTGGATGCAATAAGCGAAGACCCTGCTCTCTGGAAAAGGCTCTGATGCTGGGAAAGGTAGAAGAAAAGAGAGGGAAAGGATGACTAGTAGCAAGGTGGGTTACAGCTACAGTGGGGATGATGGGATACCTGAAAGAACAGGTTAGGGATACATCATCATGGAACAGAAGCTATCTATGTGGTCACCAGAAGTTGAAAACAACTTGACTACACATGACCAATCGATCCAAGCCTAAACACCAGGGCGACTATTATTGTCTCAGCTGTTCCAGAGCATGGGCTCTTGACACCTAGGATGCAGTTGCACATGGCATGCTGAAGGGCTGTATCAACCTGTGAGCTACCCAACATTACAGTCTCACTATCTGCATTGTTGCCTTCTCTCCCCCCCACCCCGGACATTTTTGAGATAAATGTATCTGGCCCACAAAATACTTTCTGCTTTGATAATGGTGGTGCACACTCATTGTTATCTTTCCTCTTGAACTCTAATAGGGCCATCAGTCTGGAAGAACATTGAAAAATAGCAAAAAGGAAAAATAATATCCTGTAGAATTGGGCTTGCAGAAGACATAGTGCCCGGTTCAAGCCTTGTTATTTGAAGTAGTTCAGAAAAACAAATAATGACCTCTACGACTCTGGGGTCTGATTTAAGCTAATTGGTCTGAGTGTGAACACATTGAATATTTGCATATTTTAATCCTGAAGGCAATTGATTTGGAATCTGTTCTCTAAACCATTTCTAATAAGCTTGAAAATGCTTAGCAGATGGAGAAGAGCTCATTTTGCACTTGGTTTTTCTTTGGCAGTAGAGGTGGGAACTGTTAAGGGATGATTTCAGGACAAGGAGCTGGTATAATAGTTCCATGGGTCCAAAACAAACTATAGCTTTGTGTTCACATTTGTGCAAATCACGATCATTATCTGGAACTGTTACCTTCTCTCTCTCTCTTACACACTCACAGACACATACCTTCCACTCCCATTGATTCTTATCTTATTGCCATAGAAACATATCCTGCACTGTACAGACACCCAACTGCATATTGATTCCATTTGTTTTTTTTCATTGCTGATCAAGAAAAAAAAAGCTTTTTATCAGGCTTATTAAATCCAGGGTAGGTGGGAAGGTTTGAAAACTAGTTGCATCAGTATTGTGCAATTGAAATCCGAGGGGTTTATTTCAGATTGCATTTAAATGGATTTATCAGAACTAAATGTGCAGGCATGAGATGTCAGCCTCGTCTCATGCCTGCACAGTCTACTTCACTCACAAGCCCTAAATAATACTAGGAAAGCTATAGCACTTAGACTTATATACCACTTTACAGTGCTTTACAGCCCTCTCTAAGCGGTTTACAGAGTCAGCCTATTGCCCCCAACAATCTGGGTCCTCATTTTACTGACCTCAGAAGGATGGAAGGATGAGTCAACCTTGAGCTAGTGACAATCAAACAACCTTGAGCTAGTGGCAGTCAGCAGAATTAGCCTGCAATATTGCCTTCTAATCACTGCACTACCATGGCTCAAGTAATACGGATATTAGTAACTGAGCTGTAAACAGTGTTTAAATGGCATGGACTAAAATAGTCCAAAATTGAAATATTCCATTTTGCTCCAAGGAAAGCATTTTGGGCTGGGAAAAAATCCCACATACCACAAGCAATGATGTCTTTTGGAAAGTCAAACCCATCCCAGAATGGCTGTGTTAAGGCAGTCCAGTTTTATAAACCTCAGAATATCCTGTCCTCAGAATATTGAGTTTTGTACCCAATCAGGACTTGGAATTAAGGGGCTCTTCTTCAATGTTCCCTTCAACCCAGATGAAGAAATCAAAGTAATATGGAATATTTCTTGAACAGAAGAAAAAAAAAAGTGAAATTAAATCACCCCCATAGTCTCATACACCACTGGGTGCCAAAATAGTGGACATGATGAGTAATAAAAGCCCAGCCCCCATTTTATGTGTACAGTACATGCAAGTTGAAATCTTCAGAACACAGTTTTGTTCCAGACCACACAAACCAGTGTCAAGATTGAGGAGATTACATTGCAACAAAAATTAGTAAAACAGATTTTATAATTATAACAGAAAGGAGATTGATTATTTATACATTGGAAGGGAGGGCAAAAGCCTAGTACCTAGCTAATTATATTGTACCAGAAAAAAAGTCAACTAAGGCATGTGTGGCTAGGAAGAAAGGCAGAAGTTACCTCAGGTTTGCAGTTCCTTACAGAAGGGACACAGATTATATTATAAAATCTACCAAACCCTTGTGATCTGGAGATCATGAGGTAATGAAGAATCAAGTCACTGAATTGACACTTCAACAAAATCATTAAATCCACAATGCTTTCTTATAGTCAAGGTAGAGTAGGTAGTGTCTGAGTTATCAATATCACCAGCTTTCATCTAATTAACTAATGAAAAGTTTGACGGAAAACTGGTCTTTCCTCATTCCAGTAAGTCTTCACTAACTAGGTTTTGATTGGATGACATCAATATGATGGAGAAACTTTCATTCCCACTGTGCTAGGGTAAATTAATTTTAAATTCCATTTAGGTAAATCCGTATATAAATGTTCCACTTTATTGCAAAGCTGTAATATTTCTGGCTATTACTATTTTGAGCTGTAATTAATCTTTCACATTATTAGGCTCAGAATTATGAGCTGAACCAGTTAAATAGACAGTAAAAAGAAGCCTGCATTGTATTAATGCCAGTAGAAAGTTTTATTTCATTTTCTTTATTGTGGGTGGGTGGGTAGGAAACAGAGAAGCACCTGCTGAAAATATAATTATTATAACTTTATTTAAATAATTGCTTTACTTTAAACAGAAAGTAGAAGATTGCTTTTTTGGCAGTATTTGACCATCTATCGCTGCTCTCTAGCAGAGAATTATTCAAATTATTGAAATGCCGATTTTCATAAGTTAGATTCCTGAAAATAATTTTCCATTGAAATGTACATGGCATTTTTTTTGTACAACCCTGTTTCAGGCATGTGGCATTGCAAAGTACCAATTTTTAACAAAAGGGTCATATCTGAATCCTGTAGGCCTATGTGTTGAACAACCCCATTATAATAAATTGTACAATGCAAAGGAGACATTAGTGCTTACTTCAATGGCTTAATTTAGTTTTTTTTAAAATTGAAACTGCAGTCTTTAACTATAAACTCTGAAAAGGTAAATCAAGGGAAAATTGGTGAGTGATTCAATGTTAGCTGAATGTCTGCATCCAGAGATTACTGACACATGGAAAATAGTTCGAATGGAGGAGCATAGGGCTTTGTCCTGTTTAGCATTTTTATTAATGACTGGGGTAAAGAACTTAAAAGGATGAGTTGCAGATTTGCAGATAACAGAAAAGTAGCAAAAGGAAGATTTATAAAGATCTAGATAAACTTGAACATTGGTCTAAAATGAACAAATTTAGGGAAGATTGAAAGAAAATGATAAGCCCTGCCACTATGGGGAGCAAAAAATGAAAGCCTCAATTGTATGATGGTGGAAATCTAGCTTAGCATTAGTACTTGTGAAATAAGCCCAAGTATTTTAATGGACAACAGAGTTCCACCTTTGATACTAAACCATCTGGATGGTTTTTGGGGGCCAGTGGTTTCATTTCAGCATAGGAAGAAGGCGATGGTAAACCACTTCCAAACTCCCCCCCCCCCAAAAAAAAAATTACTGGAAGTTACAAGGAATCATCATGGAATTGAAGGCATCAAAAGCAAAGCAAAGCAAAGCAAGAACAGAAGTTGTGACTGAAAAAAAGAAAAGAACAGGCGCAGCTTAAATGAGCTGAGATTGTAGTGAAGCACAGAACATTCTGGAGAAGAACAGATTGTACTAGATCTGAAAGGAGGGGGAGGAAGGTATCAGAGAGTATTTTGCATACAGGTAATCCTCAGCTTATGGCCACCATTGAGCTCAACATTTCCATCGCTAAGCGAGTTTTGCCCTATTTTATGACCTTTCTTGCTACAGTCATTAAACAAATCACTGCAGTTGTTAAGTTAGTAACCTGGTTGTTAAGCAAATATGGTTTCCCCATTGATTTTGCTTGTCAGAAGGTTGCAGAAGATGATCACATGACTCCGGGATGCTGCAACCATCTGAAATACATGCTAGTTGCCAAGCATCCAAATTTTGATCATGTGCAAACAATGCTGTAATGATCATAAGTGTGAAAAACAGCCATAAGTCACATTTTTTTAGTGCTGTTGTAAGAAACTTACTAAATGGTTATTAAACAAATAGTCCAGAACTTCCTGTATTGTTGCTGCATTGAGTTTCTGTGATCTTTTAAAACATTTTAAAATCATTCTCTGAAGTCTTTTACTGTTGGCTGCTACAATTGGCTCAATGTTAACCCCCACTAGGGTTAGCCCTGACCATTCTTGGTTTGGTCAGCGGGTCTGAGAATCCCATGAAAATAGGAAGCCTGCAAAATGGTTGAATTGTATGTGGGGTTTTGAATGCAATTTCCTATGTTTTTGTGTATATTTATAGTTTTTAACTGCTTTAATGGTTTTTAACGTTTTACTTGTTTTGGTTAGTTTTGGTGTCTTTATAATTGTGTCCACTGCCCAAGGTCACATAGATGAGCTAGGTGGATATGTAAACTTAACAAATCAACAAATAAATGAAATGCTATGTACTAATGCAGCAATTTCGAACAGTTTCTTGCTGTTCTTCAGAACAATTTCAGTTCAGAATATAGATGGAAGGGACCTGGGAGGTCTTCTAGTCCAAGCTACAGCAGGTCCCCTGGGACCTCCCAAGCCTGATAGTCACTTTTTTTCTTCTTCCAGGAACATCTACAAAGGAAGGAGTTTCCCAGGCTTGTTCTTCCTGTTTGATTAGAAATGGACAAGGATCACATTGGTAGCAGCAAATCTCTAGAACTCTTCTCTTCTCTCCTGCATGGCACCTCTTCATGCCACATCTCATAAAAGGCACCTTCTGAAATCGAACAGAGAAATGTATGAGATGACCTAGGTGATGAACTTTCTTTACTAATTCATTTCCACAGTCCTAGTTCCATCTTCTCAGTGACTTACAGAATAACAGAGTTGAAAGGGACCTTGGAGGTCTTCTAGTCCAACCTCCTGCTCAAGTGGGAGATCCTATACCATTTCACACAAGTAGTTGTCCAGACTCTTCTTAAAACTTCCAGTGATGAAATACCCACAACTTCTGAAGGCAAGCTGTTTCATTGGTTAATTACTATGTTCCACTGGTTAATCCCTATGTCATCCATATCTACTTTTCACTACAAGAGCATAGGCTATGGAGAGCTATAAAAATGGGTTGGCACAATCACTGGCTAGCTGCATAAAGACTGTTGAGTCAAGGAAGGAGCCTTAAGGATTTGTGTGCAGCTGTTTTGAAAAAGAAGCTTGTTAATTTAGCTCGGAAACACTGACAATGGTTGGCAGCGGCAGAAACACCATCTTCCTCTAATTCTAAGAGACAATGTGACAGCCTCTTCTCTTCATTGGCAACATGAGGATTTAGGAAATGGCCAGTTTCTGTAGAATAAGCGTTCTTTTTAAATTACTCACACCATCATGAGATGGTGTGTTTTTTCCCCTCCCCCCCTTCCCTGGAATGTGTTCAAGAAGTGGGAGGAAGAGCTGCAGACTAGGCCGTGGTTAGATAAGAGGTCGCTGAGACCACAGAAGGAATGAGAGCACAGCAAATACCTCAGAAGGGACCCTCTTTAGTTTCTTGGATTGTAAAGGCCAGGAAGGAGAAATGTATTTTCAGATTTGCAACATTTTATTAATAGCACTTAGCAATAGCACTTAGACTTATATACTGCTTCACAGCCCTCTGTAAGCGTTTTACGGAGTCAGCATATTGTCCCCAACAATCTAGCTCCTCATTTTTCTAACCTTGGAAGGATGGAAGGCTGAGTCAACCTTGAGCCAATGAGAATCAAACTGCTGGCAGTCGGCAAAATTAGCCTGCAATACTGCATTCTAACCACTGCACCACCACAACTCTTATAGTATCTCACAATAAAGATAAACTTACTGTGTGTGCTTCTTGTCTGGACTACCCCACAAGGAATGATTTACACTCCACAAAATACCCCAAGACTGTGCTTTCAAAATCCAGTGGTAAAATGACTGATACTGTTGTTTACAGTTGTGTGTGTGTGTGTGTTTGTCTGTCTGTCTGTTGGTAGGTGCGTAGATATGAAGGACCCTGTGTCTATATTTGTATCCATGTCTGTATGTCTGATTCTGTATATTCTCCTTGTTTTTTTCTTTTGTTTTCCATTTCTGATTCATCTAATTAAAATAAATAAAAATCAAAATAATCATTTTCAAGTGAGAATGGGCTATACTATAAAGCCAGTAGTGCTGGATCACACATATGAGCAAGAACAAACTTTTATTTTTGTTTTCTTTTTAAAGAGGAGAGGGATGGCTCTTGCTAAAAAAACAGGATTCCCCCCCCACCCCCCAACCAGCTTGCAATACATTTCTCCCTGTTTCCCTACCTCTAAATGCAGAATTGGGAAACTATTATCGATTTCCAGCAACTGTCTGATTATCCTTCTGGGCTGCTAAAAGGAAGTTCAGGATTTGTACTTCTGCCATCTATCTCCCCTTTTGCCATTTTATTTTTCTGAAAGGAATTGGAGGTTGAGCAGGAATTCTGCTGAAAGTGAACCTGTAGGGTTGTATCTTACCAGAAAAAAAGAAAAAAAGGCATCAACCACCAAATAAACACTGAATTAAAACCTGCTTTACAGAATCTTAGTAATTTTCTTCCCAGCTTCAGGTTGTTTTACCTTATTTTCAGGGATATTTTTCCAATTTTCTTGCAGAGAAGTTTATTGCCTTGCAGGATTTCTACTGAGTCCAGATTAAAGCTCAGCTTAGAAAGATGATCAAGTTAAAGATATGTGGATCAATGGCCATCTAGCCTATATGAGTGCCAGAGGTTTTCATATGGCATTTTCTGTGTAATGTCCGGTAAACGGCTGAAAACCCAAACCCTGAAAATCCACAGTTACTGTTGTATGAGCTTGTAAACTGGCGCAGTTTCTGTCCTTTCCATTTCAATTGTCTTCTGACTGAGTACACATACTGTACAGTATCCATCCTGAAATTGTTATTATTTCCCATGAAATGAATATATAGGGATTCCCCCACACACAACTTAATTGAGATATGGGCAACTTGCAGCTCTGAAAGTATTTTTTGTAGTCCCATCCAAATTAATGGTGAAGTTTCCTGACATCCTGAGATGGGAAAGAGGGAGACAGTCTTGAGTAGTCAGTAGTGGGGACATGCATAAGTACATTAATGTGCTTATCATTCCTGTCATTGTATTCTTATTCTTTTATTTTTGTTCTCATTTTTGTTTGACAAATTCCAATAAATAAATACATTCTAAAATAAACTTCTATTTAAAAAAAAAAACCTTCTGAAACCAAGAAAACAGGAATAAAAATCTTTCACCTGCCTGATGTAGCCCCATCCAAATTGTTAAATTATTCACTCCAATATAGCTCTTGGCTTCTAAAACATACTAAGCACATATCCTGGCTGTTGAAATGTTGCCTACACCTGTTCTACTCTATGGCATATCTAAGTACAAATTAGTCTGAACACTTTCAAGCCAGGTGCTTTCATGCAATTCCCCCCCCCCCCCAGATGTGCCAATTTTTCCAAAAATATGAGTGCAATAATCAATGAATGAGAGTGGATATTTTATTTTATTATTATTTTATTTGTATGAAATTTATTTGCTGCCCATCTCTTATTGATAACAGTGATAACAAATAATCAGAGTTGGAAGGGACCTTGTAGGTCATCTAGTCCAACCCCCACACAAGCGGGAAACCCTACACCATTTCTGACAAATGGCAGTCCAATCTCTCCTTGAAGGTCTCAAGTGATGAAGCTCCCACAACTTCCAAGGGCAAGCTGTTCCATTGGCTGATTTTTCTCACTGTCAGAAAGTTTCTCCTGATTTCCAGGTGAAATCTTTCCTTATTCAGTTTCCATCCATGTTCAACAATCCTGGGTGCTTTACAACATAAAAAAAATCTTAAAGGTTTTTTAAAAAACATTAAAATCATTATAGATACAGCCAATAAAATAATTAACAAATAAAACCATTAACACCAGATAGGAAAGGAGGCAGTTGGATACAGGGATGGGAGGGGGGATTAAATTTTAATCTTCCATTATGAAGCTCCTCCATTAGTTACCCAAGTCACCTGGCAGTGCCAGGTCTTAAAACTCTTACAAAAACGTCAGGAAGGTGAGAGTCAATCTCACCTCAGGGGGTAAGATGTTTCAGAGGGCAAAAGCCATGGCAGAGAAGGCTCCTCTCGTGGATCTTGTCAGTTGAAATTCCTTGGCTGAGGAGTTCCGCAATATGCCATAGTTGAGATGGTTCCTCAAGTAGACCCATGCCATGTAGAGCTTTAAAGGGAATAGCCAACATCTTGAATTGTACCCAAAAGAAAACCGGCAACCAGTGAAGCTTGCAAAACTATAGTGCAAGGGTCTTCAAACTTGGCAAGTTTAAGACTTGTGGACTTCAACTCCCAGAATTCTGGGAGCGAACATGACTGGAGGAGGAATTCTAGGAGTTGAAGTCCACAAATCTTAAAGCTGTCAAATTTGAAGACCCCTGCTATAGTGTAACATGGTGCACTCCAGGGATCCTAAGAACTTCTTGTACTGCCATACTCTGTGCCATCTGTAGCTTTCATGCATTGTTGCTGCCTGAACTGCAGCAGGATCTGTTTTGCTTATCACAGTATTTCTAGACTTAGAAATAAATGTAGAGAAATCCATAATGGATCTGTTTCCTTTTTTTTGCAACCAGTATATGTTAAGTTTGGGAAAAGAGAGGCTGAACCAGAGCATGAGTGCAACAATACTTTATTATAACAATAAAGGGCTGACCGTGCTTGCCAAGCCGGGAACTGGCTCGCAGCGATCAGCAACTGGTTGGACTCCGCAGCCTGCTTTTATAGCTGGCTGCTGGGGAGAACCAACCAATGGGTAAAGGGGAGAACGCCCCCGCAAAGTGAATGGACCTGAGTGAGAACTCCTAGAGTCCTCAGGACATAACACCCCTTCCCCCCAGATGCGAACACGCATAGTCCTTGAGGTAGGCAGGAGGTTTATGTTGGCGCCCGGAACGGCGCAGCTCCGGAACGCTGACTGTCCGCTCAGAGTCTGTCTGGGAAGGCAGAGCCGGGTATGTGTCACCAACATGCCCCTCGGTTCGGGCAGGCCCGGGACTCGTAGGGTTGGTCACTGGGGACGTGCTCCCGTATACTGGATCGGGCTGGTCCACCGTCTGGGCGCCGCTGTCCGTGCTCGGGCTTTCTGGACTGACTGTTGGTGTGTACTGGTCGCCGGGCAGGATGTGGATGTGGGGTTGATGCTGAGACCTCCCGTCGCTTTGTGATTCTGGGTCCCTGCTAGTGTGGGTGCTGAGGCGCCTACGCAGCTGGTCCAGGTGCCTTCTCCAGACCCGGCCGTCCTCCAGTCTGACCCGATACGACCTTGGTCCGGTGATGGCCACGATCTCGCCCGGGATCCACAGGGGGTCTCCAGCGAAGTTCCTCGCGAATACTGGCTCCTGTAAGATAAAATGTCTAACCCCCGATGTGGAAGCGAGGGGAGAGTCAGGGCAGTATTGTGGGTGAAGTCTGTCCAATACAGTCCTCAGACGCCTGCCCATCAGGAGCTCAGCCGGGGACTTGTTGGTGGCTGAACATGGAGTTGAATGCTGGCTCATCAGGAAACGTGAGAGTTTGTGGTGCCAGTCATCCTTGCTGAACCTAGCCAGGGCTTCTTTAGTGGTCCTGACGGCCCTCTCAGCCAATCCGTTACTGGCAGGATGAAAAGGGGCTGTGAAAATGTGGCGGATACCCAGGTTGGCAGCGAAACGGCTGAACTCGGTTGATGCGAACTGTGGGCCATTGTCGGAGACAATGGAGTCGGGTAGCCCGTGTGTAACAAACAGGCGTGTTAATACGTTGGTGATTGCTTGTGTGGTGGTCGTGGATAGCTGTGCAACGTCAATCCATTTAGAATAGGCGTCCACGACCACTAGGAACATTTTCCCATGCAAGGGGCCGGCCAGGTCGATGTGGATTCTGGACCACGGAGCGCTGGCGCTCTCCCATTTAGTAGGGGTGGCAATGGGAGGAGCCGGACAGGATTCCTGGCAGATGTTGCAGGAACTTACCCAACTGACAACGTCCTCGTCGAGGCCTGGCCACCATACGTAGCTGCGTGCTAATGCCTTCATTCTCATGATGCCAGGGTGTCCCTCGTGCAACGCCTCCAGGACCCGGGTATGTAGTGAGGTCGGGATGACCACTCGAGTGCCCCACAGTAGACAGCCCTGCAAACTGGACAGCTCCTGCATGCGGGTCTTGAAAGGTGAGAATTTGTTTTCCACATTGCCACCCGGCCACCCCCTCCTCACCCAGTCGAGCACCTGGGCGAGCGTTTTGTCTGCCTTGGTTTTAGCAGCAATGTCCAGGGCAGTGATGGGGAGGTCCAATTGGGTTACCTCGAAAATGGCGTGGACAGGAGCAGGGTCTTCAGCTGGAGCCGGCAAGGGACAGCGGCTGAGAGCGTCAGCGTGGGACAGTGTTTTACCTGGCCGGTGTAAGAGTCTGTAGGAGTAGGCTGCTAGGAAGAGGGTCCATCTCGTCATCCTAGGGGAAAGGACTTGAGGGGTCTGTTTGTCTCCGGCTAGTAGACCCAGGAGTGGCTTGTGGTCTGTGACCAGCTCGAAAAAATGGCCAAAGAGAAATTCGTGAAATTTTTTCACTGCTGCAACAGCTGCTAGAGCTTCCTTATCGATCTGGCTGTAATTACGCTCTGTTGTGGAGAGCGTCCTGGAGAAAAAGGCAATGGGCGCCTCAGCGCCATTGGGAAGCCTGTGGCTTAATACTGCCCCAATTCCAAAGGGGGATGCGTCTGCTGCCAGGACTAAAGGAAGGTTGGGGTCGAATTGAATAAGTACCGCCTCTGACGTGAGTAGTGATTTCACGGCGTGAAAAGCTTGGTCTTCTTTGTGCCCCCAGTGCCAAGGTGGCTTTTTATCCAGTAATCTGTGTAGGGGTTCAGCTACTGATGCTTTATGGGGCAAGAAAGACGCGTAAAAGTTTAATAGCCCCAAGAAGGCCTGTAGTTCAGTTTTGGAGGTTGGAGTGGGTGCCTCGTGAATTGCCTTAACCTTGGACTCCAGGGGGTGAATGCCTGAGGCGTCAATTTTATAACCCAGAAAGTCCACCTGTCTAGTGGCAATGGCGCATTTTTCTTTTTTCAATTTGAGGCCATGCTGTCTGAACCTCTCTAACACTGCTCGAACTCTCTGGAAGAGTTGGGGTCTGTCCCTGGCCGAGACTAAGATGTCGTCGAAGTAGGGTACTACTCCAGGGAGGCCCTGTAAAATCCGCTCCATGAGGGATTGAAAGATACCTGGGGCAACACTTACACCAAATTGGAGACGCTTGCATCGGAAAGCACCCCTGTGAGTGACGATGGTCTGGAGTTCCGCTGTTTGGTTATCAACAGGGAACTGTTGATACGCTTGAGACATGTCCAATTTGGCAAAAATGCTGCCAGGTTCAAAAGTGTGTAATAAATGCTGAATGACGGGCACTGGGTAAGCGCTAACTTGTAGAAACTTATTGATTGTGGTCTTGTAGTCCGAGCAAATTCTCAGGCTACCGTCTTTTTTGAGGGGTGTGACAATGGGCGTCTCCCATTTGGCGAAATCTGTTGGCTCAATGACCCCTTGTTTTAATAGTTTATCCAATTCAGCATCTAGTTTTGGCCGAAAAGCGAATGGGACCCTACGCGGTTTTAGCCTGATTGGTACTGCCTGGGGGTCGACTGAGAACGATATTGGGGTACCGTTATAACACCCCAGCTCATCGCTGAATACATCTGAGTAATCAGCGAATAAGGAGTCAGTGTCTGAGGTTGAGACAGCATGGACTCCTGTAAGCCCTAGGCCGAGATGGGGAAACCAATCGAGCCCCAATAAGGTAGGGAGATTGCCGTTAACTACCACTAGAGGTAGGTGACCTTTAAAAGCTTTAAAACTGACAAGGAACTTGCCTCTGCCGATTACAGGAATGGTCCTCCCCTGGTAGTCCTTCAGGCTAAACTGGCACTTCTGGAGCCGGCTAGTTGATAGGCTGGGCTGGAGCCTCTTGAGGGTGTTCCACGAGATAATTGAGAGCGCTGACCCTGTGTCAACCTCCATGCGGCACGGTTTACCTTCTAAGTAAACGGAGAGAGAGATTTTACTAACAGTGTGGCAAGTGTGCTTGGCACGGTGATGTGTGCGACAGTTCAATACTTGCCTGTGCAGCCCCGAGTGTGAGACGGGGGGTGCCTTTGTGTTGAGCTTTGAGGGGCTTGGCAGACTCTCACGATGTGCCCCCTTTTATGGCAGTTATTGCAGGTGGCTCCTTTAAACTTGCAGGTGGCCCTCAGATGAGATCCACCACAGGCTAGGCACAGGGTGATGTGCTTGGGTGGACCTATGTTTTCTTGTTTGGGTCCTACCTGCGGCCGTCTGTCGTTGGAGAGGCGGTGGACGTCGTTTTCATCACTCAGGGATTCCTCTGCTACCACCTCCTCGGAGTGGACTGGAATTGATGTCAGCTTGGCAGTCGGGCCATGGATTTCGGTGGCTGAGTGCGCTGCCAGTTCTGCTGCTAAGGCCTCCTCAACTGCTTGTGCGAGATTGAGGTCTTTTTTCGCGAGGAGGCGCCTTTGAAGGTGTAGGTCCTTGACCCCGCAGACTAGTTGATCGAGGAGCATGTCCTCCAGGTAGGTTCCAAACCCACAATGCAATGCTGCTGTTCTGAGAGCGGCCATATACTGATTAATGGTTTCCTTGTCCGCTTGCTTCCTCATACGGAAGGTGAATCTCCTGGCAATCTGTGAGGGCCTGGGGGAATAGTGGTTAGTGAGGATCTCAAGTAGCTCTGACCAAGGAACGTTTTTCAACTCACGAGGAGCCACGAGGGCTGTGGCAGTATCGAAGACGATGGCCCCACAGTAGATCAGGAAATACGATTTTTTTCCGATGTTCTCCAGCATCAGCAAGTCCAATTGCATCTATATAATGGTTAAAACGGTTCTTGTATGATTCCCACTTCTCCTCATCCGGTTTGAACGCTGGGAAGACTGGATTGGAGTTCATGGTGATGGGGCCAGTAGAACAACCTGTGGAAAAAAATCTCTCTGGGGCAGCAGAAAAATGCTCTAGTGCCTGTGGCAGGCAAGTGATTTCAGCTCTGGAGAGGCTTTTCGCAGTCCTCTCTCTCTCTCTGGGTTAGCCAAGTTTGGCCGTCAGCCGTTGGCGGCGTTTGAATTCGCGCCTGAGTGGGCGTTAGTGACTTGACTACGGCACCGTGCTGTGCCTTTTAGGTTTGAAATTCAAATGACAGCCGTTTGAATTTCGCGCCTAAACAATGAGCGGCTGCGGCTCGCAGCGCTTCACTTTCCCTGTAGCTGGGCTAACAAGCGGCTACAGACGCTTCTAACTTTTCGTTCTGACCGCTCTCTCTGGCTGCGGATCAGTGTTCGCTTCTATTGCTTGCTGGCCGCTTTCTCTGTCAGCGGACCAGCGTTCGCTCTTTTTGTTTGCTCTTTTGCTTGCTGACCGCTCTCTCTGGCTGCGGATCAGCGTTGCTCTTATCACCGGCCGATCGCTCTCTCTGGCTGCGGATCGGCGGCTAGTGACTCAGCGGTTGCAAGGTGCTTCTGGTAGCCATCCCATCCTCGTCGCCAGTGTTATGTTTGGGAAAAGAGAGGCTGAACCAGAGCATGAGTGCAACAATACTTTATTATAACAATAAAGGGCTGACCGTGCTTGCCAAGCCGGGAACTGGCTCGCAGCGATCAGCAACTGGTTGGACCCCGCAGCCTGCTTTTATAGCTGGCTGCTGGGGAGAACCAACCAATGGGTAAAGGGGAGAACGCCCCCGCACAGTGAATGGACCTGAGTGAGAACTCCTAGAGTCCTCAGGACATAACAGTATAGAAAGGTGCCTTTCTTAGCTTTAAAAGTAAAATTGCACTACTTCCTAGAGTACAGGTTCAATCCTTCAAATTCTTCCCACCACAGAAGATTTCACTGTGTCTAGAGAGCATAGCTGTTTTCTCACAGTTTGGAAGCTTCAGCAATGTTGGTTGTGTTGAAAGGTAGCTTCTCCCTGCCTGGCACTCATCAAATCATAAAGACAGAAGAGATTATTAAGGACATTGAGTCCTGTGCTTAGTGCAGAAATCTAAACGTTTGACATATGGCTAATTAGCCTCTTTTGAAATTGTCCCAGAAATGAGAACTCATAATATCTTTCAGTGCTTGGTTCTACTATCAAATAGCTCTAATCATTCAATTAGAATCTGCTTTCTAGTGATTAAGACTATTATCACTAACCAATTTGCTCTCTGATAACCTTAAGTCAGGAACCAGTCAGCTCCTTAAAATACCTTTATAAAAATGAGATGAGAGAGCCAGCTTGGTGTTACAGTATAGCTAAGGCACCAGGCTAAAAGACAGGGTATTATGACTTCTAGTCATGCCTTAGACTTGAAGACAACTGGGTGACCTTGGGCCAGTCACTCTTTCAGCCCTG
This sequence comes from Pseudonaja textilis, assembly GCF_900518735.1. Next base: position 15,579,768 of record NW_020769318.1, read on the forward strand.
GCAATCAGGCAATTGAAAGATACTTTTGAAATCACAAAAAGAAAATTACATAGACCTGTCCAGGACATCTCCAGAAGTCAAGACTTACTCAAATATACTAACTTTTTTTTAATCCTTATTTGAAGCATTAGCAATATTATTTTTAATCCAATTCTTCTATCTCTAAAGCAGAGGAAAACTTTCCTGATGAATGAGAAAAAAAACACTAAGACTAGGTAGCAATAGCACTTTAGACTTACATACTGCTTCACAGTGCTTCATAGTCCTCTTGAACTGGTTTATAGAGTCAGCATATTGCCCCCAACAATCTGCGTCCTCATTTTACCAGAAGGAGGGAAGGCTGAGTCAACCTTGAGCCTGATGAGACTTGATCTGCCAAATTGCCAGCAGCTGGCAGTCAGCAGTAGAAGCCTGTAGTACTGCATTCTAACTACTGTGCCACTGCAACTCTTATAAGGTAAGTGAGGGTTAAAGCAATTCTTCTTGAATTCAATGGGGCTGATGGTTTCATAAGCAGTTTTAAAAGTACAAAAAGCTTATAGGTCATAGATACTTTGCCTTAATTAGATTAGATTTGTAGGTGATTTTTAACAATTTTATTTGCATTGTAAAGTGCCTTGGGTCCTTCGGAACCTCCTATAAATAATTGTATAAATAAAATAAACAAAGATTGTTGTCTCATTTTTTTAATCCTCAAGTACAATGCATTTTGAGGACATTAAGAAAAAAACTAAGGAAATCAACAGTGAGACAGATGTTTCATAAATATAAATGCTGTATGAGTTTAATTTGTGACCTGAAAAACTGTCTTGGATTAATCTTTCTCAGTGAACAACCATGGAACGTTACAAGGTAGGTTTCATTGAGGAAATCAGTGAGATACCTCCAGGAAAATTCACAGATAAATTCAGGTCCATTTCAAGATGAGGAAAAAACAACCTAATAATCTATATGGAAAGATAATGTTTAAGGTGGATTGTTTGATTAGAAGATTGGAATAGCAGAAGCTGAAGGAATGGAAAATTAGGAATCAGGGAAAGAATGGAAGCATTGATCCCAAGACAGAGTAGAAGATGGTTTCTGTTAAAGTAAGTAAGTAAACTTTTGAGAAAGACAAAGTCATAAAGAAACCTCAGGGTTAAAGGAGGGTATAGGTATCCATGAATGGATGTGCTACAGGAAGGATTGATCACAAAATTTGACTGAGTTTCAAGCATTTTGGGAGGAATCCTTATTGTTGATAAAACTGTATGTGTGTTGATCTTTCTATCTTAACTGGAGACTATCTGGGAGGTTTTGTTCAGCTCTGGAAGCCAAGTATATTTCACTGTACCAATATTTTCATGGGACAGGGTGACAATTTGAGTGGCTTTTTTGAGTCATACCTCCTGCTTTGTTCAACGTGTGCATGGGCTATTCCACTGCACTTTCATGCAATTGGTTTTGAAACAGCAGGTGGTAGCTGTTTTGCTAGTGTTTTGGGGTTTTGTTTAGTGCATTCCTAAGCTTCTTGAGCCAATGATTTTTTTCTAGAGCTGGAGACTCGAAAGAGTTCAAAGGATAAGTATCTGTATATTACTCATTGTCTGATGCTGCATCCAGCTGATTAAGTAGACCCTTGCTGGTTCTCTCCAAATCATGAAACCTACCTCAAGTGAGCTGTTTCAGGGATCCCAGAAGTCCATGTTTTCAGAATCTGAGAAGCGAACACACTAGTTCAGCTCCTGTAAGATCCAGCAACAACCTTGGGACTGTCATTTCATCTAAATAGTGGCAAGCTTCAGTAAAATTGATGGTCACACTGGTTGTAAGTCATGTCTGGAATGGTGGTGATGGTGGGTTGGCTTCAAAGAGATTTTTCTTTTAGAAAACAAGAAGACGACAAGTGAGGGTGAAAGCTCAACACTGTGTCCCCCTCTTTTTATTTCCTCTAAATAATAAAAAGACAAAATCAGGCAAGATTATCTCAAAAGTGAAGTTTCTTTTCTCTTTCTGCCCTAAAGCAAAAAAGTACTATATTTCCAATTGCAAAAAGTGGGTAACAAAAGAGATGACCATGACTAACCAATGAATCAGAAAGAGACAAAAAGAAGGGGGAAAGCTTGAACTAGGTGACTAAGTTGTACTAATAGCTTCTTCCAGGTCTGAACAAAAGATTGGTAGTCCTGAAAATATTTCCTATCTTTTGATTGCCAAACAAGGATCCAAGGAAAAGCTGCTGAATACTTGAAGAACATGTTGCCTATTGCTCTGCTTAAGGAAAAGGATGCTCCAGGAAAGATTCATGACATTACCTTATATAACTGCTATTGTTTTACCAAGAGCCAGCAATCATCAAGGAAATGGAAAAAGTTGAGAATGAATATTGTAGAGGACAGGCATAACCTTGAAGAAGGTTATGCAAATATCAGTTTACCATTGAAAGACAGGTGGGGTAGAGAAAGAAACTTTGACCCATCTTGGTTCTATTTGGCATAAGAATAGGAAGAGAGAAACCCAGTTAGGCTTTCCAAATTCCCTTAGACTATATATAGAATCAGAGGGCTGGAGGGGACCCTGGAGGTCTTCTAGTCCAATCCTCTGCTCAAGGCAGGAGACCTTATTTCATCATGGTGAAATAGCTGTCCAGTCTCTTCTTGAAAACCTCCAGTGATCTAGCACCCACAACTTCTGCAGACAAGCTGTTCCATGGATTAATTGTTCTCATTATCAGAAAATTTATCCATAATTCCAGGTTGGGTCTCCCTTTATGAAGCTTCCACCCATCACTTCTTGTTCAGCCCTCAAGGAAAAATAGACCCCACTCTTCTCTATGTCAGCCCTTTAAGTGTTGGAAGATGGCTATTAGGGCTCCCCTAGATGTTTTTTCATTAGGCTAGTCATATAGTACCTACTTTCTTAACTAAACTATGTATGTAGATGTGTGTGTGTGTATCAATCTCTCTCTCTCTCTCTGTATATGTATATGTATATGTATATATGTGTGTGTGAGTGTGTGTGTGTGTGTGTGTGTGTGTGTGTGTATGTATGTATGTATGTATGGCATTCAGCTTTGTTTGGGTATTTTCCCATGTCATTGTAGTTGTGCTTTTAAAGTTGTAGCAACGTTTCGGCAGAATCTCATGATGATGGCAGATGAGATTCTGCCAAAATGTTGCTACAACTTTAAAACACAACTACAATGACGTGGGAAAATACCCGAACAAAGCTGAATGCCATACATGTAAGTACCCGTGAAAACTTAAGAAAAAAAAAAAGATAGATAGATAGAGAGTTTGAATGGAGGGAAAAACCACAGGTAATGTCCTGTTTAGGACATGAATGAGAATCCTGACTATAGGTTAGACTGGTTGGTTGGCAACTTAAAAGTTATGGGCCAGCAGTCAGTTCTTATGAACTGATGATAATTTATGCCAATGTTTAGGCCAGGCATGAGCATCTTTCAGTGGCCTGTCTTTTTTCTCACCCCTACTTTCTACTACCATGCTGTTGCATTACATTTATGAATATGACCTTCTACTCTGCACTGCTGCACTGCTGGCATGGTTGGATACATTAGACATTTGTACCACATTTTCACACACAAAAAAACAGCTTTCCGCCTTTAAAGATTAATCAGAAAGCCTCTGGCAAAGCCTCACCTGTCTGTGGTTTAAAATACCCTTTTCCTTTTGATTCTTCATATGGTAGGCAAGCCACTCTGGGACCAATAAGGGAAGAAAACTGGAGATTCTTGAACTCTTCAGCCAGAAGAAGAAGTGATTAGACTCCATATCTCCCTTGCACATTCTTCTCATGGAGCAGAGGGAGAAGGATAAGAGAGGAAGTGCTGTTGAAGCAAACAAAAAACAAAAAACTCCCCACTTGCTTGGCTTGAATAGCAAGCATCTCAGAGGTATCTATGACAGATACGATTTGTGATTGTTTCCTAAAAACCTATAGGAGAAAAATATTTCTCTCTCCAATTACCCTGCTCCTCCCATAACTCTTAGATTTATATCCATTCTGGTTATTATTTTCACTTGTCAATTACTTCTTTTTTCTAATATTAAATGGAAGTTTGCATTTTCATTGGCAGTTGAGAGAAGTTTATTTATTTATTTTATTTTATTTATTTTGTTTTTCAGGCATGTATGAGAAAACAAGTATAAGTATGAACATGACATATAAACATATAAGTATAAACAGGTATAAGTATATACATAGTACTGGATAAATAAGTGGATAAATGGGAACAGTAGGACAGGGATGGTAGGCACACTGGTGCGCTTATGCACACCCCCTTACAGACTTCTTAGAAATGGAGTGAGGTCCACAGTAGACAGTTTAAGGTTAAAGTTTTGGGGGTTTGAGGATGTAACAACAGAGTCAGGTAGTGAGTTCCAGGCATTGACCATTCTGTTGCTGAAGTCGTATTTTCTGCAATCAAGTTTGGAACAGTTTACTTTGAGTTTGTATCTATTTGACTGTGTATTATTGCAGTTGAAGCTGAAGTAGTCATTGACAGGTAGAATATTGTAGCAGACAATTTGGTATACTAAGCTTAGATCAGACCATAGGCGGTGTATTGTAGGTTGTCCAGGTCCAAAATTTCAAGCCTGGTGGCATAAGGTATTCTATTGCAAGCGGAGGAGTGGAATACTCTTCTCGTGAAATACCTCTGGACTCATTCAATTGTATTAATGTCCATTATACAGTGTAAATTCCAGACAGATGAGCTGTATTCAAGAATTGGTCTGGTGAGGGTTCTGTATGCCCTGGTTTGCAGTACAGTGTTACTAGAGAAGAAGATGTGGGTTGGAAGGAGGCAAAGATCAACAATTCAGGACAGTACATGGTTGCATTAGGGCCAAAAATGTTTGTTTATCAGTCAGATCCTATTTTAGCTTGTCTTTCATCTTTGGCATCAAAACCTTTCTCAGACTTTCATTATTAGACTTTCCATCTTGATTTCTTCTATCACATGAATATCCACCTTCTGGACCATTTAATGAGAATTCTGGCCTACTGGACACCATGGTTGAATATTGATCTGTTGAATACTTCAACTGATCCCCCTGCAATATTAATGCCCTGCTTTATTTCCCACAAGCCTACTGGAAAATTTACAGAGTTTTACCAAAATAATAAAACACCATTAAAACAACCTAAAAATCAACTGTTGAAGGATTAAAAGCCCAAGAGAAGTTTTTAAAGAGAGTAAGCAATTCTGTAGGAATTTTTAATAACAAGGACTCAATATTATAGCTATTTGTGAAAGGAGGGAGTCTTACAGTAGTCTTAAAAGAGAAAATTTCTTGGTATGGCATTTAGAAAAGCTGGAAGAGGAAACCTTAAAAGAAGAGATAAAACAGTGAAACATATTGAAATGTTAGTCCTGTATACAGGCAGTCCACGACTTATGACCTCAACTGAGCCCAAAATTTCTGTTGTTAAATGAGGCATTTTTTAAGTGAGCTTTGCCCCATTGTACGACCTTTCTTGCCTCAATTCTTAAGTGAATTACTGCAGTTTGTAAGTTAGTAACCCGATTGTTAAGTGAATTTGGCTTCCCCATTGACTACGCTTGTCAGTCATAAGGTCACAAAAGGGGATCACATGACCTTGAAATATAGCAATGGTCATAAATATGAACCCATGGCTAAGCATCTGAATTTTGAAAACATGATCATGGGGATGCTGCAAAGGTCGTAACTGTGAAAAACAGTCCTAAGCGACTTTTTTCAACGCTGTGGTAACTTTGAACGGTTAGTAAATGAACTGTTGTAAATCGAGGACTACCTGTATGTGTGTGTGTGTGTTGTGTCAACTAAAAAATACTTCTTTGGTCTTTTTAGCTGCCAGCAGAAAAGGAGGAAGGAAAGTAGTGCATTCCTTAAATGCTTCAGATAGTTGCTAGGCAGCCGAAGCTGTTGGCATGGAAGATTATTACTGGAGAGCATGATTGATGACTCTTGACTTTGGATATGTCCCATTGGAGAATGTACATCCAGGGGATGGGGGGAAGACCAGGGTCAAGGGTAAAATGAATGATGTGTCTTAGAGCTGGCTGCACCCAGGAAATGCCTACATGGTCACTCCTAATAATTCATTTTTTTTACTGTGAGAGATGTGGCTAGAGACTTATGATTTGAATGGGGGTGCATTGTTGGAGCCCTGACAGTGTGTTCTAAAGAATCCTCCTTCTTGCATATGCTATTAAGAGCATGTGCTATCAAGAGTATATGCCAAGTTAGCATTGTGTTAAATACTACAAGATACAACACGGACACAGGCAACTAGCCTAGAACCCTAGGATTTCTAATCAGGCCTGAACCTATTAAACTTCTGAACCCAGAAAAGATCAGCCCTGTGTTGTTACCCACTAAGGTACTTTTTTATACAGATCATCAACCAAAGGCTCGAAGACCAAGGAGTGATGTGCTGTTCCCTATCTCCCTGTGTCCTAAGGCAAACTTAAGACCTTAACTCTTTTTTAAAATTCTAGCAGGTGTCTTATTCTACCTGCAGGTACTGGCACAGCTGGGGCAGAGTCAATGGGCAATGACGATACCTGTAACATACAGTTAAGCCCTACTGAAAGAGAATCCCCTACTAGGCAGTCATTATCTACATACCACTGGCTATGAAAGAAGTCAGGATATTATTTTTCTTTGCTTTGGCTTCTTTTTCTTCTTCTTCTGAAGGGGAAGAAAGAGAGGAAAGGGAATATCATTCGGCTCTGAATTGAAAATCATTTTAGAATAGCTGAAAGGAGGCACGCAATCTAATATCTAGTAAAAGCTCCAAATCCTAGTTGCCAAGGAAGCAGGAGAGTGTATGTATACAGTGGCTGCTTATCGGTGACAAACAGCAATATACACCAGTCGAGTCAGTTCTATATAGAAATGACCAGATGCTATGATTTGCAGTGCATGCCAGCTGCTGAGAGAAAACCTCTTGGTATGAGAGGTAAGGATGACAGTGATGTTTTCCATTACTAAAGCTTGCTTGGAAAGCAGTTGGTGCAGAAAGATGTTTCTCCCCCACCCCAGAGGAACAGTTGAGCTCAACAGTTCCAGCAAAAATTATACTCGGTCCACCATGCTAGAGAAGGACCAGGGAAGATGTTATGTCCTGAGAACTCTAGGAGTTCTCACTCAGGTCCACTCACTTTGTGTGGGCGTTCTTCCCCCTTTCCTCATTGGTTGGTTCTCCCCAGCAGCCAGCTATAAAAGCAGGCTGCGGGGTCCAACCAGTTGCTGATTGCTGCGAGCCAGTTCCTGGCGTGGCAAGCACGGTCAGCCCTTTATTGTTATAATAAAGTATTGTTGCACTCATGCTCTGGTTCAGCCTCTCATTGCTCAAACTTAACAGAAGATACAATAGCAGTGTTCCAATATTGGAGGGGCTGCTACAGAGAGGAAGGAGTCAAGCTATTTTCTAAAGCACCTGAGGGCCAGACAAGGAATAATGGCTGGAAACTGATCAAGGAGAGATTCAATCTAGAAATAAGGAGAATTTTTCTGACAAGTGTGAACAATCAACCAATAGAACAGATTGCCTTTAGAAGTTGTGGGAACTTCATTACTGGAGGCTTTCAAGAAGAGATTGGACTGCCATCTGTCAGAAATGGTGTAGGGTCTCCTGCTTGGGCAGGGAGTTCGACTAGATGACCTACAAAGTTTTTTCTAACTCTGTAATGCCAGGATTTAAAGATGAAAAGAAAAGAGTTCATCATAATCCAGGGAACCTAAGGCAGTAGACAACAAATAGAAAGTGTTGTCTTGTGTGAAACTGGGTTGAAGCTGACACAGCTAAAGATGGAGCAGGTACGTAAGCAGAGAGGACAAAAAACCAGGAGTCTTAAGTCTGTTTATAGAGAAGGAAACAAGTTGTTAAGAAAAAAAAAAAGTCACCTGAACCAGGCAAAGGAAGTCGGGCCTGAACACGTGGAAAAATATCCCAATCTCAGCTATCAACAAAGTTTGGGAATAAAAAGGGCTTCTGAGGCCTAACCACTCATTGAGTTGACTTTGGATCAACACTTTTGGCAGCTTCCATCTCTTTGGCAAGTCCATGGAAGCCTACTTGAGAAGGATATGGATAATTGTGTGTGTATGTGTGTGTGTGTGGGGGGGGGGGAGTGAGATTGATTTTATTAGAGATTTCTGTCCAGAATGACATTTGTACAGATAAAACTAATCTATGCGGGAAAATATTATCAATGTTAATCCAGTTGATAAATGAAGATCAGTTCTGAATAAATTTATCTGACATCATAGAGTCCCCCTCATGCTTCTTTTTTTTTCAAAGAAAGTAATTTCCAAGTCTTTTAAATATATTAATATAATCAATTATGGATTTTACTTTTCCTTTAAAAAAAAGGAAGCTTTATAACTAACAACAGTAAATGAATCAATTTCTTATACTGCACTGAATTTATGCCTTAGAAAATGTGGACAATTAACTGATAGTGAGATTCATTATGAAAAATTATTGGGTGATTTTTCCCAATTCCTTCAACCAAAAGGGCTGTCTAATTAGTCACTGCCACATAAGATGGCAACAAATGCCAAGTTACTTACAACCCCATCAATGTAATGCGAAAAGATTACAATTTATATAGTGCAATTTTTGTCCAATGTTGTGTCATATTTCTGAACAAATACGTGAACTCAAATGTAATTAACTTTTGACATTTTCAGTTCTCAGAATTAAATCAATGTTTTTACAATATAATAAGGAACAGTCTGTAAAAACCTTCATACGGGTCTTAAATTAAATATAGAATGTATCATACTAGAGATAATTTTTTGCAAAAACAGGGGCTACAACAGTAATGACCACTGGCTTCAAAATGGCCAGTGCAACTGGGTAATTGAAGCTCTTATCTCTTTTTATGTATGCGCAATGCAACACATGCTGAAAAAGGATCGAACCAGAGGTGGTATTCAGCAGGTCCTGACCAGTTCTGGAGAACCAGTACCGGAAATTTTGAGTAGTTCGGAGAACCGGCAAATACCACCCCTGACTAGAGATTTTTCAATATCCTTCCCCTGCCATGCGCACCAAGCCACACCCACAGAACTCGTAGCAAAAAAAAAAAAATTGAATCCCACCACTGGATTGAACTTAGAATTTCTGGTCATGTCTGCCATTATGAACCATGGATGCCTTATGTTAGGCACAATTTCAAAGAAAAACATATATGTTTGGAAAAAAATGTGCACCCACATATCAGAGTTGTATTTATTTTATTTATTTATATGTAAAATTTATTAGTAACCTATCTTGCCACCCAGGATCTCTGGGCAGATTACAATATTAAAAGATAAAGCTATATAATTTATAATAATATAAATACAAAGCTATAAAATCAATCAATATTTTCCCCACTCCCTTTTTCTGGCAGCTAAAAAGACCAAAGGAGTATCTTTTTAGTTGACATTCAGCTCCCCTCACTTCCTGAAGGTGACCTATACAACACAAAAAGAAAACAAATTTATTACAGGTATAGAACTTAGAGTTGTGACAACCCATCCACCCAAGTTTGGTTGGGTTTTCTGCATGGAACCTCATCACAAGGCAATCAGTTTGGACATTCCTACTCTTTACCCAAGATGCCTCTGATAAAGGGTTGCCCTTCCATTTGATTAGATATTGGAGTTGGCTCATGATTTAATTGGAGTAACTGCTGGAACCTTGACAATGACCTTGGGAGAATCGATTGTTAAATTATTTGAATCCGACCACTGATGAAGCCCCTCCATTGAAGCCGTAAGCCACCTGGTAGAACCTGGTTTTTAAGTTCTTATCAGAAGGTCAGGGGGGTTGTATATCAACATAGAGTCAGTTTCTTTAAAAAATCTTAAACTTGTTGAATTAAACTTTAAATATTTGCAAAATGTAGAAATTAAGGCAGAACAAAATTATTAGATTTTTCCATACCTGCTTCCTCCCACGTGGATCAGAGTAGAAAGGTGAAGGGATTGATTTAGTTCTTATTTTGAGGAGTACTTAGTGCTCTCTGAGTTTGTTTGTTTTCTTGCAGATGTTTCATGATCCAAACTAACATCATCAGTGTTAGCGATGTTACCTAGTTTGGGTAATGTCTGCAAGAAAACAACAGCTCATGTCAACCTGAGCTACAAATGTTCTCCTTGTATTAATTCTTATTTTAAAACGAACTTATTTAATTTCCACTTTCTGAAATTCCCCATGAACTGCAATGCTGTTAAAGCTAAATGGTTGCACTTTTCCAAATATTGGTGCTGCAATTCATAGCACAAAAACCCCACATCTGTAACATAGAAAAATGTATATAAAAAAAATCTGTGCACATAGAAGAAAATGTGTATGAAAACATGTGGGGAAAATTGAAATATTTCAGGAAGATTTAATAAACCTAGAATCAATAAAACAATTAATACATGTGTATAAAAGCAATGGATGAAGTCAGCAAACTTTTCTCAATGTTTCTGCAAGGTTCTTGTCCTTCAGAATACAACTTCAATGTCAGAACAGCGCTTTTTGGGTGGAGTGGAGGGATAATCTCCCTGTTTTCCAGAGATCAACATATTGAAAGAGCTGTTCAAAGCCAAGAGGTGCTTTTGAGTACACTGGAGTGCCCAAGAACATCAATGTTAATCACATTTTTAATTGCAATCACTTCTGGAAAGGATTTGCAAGTCAGGCAATTCCAAGTGGGAGTGGGAGGAGAGGGAGATCTGAAAGAAAACACACTGTCTGCAGCCACTGCTGAATGTAAAATGTTCTTGAGCAGCGCATTGGCCTGAGGTAGGGAGGAAGAAAGATAGATAATGGCAGAATAGGAAGGAAGGAAGGAAGGAAGGAAGGAAGGAAGGAAGGAAGGAAGGAAGGAAGGAAGGAAGGAAGGAAGGAAGGGAGGGAGGGAGGGAGAGAGAGAAGGAGGAAAGGAAGGCAGATGAAAGGAGGGAAGGAGGGAGGAAGAAGGCATAGGGTGGGTGGGAGGAAGGGAGGAAGAAAGGAAGGAAGATAATGGCACAATGACAAAATGGGAAGGAAACGGAAAGAGGAAGAAGGAAGAAGGGGGGAGGAAAGTAGGAAAATTAAGCATGAATTAGATCCAAGGGGAATCTGAAGCAAATCTACAGAAGAAAATTTGGACCAAAGGCTTGCTCTAGGACATTGCAGATGAAAGCTTCCTCTGGACGAAGGTAGATAGATGCTGGTCATTTTCCCACATGTTGACTATAGATGCTTCAACTGCAGCTGATGAAATATGTGGCCTTTCCATATTGAAACTAAAAGGTGGAAAACATGTTTGGGAATTGAGTGTGCACACAAGTGTGCATGAGAGAGGGAAGGAGAATGCTGCTGGCTGTGTCTTTGTGGGAGAAAAACATCAATGGGTCAACCAATGTTTGAGCGTGGAAGAGAATGGGAAGAAGGGAAATGGATGGGTCCACTTATGTCTGAGAGTGTGAAAAGGGGAGGGGGGTCTTGTGTCAATGTTAGTATGAACTGGGAAGGATCCTTTGGTTATGACCGGTTGCACAATATGCTAGATTAAGCTGTTTTATGAAATAACTTTCAAACTTGCTTCTCCCCTCCTCATTGACAGCTAAAAAGACCAAAGGAGTATCTTTGAATGGCGGTGGATTGGTTGGAGTCCTGACACTCATGATTTTTAGAGTTGCATTTACACTAAAGTTACGGGCAATATTTTGCTTCCCAAATTTGGTGTGACCTAATCTTGGTTCCAGAGCCTCATTTAGTTCTCTTCCATCTCTCTTCTGAACTGTGAGGCAGAGTTTGTCCAAGCTACAAACTGAACTCTAAGCAGGGTAGCTTCTGAGGCTTTAGGCTGAGCTGCCAAGCTGAACTGGAGGTTGGGTTTTAAGTAGAGTTGCTAGCTGCTTACTATAACTTTTGGCTTTCACTATGTTATCTGATTCAGGTTTACCTGAAACACTCTGGAGTGAGGCCATAATGTGTAGTAATCATGTTTTAAACAATGTAGTTAACACAACTGGTGAATTGCCATTCACTCGTTGGTATGGCAGAAAGCCAAATTTAAGTTACCTACATACATTTGGAACTCCAGCATGGGTGCCTATTCCCTCACAAGTAAGACTGAAAGGGCAACATAGAGCTAAGAAATTATTTTTTGTGGGTTACGAAGCCAACCATAGATCATTTAGATTTTGGGATCAAGGCACAGCTCATGTTTACTGTAGTGCTAGTGCAAAATTTCTTGAGCACGTTGGATGGGATAAACTGGAACAGGAATCCAGCAATGATATTATTATTGACACCCAAATAGTCCCTAAAGATAAAAGCAGTAAACCACGAATAGCCATTAAAGAGGAAGCACAGGAGGACATAGTAGAACAGGCACAGGAAGAGGTAGAAGAACAGGAGCAGGTGGCACAGGAAAATCCACCAGTAAGCCCTATATTACAAAGAAGTTCAACCCGTGTAACACGACCACCTGATAGATATCAGGCTAGTGTTGTATGCCAAGTGAATACAGTTCCAAGTAATTATAGTGAACTAAAACTGTATCCTGCTAAGGATCAGGCTGCTTGGCAGAAAGCAATGGATAAGGAACTGGAATCTTTAAAAAGACTGGAAGTATATGAAAATGTTAAGTTACCACCAGGTAAACATGCCATAGGATGTAAATGGATATATAAGCTAAAGACAGGTGTAGATGGGACTGTCACCCATAAAGCCAGGTTAGTGGTGCAAGGGTTCAATCAGACAGCAAATGACTATGATGAGGTGTTTGCACCTAGTCTGAAAGCTACTACCTTGAGGGCAGCATTAGTGTGGGTAGCTAAGGAGAAATATATTGTAAATCATTTGGATGTAGAGACAGCTTATCTGCATGCACCGTTGCAACACACTATATAGTTAAAGAAACCTTTAGGTCTCAGAAATGATAAAACTGATAATAATGATTGCTGGAAATTGAAAAAGAGTCTTTATGGTTTAAAACAATCAGGATATGAGTGGAACCAATGTATAGTTAAATAATGAACTAAGATAGGTTTTATAGCTGGCATGGCTGATCCATGTTTGTTTAAAAAGGAAACTAATGGTATAATTTCATTATTGCTATTATTTACTGATGACATAGCATTAATCACCAAAACTGAACAAGAAGCTACTGAGATAATTTCACTATTGGAAAAGAAATTTAAAATAAAACAATTAAGAGAAATTAAACAATAACTTGGTTTAAAGATAGAACTAGGGGATGATACAAGATCTCACAGGCAGATAAAATTAACCCATTACTAAAAAGTTTTAAAATGGAACTTTGTAAGCTGGCTAAAACACCAATCAATGAGCCAGGAGTTTAGCAATAGTGATGTTCAAAGTCCTATTATTGATAAGAACATTTATCAGTCTTTGATTGGTAGTTTATCTTATCTCAGTAATTGGTCAAGGCCAGATATTGCATACAGTGTTAATCAATTAGCGAGATTTAACGCTGAGTCAACTGGCAAGCTGCTAAGCATGTGTTAAGATATCTGAAACAAACAATGCATTATGAATTGTATTTGGAGCCAAAAGATGAACTGAATTTAACTGCATATGCTGATGCAAGTTTTGCTACAGACATAAATACACGAAAATCTACATCGGGTACTGTAGTATTATTGGGAAAGGTACTGATTGGATGGAGATCTATTAGACAGAAACATCTAAGTTTGTCAACAATGGAGGCTGAATTCTCATGTTTGTCTTTATTATGTACAGATTTAGTTTTTGTATAAGCAACTGCTAATTGACATGGGAATTGATGTAACATATCCTATTGTTATTTATGAAGATAACCAATCAGCAATGCAGATGGCTTCAAATATTGCTGTTAAGACAAGAACGAAACATGCAGATTTAAGATATTTAAATGTGAGACAATGTGTGCAAAGTAAAATGATTAAGCTAGAATACTGTATGTCAGAAAACAATATAGCAGATCATTTTACAAAGGCCCAAAGCTCTATAAAGCATAAGGCTTGCTGTGAAGATTATGGACTTAGAATGTAAGGTTGTATATATTATCTTACCCAAAAGGGGAGAATGTTAGGAATATAAGTCACCTAACAGGTATTTGGATTAGAAATATATAAACCAGGATAAACATTTTAAAACTGTATCTTTAAGAAAATGCAAAACTGTAATTAGGTGTGATTTCTCAAACGGCCATAAGATGGACCCAGAAACCTGGGTTGTCTTAGCCTTAGTCTCAGAAGAGAGTGTGAGTGTATCTGTTTCCTTCTGTTGGAAAGTATTGCTGTTCCTCCATTTTTCCTAATTGACTGATATTTCTGGATTTGATGTAAGTCTGATACTGAACTGTTTTTTGACATTGGACTTTGATATTTGGATTATCCCTGGATTGAAAAAACTGATTTAACTGTGAATGACTTTGGACTGCCTATTTTGAACTTTGCTTAAACCTTTATTGACAGTAAAACCCTACATTTACTGTACAGTGTATCTGTGTGCTGTATGTGTATTATTCAAACACTACTCTCTATACGTCTCCCTGTATGTGCTCGTTCTCCTGATGGGGAATTACCTCAACAGGATGCTCTGATAGCCATCAGTGCCAGAACAGAGTATAAGTCACTTTTTTCAATGCTGTTGTAACTTTAAACGGTCACTAATGAATGGTTGTAAGTCAAGGACCAGCTCTGTTTTTACTGCCTCCACCATCCTTAACAAGAATTGAGATAGAGCATTTGCATGAAGAAGTTATTTTGATCAATGGTGGGATTCAAATTTTTTTACTTCTGGTTCTGTGGGCATGGCTTGGTGGGTGTGGCCTGGCTTGGTGGGCATGGCAGGGGAAGGATACTGTAAAATCTCCATTTCCTCCCCACTCCTGGGGGAAGGTTATTGCAAAATCTCATTCCCTCCCCACTCCACTAACCTGCTTTTCAGCTCTGTTCTCCTATGCAAAGCAACAAAAAAAGACCTAGCCAAACAGCTGGGACTCGGGAGGCAGAGAATAGATGAGGGCAGGGCCAGTCAGAGGTGGTGTTTGCCAGTTTTCCAAACTACTCAAAATTTCTGCTACTGATTCTCCAGAACTGGTCAGAACCTGCTATATATCACCTTTGATTTTGATTCTATACTACATGCAAAATGTTCATTTGATGGTACCAAATATTGTATGCCTATTAATATATTTTATATTAAATCTACTGCAGGGAATAGTGTACAGCAGACACACACATAGCTATGATATGGCTCCCCTAATCCTGAACAAGTGTATTTGGTAGATCTGTGAAGACAGGGATATCAGTTAAAATAAAGGGACAGGTTTTGCAGATCCCTAAATCAGGTGGCAATGTAAATTAGGCCATAATTTTAAAATAGCTACTCACTGAAGAGATAGAAGCAGCTGTAATGCTTCCCTTTTTCCCCCACTGTTTTTTTTACAAGCAAATCATCATATATTATTTATCCAACAGTATCATTTATTTGCAGACAAATAACATGCCGTATTTTAATGTGGTCTAAAGATATGTTTGAAAGTTGCATCAGTTTCTGATGTCTAGCTGGAATTGTCCTAATCTTTACCATGCTTTAAAGAACTTCACAGGGAGAATTAAGGGAGAAAAAAAAAGATTAATAACAACCTCACTGGAGATCCTAAAAAGCAACAGCTCAGTGACATGAATCTTCAGGATATCATTTCTGGCAGGTTACCAGATCTGCTGTCATTCACAATGAACAGGCAATTCCCTTTTGCATTTCTATGGCTTTGGAAATAAATCTGTATTGATTTCCACAGCATCCTTAGAGTACAAATTATACAGTGGTGCTCCTTGTGGAATGAAAGCATGAGAAAAAAAAACCCTTAGAAATAATCACAATCAGTTCATCACATCTCCCCACTACACCTTCTAAGATGTGTTTGTTAAAAAAACAACAACGCTCATTTAGAAGTAGTCCTCAACTTATGACCACAGATGGGATCAGAATTTTTAATGTTGCACAGTATGGTTGTTAAATGAGTTGTGTTTGATTTTTTGCTCTGGTAACTGTGGTCATTACACATTCAGCATGTGTATTTTCCCATTTTAGATTGAATTCATTTGCCTTAGTAAAAGCCACCTGAAATAAGGTTGCATGGAGAAAACTTCAGTTAGTTGTTGACAACTACTTATTGATTCATTTCTCATAGTAGGAATTATGGAGTATAGCAACCCAACCATTGGTCCAGATGATTGTTTCTATATTTCTGACAAAAGCTACCTGCCCTTCTCTCCATATACATATGAGTTGCATTCTCCACCAACAAATAGGATGCTCCCCATAAATCTGAACTGCTTAAAATGTCTTTGTTAGGAATCTAAGTCACCTAACAGGTATTTGGGTTGGAAATATATAAAGCAGGATAGACATTTTAATACTGTCTCTTTAAGAATGTAAAAAAGTGTAATTGGGTGTGGTTTCTCAAAAGGCCATAAGATGGAGCTAGAAACCTGGGTTGTTTAGTCTTAGTCTTAGTCTCAGTAAATGTCTCAGTGAGTCTCTTTTGTTTCCTTCTGTTGGAAAGTATTGCCGTTCCTCCATTTTTCCTAACTGACTGATATTTTTTGGATTTGATGTAAGTCTGATATTGAACTGTTTTTCTTAAACAAATTTTATTAATTTTCAGAGACAATACACAAACAAACAAAACATAAAACATAAGAACATAAAACATCTTTTTCTAAAAACTGCTTATTGAGTTTTAACAAAACAAATAAAACATCTTGTTTAAATACAGCATAGTTCCAAATTATCACATTTCCACAGAAACACAATTTAATGTGCATCATCTTATGTATTCAACTACTTATCTTATTACTCTTTTTCCAACTTCTCACTATTTCTTCCTTTACTTCTATTCAAATTTTATTCATTAAACTTATACTTTCACCTGTCTTATTTACAATTTCATATGTTCTCATCCAACATTCTTCCAAAATTTTATTAATTCTCAATAAACAAACATAAACAAACAAAACACATAACATGAAAACATAAAACTTCTTTTTAGAAAGTGGCTTAACCCCGGGTTACATCTTTTTGTACAGACATAAATCAAATTCATGCTCACCTTATATACTATTTCATATCTTATTTAACATTCTATATATTCTATATGTCTTCTCCCCTCTTTTCACTCTCTTAATTCTATTTAATTTACTTCATCTCAATTTAAATCATTATACTTGTATCTTTTGTCCGTTCTTTTTCAATTATCTATTTATCTTTTCTCTTTAATACAAAATTTTTCCTGTAATCACTGGTTGAAGTATGATGCCTTTCTATCTTTCCCCCAAATTTAACACTTAAAATAACACATAATTTCCATTCTGATTCTGCTTAGTACATTCTACGTAACATTTTAAAATAAAAACATAATAAGCTTATAGTATAGTAAAAACAATGTTCCATAACAAATTAATTAATTAAACTCTATTATTAAATCTTAGACATTTTACACATTCCCTATAATATTCTATTAACACATATAATATTCCAATTTTCTAACTCTATTTCAAATACAGATACTACAATACAATCTTATGTACTTTTGCAGAATCTCTTTTTAAATTGTGTTTTACCCTTTATCTCTAAAAAAACCCGTTTTTTAACATCTTGTTTTAAGCCTTTATAACTTCTCTTCCACTTTTCCCTTCCTTTCTTGTCGAATCTAGCCTTTTTACCCCCCCCCCCCTTCCATCTCTCAATCTCCACCTTCTGATACTGTTTTTGACACTGGATTTTGTCATTGGATTATCCCTGGACTGAAAACTGACTGATTTAACTTGTGAATGACTTTGGACTGCTTATTTTGAACTTTGCTTAAACCTTCACTGAAAGTAAAAAAAAAAAAAACCTACATTTACTCTACAGTGTATCTGTGTGCTGTGTGTGTATTATTCAAACACTACTCTCAAATATGTCTCCCTGTATGCGCTCATTCTCCTAATGGGGAATTACCTCAACATGTATGTTTGTATGTCTCCAGGGGTGGGATTCAAAATTTTTAACAACCAGTTCTGTGGGCGTGGCTTAGGTGGTGGTCATGGCTTGGTGGTCATGGCTTGATGGTCATGTTGTTGGCTGGATGTGGCCAACTCAATATCACTCACTTCAAGGCATGCATCTCCTTGCCTGGCCTCTCATGAATGTGGGGATGCTGCAACAGTTGTAAGTGTGAAAAATGCTCATAAGTCACTTTTTTCAGGGCCATTGTAACTTTGAATAGTCACTCCACACAAGCAAAGTACCAGCAAAGGAGGGGAAAAAAAAACTCCAGACAAGTTCCAGAGACAGGAAGTCTAGTCCTGCCAAGAATGTAATAAGGGTTAACGGAGAGGCAGTTTCTGTAAGCAACACCAGAATGTTTCCTTCCTGCCTTCCTTACAGGATTAGGCCAGTAATTTCTTCTAACAACTGGTTCTCAGAACTGCTTAGAATGTTAGCAACCAGTTCTAGCGAATAGGTGCGAACCTGTAGAATTCCTCCATTGTATATATCTCTCTCATCTATCTATCTATCTATCTATCTATCTATCTATCTATCTATCCATCCATCCATCCATCCATCCATCCATCCATCCATCCATCATCTCCCAGCTTTATTATTTTTACAAATAATGCAAAGCAGCAAACATATCCAACAGACCTTCCTCCTTCTAATTTCCTCACAACAGCAATCCTATGTGGTGGGTTAGACAAGAGAGAGAGAGAGTGACTGGTCCAAAGCCATCCAGCTGGGTTTCAGAGCTAAGATGGGACTTGAATTCATGGTCTCCTGGTTTATCTGCTAGACCAATCTGGATGTCTACTTATTAATAGATACTTCTATTGATAAATTGGAGCATTCAGACCTCTTTTCCATCCCCTTTGCCTTAGGCTTAGCGCATACAAAGCCGTTTATGCTGAATCTGAGCATTGGGTCATCTAAGAGTGGGCAACTGTTTCTGCACAGATGGCTTTTTCAGTACCCTTTGTTTGTGGGGTTTGTAGAGCTAAAGCCAACAATGAAAGGGATCAACCATTTATCCTTCTGACACCTCCATTTTCTTTTCTCTCTCACACACATACGCTCTCTGATTTCAGCACATGCTGTCTTCTTAACATAAGAAGATCCCTGCCAAATCAGGTGAAGGTTCATCTTCTTACTCAAAAGCAGGAGATGGAGACTTTTCTCCCACTATTTTCCCCATACAACTTGAAGGCAACCACAATCAAAACCCAAATTTCCATTGCTAAGCAAGACAGTTATTAATTTAGTTTTGCCCAGGGGTGAAATTCAAATCCCCCCCCCAAGCTCTGTGGGCATGGCTTGGTATATTTGGTATAATAGTCATAGCAACTGGGGAAATTTTTTGACCGATTCAAATAGTCCCTACCACCTCTCCTGAGGTGGGCCGAGGTGGTTAAATTTCACCCCCTGTTTTGCCCCGTTGTACAACCTTTCTTGCTATAGTTCTTAAGTGAATCTGGCTTCCCCATTCACTTTGTTTGTCAGAAGTGTTGCAAAAGCAACATGATCCCAGGACCACCATATCAATAGTAAGGGAATTTAGACTTATATATTGCTTCACAGTGTTTTATAGTCCTCTCTAAGTGGTTTATGCAGTCAGCATGTTTCCCCCACCTATTTGGGTCCTCATTTTACTGACCTTGGAAGGATGGGAAGTTGAGTTAACCTTGAGCCGATGAGAATCAAATTTCCAAACTGCTGGCAGTCAGCAGTCAGCAGTCAGCAGAATTAGCCTGCAATACTGCATTTTAACCACTGCATCACCACAGCTCTTACATAAATACAAGCCATTTGCCAAGCATCTGAATTTTGTTCACTCGGCCATGGGGATGCTGCAATGGTTGTAAGCATGAAAAACAGTCATAAATTACTTTTTTTCAGTGCTTACAAATGGTTATAATAAAATAAATAAAAGATTGTAAGTCAAGAATTACCTGTATTTCTCTTAGCCCAGGCGTAACATGGTGTTTACAAGATTAATAGCTCATAGTAGGCCTGTTCTCCATGAATTTATTACATTTCCTTTTCAAGCCATCCATTTTAATAACCAATTCCATGCATTCTGGCAATGGATTCCAGAGGTTAGCTATGAACTGTTTTCTTGGTTTGAAATCTCTTTCCAGGCAGCTAAGTTGAACTAATCCATGTCCTTGTCTTTGGAGAGAAGGAGAAAAAAGTGCTTATTGGTTTGCACTGATTTGTCAGAAGTGATGTTGGGCCTCCTGCTTGGGCAGGGGGTTGGATTAGATGATCTGCAAGGTCCCTTCCAACTCTGTTAATCTGTTAAATCTGCACCAGAGCAGAGGCAAGTAACACCGAAGTTGCAAATGTTTTGAGCTCCAGCTCCCATCAGCTACAAACAGACTGTTGTGGATCAAAACTTTTGGAAGGCAGACAGTTGAGGGAGAATGCTTTGGAAGGACCTCCCTGAAGCTGTCCAGATTTTGTGAGAAGTGTTTTACTGAAATTTGGCATTTGGGGAACTGGAAATGGGGGAAGAGCTTTGATGGAGCTGCATCCTGTCATTGCTTTAATCAATCTTACACAGAAAAGATTTTCTCTTGCTTTTTCACAGTCATCTGAATTATTCCCCAGGCTGCATCTCAAAACTGTTCAGAATTCACAGCCTTCCCTTATCTAGCAGGTTCTCTAGCGTAATTACAGTTTGTGCTATACCCACGTCCCTAGCTGGGTGGTGTGATTAGAAACAAGATAGAGGTCTACTTATCAGGTAGGAAAATGAATGCAGAAGCAGATCAAAAGTTTGCTAACAGGATGAAGTGAAGACTTCTCTCCCATATCTTGCACTCCCCCCATTGCAATATTATTTCAGAAGGGATGCTGGGGAAATTAGGACCAAACATTTTTAGTACAATGTAAAATTATCCTCAGAATTCTCCCTTGTGAATTTTGAGGAAATAACAGTGGACTGGGGAGATAACAGTGGTTATCCCATGTCACTGGAGAGGTGAAAAACTTCTTATTAATTTTCTTCTCATCACAGGAACAGCAGAGCAGGAAAGATTGTTGTTTCTTCCTACTGATATGTATGATATGGGCCTTATTGTTGACAACAATTGCAACAGTTTTTCTTCCAGAAAAAAATGACAGCCTCTGGATAGCCTTCTTTGGGCTCAAACATTAAACAGGGTAAGGCTCAGTTTGTATTTAAATGGAAAGCAAGTAGGACTGTAGATTGAAATTTTGAAAAATGAGCAATCCCAAAGAAGGCAATGGTACTTCTATACTCTTAAAATGAAAACTACATGGATGAAATTACTAGAAGATGAGTTTGATTTGGAGAAGACCTGAGGTTAGCAAGCTCTTGTTCGAGACCTGAGTGCTGCTATGGGGCAGGGTTGAACTCATGTCCTTCAATTCAGCTTCTGCTAGGGATGTGAAAAGAGCCCCTAACTGGGTTTCCTCTGGGCAATGGTGATGTCACTGGCTTTCCATTGGAAAGTTTCTCAGTGCTTCCAGCAGGAGTATGATGCAGTCTTCTACAAGTTACACTGTGATCAAGTGACACTAATTCATTGTTGCCATCTAGTAGCCTTTACAATTACAGATAGTCTTCCCTTAATAAACTGGGACAAGCAACTCCATCACTAAGGGATGTGGTAATTAAGTGAGATATCATATGACCATGACGGATTTATAATCTGCTGTGGTACTGAGTGAATCACTTATGTTGTTAAGTGAGACATCATTTTGTGTAATTTTATTGCTGGGTTCTCAATTTACTGTGGTTGTGAAGTGTTCAAGTGATCACATGACTGATGGATGTTGTGATGGTCATAAATGTCCATGTGATGACCCGGGGCCTGACACAAAGGCAACATAGCCAGGTAATAAGTAGGAATCCCTTAATTAACTCCAAACTTTGCCCCCAAGGTCCTGGTTACTTTCTGGTCTGGAGAAAAACTCTCCCAGGAACAGCCTTTGGCTGTAGAGATTCAAGTCCAAAATGTTGTCAACAGAAAACTTTAAGTCCAATCAAGGCAAGATGAGGTAATTAATCTGGCATGGCAAGATAAGGAGTTCCAGAAGGGAAATAGCATGGCAGTAATTCAATCCAGTTGGGAGGATGCCAGGAATGCAGATAACCACAATCAACATGAGATAAACTCGTCTTTGTCCCTGGAAAATGCAACTCTCAGCTGCCTCTTATTTAAACTCTCTTCCCAGATGTGCCTAGTGAAGGGAATCAGGGCCCTTTCCTCCCCCATAAGCCACACAAGCCACTTTGCTCTCTTCTCCATTCTTCCCTGTGTGCCCTAGGATGAAGAGGGGGTGGATCTGGGTCTTCCTCTGAACTCCCTCTCCCTTGTTCTACCTCTTCCCTGCTCTGCCCAGCCTGATTTTGCTCTTCCCCAGTTTCCTCTACAGCCAATGGAGCCATACTCCAGCTCCCTGTCAGCTGTTAGTCTTCCTCCTTGGATTCAGATTCTGACAGGGCCATGTCAGTCCATTTGTTGTAAAGTGCCTAAACCTCAAGGTGACTACAGGGATACTGCAATTAATGTGAGGACCAGATGTAAAGTTATTTTTTCAGTCATGTTTAAAGTGTTTGCTAAACAGAGCAGTTGTTAAGTAAGGAGTATCTATTCATAGCCCAGATAGAGCAGCTATAAGGATCAAAACTGGAAGAGCTATTGGAACACCTATGCCTTGCAATAATGAAAAGAATTCTTAAACATTTTAAGGAAAAATAGAATATTGATGAAAAATAGCATCTGGAGAATATGTTGACGAATATCTCATATGCCATACAAGTGTGCCACATATTACTGCACTGGATAAAATGTGTAGACTGGCTTCTTGCCTCTAGGCTGGGGTTTATTGTTGAGTTCAGTGCTGTTGGTAAAGAAACATCTTCCAAATGCCCACAGGCATTTTTCAAAATATTTGTTTTTCTTGATTATCTGAAATAATTCTGATTCAGTCTTTCATTCCTCTTTCACCCTCCATTTCTTTTTGTGCCAAAGGCTGCTTAAATTCAGCTGCCATTCCTGCAATGATATATTCTTTTAGCGGTTAATTATTAATATGCTCCTTTGCTGGGGAGTCCTAATCCCAACAGGAGTTACTTTATGTTTTGTTCTGTGATATAAGCTATTACCTGTGCAACCAACCCCTGTGATTTTTCATTTGGAGAATCTGGCACAAAATATGCTCATTAACTTATATACAAATGTAAAAACCTTGCTGAAAACGGGAATCACAGGCAGGTCTGCTTTGGCAAGGTGATGTATGTTAACTCAACTTGGTCTTTGTTACAACTGACTAAACAGATGAAGAGCACTCTTACATTTTGAAACTATTTGGTTCTTACTAAAACTGAGCACACTAGGCTTTTTCCCCTTCCCAAGGAGACAAGGCTATTTTGGGAAAATATAAAAATCTCCTTTATCTCAAATCAATATAATATGTGGTCAACCACCCCCTTGTGCTTTATCTGTATGGGGGTATTTTAGGTTGCAAAGGCAGAAGGCGGAGAACTCACAGGGCAAGGTTGAGAAGCAAGACTGCTCAGGAGTAACAGGCTTAAATCATTATCTCTGACTCATTAGCCCTTGATGAGCAGCATCTGGTGCTGGGAAGAGGCATTGAAAGCAAAGGCATAAAAATCTCCAGCTTGGGAGCAGAATTGGATGCTGGAATAGTAGGTGAATTACCTTTAGTTATCCTGGTAGAGTATCCTGTTGACTTAATACTTGACCTTGAATGCAGACCTCAGAAATGGCCTCCAGATCTGGTTTGCAGACATCTGCATCTCATTTACCTAGCAGCAAAGTGTGTTACTAGAGTTTTCTGTGCCATCTAGTGGGTCAGCTGGATTTCAGCAGCC
The DNA here is from genome assembly GCF_900518735.1 of Pseudonaja textilis. Next base: position 15,603,655 of record NW_020769318.1, read on the forward strand.
TGAATTCTACTACCTTTTTATATTTTGTGAGCCATATTGGTAAGGGAAGAAATATCCATCTGGTTCAGTTCCAGGCGAGGAGAAAGACACTGGAAACATGGAGGCAGCTTGGAAAGATGGTTTAATGATGAAGCAGAACCACATGGGTTCTGGATAGTTGGTAACATGGAGTGGATTTTTTTTATGCCTTCTCTTGGGCTTTGTACTTGAGCTTCCTGTTCCTGTGCAAGAACATGTATTCTACTGGCTGTTGTCAGACTCCCATGAGGCCATGTAGGGGTTATGTAGGGGTCATAGCTGGCTCTATAGGCAAAGTACAAATCCTAGGAGTTTGTCTGAGCTAAATTTGGTTGGAGTTTCTGAGGGTGATGCAATGAAGGGGCTTATGTCCTGAAAGGGTGTTGGGTAATTTTAATGTGGCTTAACAGCTTTTTCCTGTGTTGGATCTTGGGTTATGACGATTTGCTTATAGAATAGAGCTACTTAGATACTTGGCTTCTTTCAATTAGCTCTTTATCTCTTAAGTGCTGACATCTGCTGAGGGCTATTAAGAAAAGGTGGTGGCTGGTTTCTCCCTCTGAAAATACTTCTCATCCAGGGCAATATAATATTCTGCCTTTTTAATATTCCTCAAAATATTTCATTCTTCTAGGAAGAGGGTGGCTTCCCACATTGCGATAGTAGAGAGCACAATGCAAATAGCCTTTAAAAATCTCCACTGAATTCACAGCATAGAAAATATTTTTTCAACAGTTTTTCAGTAGCAAGAGTCCCCTTTAGTGGTGACCAGACCACTCCTATTGAACAAGAAACCAAACGGAGAAATTCTTAAAATATTTTCCTTGGGATTAATCGAAGCCTAAATATCCAGAAGTAAACTGGAAACCGTCTAAGACTGTTCCTTGACAGTAGAGGCTTATTTGAAAAACAAAACCTTCTTTTGATTACCATACTCCTTTAAGGGTTATGAATACTGAATAAGTTTGAGTGGAGTTCCTGCTGCTTCTGTAGAAAAAGTTCAGTAGAAGGAAGAAAAATGCCTGAAATTCTGTTAGATTGTGTCCTCAATGTACTATCCTTGAGCTGCAAAGATGCAGATGACCATTTCATTGTAGCAGAGATACAGAAAACGGACCCTTTGCTACTATCTATGGGCCTCTGGATTTTTTTTGCAGGTTTCTGTGTGTGAATTCTGTATTGTCTACATTTGTTTGTTTGTTTGATTTCTATAGCTGCCCATCTCAGCAAACAACTCTGAGCACCTCATGTTCATTTGGAATTATAATATTGTCTTGTGCTAAGTGTTTACAGTGTCCCCAATCTTAGCAAGATAAGCTTTTGTCATGCATCCTGTTGGGTAGGACAGATACATGCCAAATCAATGAAAGCAAGACAGTCTTTCTCCTTCCATATGTGTAGTATTGGGTTTAAACTCATAAATAGGAGTCTCAAAGGTGCTTTTTCAACTGGACTTTCTTTGTTTTTCTCTGAAGCTGTTTCAGTTCTCATTCAAGAACAGAAGCTTCTTAGATGAGAAGAGAAACATGTTCAAGGAAAATCTAAATCCAGTTGCCTCTTGAAAAAGCACCTTTGGGACAACCATGACCTGGATGTCTGAGAATCTCCATAATCATGAACAGAAGTATGAGAGTAAGGTCCATTTTGTTTACTTTTCTGAGCCATTTTCCCCCTTCAGAATGCTTAACCTCTTAGGTATGATGAAATTATCTGTGGCTTTGATCTAAGTTTATTGTGTGGGTAGTACACAATAATAATCTCTATATTCGGGGAAATCAGTAGCGACCTGCTTCTCATTTTGTGTGCAAAGAAACAATATCTACAATAATGCTTCACAGAAATTTATCTTGGAGGAAATTAGAACTCCATCTCCTATTTGAGCCCGCAGTATAATAATAGACAGTCTGGCTTAGCTGATCCTTCCTTTAGGAGACCAAGATATCGATCTGCTTCCTTTGGAAAATGAGAACATGGTTTAATTCAAACTCACCCTTACTCTTCCTTACCCCTTTGCAATTGGTCACTAAACTCTCCCCAAAGAAAAAGTGAAAAGCACATTAAAATGTACCACACCAGACCACTAATTTCCCATCTGCTTACGCTTGTCTTTTTTTTTTTTTTTAAACAAAGATCAACCCCTTTGGCAAATAAACTTGGAAAAAGAAATAGGCTGGAGGACAGACCACAGTTAGAGCCTACAATTTGCTGTTTTGATGTCAGCATTCTCTGCAATGAAGCCAGCTGGGTGGCAAAACTACAAAATTGCCTGTAATTGGCAGAATAGAGAGAGAAGGATTGTGCCATACAATGGGCGGGGAGTTCAAATGACGGTAGTTGAGTAAATAATAAAACACATTATTTCCTACATTTCCTTCTCTAGAGAAAAGGGTTTGGATAAATTCATAGAGGAAAGCTGTTGCAAGGGCTATTTGTCTTGGCATTTAGTGTTATGTCTGGTTTAGGTGGCATACCTCCAAATACCAATGACAAAGGAAGATCATCAGGAGAGAATTATAGAACATAAAACATGGAATAGAGTTGGAATGGATCTTGGAGGTCTTCTAGTCCAGCCCCCTGCTCAAACAGGAGATACTATAACTTTTCAGACAAATGATTGTCTAGTCTCTTTTTGAGAGCTTCCAGTGATGGAGTCACCCACAACTGCTGAAGGCAAGCTATTCCATTGGTTGATTGCTCTAACTGTGAGGAATTTTCTCCTTTGTTCTAGGTTGCTTCTTTCCTTGGTTAGTTTCCATCCATTGTTTCATGTCTTGCCTTTTGAAGTTTCCATTTCCTCTTGTGAACAGTCCAGAAGCATTACTTGCTATGCCAAGAAACAAAATATTAGCCAGACCCTTGGCCAGATCTGGCATGGCATTCTTTATTAGCAGGAATAGCAACAGCACTTAGACTTACTACTGCTTCACAGTACTTTTACAGCCCTCTCTAAGTGGTTTTACAGAGTCAGCATATTGCCCCCAACAATCTGGGTCTTCAATTTATCGACCTTGGAAGGATAGAAGCCTGAGACAACTTTGAGCTGGTGAGATCTGAACTGCCAGACTGCTGGCAGCTGGTGATCAAAAGAAGTAGCCTGGAGTACTGCATTCTAACCACTGCACCACTGTAGCTGGATAGGTCAAGGGTTGCATTGGCCCTCCAACACCCTAGAGCAGTGTTGTGTGTACAGCAAGGGTAGCGATGTGATTCTGGAAGTTGGTCCACCAATCTTCAAGTTGCTGAGTTGAGAAACAAGACCTAGACTCCCAAAAGTGCTTCATGGAGTGGGCAAATCCATTTTTTAAATTATTCCTATTTTGGGGAAGGCTGGAAGAGGTTGAAAGAACAAATTTTTTCAATTTTATACTGATTTTTCTCATGGGAGTCTCATCTCCTAAAGCAGCCCTTTTGTCCACTAACCATTCCAGATGTAAAACATGAGTCCACCACACCAATAATGTGTGTGCATGTGACAAATGATCTTTTTCATAGGACTTATGAATGAAAGCAAACAGGTCATATGAGGTTTCACTTAAGCTAATTTGATTTAAGGATGAAATAGCTAAGCAAATCTGTGACCATAAAGGACCCTATCTGCTTGAACAGAATAACCACGAAAATATATTAATATTGCACCATTGCTGTCTTTATTCATCAGGAGGATTCTTATGAAACTATAAATTAGTCTCTGACTGATACTGAGATGTGGCCTTGATGTTATCTCCTGAAGGAGAAAGAGGTGAGAAAGAGACTGATTTATATTCACAAGACATTCAGGGGAGCTAGTATCTTTGAGTATTTTAATGTACTTTAAATCATAGGCTTTATTCTTTGTATCATGTTGCAGATTGCATTCCCTGTAATTTTGATTGTAATTGGTATTGCATATGGCTTAGAGCTTTCTGCCTATGTATTTATTCATGTTGGAACACTGTGTATTTAGAGACTGACAGTTGCTAAATAAAATGAGCCTTTGGGCTGGAGACTTACTATTCTCCTGTGTCCAGCTCCTCTGAAAAACTGAGTAATACAACTACTCCCTTAAGGCTTTCTCAGTGGAATTTCAACCCTCACTTTACTATTTTTGATCATTTAGATCCCTGAATGTAAATGGTAATATATTAGCCAACACTACCAAAAAAAGAAAGGGATTAAATCCTTCAACTGACCATATTTTTCATGGTTACTAGGAGGCAAAAACAAACAAACAAACAACAGTAACAAAAGAAACCCTCCCATTTCTGCTTCAAGAGAACACAGGCTTTTTTCAAGTAGCTTATTACTGAATATATACTTTGCTTTTGTATTCATTCTAAAGCTCAGAATGTTTGATAGCAATGAAAACGTTCTACAAAATGGAACAAAACATAAAATCAAAAGCAAAATTAAATCACTTAAGTAATTAGCAATTAAAATCTTGGCATATTCACTATCTTTCTAAATATTGGGAAAGCGGAATCTCCTTATCCCAAAGGTGCTTTTTCAAGAGGCAACTGAAGAAGCTTCTTTAGCTCTGAGCTGAAGAAGCTTCTTGGTTGAGGAGCAAAACATCTTCAAAGAAAAACCAGAAAGTCCAATTGCCCCTTGAAAAAGCACCTTTGGGACAACCATGACCTGAATGACTGAGAATCACCATAGATATTTAGTGGAACCCCCTTAGGATGCTCATTTCATAGCTTGGGATTCATATAGGGGGAATATTGTTTGAAAAACTTAATATTTAAGCTAATGCCAATGGGGGAATCTTCAGAAGGCCTATCTTGCTGAGGTAAGTTATCACACAGGTTCATAGCAGGAGAAATGGATCAGGTGAAAATTAGGTCGGGAGTTATCCTGCACAGCTAATGGTCCCAAGCAGTCATTCAGCTGGGGAGATTTGTGGTGAATCACTCAGGTTGAAGCAATGAAGGATGAGTGGAGGGGGATGGTTGAGGGAGGGGCGGCCATGCTGAGTCAGTTGTGGGGGAACTGCATTGAAGTGGTGGGACAAGGCGACTGTGAACAATTGTCCCATTCTGCTTTGAAAGCCTACTCTTTGCTTTTTAACTAATATTAATTTTTTGTATCCTCTTAAAAGTTTTTTTTTTACTTTCCCATGTACTGTTTTATATTTTAATATTTAATACCCAGAATACTTCTTTGATGGGCAGTACAGAAATGTGAAAAATAAAACAAATGAATATTTCCAATAAAGATGGTGATTTTGTGAGGCAGATGCTATAATGAGAGGTGTCAATCCTAATAGGTTTTGATGGTATCCAAAACAGTCAAAATGTTGACATTTTTCTTACTGGTCATTTCCGCTATTGTGTGCAGTTCGGCCAAGAGGAAAACCTATAAAGCTTGAGGATTTTATCCTCAAATTTAGATAAACTCAGGCAAATAAAAGGAGATTTGAGATATATAAAAATATAGAATGGATTAAAATTATTCTAATAAAATTTTGAATTCAGAGATCATCTATAATACTAGGAGACTCTGGACCAATAAGAGAAGTTTCTTCTGTACATAAAACATAATTATGGTAGATCAACATCATCACAATTTTCATTCTTAACCTCTCAAAATCCAATCTACCTGGCAGTCCCTTCGCCCCTTCCTTCCTTCCTCCCTCCCTTCCTCCCTCCCTCCTTTTGCATGCACTATTTCATCCTATGCAAATCAGCCTTGTTCAGTCAACATAAAGAGGAAGTGCAAATATATCCAGCCACATTTCCCTTTGGAAGACCAGGAGTAGAATCAGAGTTTTTGCAAATGGAGACACCAATCACCTACAAACTCTGGGTGTTGTTTTTTGGGAAAAGTGAGTCTTACTGCAGTTTCAAATTCCCTTTAAGCTGGGAATAAATTGGCCCAGCTGTAGAACATCATTATGAGGGGTTAACCTTTTCTGTTTTTCATTTTTGGGTTTTGGGGGTGAGAATTTAAGAGGCCAAAAGAGTTACCAAGCCCTGTAGAGGCTTGTATCACTTACTTTGCCCCTCTAAGGCTCTCAAATAATCTCAGAAATAGTTATTGGCTCAGCCCACTTTTGAAAGTTTACACCTTGGGATGTATGTTAAGCAAGGTTTGGCCTTGAACCCAAAGTACTGGATTACTATTATTACTATTTTTCTGGGACTTCCTTTGTGAATTTGTACTTGGAAAAGATTGCTTTGTGTCCCAAATATATCTGGAACAGATTCTTGTTCTGCAGTTACACAATGAGCTACTTTTATAGGGAGCAATCATAGATTTCTTTATATAGCAAATAGAAAGCAGCAAGCTCCACTGGTTCTAATCAGAACTACTCAGCAGACATTATTTGCTACCCTGCTATGTTATCATCTAGGTGAAGCAGTAATATGGAAGTAGTTTGGTCTGTTTTGAATGAAGAAATAGGGAATAGGGAAAGGTGAAAAATGGTACAAAATATTGCCTTCCCCTGTCTGCTTTGAAAACTTTCTTTCCCCCTTTTTTATAATTTTACTGAAAGCCCTTATTGCAGTAGTAGAAGCAGATACATACTAAAGCAAATAAGAAATAAAAAGAATAAAACAGAGCAAAGAAAAAAAGTAAGGAAGATTATTAGATTCCATCCATTGCTTTTTGTCCTACCTTCAGGTGCTTTGAAGAATAGGTTAGAATAGAATAGAATAGAATAGAATAACAGAGTTGGAAGGGACCTTGGAGGTCTTCTAGTCCAACCCACTGCTTAGGCAGGAAACCCTATACCATTTCAGACAAATGATTATCCAATCTCTTCTTTAAAACTTCCAGTATTGGAGCATTTACAACTTTTGGAGGCAAGTTGTTCCACTGATTGATTGTTCTAACTTTTAGGAAATTTCTCCTTAGTTCTAAGTTGCTTCTCTCCTTGATTATTTTCCATCCGTTGCTTCTTGTCCTACCCTCATGTGCTTTGGAGAATAGCTTGACTCCCTCTTCTTTGTGGCACCCCCTGAGATATCGGAACACTGCTTTCATGTCACCCCTAGTCCTTCTTTTCGTTAAACTAGATGAATTTCCAGTTCCAGCAACTTTTCTTTATGTGTTTTAGCCTCTGGTCTCTTAATAATCTTTGTTACTCCCCTGTGCACTCTTTCTAGAGTCTCAACATCTTTTTTATATCATGGTGACCAAATTAAAAATAAAAATAAAGGTTTCCTTGCCAGTTGTGTCCAACTCTAGTACATGGTGTTCATCAGTGTTTCTTGACCAAGGGACCCAGCATTTTCCATAGACATTTTTCATGCTCATTTGGCCAGTATATAACAAAGGCACATGGAATGCTGTTACCTTCCCACTGAAGTGGTACCTGTTGATCTATTCATATTTGCATGCTTTCAAACTGCTAGCTGAACAGGAGCTGGGGCAAGGAATGGAGCTCACCCAATTGCATGGTGCTCATATTATGAAATAGGTCTGTTAGCTTTCCAACTAACTAGCATAGCTTCTTTAACCATTAAGCCATCACATCCATTAGTATCTTTCCATGGAAGTAAATATCATTGTTGACATTGCTGACATAGTGGCTACTAATTTCTGGCCCCATATTTCAAAAATCTCCTGAAGTAACTCAAATATTATAGCATGTTGGGTTATAAATCCTCAAACTAACCAAAACCCATAGGGAAGTGTACCCCTTTCCCGCCATTTTCCCTGGAATCTCTAGTGTCTACTTTCTGAAATCATAAAGTCTCAGATCTCTATTATGTCTTAAGATAGACAAAACAATTTGGTTCCTGTGATAAGTGATTTTACTATTTCCAAAACCTTAAAATAAAAGTGTCAATATTCCAAATTTGTCTGGACCTTTAATCAATTTATAATTGAAATGAAAATCTTATTTTTTTGCCATTTCATTCCAAAGTCTTAAGTTCTTATATTTAGGATTACTTTTTTTTTTGCCATGGTGGCTTTTCAAACTTATCACGGTCAAATCTCTAATAACAGTGTCCAAGCAGTTATGAAAAAGTTGTTGAGACTCTGGAAAGAGTGCAGAAAAGAATAAGAAAAATGATTAGGGGGTGATCAAATGATTAGGCTAAAACATATGAAGAATAGTTGCAGGATTTGGGTTTGTCTAGTTTTGTGAAAAGAAGGGCTAGGGGCAATAGCAGTTTTCCAATATTTGAAGGGCTACCACAAAGAAGAGAGGGTCAGTCTATTTTCCAAAGCATCAGAAGGCAAGAAAAGAAGCAATGGATGGAAACTAATCAAAGAGAGAAGCAACCTGAAATTAAGGAGAAACTTCCTAACAGTGAGGACAATTAACCAGCAGAATGGCTTGCCTTTAGAAGTTGTGGGTGTTCCACCACTGAAGGTTTTTATTTATTTATTATTTTATTTATTGTTTGTCAAACATGTACAAGATAACAAGTATAAGTGTGAACATAAACAAGAACAAAGGAAGTTAATACAGATAAATGGGGACAGTAAGACAGGGATGTAGGCATGCTGGTATGCTCATGCACGCCCCCTTTATGGACCTTTTAGGAATGGGGTGAGGTCCACGGTAGACAATTTGAGGTTGAAGCTGTGAGTGTTTGAGGCTGTAACAAGAGAGTCTGGTCGGACGTTCCAGGTGTTGACTACTCTGTTGCTGAAGTTGTATTTGCTGCAATCAAGTTTGGAGTGGTTTACCTTGAGTTTGTATCGGTTGTTTGCCCATGTATTATTGTGATTGAAGCTGAATAAGTCATTGATAGGCAAGATGTTATAGCAGGCAACTTTGTGAACTATGCTTAGATCGGACCCCAGGTGGCACAGTTCCAATTTTAAGAAGAGACTGGACAGCCACTTGTCTGGAATGGTATAGGGTCTCCTGCTTGAGCAGGAGGTTGGACTAGAAAACATCCAGTCTCACTTCCACTTCTGTTATTCTGTTCTTTTAAAAAAAGGATTAGCATTTCCCCATATACAATATGTGTATACAAAACTCAATTTAATCATGCAAAATGATGTAGTACAATAAGGAAAATATACCAATATGTGCCTTGACATGTGAACACAGACTTCCCTGACACTTTTAAGTTAATTTAGGCTTCAAGGAAGTGCTCCTCTATTTCTTAATCTTTTCCCTCCTTCCAGATATTATATAATAATAAAACAATTCTCATATTCTCCTTCTGTCTCTGAATAAGACAATATAAAGTAATAAAAACACGAGTTCTACATGGATATTGCCCTGTTCGAGCTGCTTTTGTCAGGATGATAAAAGAAGTGCTGTGTCATTGCATCCCAGGTTGTGCTTCTTTTGTATGTGCATATGATATCCTAGTGCAAGCTCACAAAATGTAGGGCTTGTATTACAAAGGCACAGTGCTGTGTTTTTTCCCTTTCTGCCCTCCTTCTCCACCACCTCCTTTCTCCACTTCCATGGACACTGCTGAACAGATATCTCTGTACACACTTTAAATACTTATATCAAACAGATCCTCCAGACACCTATTGTTTTGTTGTTTTTTTATAGACATAACCATTTATTATAGAAAGTCATCAAACAATGTATGAAGAAGGTAGCATCTTAAAATAATGATAAAAACATCTGAAAAATATCAACACCACAATAAACTATAACAATGGTGAGAGTTTATCCCTCTTTTATGTCTCTAAGCTATGAAGGAAAGATGGGAGCATGAGGTTTCTTGAGTCAGGATAAAATTGATATCTTTTCTAGCACTCTCTTTGCCATAGTAATTTCTTCACAGAAGTCTAGATGAGAGAAGATCCAGTTAAAATTGGATGGAGATTGGCTTTTGAAATTCTTCACCAAATTGAATGAAAAAGGGTATCTGAGTTTCTGCACGAAAATAAAATCTTCAGCTATTTCTCCTCCGCTTTTCTTCTCTTTGACTATAGCATTGCTATTGAAACAGCTCCATAGGAGCTGTCTCATGATGTTGTCCTTTGAGATTTAATGGACATATGGGAAACCAGAGAGACTGCAGACTGCGTGAGAAATAATTAAAGACAAATATTCATACACATCTCCTACTCATGTTATGATTAAATATGTAGAACATATTTCACTCCAGTTGAATGAGAATTGATGAAAAATGCAGGTGAAATTCCCTATTTGGCATACAGGTGATTCTGCACACAGAAGATTTCAAGTTCTGTCTTGAGAGAGCAAGAGTTGGAAAGGCCTTTTTCTGAATCACCTTTTGCACTGTGGTTTCCAGAAGTGGTTTGTGGAATGGGTGTAATGCAAGTTGCCAGTTTGACAACTGAAACAGAAGGAATTTGAAAGATCAACATTCCCTGCATGAATTCCTCCTATGACTATGTAGGATAGATGGGATAGGGAGGAAGCTAACCACTAGATTACAAGAACATGAGTAAACATTAGACGAGGAGATCTGAACTCATTGGCAGCCTCACATTACAATGAACAAGGACATGTATTAAATTTAACAGCTACTAAGATTGTTGACTGGGCAGGGACAAAAACAGCCAGATAAATAATTGAAGTCTGGAAATGGGCCCCTTGTCAGTGACCAGGAATGCTGATTTACTACCAGTTTACCAGGTACTTAGGAGCCCTGTGTGTGGTAGCACAAGGAAACAACAATCAATAATTTAATAGCCACCCATCAACAGTCCAATTAATCAACTAAAAGCCACACATAACCAAGCACCACATAAATATTAAACATATATCAGCCCAGGGCACATGTTCTGGAGAGAGAGAATTTCCCTGAGGATGGGCTAGTCTGAAAGCTTGGAATAATAGACCTCTGGTCCCAGGGACTGATTCAACTAAGATAATGTTTTCCAAACCAGTATCCAGATAATAGAATCAAACTCCCAACTTGGTGATTCATTTTCAGTTGTTGATCCAGTTTGGTAAGTCAAGTTAGAAATCTGACAGAAACTCTCTGAATTAAATGTAGATAATGAAGCTTTTCATGATCTTAGCTATGGGCAGGATTTGGCTGAGTATTGTAACTTCATATCTTGATTATGGGAAATGTACTTTTTCTTTCTCATTCAAGACTAGGAGAAATGCATCTTAGTTTGGCCATCAGAAATGCTCATAAATGGCTCTGGCTAAACCTCTGCTGCTAGGACTGGAATCAAAGAGGAGTATTTTTTCTCAATCTCTTCCTTGCTATGACTATGAATTATGGGAGTTGAAGTGCAAACCTTATGGAAGACTGTGTTGTAAGCCACTAAGAATCACTTTGGATAGTGAGATGAGCAGCATATAAATTTAATAAAGTAAATAAATGAGGTTCAGAGAAGCTTGATTAGACATGATCAAATATTGGGATGATAGTGTAAACATGCAAGGCTTCTTTTTTCTGGGCTTGGATCTATTTTACAAGATTGTGAGATATATAATACAGCATATGATTATTGTACAGTGTTAAAATAATCACCCATCTCATTGCTAATCGATTTTTACTAAAAAAGTCATGATTTTTTACAAATGATGAAACCAAACTTCTTCTATGCAAGGAATCCCATTTTGAAGTGAACCTAAGCTATTGTTAAAGTTGATGGTGTAACAATGACTAGTTATATCACATTGTATTTTAAGCTGCATAAATTTTAATAATCTCCTCTCATCAAGTTAATTTAGGGTCTATATAAATGGCTTAACGTTGAGGTAACATTGCTTTCATAATCATTATCTTGAACCAGATGTGCTTTGGTGTTGGACAAGCTAAGAGGGTCTTTCATAACTCTAGATAGGATGCCTCCACATCCACCTCAGAAGTGGAATAGGAGCCAACACTGAAAAGTTTAAACAGTGATACAGTATAGGGGAAATGGGGAAAAATTTATCCTGTTTGCATTTTCTTGCTAGCTTACCTAATTTCCTTCTCTATCCAAATCACTGAAAACCAATTTTCACTTGACACATTTCTGAACTTTGTGATTTAGTTTTTCAAATAAAAATGCATATAAAAAGGCATTTTAGGGAAATGTGTATCTGATGGCATGGTAAGAAAATGTAAAAAATGCACTTTCTTAGAGAAAAATTGCACATGGCCCATATGCAATTTTTGGAGATATGAAGAAGAACAAAATGTTTAATGGGAATTAGCAGATTCATCAGCCCTATGCAATTTATGTTGCATGCTATCTTTCTGAAGTTGGGAAGGAAGGAAGGAAGGAAGGAAGGAAGGAAAAAAAGAAAGAAAGAAAGAAAGAAAGAAAGAAAGAAAGAAAGAAAGAAAGAAAGAAAGAAA
>NW_020769318.1:15633197-15660630 GCF_900518735.1 Pseudonaja textilis
ATCTATCTATCTATCTATCTATCTATCTATCTATCTATCTATCTATCTATCTATCTATCTTCTGTCTGTCTATCTATTCTCTAATCTATATCTATATCTATCTATTTAAGCAAAGTGGTCCCACCCAATTATCACATTCTTTAACTTAAGCATGTATTTGCAGGAATCAGTGAGCTACTGTGCAAGCCAGGATAAAGGCTTGCTTTCTTAGAAATACCATCAGGTAGGAGGAGCATGTCAACATTCCCCCCTCCAATACCTTGCCATGTTCAGATCTGAATAGTTACACAAGGGTAGGTCTTTCAAACACATTAATAAAAAAATTCAGAAAGATGAACGGGAGAGCATCTGGGATGTTGGTTTTTTTAATAAAGTTTTATTTGGGTTTTCACACATACAAAATACAAGTAAAACATCTTTTTTGAAAATAGCATAGTCCCAGGTTGAACTTCTTAATGCAGACACAAAACTCAATTTCATGCTCCTTTTTGTATTCTATTCCATATCTTATACTATTTTACATTTTCCATATAGTTTTTCCCCTCTTTTAATTTTCTCAATTTTATTTTGATTATCTCATCTCAATTCAAATCATTATATTTATACTTTTGTCTGTTCTGTTTCAATTTCATATTATCTTTTCTCATTAAACAAATTTTCTCCTGTAGTTACTAATTCGAGTATGATACCTTTATATCTTTTAATTACATCCATTCAACTCTTATTTAAACTTCAATATATACCTTAAGTTTATGACCTTCAATATAATACATAATACATAACTTCCAATCGAATTCTGCTTGGCACATTCTTACAATACACACTATATTCTTTTTTAAAAAAAGAAAGATTCTAAATATATGTAATTATAAACCCTCATTCCATTCCAGTTCAGTTCTATCATTAATAATCATTAAAATCATAACATCTTTAACACTTCTTTTCAATTAAATATCATACTTCCTTAAAAACACTTATAATCTCCATAATTAATTTTCCCTTATTTCTCTTCACATATGTTTTATAAATCATTAAATATACCTTTTGTTACACTTATTTATTGACAAGCATTCCACTGAATTATGATAAGTATTTTATCAGACATTTTAATCATACATTGTTTCATATTTTCTAAAATTATTTCTGCTTCTAATATAACCATACTATCTTATGTACCTCTGCAGAATCTCTTTTTCCATTAAGTTTTCACCTATTATCTCTAACTAGGCCCTGTTTCTCTATATTTTGCTTTTGTCCTTTATAACTTCTTTTCCTTTCTTTCTTCCCTCTCATCTTCTCCCTCCCCTTTTTACCCCCTTGTCTCTCTAGTTCTAATTCTCTCTTCTGCATTTCCCTCTTCTGTTGCTTTCTGATTTTATACTTATTTTTCACTCTATTTTGGGGGGAGTTGTTTTTCCCAATCTTAAACTTTCCATTGTCTTTCCCCCCTTTCCTTTTTTCCCCCATCTAAGATTACTTGTTCATGAAAGATGGCTTCTTCTTTGTCGCAATCTTGTTCTGCAGGCATTTCTTGTTGTTTCTCATAATTCCAAATCCCCATTTCTAAAAACTGGAATACGAAGCCAAAAGAACCTCTCCCTTCTTGTGCATCTTCTTTGTACTTTTAAAGTTCCATTTTCAGTTCTAAAAGTGGAGCCATTTTAAAAAGTTTTAAACAACCACCTGATTGATTTTAGTCATTCAAAACAATAACCAAGAATCCAGAAATCATCAAGTAATCCAGATAGTCCTGAGTTATAACTTCTTATTTCTTTTTCAACTTTCTCTTCTTGGGGTTTTTGTTGCGATATTTCAATTAGAATGTATCTTTTGAAAGTCTTGTTGAGATTTTGCTGTAAGTTCTTTTTTAATTCCAGGCAGTCTCCTCCCTTCCAGATCCTACCCTTTTATTCTTTTTCTCTCCTTTCCTGTTTTCAAAAGCTTTTAATTATCCAGAAATCTTTATTATCCCTTTGACTTTTTATTTTCAGCATTAAATGCCTATTGATGTCAAAGTGGATTTTTTTCCACTTTCTTGCTTAAGTCTCTTAGCTGTCAGTATAGGAAAAGGAGAAAACCAAATCTTTTCCCTTTTCTCTCTCCTTCGCAGCTTAAAAATCTTCTTAGGGAACAATGTTATTGTTTTTTAACAGTTTCAATTCCAGGGTACCTTATTTGTTGCTTTCGCTGTTTGACCCGGTCAACTGAAACTTTCTCTTCTTATCTTCCTCCTGCACATTCTTTTCCAGTCAAGTTCTTCTTTGTGGTGGCCATTTCTGACCACTGCTGCAACCGCCTTCGGGAAAGGGAGTAATGGCCAGCTGGGGAGGAGAGATGCGGCTCTCCTCAACCCTGCTGGCAGTCTCCCCACTCTTCACCACCTCTACAGGGTGACTTAGCCCCAAAACCAGCCGGCTCGGGGCGCTCCAGTGGCAAGCAGAGATTGAAGCCTTGCAGAGATGAGGCTTTGGTCTGTCGCTGAAGAAGCTCCAACTGGAAGTCCCAGCATCTGGGATGTTTTAAAGGAGTAGAACCTGCTTGTAAATTATAATTTGTTTCAAAGATGTTTTTTTTTCAAATTTTCACCAGTTTCCTAAAATAAATAATGGCTATCCTGGCTTCAGAGAATCAGCTGGTCCAAAGTGTGTGGGATGTCACTAAAAGACCTTAAAATCTCTCTAGGGATGGATATTTACAGCATTCTCTCTTATTCAGGTAATGTAGGATGAACAGATTCTACCCCGGAAACATGTTCCTTAACATAACAAAGGCCAAGCTAACTAGGGATGTATAGGTAGCAACCAGCAACTTCAATTTGGCCTGGAAGACTATAATCAACCAGCCTAGCTTTTACCAAATATATGTTATTATATAGAATTGGCTAGTACCAATCAGCAGCCAAAATGTTGCATTCTGTTCCAACTTCAGATTCTGGGTTGTCCAAAGTCAGCCATGTATAGAGCAAATTGTATTAGTCTAACTGAGACATGAGAAAGATATGAGTCATTGACTTTCAAACCTCCTGGCCATGGGACAGATGCAACTGAAAGACCTACTGAAACTGACCAAAGACATCAGGTTCATGTTGTCATGTCTTGCAGCAGGAGCCATGAATCCAGGTTAAGCCCTGAAATTTGTATTTTTCTAGTGGAGTGCAACTCTAGGAGCAATCGATGAAGTTGCTTGCAAGTGTGTTTTGCTGGGATTCAGATACAACCTGTTTTACACTTCCCAATTCCATACAAACTCCAAACATTGAGTTAAAATCTTTGTGTTTCTTTTGGCTTGTAGCATTTGTATATTGATAATAGTGGGTCTTATGTCTAGGATTTCTCTCCCAAGTTTTCTGCAGATGTTAAATGCTAATTATATTTTTCTTTGTGCTTAACCTAGAATAGTTTTCAGGAATTTTCAGATTCAAAATGGTAGGAAAGAAACTGTTTTGTTTTCCACAATCATGTTTGGAAGAGCTCTGAGGAAGCTAGAAAAAGTTTTGGGCTAGATGGCTGCTTCAGGTTGCTCATCACTGGTCTAAAACTAAAAGTTGTAAGCAAGTGAAAAAAAAATAAGAGTGTTGCAGTATTGCCTCACCAGTGTGGACAGTAAAATAAACAGGAATTGATTTCTGGTTTCCATAATGCAAAAGAAATACAGTTCTTAAGTGGTTAATACCCAAAGACCTTAAATTTGGAGATCTTTGGGGAAGAATGTATCCTTTTTCACTCTTCATTCCTAGAATTATGAATCATCATGATGCAATGGTTAGAATGCAGTATTGCCCACAGTCAGGAGTTCAATCCTGATCAGCTCAAGGTTGACTCAGCCTTCCATCCTTCTGAGGTTAAAAAAATGAGGGTCCAGATTATTGGGGGCATAATGCTGGCTCTGTAAACCACCTAAAGAGTACTGCAAAGCACTATGGAGTGGTTTATAAGTTTAAGTGCTATTACTATTTCTATTCTTAGAATTACTCATTTTTGTACTTTCGATCTCTGATCTATCTCTGTAGCTTGACAGGTTTTTTAAACTCTTCTTTTGTACCTGGTAATGTTGTTCAGATTACTTGGCCATTTTGAAGAGCTAACTCTCTTTGAGGCAAAAGATGCAGCTTTTAACAATGGAAGCTCTTGGGTATCCTCCTTCATGACATAGAGATGAGAAAAGGAAAACCAAGGGATAAGTCAATGACAGAATGAAGCATGTTCCTTGCCATCCAATTTCTATCCTCACAAAAGCAAAGAAACAATTTTAAAGAGTTAAACTATTTGATAACGATTTAATTCCCTGAATCCTGAAAATTTTTGAAGACTTGAAGGGGCCCAGGAAAGTAGTAATTTTTGCTTTTCTTTGGATATTTAAACTGATGTCTCTTTTTCTCCACTCTGTGATCACTGAACATCTGAAAAAAACTGAACAATCCTGCAAGATTCTCAAAGAAACACAAACGAACAGAAAACAAGCCAATGCAAATCCACCAAACAAGAGCATAAAGTAAATACAACATAAGGAAAATGCCAACGTCTCTAATAGAAGAGGAATTTCTGAGTCCTTCTTTTAATGAATGTCATCTACAAGATTCTTCGAGAGGGGGGTGATGGTGCTAAGAAGGCAACGGAATAGCAACTTCCCTGCTGAGCCCTTTTTGATAGTTCTTTTGTCTTGTTTTTACGAATAGCATAGCCACACATCTTAATTTTTATCTTATTTATTTAATGATCACATTCTCTGCAAGGTTCTTGGAGACAAGCCTTCTTAATTCCTGTCACCTTCACAGGAACAACATCTTCCCAGAGATCAGCCTTGCCTTAAAATTACTGAGATTCAGGAAAGCATACAAACCTGGTCATTTCAGCAAACCTTTGAAGAAGAATGCAATTAAGAGAGATTCCTCCCCCATGTAATACCTATTTATGAATCCTCAGCATAGGAATATTTTGCTATTAATTTGTTAATATTACTGTCTGTTTTTATTTGGGTTATATTTGGGGGGATTGTTTTAATCTTGATTATCTATGGTAGAATGATAAACTGTGGAATGGATCTATGGAATCTAAATAAATAAAATAAAACATAGCAACATTCTTTCAATACTTTGATGCTGTTGCCAACAAAAAAAAATGTGTGATAATTATAGTTAACCTTTCCTGTTCCTGGCTTGATTTGGAAAATAGCTCAGTCAGTCAAACATTGTACTACCTGCCTCAAATCTGAAAAATTTAGTTTGTCTTCAATTCAGTTTGAATCCTGCTATGACTTTTATTTCATGATTATGGATGACATTCAATTTCTTTCCCACTCTCAGATTTATCAATCAATCCCACCAGTTTCCCTGCTCTTCTCTGCTACTGTTACCATGTTGGAAAATGCCAGCTGGTTTGGAAGAAGGGATTAGGTGAGGATCTAGCTTGGAGTCATTGTGCAGCCACAAGTGGCATAAGTTTGACCTCCACCAAGATCCAAGAAGCCTTATCTGGTTTTTCTCATGGGAAGGCAAGCAATCTGGTGAGATTCTTGTAACATTGGTGGTAAACAATAAAGTTGCTGACTGGTTATTCACCAATGGCTCTGGGTGCTTGCACCTGACACTCACCTAATGTGATAAGCTCTGATACCTGACATTTAAAGGAACACCAGTGTCAGAGTGTGGGTATGTCACCTTCCTTTTGTTCTTCATTATAAGTACTCAAGAACCAACTAGGGCTACAGTGTTTATACTGAACTCATAGTGTCTTTACCTGGACCTACTTATTTCTTTATTTCTCTACTGCAGCTATAGATAGGTTCAAATATTTTGAAAAATTGAAAGGTGAGTAGATATTTTCTAACTTCTTTTACTTTCCTTCTTATATTATTGCCTGGCTAATAAGCTAGACATCTACTTCCATAATCTTTTTTTTTCTGCTATAAATCCTTCTATCAACCTTCACTCAAATCTTCTCTGGGATCAGTCAGTGTTCTTGATTATTACAATATTTTATCTCTCCTGCTTAGCTCAGCCTCCCTATCTTCTGTGTGCAAGGAAATCAAGCACGGATAGCTCCTAACAAAGCATGTCATATGGGGCAGTACAGATCTCTTTGTCTCCCAAACCACCTGACCAATAAGCATTCTTATCTCTGCTCTAGAGAAGCCAGGGACCAGGAATTGCTTATTATAATGCATTCTGCTCTAATGCTGCTTCCCAGTGGTTTTAGCAAACCTTACGTTACCAAAATTCTTTCTTTGTTAAAAGGAAAAAAACATTTCCAAACTATGCACTAGGGTATTCATTATAAGCAGTTATTTTTTTCCCATGGTAATGGGGTTCCTGGGGTGATCCAGTTAGCTGTCATTTTATTTTTGCAGCGTGGCCCTAATGTGTCATTCTAATATAATGCAGAAAATGGAAACCTCTGAGATGCCCTAAATACTGAGATCTAGAACTTTGAAACTTCCGAACCTTTCCTACAAAGTCAAATAAAAACTCCCAGGAAGAGGAAGATAAGCAATGAATGGATATAAAAACATTCAACTTGATTTTGTCTGTTTATCAACTCAGTACATAAATTTTGGTATTATTATATTTGAATTTAAGAGTTCCTGTCTGTATCAATTTTTCATTTGCTGCATTATAAACACTGGCCTCCAATTTCAGTCTGTCTGAGAAATAAGACCAGCCCAATGCAATTCAGCTGCTTTCCAGAGCTACTCAAACACCAACCATTACAGAGGTGATATTCGGCAGGTTCTGACCAGTTCTGGAAAACTGGTAGTGGAAATTTTGAGTAGTTCGCAGAAGCGGCAAATACCACTTCTGACTGGCCCCGCCCCCATCTATTCTCTGCCTCCTGAGTCCCAGCTGATTGGCTGAGTCTTCTTTGTTTGCCTTGCACAGGAGAACGGAGCTGGAAAGCAGGTTAGTGGGGTGGGGTGGGAATGGAGATTTTGCAGTAATCTTCCCCTACCACACCCACCAAGCCATTCCCACTAAGCCATGGCCACAGAACTGGTAGTAAATTTTTTTGAATCCCACCACTGAACCAACAGATGGCTGTACCCTAAAAAAAAACCCACACTGAGTTTCCTTTTGGTATTCTGCAACAAGATTTCTGCAACTTGTTCAACAGGATATTTAATGAGTGACATTCTTTTCTGCAAGTATGGATGCCTAAGGGTGTGTCAAGACAGGATAAAAGGATGATGTGTGAGGTGATGTTATTATCGGCATGCCATGACCTGCATACTTTTGTAAGCCACTGAGATGAGGCTACTTGATGAAAGCATTTGCATAGTGACATCATTGTGCACATATTGTAATCATATTGCCACTGCAATTTGCTATGTTGTCTGCAAGATCTTAATGAAGTACAGATTAATGGTATGGGCAGTTATCCATATTTATAAAGATGTCAAGAGTTATCCTAGCCAAACCTAAAAAAAGAAAGAAAGAAAGCATGACTGGTGTGAGAAGTAAGCTGAGTAGTAATGGTTCTCAGGCAGGGGTGGGATTCTATCGGTTCGCCCCTATTCTCTAGAACCGGTTGTTAACATTCTAAGCAGTTCGGAGAATCAGTTGTTCAGAGAAATTACTGGCCTAATTCTATAAGGAAGGCAGGAAGGAAACATTCTGGTGTTGCTTACAGAAACTGGCTCTCTGTTAACCCTTATTACATTCTTGGCAGGGCTAGACTTCCTGTCTCAGGAGTTTTTTCCCCCCTCCTTTGCTGGTACTTTGCTTGTGTGGAGTGACCATTCAAAGTTACAATGGCACTGAAAAAAATGACTTATGACCACTTTTCACACTTACGACTGTTGCAACATCCGATGTGAGTGATATTGAGTTGGCCACACCCAGCCAATAACATGACCACCAAGCCATCCCCACCACCTAAATCATGCCCACAGAACCGGTTGTTTAAAAATTTGAATACCACCCCTGTTCTCAGGCCAAAATAGTCAGCTACACCCCACAAGTGTTAAGCTGCAAGTCCACCGAGCATCATGTAAAGAATATGATTCCTAGGAAGGGCAGAAGAAAAAGCAATTGTGTTGAGCCACCATGGATATGATGGAAATTTATATCAGCAGTAGGCAATCAACTATTTTGTTTGGCTTTATTCTTGTTGAAATAAAGGTTCTTACCTAGCCAAAATGGGTTAAAATATGACAGGTTCTTCTTAGCTTAGGCGCCTACTTTTACTTTGAGAATGTAAATTTTCAGTTCTGTGATTTATTGCCAAGTTTTAAGTAGAGGAGTCTGACAGCTACTGCCCTCAATAACATAGATGGATCATTACTTTATGTAGGAAAGCAAACCATGTTAGGGATCTCAGCATCAGCAGTAATGATGTGGTAATAATAATGCCAACAACATTAGCAGTAACTTTGCCATGCTAAAATTTAAGAAAAGAAAAAAGCAAAGCAAAGCAAGAAAGCTACATATAGCCCAGCCTACAGAAATTAAGGCTGTCCTATTCTGTTTCCCTGAAAATATACCTACCCTGAAAGTAAGTCCCAGCTTGATTTTTACATGTGCACCCAATGTAAGCCTAACCCCAAAATAAGCCCTACCAGGAGGGTGTGGAGCTGTTCTACTACTTACCTTTGGACAGTTGTAGCCAGGCCTTGCACACCCTGATACCTGCCCTGGCAGCCCATTTCTTCTGCAGCCAGCAAGGCTGGCAAGGCTTTCCTAAAGGCCTCTGTAGCTGATAACAAAGCTCTGGATCGATCTGGAGCTCTGTTATCAGCTGCAGAGGCCTTCGGGAAAGCCTTGCTGACTGCAGAAGAAGGAGTCCCTGAAGGCCTCTGACAGCGAAAAGAAGGCTGGGGCAACACGCACAAGTGAGGTTAATCAGTAGATCACATCCCACCAAAATAAGACCTGATGCCTTTTTTGGTGGCAAAAATAAATATATGACAAATATATGGTCTTATTTTCGGGGAAACACAGTATTTTGGAGCAAAAAATTTGGAAGAATTAGATCTTTCTATATCCCATTGCTGCCATCACACAGCCCAGAAATGATACTTTTACTGCACTGTAAAATGTAGCTTTTATTGTGGATTGTTTAGAATACATTAAATGGTAAAGATTTATTCATTATTGTTAATCTAAACTAGAGGACAGTACATAATTTCTCCCCACACATCAGTGAAAACGTGCATCCACTGTTATCCAATTGAGAGAAAAATTATAAGTTACTCTTTTATAATGGAATTTATATAGTTAGACTAGAAGATTCTCTTTTGCTCTTGCTGATGCCTTTCTGTTAGCTTTTTCTGCATAAAACCTCCACCCTATAACCTATAACCTAAAATGTGTTCAGTCACAAGTAAATGATACGTTGTTATAATCTTCTTGGAGAACGGAAAGATCTGCCGCGGCTAGGCAACAAGGGAATATCCTCCCGAGGTAAAGCCCAGCAGCCTAGCAGCCCAGCAGCAAAAGCAAGATAAGACACTGAAACAATGTCATGCTGATCCTCAACCTTGTAGTTTAGAATATAGAAATTAAGGGGTGTGTGGGGAGGGCTTCTTAGGCATGGCGTGTTCTATGCAGGGGTATAAAATGTATTGTTTGAATATGGAAGCTTGCTCTTCTTGTACCCAATCCACTCTGGAAGGAACTTGAAGGCCCACTTGCAAACACTTATTTTCTTTAATAACCCTTTGAATTGTGAACCAGACTTGTTCCTGTGTTGTGAGTATTGAATAATTTGGTTCTTACATCTCACACAATGCATTGCCAATATGCTTCTCAAATATTTGATGTTTGTTGAAAAGCTAAGTGTTGCCTTGGTCCCGAGCTGGTTTCCTATCTCTGATGTTATCAGGGGAAGAGAGATGAAGAGCAAAATATAAAGACTGTGGGTACAAGATGTGAGGAACATAGAACAATAGGGTTGGTAGTAAAATGTTTAAAGTTTACAAGATGAACTTATCTCACCCATGCATGTGTGTCTATGTCAGGGATGGGCTGCTGTGGGTTCACAGGGGTTTGGGCGATCCTCTAGCTAGGATTCTGCGTAGTTTGGCAAATTCACAAATCCAACCCCTGACTGGCCCCTCCCACCCCACCCCTCCCCTCCCAGAAGTCCCCAAGCAGCCTGTTTTGGATACCAGGTAAGTGCAGGGCCCATGTGGAAGCTCAGGGAGGGTGAAAAATGGGCCTCCCAGAAGTTCCAGAAAGGCCTCTGGAGGCCGTTTTTGCCCTCCTGGAGGCCTGAGGAAAAAAACCCAGAACTCGGGGAGGGCAAAACGGAACTCCCGCCATGGTGCAGGAGGCCAACTAGGCCATGCCCACCATTGCCAGGCACACCCAGCAACTGGGCAGAGAACCAACTGGTTGCTAAAATTTTTGGTCTATGAGCATAAGAGTATTGTGAAGTTTCCTGAACAGACAGAAACATCCCACTTCGCTGACCTAAAGAGAATCAGATTTAGTTCAAAACAAGCCTGTCGCGTGCAAAACTTACCATTTGAGATTGTATCTCACAGAGGATGTGTTTTCAACAGGGCCACTCAAAAACATCTTTACAAAGAATGACTAGTAAAGTAGCAATAACAACAGCATTTAGACTTAATATACCGCTTCATAGAATTTTACAGCATTCTCTAAGTGTAGAGTCAGCTTATTACTCCCAACAATTTCAGTCCTCAATTTACAGACCTTGGAAGGATGGAAGGCTGAGTCAACCGCAAGCTTCTCAGGATCGAACTCCTGGCAGTGAGCAGAGTTAGCCTGCAATATGCATTCTAACCACTACACCACCCTCGGAATGGAACAGCTTGCCCACATAAGTTGTGGGAGCGTCATCAACTGAGACCTTCAAGAAGAGATGGACTGTCATTTGTCAGAAATGGTGTAGGGTCTCCCGCTTGTGTGTGTGGGTTGGACTAGATGACCCTAAGGTCCCTTCCAACTCTGATTATCTGTTATTTGTTATTTGTTATGTTTTCCTGAGAGATTAATCTTTTCAAGAAATTTAGAAGTGAGGCAATCCTTCATTAATCATTAGATCTGGGAATAGGATTTCTAACTGCATTGTGATAAATTTGATTTATGTTACTTTTATTTATTTATTTTTGCTTATATTTGTTTTTGTACCATAGGTTGTTCTTATATATTAAACACTGGAATTTTTAATAAAACGATGTGTTCCTTCCATATTCTAGTCATCCCTGATAAGTTACTTACACATTATGTTTCTTGTTCACTACTTGTCTGAAGTCTAAGCAATTGTTTTAGTAAGATAGCTGGGTAAATCTCTTAAATAAATAAATATTTGTGTAACTTAAAATAGCTCCTGGGGGAAAAAAAGTATCTGTGTCAGCCCCAAAAGCTCACCCATGATAGGGGATCAATGAGAACTAAAACAACAGATGGGGGAAAAGCCATATTATCATATAACATATATTTCATATCATATCATATATCACATCATATCATATGTCATATCATATATCACAATCATGTCATATATCATGCCATATTCTACCATATATTATATACCATATATCATATCTCCACATCCACATCCATATCCATATTCAGACAAATGTAACTTCCAGTCCCTTACAGTAGTGCTTTCCAAACCTGGATAAAAAAGTTTTGTTCTTTGAGTGAACACATGAACTCATTACCCAATCACAACAGAGATTTTTAAATAAGGATTTTCCGATAAACCTAAAAAGGACTTTCTGATAAACAGGTTGAGTAATGAAGGAAAAAGTTTGGGAAGCACTGCCTTACATATTCATCTTTCATGTAACTTAATTGAGTAAACAGACATAGAATGACAAAAATAATGGCCATGGAAACTACTGCCATGCAGGAAAAAAAGAGCATAGTTTCCTGTAAGATATATGTAATCTATTAGATATGTGTAAAGTGGAAATTTGCAGAGAATGTTGGAATGCTCAATTTCTCTTTATGAATGTACAACCTCACGGTTCTGGGTGAGGGTCTAATATTTTTTTCCAGAAGTTAATCTTTTGAACCAGAAGTAGTTCACTTCTGGTATGTTTTGAACTGGTGTTCCAGATAAAATAAACCTGTTTTGCTACTGGATCATTTCTGGAACATTGCAAACATCTTGGGTTAGAGGATTAATTTTCAGAAAATAGCTGGATAAGAGCAACTGAATTGACATGGTATGTAGGAGGAATAGTATATTAAGCATCTCTTTTCATTTCATTCAGCTGGATGACAGATAATATGCTTTCAAAATGTATTTTAGAGGAGAAGGGAATTTAGGTGAAATTCTACTGCTTCTCATATTTCAATTAAACCCCAAAGGACAACTTCAAGGGGAATCATCTCTTGCTGGACTGTCCAAGTTTGGGAATTGAGGATGGCAAAGAGGGCTTCAGAGCCATCAAGCAGTGAGATAATGGATGGATGGTTGATGATAGATAGGCAGATAGATTAAATAGATTAGATAGATAGATGATAGCTGAAGAGATGAGAGTTTAGTTTACTTTACTTTATTGTCATTTCACCTCATACAATGAAATCAAACACCATCTTCAGTGCACATCATGACCATGAAAATAAACACAAACACACTTCTGTCATATTCCACACACTGAACCAAAAAAACCCCAACACCGCACCAACACTGCACTATACAGTAGAATTCAAAAGAGCTACTGCCCTGAGATAGAAGTTGTTTTTCAGCCTATTTTTGCTTATTTTTATTATTCTGTTCCATCTGCCAGATGGTAATAGTTCAAAAAAAGGGTGCCCAGGAAGAGATGGATCTTTGATAATGTTTGAATTTTCTTAAGGCAGCGGGAGCTATAAAGCTCTTCCAAAGAAGGGAGAGGGCAACCAATGATCTTCTGGGCAATGACTTTAACCCTCTAGAGTGCTGTCCTATCTGCCACTGTGCAATTGGCAAACCATACACAGGTGCAGTAAGTTAAGATACTCTCTATGGTGCAGCGGTAGAAGGTCACCAACAGTTTTTCATCCAGTTGTTGTTTTCTGAGAAGTCTCAGGTAGTACAATCTCTGCTGGGCCCTTTTGACCAGTGCTGCAATGTGAGCACCCCAGGTCAGGTCCTCTTTTATGGTAACACCCAGAAACTTAAAACTAGCCACTTGCTCCATTCGGTCTCCATTGATAAGCAAGGGCTGGCTGTCTGATCTGTTCCTTCTATAGTCCATTATAAGCTCCTTGGTCTTATTGGTGTTGATGACCAAGAACTAAGAACAGCTAGGCAGATGTTAGCTGGAGATAGCTAGATAGAGATAGCTAGCTAGCTAGCTAGCTAGCTAGATAGATAGATAGATAGATAGATAGACAGAGACATACAGACAGACAGACAGATGAATGATACTGTAGGAAGTGGATGGATAGAAAGTAAAGAAAATAATTTTCCAAATAACACATTCTGCCAACTCTAGCAATAAAGCCAGCTGTAAAAGACTGTTAAGAAAAAAAAAACCCAATTTTTTTTCAAGCATCCTGAGACTATGGCAGAATCTCACACTCTTTTGCCAGGCGAGAAAACTTCTAAGAAATTGCAAAGCACATTTCAGTAGTGTTAATGGTAACTAGTGAAAGTGCCACTGTGCCTCTAAATGATTTCCTTCCTTGCACAAATAATGCCAATAAGCTGTTGTGAATACTTTAGTATTCAGAGAGACAAGTCTACTAAATAGCATGATTATAAGAAGGTTCATTTTCCATCTGTGAGATGAAGGAATGCAAACTGCCAGAAAGTGAACTCTAATTTCCAGTGTAATATTATCATTAAATTACTGTAAAATTAAAACGGGGCTCCCTTAGGAACAGAAAGCGATTACATGTCAGGATGAAGAGGCTGCATTGAATAAAATACCACATCTGTTTTGCTACAACTAACACATTGTTAAAGGAGAATGCTGCTCCATAATTCATCCTTTTTGTAAGCAAAAATACTCTTCACTTATATTTTTACACAATTTTGTAAAAAAGAAAAGGTGTCCTTGATGAAAAGTGACATCATCTACTTATTTTTGCAGGATGTAATTAAGGAAAGAATGAACAAAAGCCTTAAAGAAACTTGGTCAAGAGAATGTAGTATAGACTACAGAATTACACAATAGCTGTGTAATTGTACTGCTGTGATCTGCATGGTGGAGGCATCATGTTTTATCTTGAGGTAAATAGAACTTCTTTCTAATCTACCTACGCCAAGTATATGTGGTAGAAGAGAAAAGCAGAAAAGAAGGTCCCCATTAAGGAGCAAATTGTGACTTCACTTCATTTTGGATTTGATCTGATTGGTATGATTCCAAATATTACAGCATAAGTGGAGCATTAAGTCACCTCCACTTATGGCAATATTCTCTTCTTAGTGTGGGAAAAATATTTGTCTTTGATTTGGAGTTGTAGGACTCATGTGATTTGTATGAAACATAAGTAGAGCAAGAAAAAGGGGTGATAGAGAAGCAGAATAATTATTTTAAGAATAAAAAGTAGATGTGTTGACATCTTATTCAGTTGTATTTTTTTCACACACCAAGCCTCAATATAGCAAATTCAAATTTATTAGGAAGTCATCCCAAAACAGCTGCAGTTTTGTTCTTGTTGTTTTTCAACTTCAGTTCATTGTAGAGGGTTGTCAGATCACAAAGAGCTTTGGCTGGATTGAACGGATTGCCTCACAATTGATCTGACAATGTAACAGGTTGATAATTTTAATTGGATCTCAGGATGTATGCCCACCTTTTATTTTTCTCAAAAACGAAGAAAGAGAAAGGAAGGAAGGAAGGAAGGAAGGAGGGAGGGAGGGAAAGAAGGAAGGAAAGAAGGAAAAAAGGAAAGAAAGAAGGAAGGAAGCTGAGACACCAGTTCTTTACAGTATCAACTTACCTATCGTGGGATCAGTTCTACAACATCATATTATTATTTCTTCCTTTGCTCTCCTTTTTTTTCTTCCCTCCCAAACTCCTTCTTTATCATCCTTCTTAACTCACCAGATGATGACTATGTTGCTGCTGTGATAATTATGGCAGATAATGTTTTATTGAAGATAAAAAAATAGAACTACTTAATCATAAGCAATTAAGATTTCACGATTCTGAACCATCTTCACTTTGGGTGGCTTATATAACAAATCATAATTTGTGGCTTTAGAGAACTTTTTACCTATGTATTCTATTTATGATATTCCCTGTGGCAATCTATGAAGAAAACAAAAGAGAAAGAGTTTTAATCCTTTTGAACTTTGATGTTGGAAAAGACTTCTGAGAATACTATGGACAACCACGAAAACAAGCAAACTGGCAAACAAGCAAATGGATCATTGAACAAATCAAACCAGAGTTCTCAAATGACCAGGCTCAAGTTATTCTTATTACACTGGACACTTTATTGGAAGATCTAAACAACCAGTCTAGAGACAGATTGTCATGGAGAAAAACTACGTGGTCACTAATTGTTGACAAAAACTTGATAGTACTCAACCAATCAAATACAGAGTCTACTCTGAATGTTGGCAACTATAGAACTGAAAAAGCTTCTTGGATGAGAAGCAATACTTCTTCAAGGAAAAACAAAGTCCAGTTGCTTTTTGATAAAGCACCTTTGGAACAACCATGACCTGGATTACTGAGAATCTCTATAGACATTGGCAACTATAGAAGCTATTTTGAAGTTCTTAAACTTGAAACAGGATATCCCTAGCATTTTCCCCCTAAAGTTATGAAATTATAGGCTTTTGTTAGGAATGATAGTCACCTAACAGTTGGGTTGGCAATATATAAACCAGGATAGTTATTTAATACTGTTGTATCTTTAAGAGAATGCTGTAATTATGATTGGCTGAGGTTCCTCCAACGGCCATAAGATGGAGCCAGAAACCTGGTTTGTTCTCTTCTTGCATTTCCCTATTGCCTTTTGCCTGATTGTCATTTTGCTGGAATTGCTATGAGTCTTGCAAACTGTTAGCAAACTCTGTTTACTGAACTTTGTTTATGATACTGGATTTCGTTTTTGGATTATCCCTGGACTGATTGTATTGAATACTACCTGCTTTAACTGTGTATGATTTGGACTATTTGTTGGACTTTGTTTACTCATTTACAGGAAGTAAAACCTACATTTTACTATTCAGTATATCTGTATGCTGGTTGTGTGTTATTCCTCACCACTCTCACTACGTTTCCCTGCGTCCACTCATTCTCCTAATGGGGGATACCCCAACAGCTTTGATGGAATTTTTTATTTTATTCAGGTTCTGTTGATGTAGCAAGAAGCCATTTCACTTGATTCTGAGAGATCACACAGAGAGGTAGTAGACAGATGTAAAAGCTGCAGGCATTTCAGAAATTACTCTTCTAAATGGTCCCTCTGCATTCAATTTTAATGATGAATTTCATCCCTAATCCACAGGCTTTTTATTGACTCTGTTGATTTGAAAGTGGGAGGCAAGTGAACAATTACAATTTGTGGGCCAGCTGTGACCATTCTTGAGCTAGACCAAGCTATAGCCATGAATGCTTTGATTGCATCACTACCAGACTACTGCCATGCATTTTGTGTGGGGCTCTCTTTTAACTACATCTGGAATCTTCAACTCCATTTATCATACAAATTCATCCATCTTGCAATATGTACATCTTCTTGTTTGGGTCATTATGTTACACAGTTTGTGGGCTGACTTTGCAGATGGTGCCCAATACTACCATTGCAGTCATATGTACGTTTGGGAGATATTTGTGCCTATTGGCTGACAGTTGTTTATTGAGGAATAATTTAAGATGTGGATGCTTCTTTATAATGTGGATACTTCCCTGTAATGATATATTTCAGATATATATTTTATCTAATATATATTTTAGATATCTAGCTCCATGATTCCATTTCACCCAATAGACTACATCACCAGCTGACATCTGGGATAGGCTTGTTCATGATCCTGCCTGTGTAAGAAGTTATTAGGGCATATGCCTTTTGGAAATCCCTGGCCTTAGACATTTTAGTTATGATACATTTGTTGATGAACACAAATATAAAAGTTCGCTTGCCTCAAAATGAACTCTCCTTATGAAATAATAGCTACTCAACCCCCATGTAATTGTGATACAGATTCAATAGATACAACTATGTTGACTTGCTTCACCTTTGAGTTAGGTGTCTTGGCTGAGCTTGGTGCCAACCATCTTTCTGGATACCTTGATTTCTCTTACATAGTTGTATCATTGCTTTGTTTTGGCTCCTATTTAGATCATAAATTGCAATTCTGGGATATATCTGTTTTCTCATTCTTTGGGGCTGCTTAGATGAAAAGGATCTATAAAATGTTACATCCTCTATTGTTTCGGAGACTGGCAACTCCTAACCCTAAGAGTTCTGATCATTGCCTAGATTCTTGTTGTGTTATAGGCTAATATTGTAAGCCTCTCCAGTCTTGTATCACAATGCATAATTCCTTACAGTTGCCTTTCATACTCTGCTTAGGTTATAATGAGGCTAGGCTTCAAGCTCTATATAGATTTTGTTATCATACACATCAGTCTGCCTTTTATCCAACAAAAGAAAATTGTCTTCTTTCATGCTATTTTCTGGTAATCATTTTACTAACTGCACTATACCTATACCGTGATATGTTTTTTCTTCTTTTTGCAATGTGTTTAATGGCTGCTTCTTTGCAATTACTTAGAATGTTTTTTTTTTAAATAAAAAAGTCACAAATTGTGAACAATTGTAGTATCTGTGGACCCTTAAATAGACCTAACCCCCAATTTATTTAAGATATAATAATTACATTATTTTTATTCATATTCAAAATTTTTGGGTTTTTTCCCCTTTATAATCCAACATAAAGCATTAAATCTCTTTCTGGCATTTCTTTTATTATATTCAAACTATCATATTGTAATCTTATGTTCTAATATTTTTATTTGATGTAAATTTTGCAGTTTTTTAAAATAATCTATATATTCCTCTCATTATTGGCTATATAGGCTCCTGTGGGGTTAAAATAAATGTTTTACCTAGTAATTTTTCTTTAAAATAATATATCAAATTTCTGTGACCATGTTTTATTTCTTTGTTTTATGAAGGAATTCAGGTCAAATCAAATCCTGTTATTTCAATCAGTGATTAGATCATAATCTGATCTATGGAGTTGAAATTAAATTTTCAAAAATAGGAAAATGAGCTATCTCCCACTGCCTGGATTTCTATTATAATGGGATTCTGATCTATGATTTAAATTTGCCCAAATGTTAATCTTTGTATTCTATTTAATAGAAATTTAGAAGTTAGAATATAATCCAGTCTACAATGGTGTTGATGCCTCCTGAAAAATATGTAAAACTCCATTCTAAAGGATTAAGTGTTCCCCATGTTTCTCATAGAACATAACCCTCTAAAAGGTTTAACATTTGGTTACATTTTACATTCTACTTTTTCCTCTATCTCTTTTCAATTTTTTATCTCTTGCATTAATATTTAAATCTTCCCCATTATTAGTTTCAAATAATTAATTCTCCTCTACTCAAATGCCTCAGTATTTTTGCAAGAACTATAGTGGTTGTTGGTTGTTGAACAAACCAATGCAACTGAGTAGGACACAAATAAGTATATCCTGAATATATAGAAATCTATTCTTATATTTTGGGGCCTTTTAAATTCACCAATATTTGCTCTAATGAGAACAGATGTTTCTTTTGATTTATTTAACCCTGGAGTAAAATATTATTTGACATAAAGTTTGCCAAAACAGTTACATTTTGATTTTCATACCTTTCTTTTTAAGACCTAGGCTTCTTGAATCAGAGGTATTAGAGAGAATAAAGAGTTTATAATCTTTTAACCCCTGGACATTTAAACATACTCTTTTAAGTATGTCTGTCATAAAAATAGACTGAAATAGAAAACAGAAAAAACATAACAGTCATATTCAAGTTCAAACCTTTATTGTCAGTGTACAACATGTAGAGTTTGAGACTGGCTGAGCCACCCTTAGTATACCCTTAGTGCACTCCCCCAATACAATACAACTCACAGTGAAAGACAGAAAATCCCTAACCCAGTGAATCCTACTAACAAACACACAATTCTATTGCACCAATGTGAACATATAGCATGTTGCACCAGCTCTGTAAGTCAAGCATACTTTGTTGTTATGAGATTATTTTGCATTCAGGAGTCTGACAGCCCAGGGGTTCTTTAGCCTGTTGGTGTGACTGGTTATGCTTCTATATCCTCCTACCCAATGGTAGGAGAATAAAGAAGTGTTGACTAGGGTGTGAGTCATCCCTGAGGATTTTCCTCACTCTTCTAAGGCAGTGAGGCCTAGCGATCTCATCTCATGGTATCAGGGGACAGCCCATGATGTTTTGTGCTATGCCCACCAGCCTCTGTAATGCCCTTCTATCCACGGCTGTCAAACTGGCACACCACTCCGTAATACAATAAGGGAGGTTGCTTTCTATTGTGGACTGGTAAAAGGAGGTCATCAGTTGTTGTTCCAGCTTGGTTTTCTGCAAGACCTCTGGAGTGCTGTCCTATCTGCCACTGTGCAATTGGCAAACCATACACAGGTGCAGTAAGTTAAGATACTCTCTATGGTGCAGCAGTAGAAGGTTACCAGCAGTTTTTCATTCAGTTGTTGTTTCCTGAGAAGTCTCAGGTAGTATAATTTTAGTTCTTGCATGACTTGCAGCTTTGACATAGAATCTGAAGTGCTATGCAGTCTTAGATTGTTTACAAAAATAACCCACTTAATTACATAACTCTTCCCACCAAGTAATTCTTTCCACTTCCCTTATTTTTCATTGGGATCATCATCCCAATATTATCCCAGTCCCTTTACATTTTCTCATTTTATGAGACCTCGTGCAATGAAGGAACTATACACTCCTAACCCCTAAACTGAAGATCCTTTATGCATTACTTGCTACATTAAGTTACATGCTAAGCCCTAAAGTCATAAAAAGTGCTTTGAAAAAAGTAACCCAATGCATTCTTTAAGTTGAATTGCTTTTTCATAGGGATGAACATAAAATTACAAGCGTGTTTTTTGAAGATTGAAAGCAAACACATTATTTTTTAATTTTCCAGAGAATTAAAATGCGGAATATTTTAGACAGTCTGGGTTTCAGTTGAAAAGTTGGGGTGAGGGGAGGGATTTGTATAGTGACTAGGGTAAATCTGGTGTATGATGCTCCCTCTATTTCTGCATGGTCTGTGCTGGTCCACCTCCTAATCTTCTCAACATCTTTGTTTCCCTTCTCTACTTAGCTTAGCTGCTGTCATTCGTTTTCAAGCATGGCATGCCAAATATACCTGCTCTTGATCTTTCAAAGTACTGGACATTGGTTTACGTTTTCCACATTAATTAGTATGACACTAAGAACCTCTTATGTCTCCTTCCATTCTCTGAAAGAGGAAGTCGTTAATGAGAAAATCTAGGAATTTACAGAATAACAGAGTTGGAAGGAACCTTAGAGGTCTTCTGGTCCAACCTCCTGCTCAAGTAAGAAACCCCATACCATTCCAGACAAATGACTATCCAGTCTGTTCTTAAAAACCTCCAGTGATGAAGCATCCAGAACTTCTGAAGGCAACTTCTGTTCCATTGATTGATTGTTCTCACTGTCAGGAAATATCTCCATATTCTAGGTTGGATCTCTCCTTGTCCAGCCCTCATGTGCTTTGGAGAATAAGTTGTCCCCCTCTTTTTTCTGACAGCTCTTAGATTTTGGAACACTGCTCTCATGCTCCCCCCAAAGTTCTTCTCTTCACTAGACTAAACATACCCTGTTCCTGCAATTTCCTGAAAGAATTATGATTTGCAGAACTTGCCACCCAAATGATACCAGAATAATTTCATTCTCCAATCCCTTTGGGTTCATGCCACTTTGAAATATGTTCAGGTTATTTTTGGAAGGCTTTATACACATCTTCTTCTAGGCTAGTTGGTTAGTAGTAGATGCCAACCACAATCTTATATCTGTTTCTTGTCTTATTTAACAAATATTATTCTGCTTGTCAGTATCATGTTTAGGACAGGAAAAGCAAAGTTTAGCAAGTAAGAGCAGAACTTCGCTTAGGGTGTCCTTTAAAAAATTAAAGTCAATATATTGACACTCCATGTAATTTATTCACTGAAAGATCACTAGATGAAAATTTAGTTCAGTTTAGTTTCAGGAAAAAATACCCAATCAGCAGTGCTTTTATGGTATTGGTGATGTGCCACCTAGTAAAAAAGTGAGTCAATTTGCTTTCCAGGTTCAAAAGTTACAGCAGCTTATCTAAGAAATAAAAGTAGGTTAGAGAAATGCTTTGCTGATTGTCCCACTATTGTCTGTTGAAAGAACATTTTAAGAAACAATTAGAATAAATAATTAAAGTTTCAAAAATAAGAAAGAATGATGTCTGATCCGCTCTAAAAACAAAACAATTGTCTGGCCCTGGAAATATAGGCAAGATAATTTTACATTGGTTTGATTCATTTAACTTGTTCTGCCTTTATATATTTTAATTATTCTTACAATAACTTCAATAAAGTAAAATAAAAAATGATTCTCTTATGTTTTCTATTTAAAGTACTAAGTCATCTAAATCTTGAATAAGACATTATCATTCTAAATGAAGAGTTCTATTTTGGGATTTCTGGTTTTTATTATGGAATTTTTAAGTTTGATTCTTAAGGTGGGGTATAAATAGTCAGAGAAGGCAGAACCTGCACCATCTACATCATTAATTTGGATTTCTGAACAGGAATGGTTACTTTTAACATAGTAACAACATAGCTAAATCTCTATGGAGATTCTCTAATCCAGATCATGGTTCTCCAAAGGTGCTTTTTCAAGAGGCAACTGGAGTTTCTCTGTTTTTCCTTGAAGATATTCCGCTTCTCATCCAAGAAGCTTCTTCAGTTCTCGGATGAATAGGCTAAAGAAGCTTCTTGGATGAGAAGAGAAACGTTTCAAGAAAAAAACAAAGAAACTCCACTGTGGGACAACCATGAGCTGGATGAATGAGAATCTCCATAAAAATAATAACAGCATTTCCTCCATTTCCATTTCTTGTTCATTTTGTACAAATTGTATGTCTTGCTTCTGACTGTCACCAGTTCTGCTTGCTTACTTACACCGTTAGTAAAAAGCTTTTCTGATTTTTCCTCTCCCTTTTGCTAGGTCTCCTATCAGCTACATACAAAATCTTCCTGTAGAATGAAAATTTGTTTGGGAGTCTCCCTTAAAGAAAGCAAACTTCTATAAACATCTCCAGGACTAAAAATGTCTTGTTTTTAATTGGAGCCAGTGAAGTATGTAAACTCTGAGTATATTTGACCACAATATGGATTTCTGGAATTAAGTAATGAAGCCATTAATTATGGAAGCATATACATAACATTTTGCTCTTATTTTTAGAACAATTCTATAGTTGGCTCTATTGTATTCTTAGATTATTGATTTCACATGAATGACTTGGACTGGCTTCTAATGGTAAGGAAACTGCTTGTCTGTATAATTTAATTTAGCAGGATGAAAAAAAGAATGTTACTTTTCAGTAGGTCAAGACCTATTCATTCTCACTCTCCAGTGCAGTACAGGAAATATTGGATTTCAGTTACAGGGCAGCTGATTCCAATTAGATGTTATAAGAACTTTTTGAATAACAGGAGCAACTTGATAGTAAAACCAATCAAGTAGAAGGAAGACAGCCTCTCTGGGGTGTTTCAGTTTGACTTTCTGAACTGATCATGGAGTTGGATCTTTATGATTCTGTAAGAAAGACCTAACTACCCAAGTCAGTTCTTGCAACAACAAAAGACTACTGAAAAACAGTGAGAGATAATCCTGGTCATGTATAGGTCGATACAATATACTGACTAGGCTACCACCAGACTGAATGGCTCAGATTGCTAAAGGATCTCCTGTCTTAGCAGTTTCTCAGATATAAGTCATGTTAAACCATTACATGGTTTATAAATCTGGGTGCAGAATGTTACATTAATACAGGATTTGTGTTTTATCTGCCTGGATTTGATTCCTGCTTGAGATTTGGGGAGCCAATGTACTGTATAAACCAAAGGGTTGCATACCTGGTGAATTGATGTCCTTCAGAATACTGATTACCTATCTTGGAGTTTTATAATCCTTATAATGGTGCCAGCATAGTTAGTCCTTGCATCCTTAACTGGAACACATCTTTCAGAATGAAATAATCAGATTTGCCATCTTTATTAATAACGAATAAATAAAACAATATCTTCTGCTAAGTAAAACACTCGTTTGCTTCATCCCTTTAAAAGGCAATTTTGAAAATTGCTCTTGAGGCAAGCATGCCTGATTATTGTTAAGGCAAAATAGAAATGTGAATGAGCATTTGGGTCAAGAACAGTTATGTAGTTACATTATAATATCAGCTGACTCATATCCAGTTTTTAATCCCTTTCATTTGATTTTTAACCATTCCACTTTGTAGTGGACAATATATTATGTGTAGATAAATATTTTTACTGTTTTGTAACCTTTATTTGACTTTGGGTAATGGTGGCAATGAAAGTTGTTCCATTGAAGGGTACTGGAACAAATTCATATGAGTCATAGCCCCACCATTTCATAGGCAGAAAATGTCTCAATCATCAGTCTCTCCAAGCTTGGGACAAGATTACAGGAATTATAATCCCAAAAACTGGCTTGGCTCAAAGTTGTAGGAAGGTGTCTTGGAATATTTAGCCAAAACAAAACAGAGATAAATCTTATCTGAGTTGATATTGCTATAATCAGCTTCAGTTATTAGCACATTCTGCTAATGGCCTATGTCAGTGTTCTAAGTAATGCACCCATAGAAAGCAGAACTCCAGGGCAGGCATATTCCTAAAAAAAAACCCAATTTATTGGATACATCATATTGGCACAACTGGTAAAAACCAACTCTGAAAGTTCCCACAGTCTTCACCTGATTAAAAAGTGGAAAGTTCCCCCTTCCCCCCAAATCATCAGTCACTTTGTCCAATAGAGGTGCTGGCTGGTTGCTTGGTAACCCTAGCACCTGTTGGAATGTCCTTGGTTCCCACAGGAACACTTTTTGTTTTGACTACATACTCCAGCTACCTAGTTTCCCCCCTCCCTATCCCGTCTTCTGCCTTGTGGCAACCCTGAAGCCTCAAAGATGGCCTCAGCCAGGTTTGCTTCAAGGTTGACAGCCTATTTTGAACAAAGTCTTCAGTCTCTACAATACATGACATGTATGTGTAATTTATACAGAAAATGTATATGCCACCCACTCTCTTAATGCATATTATTCTGCAATAAGTAGCAATTTGAATACAAATTTCTGTAATACATTCATGTTTCTATCCAATTTCCCTTAATACTTCTGTTATAAATATATGTGCCAATAGTGGTTTGCATTAAAATGTATCTGTCATCTTACTTAGGAACTTAATATCCAGTGTTTGGTTTTCTTGCTTTCAAATCTTTTATAATGCAAAGTTCTCTGTTTATAGACAATGGGAAAAGAAGGGAAGGTGGAATATGGAATTAATGGATTGTTCTCTGTCTCTATATAGAAGGATACCAAGCAACATCAACTTCTTAAATGTCAAGTGTTTATAATTTCTTCACACTTACACACAACAATATTGAAGATGGTCTTATGTAGACCCTGACATTAAACCCTTTAATAATTGTTCAAATTTAAGACTCTTGGGATACATATATTTGCCTGATACATTTTAATAATAACTGATTATGCAACAAGGCAAGAAAATATACAATTTGGGGGATGATTACTAGCCAAGCATTTGGGAGATTAGAAATGTTGGGTTGTGAATCTGAGATACTTAGATTATGTGGTGACAGGATAATTCTTCCTAACAAAGTGAGGGCAAATAACTAAAGATTACAGCTTAACAATGCTGAAAAATCTGAATTCAGAATTCCTCCAATTTTCAATCAATATTAAGATTCAGTAAGCCATGGTCAAGAAAATTGTTTCTTAATCTGGGTTTATGTCAATCAGCTGCAATTGTGCTTGCTACAGAAACACTACTTGCTTCTTCAAGACAGAGCAACAATGCAATTTACCCCTTTGAGGCACTTTGTATTATGCTGAAATCCTCTGCCTCCACAGAAGCCTTTTCCCCCTCTATGAAATGCTGTAGGAAATCACTGGAGAAATGTGGAGCAAGGTATTAACTTGGTTTTACAATGAAGGAAAACAACACTTCATAGCCTACAAGTCAGTGTTGGCTTCTGGCAACTTCCTGGACAAGTTCCTGCAGTTTTCTTGGCAAGTTTTCAGAAGTGGTTTGCCATTGCCTTCTTCCTAGAGCTAAGAGAGACTGACTGGCCCAAGGTTATCCAGTTGGCTTTGTGGCCAAGACAGGCTTAGAATTAATGAGCTTGGTTCTTTAGCCACTAGCCTGGTTCCTTAGCCAGAAAACTTCACACCTTGTAACCCTCAACATCTATACAAATATTTGCTTTTCCATTGTTTGGGGCCCTCAACTGGCTGAGTTTTCTGAAAACTCCAGAAAACTGTCTCTACAGCTTTGCATAGTCCTAATGGTATTAATCTATAATCCTCCAAGAATTGCAGCACTTGTATGAAACATGGACTGCAAGTCTACCTCTCTTTCTCTGTCTCCTTCTTGTCCTTTGACTTGCCTCCCCAATATTTAGGGGAGATATGGGAGAATTTGGAAATCAAAGTTTATTTTATTTGGAGACTTGGTGAGCTAAACTGGAATCAGTTTGAATTTCTTCATCATTCTGAATTTCTCATACAGAATGCATTTTTACAGTATTCTCTGGGAAAGTGCTGCTACTTCTGAGTCTAAATATAAAAAAATGTATAAAATCCTTAATTTAGCTGAGGGCAAGAACTCAAGAGAAATAAGATTTATATAGAAATGTGAGGTTATCTTGAAGATGTCAAATCAATTTTTGCAATCTTAATGTTTATATCATTGCTGGCATTATTTCAAAGAACAGATTAAAGGAATATGTATTTATTGAAGGGGAGAACCTTCAACTGGTATTGCCAATCTTA
This sequence comes from Pseudonaja textilis, assembly GCF_900518735.1. The sequence continues at coordinate 15,659,191 of NW_020769318.1, forward strand.
TATTATATTTTGGCATTGCCAAAGGAAAAAAGTATCTACAAAGGATGAAATAGCGGCTTTCCAGGTAAATAACAGTTTGAAATAATTCAAAATAGATAAGTTTTTTTAAAAAAGGATAACTCTCAAAACAACTTCCCCAGACTTATGATTCTTGAAGGATATATTGTTAAGCATAAAAATAGGCCTAATTTTGTGGCATGAAAAGCAGAATTATTTTATTTGTCAGATTTTATTATAGATTCAGTCTGAAGGAGCCCAAGGCTGAGAAGAACTAAACTTTATTGTGTTCCTGCTTTAGAATGAAAGGGCCCCAAACAATGGAAAAGCAAATATTTGTATAGATGTTGAGGGTTACAAGGTGTGAAGTCATAGGGATCTGATTTATTAGCCAATTTGGGAAAGGTAGGTAGGTCCTTGTCATCATACCTGGAGCATTATTACACAAAATGGGCTAACAATACAAAATGTCAGATGGGTAGCAGAGCTGGAGAAATGGATTGTTAAAGGAGATGGAATGTAGAGGTCATCAGCTGATAGCAATAACAATAGACTATTATATATTATATTATAATTATATAGACTGCTTTGAAGCCCTCTCTAAGTGATTTACAGAGTCAACATATTGTCCCCAACAATCTGGGTCCTCATTTTACCCACCCGGAAGGATGGAAGGCTGAATCAATCTTGAGCCTGGTAGGATTTGAACTACCAAATTGCAGGCAGCCTACAGTCAGCAGAAGTAGCCTGCAGTACTGCACTCTAACCCACTGCACCACCAAGGTTCATGATGGCAGATAGAGCCTTGGGGTTTCTCTAGATTGCAGTTCCCAAAGTTGGCAGGGGTGTCCTTGGGCTATACTGTAAGGTATTGAGGAGGCTTCTGTTCTTTGGTTTAGATGGGATTGTGGTCAGGAAGCTTTAAGTTGGACAGGGCAGATCATTTTGAGTCTGATGGGTCTAGAGAAAGAGATGAAGTCAGACAGTGAGGGAAAACATGCAGACTCCATTTTGATTGTCATATTTATTCCATTCACCACAATTTATATGGATGTGCAATTGACAGATGATTCAGGGTAGCTAACAATCAATAAAATAAATACTATAATTAAGACAATTAAAAATAACTTTCCTTCATAGAGTAAAAACTTTAAAAAATGTAAAAATTACCATTTCCAAACAGAATCACATGGTATCCTGGGCCAGTGAGAAAGAAAAGAAAGACCTGGGTCTTCAACACTTTGCAAAGGGCTGGGAAGGTTGGGACCTCCAGATTTTGGGAGATGTAGTGCTCCATAGGACATGAGCCACAACAAAGAATATATGCTTCCTGATTTCTATTACATATTATCATTAAAGAGAAAATCCTTCCTTCCTTCCTTCCTTCCTTCCTTCCTTCCTTCCTTCCTTCCTTCCTTCCTTCCTTCCTTCCTTCCTTCCTTC
>NW_020769318.1:15660640-15689172 GCF_900518735.1 Pseudonaja textilis
TTCCTTCCTTCCTTCCTTCCTTCCTTCCTTCCTTCCTTCCTTCCTTCTCAATGAAGCTGACACCATCTTTTTCAGGCTCTATCCTCACCCTATCTAACCCTTGTGGGATGAACCAGTTCTTTACAGCCTTCTGGAAGGCCTAAAGGGTAGGAATTTGCTGGTTCTCAGTGGAATGAGATCCAAGTGAGTGCAACATTTACAAAAATTAAATTGAAAATATATTCTGACAGAGCAGGAGCTGCTATGGTAAGGGCCACATAAAGGAAGGGACCAGTAGTTCCCGCTTCTATTCAATGTGATGGAACAGGCAGGGAAAAGCAGTGCCACAAATATATAACTAGCACTTTGATTTGAACTTGAAATTCCATTGAGAGTCACAATAGAGATGTTACATGGTTAAATCAAGATGCATCCATAACTACATGTGCCACTATGTTCTGGACCAGCTGCAACTTCCAAACAGTCTTCAAAGCAGTTCTATTTTGGATGCATTACTCACAATGATCTTAATGAGCTTTAAGGAAGAGTTCTTAAGGTCTCAAAGGCCATGAAGAATTGTGAAAGGTTATTATTATCCAGCTCTATTTCTATCACATCATGATTGGTTGATTGCATTTATACCATGTTCTTGAGGGCTCAAGTTGGTGTACACAAGAGGCTTCCTTCACTTTAACTTTACGATAAGAATTTGAGATAGATTGAGCTAGATGGATTAGTGAAAACAATTGGTCCCAAAACACCCACAAAGCTCCAGCACAGAAGAATTAGGACATTCCCTCTGATAATTCAAACAGTAATATTAAATCTGAATCCAATGTCAATTTATTATCTCCTAATCAAATCTATCTCTCAGGCTTATTGAGAAGATAAATCAGGGAGATGGAAAACTATCTGCATGACCCTGAGCTCTTAGGAAAAAGTAATATATTGTATAAATGCAATCACTGAATAAATACAGAAATAAATATGTGTGAAGAGTTTCATACATGTACTGTACTTTTATTTCTTTTTCCATCTTATCACATACAAAACATCCATGGTCCACTTAGCCATCTGATTGGAGACAAAGATGATACCTCACCCTTCAGATAATCAGGAGGAAAAGAAAAGGAAGAAAAGGGAAAGTATCACAGGAAAATATTTTTCCTTCTACTACTTCTTTCTTGAGCAGTTGTATTTTACTACCCTTAGCTCAATCCAGAACACAAAATATTCCAAAGTCTCTCTGTCTCTCTCTGTGTGTCTGTCTATGTTTCTCTCTCTGTCTCTCTGCATGCAACAATTGCCCAGCCACATATATTGGACAAACCAACAGGAGAATAAGTGCACGCATCGCAGAACACAAAAACGCAGTCAAAAAAGAACAAAATACTTCCTCCCTCTTCCAGCACCTTAAAGCCACAGGACATGAAATTAATTTTGAAGGAACCAAATTAATATCCAACACTAAACACTCTAGAAAGAGAATAATCAGGGAAGCCATCGAAATAGAGAAACACCCCCATAACATGAATAAACAGGATGATACCTCCCGCCTACCAGACATCTGGAAACTAGCCCTCACCAACAAACGAGTCCCAGCCATGAAAACCAACACTAGACCCAAAACAACATGGGACACCACTGCCAACCCCCCCTCATCAGACCGAGGCCCAAACCCATCCTATAAACAAAGGACAAGCACTGTCCAGAAACCAGACCACGGCTGCTTCACCAGCTGTCGCACCCCCGACCCCAAAACCAAACAAGATGACACATGCCAAGAACACAACCCAGACCCCAAACTCAAAGCCAGACCAAAACCCAGAATGCTATATCACAGCCACCTGCTCAGGATATCACATCAGAAAACTCAGGAAATTACAGCACAAGAACTCAAGAAGTTGCAACACAGCAAATGACCCAGGAAATCACAGCACAAGATCAAGGACACCACAGCAATAAAACTCGCAATGTCATCACACAACCCATTACCCAAGCTGTTACTACACAGGAGGCTAATGGAAAAGAGATCAAAACACAAACGACCCAGGAGATTACAATGCAGGACCCAGGATACCACAACAAAAGAACTCACAGGCCCATCACACAACCCATTACCCAAGCCATTAAAACACAGGAGGCTAATGGAAAAAAATCACTACAAAACAAATGACCCAGAAGATTACAGCACAAGATCCAGGATATCTCCACAACAAAACTCCCAAGGCCATCACACAGCCCATTATATCAACATCAACTCCATCAACCAATCAAGAGGCAGCAGTGCAGCCAACCAGCCCAGCACACCAGCCCCCACCACCAGTATTTATAGAGAGAAGGCAGTTCTGATCACACACTGCTTGCATTGGCACAAAGCCGAAAGCACCAGCCTGAGGATGGCGAGTGGGACCTCGCCAAAATGTCACCAAGATACTCTGGAAAAGACCCGAACACTCCTTAGACTTACATACCTGTAACCGTGAAAATCTACGAAAACAAATACATATATAATAAAGGAACACAATGTTGCCAGCCAATCAAGACACAAAAAGAGCCACAAAACAGACAGAAGATATTAGAAACACCAATCAAGTAGAACATAGCAAACTCCAAGACCAATAAACACAGACCAAGACTCCCAACCAATCAGGATGAAGTAAAAACCATTCTGGCACAGCAATAGGCTAGCCCCAAATTTAAAACTGAAGCCACTGTAACAGTCTGACTCACAGACGAACACAATGCAGAATCCAACCATTGATAGAAAAGGTCCCAAATTTTATAGAATTGTTTATCCTCTTGCTGTCTAATTTCAAATGTCAATCTACTCATCTCAGCACATTCCAATATTTTCTTGATAATTTCTTCCTGCAATGGTACTTTCTTATTTTTCCAATTTTTAGCAAATACAATCCTAGCTGCTGTTAATACATTTACAATCAGATATTTCAAGTCTTTACTATATGTATCTGGTAAGATTCCCAATAAAAAAAACTCCGGTTTCAAATCTATGTGTTTTTTTGTCATTTTTTCCAACCACATGCGGATTTTAGTCCAATATTTTCTAGCATCCTCACAAGTCCACCACATATGGTAATACGAACCAGGTATCTGATGACATTTCCAGCATTTCCATCATTACATACTCTTACATTTTATGATCGTTAAAGTCCACAAAAAAAAACCACTTTTACTTTCCTTCTTTCTTCTTTCAATTTTCTAAAGTTCTCAATTATTCCAGCTGAGGGTCTATATCAAAAACATCAATCAATCCCACAGTCAGTCTTTCCTTGCTTTTTTCTTTATTCTGGTTCTGCTTTCACTTTCTACGATTCTTACTTTGTTTCAATATTTCTTTAATGTTATATCCACACAAGTTCATTCAGAAACAAGATGCTTTCCCTTTTGTTTCAGCTCAAGTTTTTGTCAAAAGGTGGCACTCTCCATTATACAAAGTCTTCACCTTTTCCCCCTATTTTTTTATTTAGGGTTTTTCTAACCTCAATATTCCAGCACAGTCCAGTCTCCAATTTGTAAACTTTATTATTATTATTTGACAATCTTAAGTCCAGCTTTATTTTATGCCTGTTTATTCCCAAAATATTTTAGTCCAATTTAGTTAAATCTTTAGTTCCAGCTTCTTCCTTTCCCGGTTCAAAGCCCCGCTTAGCTGTCAAAAATATTTTCTTCCCCCTGCCCCCCGTCCCTTTGTAATTTCACCACTCACTTTTCTTTTCTTAAAAATTCCATGTTACCTTAATCCTGGGGTACTTTTGTTTAGTTGTATTGCCCAGTTGTCCCAGTTCAGATGTTATCCACCTTTCTTCCCTCCTGCACAAATCTTAATCCAGCTGAGTCCTCCTCTTCAGGGTGGCCATTTTAAACCACTGCTGCAGTTGTCTTCAGGGGGAAAAAGACCAAGCCCAGGGGGGGAGATGCGGCTCCCCTCAACCTGACTTGTGGCTTCCCCTTACTCCACCGCCCCTCCAAGGCAGCTTCAGCCCCTAATCATAATGATCGGGGCTCTCCAAAGAAAGAGCACAGACCATAGCCACAGAGAGTCACGATCTATGGTCCATCAGTGAGGAGGCTCTGCCTTCTTCCTGTTTTGAAGGCAGTCTTGATGTGATGCCTGTGTAGTATCTTACTGATTTTGTCTGTAATACCTCTTATGTAGGGCAGGACAGCTGTTCCATAGGTCTGTTCATCTTCTAGGTCTCCATTATGTCTCAATGTGTTTTTGTGGATCAAGCTGGTGATTTTGCTTTTGTGGAAGCCGTTGGCTGTCAGTACTTTAGTCAGGGTGCATAGTTCAGTTTTTATGTGTGTCTTGTCTGCCAGGCATTTGGTTCTGGAGATTAGTGTTTTGGCCATGGAGTTTATCTGTGCTGGGTGGTGGTGGGATTGGGCATTGAGGTCGCGGTTGGTGTGTGTTTTCTTCTGGTTTATGATGTGTCCTAGTGTGCCATCTGTTTTTTTTGTAGATTAGTACATCTAGGAATGGTAGTTGTTTGTTTGTTTCCATTTCCATGGTGAATTTGATTTTGGGATGTGTGCTGTTTAGATGTGTTAGGAAATTGTTTAGGTTTTCTTTTCCATGGGGCCAAATCACAAATGTATCATCGATGTATCTTAACCATAGTTTGGGTTTGTGGGTGGCATTGGCTAGGGCTCTGGATTCAAATTCTTCCATGAACAAGTTTGCAATGACGGGTGACAGTGGTGATCCCATAGGGGCTCCTTCAATTTGCTTGTATCTTTGTCCTTTGTATATCAAATATGTGTTGGTTAAGCAGTGTTCTGCTAGTTCCATGAGGTGTTTAGCTGGTTGGTATTTATTTTTGATGATTTCAAGAGTTTCTTTTATCGGGACTTGAGTGAATAGTGAAACCATGTCGAAACTTACAAGCAGATCTTATTGTTCCACGTGTAGATCTTTGATCATTTCCAAGAAGTGGTATGAATTTTGTACCTGTGAAGCGGCTGCTTCAGCATGGGGCTGTAGCTGCTTTGCTAAGTGTTTAGCTAGGTTTTGTAGTGGTGCTCCTCTGGAGCTGACTATGGGTCTGAGAGGTATGCCTTCTTTGTGTATTTTTGGGAGGCCATATAGTTTGGGGCATCTGGAAGATTTTTCTCTTGGGATGATTGTCTGTTGGATCTCTTTGCTCATGTGGCTGGTTATAATTTTCTTCTTGGTTATTTTTTCCAGATATGTGGTGTTGTGGCTCCAATTCCCGAGCCTGTGCTGCTAGAGGAAGAGGACTTGGAAGATGAGGAGGAGGAACTGAGAATGCCTTCCTCCCCAGGACCTTCGTCTCTGGCAATGCCTTCCTCCCAGATTCAAATGCATAGAAAAAAACCCTCAGCAGACCCATTCCCTTTGACATTTATGTTAATAGAAGAAAAGGAAATAATAAAAGCGGGTGGGAGAGACAGGGGAGAAAAGGCTGATAACAGATCTATCATATTTCAGCATGCCAAACCAAAATACTCTGAAGAAATGAAACTACAGTAAAACTGGAATCTTCTCCAGGAAGATATTGGCAGAAACATGATTGAATACATCAGCTCATGTTTTGCAAGATTGGAGAGCAAGACTGATGCTGAAGTACTGAGACTTTTATGTCTGGAAACCTGAACTCCCAACTTCCTCGTTGCTGATTTTCATCAGCCTGAAGCACCAGGCCTATGTATGTTTGTTGAAAATAAAGCTACAATCAAAACTTTGCAACTGTCTTTGTTGCAAAGGTCAACTGGACTCTCTTCTTAACTTCCTGTTTAAGCATTTCTTAAAACCCTACTCATTTTATGCTTTTAAATGTTTTATGATCTACAGTCCTAATGGATTTTTATGGCTCGCTGCTGCTTTTAAAATTGATCTATTTTTAGTGATGCAATTTTAATATTGAACATTTTTTTAAAAAAACCTAAGTTGTTTGAGCTGAAAAGTATAGCTTGACCATTTTGCTAATGATGATAATAATTTGCTTGGTGGCTTTTCCAAAATGTTAATCCATCTTCATCTGCATTTCTAATAGCTTGGCTTATTGAGTGAGCTATGTGGACCCATGTGATTTCATTTCATGATCTCATAGCATAATGCACCACAGGGTAAGATGGTGATGGAATGCATTGACATCATTTTATGAAAGGTAGCTTAAATCAGCGGCTGTCACCCTTTATGTCCTTCCAATCATTCTATCAAAGCATCAGATGTTCCCAAGACTGAAACAGAAAGCCCCCTTCTTCCGTGAAGGGCATATCAAGATTTCCAGACATTCTACTCTTATACTTACCACTTACAGTAAGTTTTAAAGACATCAACATTTATAATACTACTTTGGTAATCTAATGTTAAATGCCTTGTTGGAGACTTTCAAAAAGAGACTAGATCACCATTTGTCTAAAGTGGTATAGAGTTTCCTGTTCAAAGCAGGGGGTTGGACTAAAAGACCTCCAAGGTGCCTTCCAACTCTACTATTCTGTGCTCTCTATATAAGCAAGGGCTATCTGGGGCAGAAACAGTATTTGTTATGGTGAGAGTGCCCTTGGCCTAAGGCCTAAACCCTAATTTTGGCTTTCTTTTTTTAGCAAACACTAATGCACACTGATTACTCAGATATAGATACAGAATGACAAAGTTTGAAAGCAAACTTGGAGGTCTTCCAGTCCAATCCTCTGCTCAAGCAGGACACCCTATATCGTTCCAAACACATGGCTGTCCAGTCTCTTCTTAAAAACCTCCAGTGTTCAAGCACCCACAGATTCTGAAGTCAAACCATTCCACAGTTTTATTGTTCTCACTATCAGGACATTTCTCCTTAGTTTTAGGTTGCTTCTTTCCTTGATTAGTTTCCTATCTGTTACTTCTTGTCTTGCCCTCAGATGTTGGTCTGTGTCTTTTATCATTGGGGGAAAAGTTGGGTCTCACCTAAATTACTTCTATATACCAACTGTAGTACTGATATCACTAGGGGAGAATCACTAGTTTAGAGAGCTTTATTTGCTTCCCCTTTCCACTATACTCTCAGCCTCTTAGAATGCTTAAGCGATTCACTTAGAGCCCTCTTTAGTATGTGAACATTGTTAGTGAATGCCTGGTTAGTTAGTGGGAAAGAAACACTGTCTGTCTATCTGCCAAATCCCCATCTTGATTATTCAGATAAAGTGTGCAACAGTAATTGGGGCAGGATCAGAGGTGATATTCAGTAGGTTCTGACCAGTTCTGGAGAACCGGTAGCAGAAATTTTGAGTAATTTGAAGAACCGGTAGCAGAAATTTTGAGTAGTTCAGAGAACCGGCAAATATCACCTCTGACTGGTCCTGCCCCCATCTAATCTCTGCCTCCTGAGTCCCAACTGATTGGCTGGGTCTTCTTTTGTTTTTCCTGCACAGGAGAACGGAGCTGGAAAGTAGGTTAGTGGGGTGGGGAGGGAATGGGATTTTGCAGTAACCTTCCCTTGCCATGCCCACCGAGCCATGCCCACCATGCAAGGTCATGCCCACCAAGCCATGCCCACAGCACCGGCAGTAAAAAAAATTGAATCCTACCACTGGGCAGGATGCAGATTTGTGGAATCAGCTTTATTATTTATTTATGTATTTATTTATGTATCCATCCATTCATCCATCCTTTGGTTTTTCATAGCACCAATGCTAAATACGTGTTTGGATCCAAAGTGTGGAGTCAGAACCTGTTGAATATTAACAGCAGGCCTTTCATGTATACCTCATCTGCTATCTTTGTAGTAGGTTTTGATGTTGTATAACATTGAGTTATTTAACAGCCCCTTCTGGTTTGAGGATATGAATGCCACATCTGTACAGTGTACAAAATGTATGGCTTTCAAATGAAGGTAGAAAAAGCTTTGTCACTTCCAATGAGTTGAGCATTCCAAAAAGGCAATTTGTACAATAGCTGGCAATTACTTTGCAAGGCATATCCTTTCTTACTTCTACTCTCGTTCACCAATCCCCCAACTTCTTACAGAATGTGGCAATTCACTGCAGCCAACTCACCGTGGCCCCCTTGCCAATTCACAGTCAATTCACTGTGACCAACTTGCCATAGTCAACTGACCACAGGACAATTCAACAGTTCAATTTAATTATTTAAAATAATTAAAACATTATTTTAATTTTTGCCATTCACATTGCAATACTCCTTTGGAATAGTTTCTTTAACGATTCTATTCCACCATTTCTTCAATATTAGTGTAACTCTAGTCCTGTGGTGAGTTGGCCTGAGACAAGTTGGCCATGGTGAATTGGCCATGACAAGCTGTCCTAAATCCCCTTCTTACTGCCAGAAGAAGTGGCAGATAGTTAAGAAAAATCTTAAAAGGAAGCTGGCCAGGTACCAGTTAAGTTTGATCCCTGGGCTACGGGATAACAATTCTGACTTTATTGCAGCTTTCTCTCTCCTTCTAAGTGACAGGGGAAGTACTCATAATAAATGCATTCACATTATGTGAATTTTAATAATTGGTGTAGTAGCACATGCACAACCAGTCATGTTCTACAAATCTATGAGAACAATGTGTGAAAAAGCTGAGTTGCTGCCTCCCCTTATTTACTTGTTTAAAATATTAATAGGCTTCCCATAAAAGTCCACCCAATGCAGCAAGCAACAAGAATAAGCAACCATGAACACTTATTAAAATAACATAAGATGTTATTAAAATGCTAAAATTGAAGCAATATTTCAAACACAATAAAACATAATTCAACCAGTATATATATATATAAATCAAAACAGCAGAATGACTGTGAAATTTAAAGAATTACAATGCAGATACACTCCTTAAAAAAAATAAAGAGGGAAAGGCACTTTCATTTTGTTCTTGACTCTGTGATTTTATGGCTATAACTATGTGGTTTCTTGGGAGCAACGCAAAAGTGGTTTGCCACTGTTTTTTTCTGGACTACTTTTCTACTTCCCAAAGTAGTATGCAGTCTTGGGATTTCTTTATGTTTTTCTATGCAAATTATTAACTGGATCTGCTTTAGTTTTTCTGCTCAACCAAGGTAAAAGGTCCTACAACTGGTTATAAACATGATAGCCATCATCTATAAACTTGGAGATTAGAAAGGTTTATGAAAATGTATGGATTGATTATTGTTATGGCACTGTCAGGGTTGCCCCTGATCAATTCCTAGAAAAGAAAACCCTTGACTCAATGGACTCAGAGAAAAGGTACTTTTACTAAGAAATAACTCAATGCAGCAAAAGTCACACAAGGTCTGAAGCAGATGTGCGTGAAAATGACAAACTGAAAATCATCCCAGAGCTCGCCACCCACTAGTCAAACAGACAGAGTCCAATCAATGTCCAGAAAGATGTTTTGGGAACGTCTCTAGCCCAGGTGCTCTGTGCCACCTTTGTTCATGCCATTCCCAGGACAGTTGGTCTTGAAGCTGTGAAACAACCCAAGTGGGCCTTTTGGTCTTCTGTGAGTCTGATCCTCCCCATCATTTCTCAATATTTCCACTTTCAAACCACCAGCATGTTTCCCCTCCTAAATCCCCATTGCTCCCTCCCTCCCCATTTTCATGACAGCTGGAAGCAAGCTTGAAGAAAAGTGATGGTGGCCAGGCTGACAGGCACTCACATCTGTCTGAAATACCTTGTTGGTTGTTGTTGGGAAGATAATGCCACACCTATACCTACCCACACTTCGATATAATCTTAAAGTTTCATTTGACTTGAACTAAACTACAAGGTATCTTCTTGGACAGTTTAATTGGCAACTATATGGAAGTAGTTTATAATTGTCTTCTTCCAGAATATTTGTTGGATTTTCTAATCAATTTACAATCTTAGAATTCCCTGCTAGTTTACTATCTAGTTTCTACACTAAGAAAATTATAGATAGGTAGATCCATTAGATCCATTAGCAATGCAAAAATCAAGCATGGCTAAGCCCAAATGAAGATAGTAGTTTATGAAAACACTGCCCTCTAACACAAAGGAAGATAAAAGAGAGGAAGGAAAGCATGTTCAAAATTGCAAAATTCTGTTTATTATTATTTTTATTTGTTTATGAAATTTACATGGCTACCTATCTCACAAATGTATATCAAGATGGTGTACAATAAATCCAACAATTAAAAAATTCTTTAAAAACAGTTGGACATAAATATAAATGAGATCATTGAAGAATGCATCAGAACAATGCATTCTTTGTAACTATGCCTAAAATCCCAGTATACCAATTAATTATCAGATTAAAAAATAAAAACTTGAGAGTCTATAAAAAAATCCTTTAAACTTTCTGTAAAAGAGAGAGAAAAATTGAGATTTTGGGCAAGTAGGACACACGCTTGAACAAATATTTTACACAGCCATGAAACAATAAATTAAATAAGCTGAGTGATAATAATTTTCAATCTTTTCTTAACATGATTACATTGAATGAATCAATATGCTATGTGATATTTCATAGCAATCTGGTATTCAAAACTATGATGGAGAACTGAAAACTTGAATCCCTGTAAGGGGATTTGCCTGACATTGTCTGGTTCTGACTTTGAACCTATGTAAAGAGGGATATCATTAATACTTGAATTAGAAAGCTCCCAGAATATCAAGATGAGACTGGGAAACTCAATAAGATATCTCAAAATAAATCAATGTCAAACTACTTCATTCCCAATACACTACCCCCTTAAGTGCATGGAGGAGTACATGAAGTCACCAGGGCTCATCCTTAATTAGGGGACTGGAGGCTAAGACATATGAAGAAAAGGTACAGGAACTGGGCATGACTAGTCTAGTGAAGAGAAGGACCAGGGGAGATATGATAGCAATGTTCCAATATTTGAGGGGCTGCCACAGGGAGGAAAGGGTCAACCTGTTTTTCAAAGCACCTGAAGGCCAGATAAGAAATAATGGATGGAAACTGATCAAACCAAGATTCAACTTAGAAGTAAGGAGGGGTTTTCTGACAGTGAGAGCAATCAACCAATGGAGCTAGAAATAATTTTCTAGCTAACACTTTAAAAAGTGGTTACCACTGCCTATTTCTTATATTTGACTCATAACACTGGGGTTTATTGGTTGTTGACCCTTTAAATATTTTCTAGGTCTATCTCTTCCTAGCTTTAAAAAAAACATCTAATATGTGTTAGGAATGTAAGTCACCTAACAGTTGGGTTGGAAATATATAAACCAGGATAGACATTTTAATACTGTCTCTTTAAGGGAATGCTAAAATTGTAATTGGGTGTGGTTCCTCAAGCGGCCATAAGATGGAGACAGAAACCTGGGTTGTTAGTTCTGTTCTGTTGCTGTTAGTTGTTTGTTTCTAGATGTTCTGATGGTTGATGTTTTTGGTTCCTGCATTTTTCCCTATTGACTGTTGCTGATCGTCGTTATTCTTGGATTGATGTGAGTCTGTTACTGAACTACTTATGATACTGGACTTTGATATTTGGCTTATCCCTGGACTGAAAACTGACTGCTATAACCGTGTATGACTTGGACTGCTTGTTGGCCTATGCTTAACCATTTACTGGAAGTAAAATCCTACATTTTACCATACAGTGTATCTGTGTGCTGGTTGTGTGTTATTCCTCACCACTCTCACTACATCTCCCTGTGTGCACTCATTCTCCTAACGGGGAATTACCTCAACAATATGGATATCTGCTGGTATTTAACCATATAATCAATCAATTCTTAATAAGCAATGTTAACACAACTTAATATTGTGGTGTTGTATTGTGCAGTCATGAGTAACAGAGATTAACTGTTTGGATGTTCACTTTTCTATTTATTTCTTAATCTTCTCTGCACTTGCCTGCCAGTTATGCAAGTTGCATTAATCTTTTGGCAGAATTAAGAAAGCACATCCCTTCATACTTGCACTTAAAGATTGCGATTGCTTTTATTCTGCAAGCACATTTTGAGCTATAACATGAAATTTTAATCTTTAAAACATTTGCATATATCTTTAATGATCTGAAGAAAAATGAATTCCTGAAAAAATAACATTTATTTTTCTTAAATTCATTGTGGAGTGGACTTTGACTATATGCATTTAGTACATGCATTTCATCCAGAAAAAAAAAAAAAATCTGATTTAGAAATAGCTTGCCATTAAAACCACTGGCAGTTGCTTGGTGCTGTGTGTTTTCTTATTATCTTTTCTTTATTATGTTTATTAGTAGATCAAAGAGGTGAAGATACCTAATACTCCTCCCTGCTCCTATTTTCCTCACAACAACAACCCTATAAGGTGACTTGGGCTGAGGAACTGGCCCAAGGACACCCAACTGCCTTTTATGCCTACAGTGGGACTTTTGATGACCAAACAACATTGTTGCTTTTTGTTATTTTACACTGAAATCAGGAACTCTGCAGAAACAAGCTTAATGGATAGCTGTTTCTACCACGATCATTTGTGTTCAGGTTGGTAAGACATGTGATCATAAAATATTGCAGCAGCTGCAAAGATTTCTCCTCAGTATAATTCTGTGACCAACCTTCACTAGTGAAAGTGGAAAGAAGGAATGTCATACTAGATTCTTTCTCCATGAGTTTCCTGATGCTCTCTCTTACCAATCTCCAGAAACATTTATGGTGAATCCAACAGCATTCTCAGATATGGCCAGAGTCCAGCTATCAATTAAGTAGAAGCTATTTCTCTATTATGAACTAATTCAGCTGCCCTTAAGGCAGATAAACTAATAAGCAAGTATAAGTAACTTAACTTGTAAATAATTTAAATGCTCCCACTGAATGCCGAGGGACTCTGAATACTTTGGCTTTTTTTCTCCCAGGGAATTATAGGAATTTTTAAACCCTGTTTGGGTGCTCCAACATTTTTAGACCAGTTTAGGTATCAGCGTTCGAAGGCGGAGCTTCTGTAGGGGGGTGAGGGTAAAAAAAAGTAGGATGGTAGCTGCTGTTGTGAAAATCCCTGCTGTGCATAAAAAAGAAGTGAAGCTTTGATGACACCACATGGTTGCCATTTTGACTTTTTTGATACTTCAATTCAAGTGACAGCATTTTGCCCCATCCCCATGAGGGCACCCTGGTGAAATTGTTAAGGATTTGTACAGCATGTGTTGTTTTCTTCCCACTCTCAAATACTGCACTATGCTGATCTAAAAACTCCATAGTTTTCCATTACCTTCCAATATGAAATTATGCCTTTACATTGTTACTAAAGTGAAGGCCTAGGTTAGGATCATCCTGGATGCTAGATCTTGGATTCGGGATCATCCTAGGTAAAGTCAATATATGGAATTGCTAATAGGCAATGGTGACTTAATGGCACAAAATCAATTTCCTTATTGTTGTTTGTTGCCCAATTTGGGATCTGGGGTGGCAAACCTATTGGTTGTAAGAATGGAGTTCAGAGGTTTTATGCCAGTTGTAAACCCTCAGATTTTTGGAGACTTCAAAGTCCTATATTAGGTATAGGACACATTATTCCAGGGACCCATTTGGAAATTCAGTGGTGATAGGTCTTAAGACTGTCAACATTACCGTAGAGCTGAAACTCATTCCATCAGTCTGGCTAGAAACCTCCCCCTGTTTCCCTTCTTTATTTGAAGAAGAATCATAGTCTTGGCTATGATGAAAACTTTGTATGTTCTCTCTTTACCAAGGGGAAATTATTACGTCTGCAAAGCATTTCATGCTAATTCTCCCTGTTTAGTGCCCAAGGTGAGGACAGTCTAAGAAAAAGGAAAAAGACTGAGATTTAAAAAAACCACAATGCAGCCCTAACCCCTACTACTTTCCCCCTATCCTTTCCCCTTATCTCTACCCCTACCCCTAATTCCTACCCCTTTCCCCTTTCTCCTACCCCAGAGGAGGCATTCAGCAGGTTCTGACCAATTCTCGAGAACCAGTAGCAGAAATTTTGAATAGTTTGGAGAACTGCCAAATACCACCTCTGACTGGCCCCGCCCCATCTATTCTCTGCCTCCCAAGTCCCAGCTGATTGCTGGATCTTTTTTTGTTGCCCTGTACAGGAGAACGGAACTGGAAAGCAGGTTAGTGGGGTGGGGAGGGAATTATATTTTGCAGTAACCTTCTCCTGCCATGCCCAACATGCCACACCCAACAAGCCATGCCCAACAAGCCACGCCCACAGAACCAGCAGTAAATTTTTTGAATCCCACCACTGTCCTACCCCTAATTCTATAACCGTAACTCGAATCCTACTCCTAATCCTGATCCTAATCCTAGTCCAGTCAATCCAGAACTTTTAACATAATATGGGCTGGAAAGAAAATGGAGAGATTTAGCAAGACCAGCCTCTAGTAGCAAATAAATTTGTGGTCTATCAAATATATTTCTTTCTTTCTTAAATATTAAACCACAAAGAAGGTTTAGATTGCATGTGGTTTTCATTGGTAATGAGGGAGCGGAACAAGGAGAGGGAGAAACATTGCTGGCAGGAAAGGGGCCTTTCTACACTCTGCAGCTGAACCACTGAGAGACCCAACCGGGGTATAAATCTGTGCTAATTGGCAAATGCAACAGTACTGTAACTTTATTCTAACAAGAGTTCTCAGAGGGGAGGCTTTAATGAAACAATTATTCTTTCCAATAAAATAACAATTAGTGGTTGGGATTGAACTAATTGTTGCTAACCTGGAGCAGTGCACTGCACAAAGGAAGTCAGAGATGGATGCTTTGGGAAGAGCTGCCAATTGCCTAAAAGAAAAAGAAAAAATCATCAAGAAGCATTGAAGAATTGTTGAGTCGGAAGGGCCACACTGGCTACGGAGTCCAATTCCCTGCTCAGTGCACAAAGGTGAATGAAAGCTTCTCCACTGAATGGCTCTTTTGTCTTTGGCTGAACACAGCCAATGAACAAACGCTCATTATCTCTCTTCATACTTGTCTCCTGGAATGGTATGTGGGAAAGACCTAGGAAGGCAGGGCAAAAAATTGCTACTTGCAGAACTATCAGATTCCAGGGAGCATAGCCCAAAACTGCATAATGGGCAGAACAAGAAGCTCAGAACAGACCCTCCCTAGTTTCTTGGGTTGTAAAGGAGATGGCAGGAGTACAGGTAGCCCTCGATTTACAACTGTGACCAAGCGCAAAATTTCCATTGCTAAGCGAAACATCCGTTAAGTGAATTTTGCCCATTTTACAACCTTTCTAGTAACACGTTTAGTAACATGATTGTGAAGTGAATTTGCTTTTCCCATTGAGTTTGCTTGTTGGAAGGTCACAAAAGGTGATCATATCACTCCAGGACAATGCAACCATCATAAATATGATCCTGTTGCCAAGTATTTTGAATTTTGATCAGGTGATCATGGGGATGCTGCAATCATTGTAAGAGTGGAAAAGTGGTCATAAGTCACTTTCAGTGTCATTGTGGTCACTAAAAGAAGCTGTTGTAAGTCGAAGACCAGCTCTACTTTCAGACTTGTAAGACTCTGTTACTATAGCTTTACAATGAAGTAGAATTAGTTTATCTGGCCATGTTTCCTATTTGGTCTACCTGATAAGGCTGACATCAATCTTGCAAGTCTGAAAGTACACTTCTCCCACTGTCTCCTTTACAGTCCATGAAACTAGAGAGGATGTCTTCTCTTGGACTGGTCAAAGTAGACCACATATTCCTGTAGCAGCCCACTGACTTCTCAAAAGTAAAATTTCTAAAATAATCTACTTTATCTAGAGGCACGAGAGATTGTATCCAGGTTCTTCAACATGTCACATATAATGTTTATGGTCTCATTGATAGGAATTAGCCAAGTCCTAGTTATCCTTCATTTGCCTCTTGATAGTAATCAGGGTTAAGAGCTCAGAAGTGAAAGGGAACAGTTCTAAGGATGGTTTGCAGGTTAAACTAGAGCAGATGTACCTTATGCATTAAAGATTAGCAAACTCTGGGGCAGAGAAATGGAGATACCATTGTAATTCAATCAGGAGGATGTTATAATGTAATAAAGCAGGAGAGTAATGGCCTGTTGTGTATGATAACTCATTCCTTCTGTCTGCTCTCAATGATGCAAAGATCTGCTTAGCAGGTTTATGGAGATTTAATTTATATTATCAGGTGACACAATTGAAAGCCTAATAAAATACTCCCTAATATAATACTCAATGTTTTAAAGTGCTTCCTTCTTTATGGCTTGATATGCCACCTAAGAAAAAAGTGAATATCAATCATGTCAAGCATAAATGGCCGAGAAAAATTACCTCCCTCCTTTTTTTTTGTTCCTCACTTTTGCTCTTCCGATGATATTTTGCCCCATTTTAGATCATTTTTAAAAATCTCAGTCTCTTTGCTTCCTTCTGAGACTCTCCTCAATTTGGGCACTAAAACAGGGGAGAAAGTGCCTGCTATGGTCTTCTGGGCTGGGAACAAAAGGAGGTATCTTATGCAGACTTTGATCATAAATGAATTAATGCCAATACTAGCTTTCTCCAACTTGGCACACCCCATACATTTCAAACACCATATGGGTCGGAATTTAGAGTTGGTGGAATTAGTATTGTTCTATTAGTAATAATCTTTGGGTATTTCTTATGAGTTTTTCCAGTGTGACTGAATTTTTGAAAATTAAAGCTAGGATGAATTTTGGGAAATTAAAGCTAGGACATTTCATATGCTAAGTAATGTAATGTCATTTTATAGATGATTTTCTGAGTTGATTATTCCTATGAATGGAAACCTGAACTTGTGACCATGTATAGCAGACCTTTTTAACTGGAAAGACTGAACTAATTACAATGCCATCAAAATGATCTGGATTCCTTGGTGCTCTTTGAGCTTGATTGTTTTGCTTGTACACTTTTCATTACTCAACTAGGTAACATCATCAGTGCTAGTAGTGACTTTGGTTTTCTCCCAGTTTATATGCAGTAGCTTGCCCTGGCAATGTTGGTAGAGGAGTGGTTTTCTTCTTGGTAGTTCTTTGATTAGACCATTGTTTTCTGCATGAGTAGTTGTTGTTAATCCCCGTGTGCTGTCCCAGAGTAGTGTCCCATTCATTCTCACACACACATAATGGTGGGTTAGTGAGTTTATTAATATTCTCCAGAAATTCCCTTCACTAAAAATACAGAATTGTCTCAATTAAATCCAGCAGTTCAATGCTAGTCACCCATGAGCAATGGCCAATGAATCCACAGGGCACTTGTAAGTTTCCCAAACAAGATAAATCCACTAGGCAAAATTAAATCTACAATACAAGAGGGTGCATGAGGCAAGAGAAGTCGTTATTGTGGGTGACTTTGAGGTCAATCGCTCTCCTTCAGTTCAACTTGTCTTATAGGATTGTTGTCATGCGGAAAATAGGAGAAGAATAAGTATTGTATGTTTTCTACCTTGAGTTTTATATATATATAAACATGTGGGGTATATATACACACATACTGTATATACTGTGTGTACATATACATACACATATATACAGTGGAACCTTGGGTCGCAAATGCTTCTGTTCGTGACCAAATCGGGTTTTGACCAAACAATCCACCCAATTTTTGAATCGGGTCATGATTCAAAAATCGGGTGGTGAACAAACCCGGCCAAGGCAGATTCCCTTTCCATGCCAATTTCCCCTTCCGCTCATGCACAGTCTGTTGTGATTCTGGTCACAACCAAATCGGGTTGCAACCATATCCTGGAACAGATTATGGTTGCGACCCAAGGTTCCACTGTATATAAGAAAGCAACAATGATATTGCGAGGATATAAAGCAGCAATTTTTAATCTTGGCAACCTTAAGATGTGTAAACTTTGGTTCCCAGAATTTCCCAGCCATCATGCTGGCTGGGGATTCTAGGAGTTGAAGTTCATACAATTTAAGGAGCTAAGGCTGAAAAACACTGGTCTAAAGGAACAAGCATTTTATAATTAGGTGATCTTTCAAATACATAGAGATGTCTTTAATGTAGAGAATAAAGCTAGGTACAGAAGGCCCCAGAAAGGAATGCAAATATAATCCAATTGGTTTTTGCAAAGAATGGGGTAAATCTGCCAAGATGAATCTGAATGATGCAGGCATAAAATATGTAAAAACCATGCTCTGTGGCTCTTCCAGATGAGAGAAAGGCCAGAGCTCTCCTCAAAAGGGCCTGCCTTGGCAAGGCACTGTCTAAAAATACCCGAGATTGTAATGAAAGAAAGCAGGAGATTAATGGTTATTGTGGTACAGAAATGGGTAATCAGGAAGGAAACAGCTCAGGCCTGTTATCTACATTTAATTTACAGATATACAAATCTCTACTTAATGAGAAACTAGCAAGTATATTCTGTGGAAGAAAAAGAAATGTGGTCTCACAAAGAAATATTCACTGATTTTTCCCATTATCTCGTGTACTAAGCAAATCAGAAAGACAGAGTTATACTGCGCAACTACCTGAAAACAATGTTTGTCCCTGCAACCTGCTGAGGGTGCATCCCTGAAACTCAGGTCTCCCTAATTCAGATCCAGAACTGATTTGTAGAAGGTGGTTTTTCTTATCTATAATTTATTCTGATATGCTTCAATTGTCTTCTTAACTTGAGTCTAGCATATTGCTCTAAAAATAAATAAATCATAAAGCCTCTTTGCATTTGAGAAGCAATACGGTACCAGTAAAAAGGGCTTGAGTAGCAATTCCAGGACCATCTCAACAGAAAGAAATTTGACACTGGAATCAGTTAGCCAGAGAGATGCTAGAGGTTGGACTAGAAGACCTCCAAGATGCCTTCCAACCAGTGGTGTTATTCAGCAGGTTCTGACCAGTTCTGGAGAACCGGTGGCAGAAATTTTGAGTAGTTCGGAGAACCAGCAAATACCACCTCTGACTGGAGATTTTACAGTATCCTTCCCTTGTCACGCCCACCAACCTACGCCCACAGAACTGGTAGTAAAAAAAATTGAATCCCACCACTGCTTTCAACCCTATCATTCTCTATTCTATCATGCAGTCTCTTATATTAAATATAGCAGCAAGGGTAGACAGTCATCAGTTGAGATATTTTAATTAGCATTCATTTAATGAACAAAAGATTGGACTTAAAATACCACCTCAAATTCTAGGAGATCTGAGATTGGGGAAATCTCAGTGCCTATCAGTTTCATAAGCCCCAGTGGCACAACAGTTAAAGTACAGTATTGCAAGCAAAAACTCTGCCCACAGCCTGGAGTTCGATCCTGATGGGGCTCAAGGTTGACTTAGCCTTCCATCCTTCCAAGGTCAGTAAAATGAGGACCAGATTGTTGGGGGCAATATGCAAATAATGCTTCTACGCCAGTGGTAGGATTCAATTTTTTTTACTACCAGTTCTGTGGGCGTGGCTTGGTGGGCGTGGCAGGGGAAGGATAGTGTAAAATCTCCAGTCAGAGGTGGTATTCGCCAGTTCTCCGAACTACTCAAAATTTTTGCTACCGGTTCTCCAGAACTGGTCAGAACTTGCTGAATACCACCTCTGCTTCTACCTTGTAAAGTGCCCAGAGAGTGCTGGGTATGATATAAGTGCTTAAGGATAGTATATAAGCTTAAATGCTACTACTATTGCTATCAGTAAGGAAAAGTCAGAAGAGAAGAAAAAGATTTATTTTTGATCCTGTCCAATGCAGGTATTTCTCAACTTACAACCACTTTTTTAGTAACCAAAACAGCAAAAAAGTGACTTATGACTGTTTTTCACACTTGTGACGATGGTAGTATCACTGTGATCGAAATTTGGATGCTTGACAATTGTTTCCTATTTATGAAGATTGCGAGGTCACGTGATCCCCTTCTGACAAGCAACCTCAATGGGGAAGTCAGAGTCACTTAAAAACCATGTTACTAATGTAACAACTATAGTGATTCACTTAACAACTGTGACAAGAAAGGGGGCAATACTCACTTAACAACTATCTCACTTAGCAACAGAAATTTTTGGTTCAGTTGTGGTTGTAAGTTGAGCACTACCTGCATGACAGAAAATAGTTTGAATTTAATTTACAGAATACAAACTAAAGAACCCTTTTCCAACAACGACCACAATATGATTGACTTTTGTCTCAACATACGCCCACACAAAAATCATCAGAATGACATAATCCCCAATTATAACTTTAAAAAAGGCAACTATGATATTATAGACAGCGATCTCTCATTCCTTGATTGGCTATCTCTATTCACTGGATGCAATACTGTTGAAGACCATTACAACATATTTTTAGTTGAAGTCAAAAGAGTCTTCAAACTATATGTACCAACAACAACTCCCAAAACAAAACAAAACAAAACAAAACAAAACAAAAAAACAGATTACCCATAACAATAAGGAAACTTCAATCCAAAAAGATATCATTCTGCCGGAAAAACAAATCTGGTCACGTTGCCAACTTCAAAAGCCGATAGAAAAATTTATGCCACCGGATAATGACTGAATGCACCAATTATCACATTAAACAAGAGGAAAACCTTTTACACACCAATTCCACCCATGCTTTTTACAATTTTGTAAACAACAAACTAAAAGACTCAAGGTCCATCCCACCCCTGATAGGACCTAATGGTAAAGCCTGCAACGATGACATCATTAAAGCTACCATCCTTAAGACATTCTTTGCTCAGTATTTGTAAACAGCAATGGATCATGCCCAATATTTCCTAGCTGAACCATAGAAAACTACAATGATCTAATACATATCAATTTTACAGAAGACAATGTTGAAAAAGCACTATGCAATCTAAAACCATCTCTATCTATTAGACCCGACGGAATATGTGCCTACTTCTTAAAAAACCTATCTACTGCCATAGCAGAACCTCTAAGCATAATCTCTGAAATGTCTTTCAGGACCAGCTCCTTGCCTAACCTATGGTCACAAGCCACAGTCATCCCCATCTTCAAAAGGGGAGACCCCAGCCTAGTTGAAAATTACAGACCAATCTCCTTATGCTGCATCACCTGTAAAGTCATGGAATCAATTATTAACCAATCCATTATCCTCCACTTAGAGACAAACAACCTACTCACCAATAAACAATTTGGTTTCAGAAAAAACCTATCCTGTAGTCTGCAACTCTTACACTGTAAAAACATATGGACTACACAACTCGATCAGGGCAAAACAATAGACGCAATCTACATAGACTTCTGTAAAGCCTTTGATTTAGTGGTACATGACAAACTACTCCTAAAACTAAAATCTTATGGTATCTCTGGACAACTGCATAACTGGATAGAAACATTCCTGTCAGACAACAAATGGTCAAAAATGAGAGTGTCCTATCAAATTCTGTACCTGTCAATAGTGGTGTCCCCCAAGGCAGTGTTCTAGGACCAACTCTCTTCATACTCTAAATAAATGACCTCTGTGATCATATTAAGAGCAATTGATTTCTCTTCACTGATGATGTAAAGTTGTTCAATACCACAGACAATACTGCTACCCTTCAAAAAGATCTTGACTATGTATCAAAATGGTCAAACAAATGGCAACTTCAAATCTCAACAAATAAATGCTCTGTCTTACATATTGGCAAAAAAAAAATCAGAAAATAAAATACAAGCTGAATAGTCAAGACCTTGTTGAGAATCCAAACTTTGTCAAGGACCTTGGACTACTCATCTCTAATGATCTAAGTGCTAAAGCCCACTGTAACTACATAGCCAAAAAGGCATTAAAGGCATTGTTAACCTAATCCTACGTAGCTTTTTCTCTGGTAATATCACACTACTAATTAGAGCATACAAAACATTTGCTAGACCAATACTCGAACACAGCTCATCAGCCTGGAACCCACATTATGCATCTGATATTAGCACAGTTGAGAAAGTCCAGAAATATTTCCCCAAGAAGAGTTCTCCACTCCTCTTACTCGTTGTAGAATACCTTATGCCACCAGACTTGAAATTCTAGACCTAGAAAACCTTAAATTATGCCATCTTCGGTCTGATCTAAATATGGTATATAAAATCATACATTGCAATGACTTACCTCTCAATGAATACTTCAGCTTCAACCATAACAACACAAGGACACACGACAGATACAAACTCAAGGTTAACCACACCAAACTTGATTGCAGAAAATACGACTTCAGCAACAGGGTGGTCAATGTCTGGAATACTTTACCTGACTCTGTGGTTTCTTCCCCAAACCCCCAAAACTTTAACCTTAGACTGTCTACTATTGACCTCACCCCTTTCCTAAGAGGTCTGTAGGGGGCGTGCATGAGCGCACCAACGTGCTTACAGTCCTTGTCCTATTGTTTCTTTTATTTTTCTTATATGAACCCCATTTCATGTATCCATAACTATGTATATACTTATACCTATTATCTTGTAAGCGATTGACAAATCAAAATAAATAAATAAATAATAAATAAAAAATGGAAGCAAGAAGGAGCATATTTTTGAATGACAGATTCAGTAGAAGTGGAAGAGTTATTGTTCATTTGCTGTGTTGCTAAAATATCCAAAAGATTAATGGCAGAGAGAAGATGCCTCCCTGCCGTTGTCAGAAAGGGATGCCACCTTTAGTTTATCATTGCTCACAAAAACCAATCTCTCCAAACAATTTATCATGGTCAGGCCATGATTATGGACTTTTTAGAGACATGTGGTTAATGGAGTAATTTAGAAGCAAGCCTCTGGGGTCAGTTCTGTAAAGACAATTGTTTGGAAATTTTCCTAGCCATGTTCAACTGTACTTTTCAAGAAGAACATCTGGCTTTCTGAATTTTGCCTGCAGTTTTTATGACATGGAAGCATGACTACATGGGGATAAAGATCATGTTTAGACTTCAGTATTCCAGTATTTGAGGGGCTGCCACAAAGAAGAGGGGGTCAACTTATTTTCCAAAGCACCAGAAGGCAAGATAAGAAACAAGGGGTGGAAACTAACCAACCCAAAGCTAAGGAAAATTTCTCCTAACAGTGAGAACAATTAACCAGTGGAATGGCTTGCCTTCAGAAGTTATAGGTGTTTCATCACTGGAGGTTTTTAAGAAAAGCCTGGACAGTCACCTGTTTGAAACGGTATAGGGCTGTGATGGCAAACCTATGGCATATATGCCAAAAATGGCACACAGAGCCACTTCTGCTGGCATGCAAGAGATCACCCAGAAGAGCCCCACTGCCCATGTGCATGTGCCACCCACCAGCTGATTGGCAGGTATCTGGCGCACATGCGCAGGGGGGCGGGGGTGTGCGGGAGATGTACACGCATGCACAGGGGCCATGGGAGGCTCCTGCACTCATTGCCTTCTGGGTGCTGGCATGTGAGGCCAAAAAGCTTAGCCACCTCTGATATAGGGTCTCCTACTTGAGCAGGGGGTTGGACTAGAAGATTTCCAAGGTCTGTTCCAGCTGTATTCTGATTGGTTGGTTGGTTGATTGATTGATTAAAAGATACTATGGCAGGCACATAGATTACAACCACTGGAGAAATAACAACAATTATAACAACACCACTAGCATAACAATCCCATCACTTTGTAATTCCCTTTTGGGTCTCATGACCTTACCCTAACACTTTCTCATTCTTCTCTTTCTGTTTTGCTGCCTTAAATTTTCATAAAAACAACAGTCAGTAGCTCACATGTGACCCAATATGACACTGTTGTTTTATCCAGGTTTTAGCATACACTACCTGAGTTTAATATTTTATAAATAATAAATCAATGTGATCTTTAAATGGCAACAAATAGCCTTTTTTTCCCTTCAGCTTTTTGCTGCCTTTTATTAGTTCTTGAAATTTGTGCATTCCACATATGGGACTCCTACATGATTTGCATTGGAATGAGGGTTTCATCTAATTTTTTTTATTGGTGGGTTGTAGAAAAAAGATGGATGAGAATACATAGCCTTGGTACAGTGGTGAGATTCATTTTTTTTTTTTTGCTACTGATTATGTGGGCGTGGCTTGGTGGGCATGGCATGGCTTGGTGGGTGTGGCTTGGTGGGCATCTCAGGGGAAAGATACTGTAAAATCCCCATTGCCTCCCTACCCCACTAACCTGCTTTCCAGCTCCGTTCTCCTGTGCAGGGCAACAAAAGAAGACCCAGCCGATCAGCTGGGACTCGATGGGAGGCAGAGAATAGATAGGGGCGGGGCCAATCAGAGGTGGTATTTGCCGGTTCTCTGAACTACTCAAAATTTCTGTACCGGTTCTCCAGAACTGGTCAGAACCTGCTGAATACCACCTCTGCTTTGGTGGCTAGAAACCACAAAAGACACTGGAGATTTAAGAAATACTTCATTATTTTTGTAGGATATAAGAAACTTTCAAAAGTCTGTCCAAGACTCTTCCTATTCTATCTATAACAAACAGAATTAAGGTTGGGATGTTTTGACTTTCTTTCTCATGCTTCCTTCTATTTATCTACTGAGATTGTACATTGTATAATCTTGTCCAAGACCCTCTTAATGGCTTTTTCATACTTTCTCAAAGGTCAGTTTTAAATTTCTTTACATAACCCATACTAATGTATCAGAAAATGCAATCTAATGACAACCACAAATTCTTTACTTATCACTTTCCCAACATTTCATTCCACCTAATTACCAGGAGCATATATCCTGATATACAGATTCATATTCTCTCTCTCTCTCTCTCTCTCTTTCTCCCCCTCCCTCCCTCTCCCTTTCTCTCTCTCTTTCTCTCTTTCTTTCTCTCTCTCTGTCTCTCTGTAAGGCTGTACCTGAGAAATAAAAGATTTCATGGTATTGCAATGACATCTCTCCCCATGATGGCCAATTAACATGATAAGCAATAAAATCATGTCAAGATTGATAACTATGCCTGCTTAGTGAAAGTACTTATAAGCCTTCAGGATTGGAATAACAATAATATACAAAAAAGAAAACGTGAGAGTGAATTGGTGCATCAAGCATTAAAGGAATGTGAAAGCAGAGTTCATCTCCATACAGATTTATTTAAGATAATGTACTCTTACACTATTACAGTATTACAGTATGTATATAGGCTAGCAATTGGATAGTTAATGAATGTGTTTGTTTGTCCAATGCATTTCTAGATAGTGTAGAATTCTTAGTGAAAAAGCAGTAGTACGATCAATTTTCATAAAGAAAAAGACAAGCTACAAAGAATGTTTTAACCGTGGCTCACATGCTTTGGTATACCTTTCTCCTACAATGTCCTTCAACCTTGGAAACTTTAAATTGTGTAGACTTCAGCTCTCAGAATTACCTAACCAGCATAGCATTACCATGGTTGAGAAACACTGCTCTAAAAGTTAGATACCCCCAATGTCTTGCCCTAGTACCAATGAAGACTGAATTCTGCTGAAAAGTTTTTATGAATTTTTTTTATCCATAATTATTAAATTATGCCATAATTAAAGAGGTGCTTTATGGCCTGACCACACATTGGGTGGGTCAGCTTTATGATTGATCGTAATGTTTCGCAATCACGTGACTATGATTCATGAGGTGTTTTGCTGGTTTCCATCTCTTTTTTTGCCAGATTATGCTTTCTGGGGGAGCACTGGCCTTTAAATACCTTTCTGAGTTCTGGTCTGATTTCAGGTAGTGTGATTGGCTAGCTTTAATTGCTGAGTCATAGTCCTTGGGGGGGGGTGCGTGTGCCAGTTTTTCCCATTCAAATTAATTTGTTCCCTTAATGAAAGTATCTTGAGGGGTCCTTGGTGCTCTCTGAGATGGGTTATTTCTTGCAGACATTTCCTTATCCAAACTAGGTAACATCCTTAGTGCTAGATAGTCTAGCACTGATGATATTACCTCGTTGCTGTTATTTGTGAAGTCATGCCTGACCCATCACGACCCCATGGACAACATTCCTCCAGGCCTTCCTGTCCTCTACTCTCCTCCCAAGTCCATTTAAGGTCATGCCTACTACTTCAGTGACTCCATCCAGCCACCTCATTCTGTTTCATTCCATTCTTCTTTTGCCCTCAGTCTTTTCCAGCATTAGGCTCTTCTCCAGTGAGTCCTTCCTTCTCATTAGGTGGCCAAAGTATTTGAGTTTCATCCTCAGGATCTGCCCTTCTAAAGAGCAGTCAGGGTTGATCTCTTCTAGGACTGACCAGTTTAATCGCCTTGCAGTCCAAAGGCCTCAATTCTTTGGCGCTCAGCCTTTGTTATGGTCCAACTTTTATGGTCCAGTTACATTGCAACTGGGAAAATCATAGCTTTGACTATACACACTTTTGTTGGCAGGGTGGTGTCTCTGCTTTTTAGTATGCTGTCTAGATTTGCCATAGCTTTCATCCTCAAGAGCAAGCATCTTTTAATTTCTTGGCTGCAGTCCCCATCTGTGGTGATCTTGGAGCCTAGGAAAAGAAAATCTGTCACTACCTCCATTTCTTCCCCATCTATTTGCCAGGAATTGAGAGGACTGGATGCCATGATCTTAGTTTTCTTAATGTTGACGATGTTACCTAGTATGGGTAATGAAACATCCAAAAACCAGCAAACCATCTCAGAGAGCACCAAAGACCCCTCATTTCAACTTCTGGACAAGTCTTCTGTGAATTGTTATGTGTTTCTTTGTCTATCAGTCAATCATCTTGCCTTCAGTTCTGTTTAATTTTGAATGAGACAAAGGTTATTAGTTTCTTAATTGACTCTATCTATTGATTCATTCAGTGACATCCTGCTAACATCAAGTCAATTGCTGATTTAGCTCCAGTTCCAGATCCTAATTTTGTTCCATAACAGACTCAGAAAATGGCAGCGAAGATTTAAGGTGACTGAAAACTAATTTCTATGAGAAGAGATGAATAAAACTAGATCTTTAATCTGGGAAAAGCCAAGGGAAGATAGAATAGCAATTTTCAAGCACTTGAAAAATAATCAGTCAGAACAAATCCACACCTTGCTTTTATCAACCTGGATTGTGTAGAAGGTAATCAGAAAATACAGATCCTGACTGAAACTTGAGGGGAAAAAATTTAACAGTGGAACCAATTACTCAGAGATGGTATACTTTGTATTGGATTTGTTAAAGCAGAAGCTGAACAACCATCCAATTGGTAACACTTTAATTTCCTATATTGGGTGGGGAATCAGTCTTAATGACCTGAAAATGCCCCTTTCCATTTCTGTAATTCTGTAATTTATAGCTTTATAGATAGAAGTGATACTGTCTTTTATATTCCACATCCGGATCTAAATTTTGTCCTTCTAAGCAATTGCCTGATTAATGGAGAGTATGGCATTCTTAGATAGAACAGAGTATCAATCTCTTAATACACAATAGAAATGGTACAGATGCTGTACTCATTTGAAATTTCATTATTTTCCCTAGAAATTGAACTGTATGATGCTTACCAGCATCTTGAAACCATTCTGGAAGTTCTGGTAGAAGCTTCATTCCAGTTAGAGATCAAATTATAATTGCCAGATTTGATATACAGTATATAGGCTAATCAAACATGGACTATTGCTGTATGTGACAATGGAAGAGAAATGGGAAATGATAGATGTAGAGATGGAAGACATGTAAGATTAAACTATAGTAGTCCTCCATTTATTATCACAATTTGGACTGGAATCTTTTTTTTTTTGAAAACAATTTTATTGGTTTTTTAACAAACAAACAAACAAAACATAAAAGCATCAGCTCTCTTCCATACTTATATACAAACAGTGTGTCGGTTGGTTCATCAGTTTTGTGCATTCATTTCGTAGTCACAGTTACAATTACATTACATAATAACTCTTATTATCAATCCAAACTTATATATCCTCATATCATTATTGAAAGAAAAAAAAGATTTGACTATACTTTTATTCAATCATGCCTTATGAGATAACTATAATTTAAGTAATTTATTCTATAACAAATCATATGATCATACCAATTCTATCCTAAGAAAAAAGAAAAAAAACATTTTATAAATGTAATGTCAAGTAACAAAAGAAAAAGGAAAAGAAGTCAATAATATTCCTTATTACCTAACATTCTAAATATTCTATTTTTGTATTTCATCATCCAGCCATTGATAGAAAAGGTCCCAAATTGTATAAAATTGTTTATCTTCTTGCTCTCTAATTTCAAATGTCAATCTACTCATCTCAGCACATTCCAATATTTTCTTAATAACTTCCTCCTGCAATGGAATTTTCTCATTTTTCCAATTTTTTGCAAATACAATCCTAGCTGCAGTTAATACATTTACAATCAAATATTTCAAATCTTTACTATAAACATCTTGATCATTGAATGAGGTGGTCATTAAGTGAGATGCCACATGACTATTATGCTCAACAATTGCAAACCCAGCTTTCCTAGTTGTAGTCATTAAAGGGCTGCCTGGGCATGGTGGAACAAGGAAAGGATATGGTCATCCTAAGGGATCCCTCCTCTTCTCTTTGATGAATGAACCTGAAATCTGGTGAAAAAATTAGCAATGCCATCGTTCTGAAAGGCTAGCACTTTCACCAGATTTGAGGTCTGTTCCTCAAAGAGAAGAGGAGGGATCCCTTAGGATACTGAGGGAATAGGCCTCAAATCCAATGTCCCTGCCCTTGTAGTCTTCCCTGCCAGCTTCCCCACTGACTTTCTGGGGAAGCTGACAGAGAATATTGCAAAAGTCTGTTGAAAGGCTGAAAATGCCTTTCTTCCAAGGGTTCTTTTTTCCTG
>NW_020769318.1:15701302-15718315 GCF_900518735.1 Pseudonaja textilis
CCCCCCCCACATATTTCCCTTGTCGTGAGTTCTGAGTGGCACCTTTAAACTCTGCGCATTTTACAAATGAGAAGGGGATTCCAGCGCCATTGTCACCACATCTGTGAAGCGCGCCTCCCCCCCCCCTCCATATTTCCCTCACTGCAAGCAGCCTTCCCAGCAGGGGGAGGAAAGGCAAGCTGTTGAGCCCCGGCCCAGGGCTTGCCATACCTGTGTGTCGGGGGGAATGAAGCAGCAGCAAGACAGGAATAGCGATAATGGTGCCCAAGGAACGCAATGGCAGCGATTCTGGTGGCATCGGGGCTTCCAGGACCAGCTCCCCACCTTGCTGTCCATCAGCTGTTTGTGTGGGCAAGGAGGGGCGGGGCCAGCCAGGGACGCGATTTGCCGGTTCTCCGAACTGTGCAGAATTATAACATCCGGTTCTATAGAACCGGACAGAACCGGTAGAAACCCACCCCTGGGTTTCACCCAGTTAAAATTAAACCACACCCTCTCAAAGCCCACAACATCAGTGAATGAACTTTGCACTTCTTTTCCCCATATGCCTAACTGTAGTTGCGTACCAATGTGTGCTTGGAGAAGAATGCAATATGGACTGCATCTAAGTGTTTTGTTTGTATGTTTCTATTTTGCTAGACCTAAAGTGAAAATTACTTTTTATTTATTTGTTGTCAACGCTCGGCTGCTACTGGAGGATCAAAACAGAAAGGGGAAAAATGTAATTAAAGAGAGACGTTGCCACTGCGTCAAAAGGCTGCAACAGAAAAGCAAAGTGTGAAAACCAACATCATTTTTTGGTTATTATATCTTAAATTGTCATCAAGCTTTGAGAAAAGAAGGTCTCCTGGCCTTTCTTGACACCACAGCAGCTCTAAATGCCAAATAGGTTCCATCTTATTATCACTTAAGGAATTAGAAATACAAGGTCACCAAGAACAAGGTGGTTGCTGTGACCCTTGAAGGAATTGGTTTATTGAGCCATCTAAGAATACATCTAATTTTCTACTTTCTGTTTTATTTTCAATTCAAATCCAAAATTAAGGTCATAAAAGAGAGATTAGCATCTGAAGTTGTAAAATGTAGATTACAGGATCAAGAGTCTAAACTTTCACAGAAACAGATGAAGTATTTAATGGATGGTGGGTGTTGCCAATTATTGGGGATGTTGGTGGTTTGCTTTCCTCTTGTCCCCCCTCCTTTGGTGAAATCTGAGTTCCAGGGAGAATAACCAAACCAAGAAAGATTAGTTTTGCCAAACTTCTTTCCTAAGAGAATAATAGGAAAGCAGAGGAGAGGATATATGTGCACATATAGGTCATCAATTAATTAAGGTTATCAATTTTAGCAACTGTTCACAGATGACATGACTTTTGCAGGTCTGTGAAACAAAGGAAAGCTGACATAAGATCTTAAGCCTAATCATGGTTCCATTTAATGACCACTTCACGTAAGGACTGAATTACCAGTCCCAACTGTGGTTGCTAAACAAAGACTACTTGTAGAAATCTTAGTCACAAACGTTGTTCTAAAGCAAAGGTGGATCATACAAGTGAAACTCGAAAAATTAGAACATCGTGCAAAAGTTCATTTATTTCAGTAAAGCAACTTAAAAGGCAAAACTAATATATGAGATAGACTCATTACATGCAAAGCAAGATAGTTCAAGCTGTGATGTGTCATAATCGAGATGATTATGGCTTACAGCTCATGAAAACCCCAAATCCACAATCTCAAAAAATTAGAATATTGTGAAAAGGTTCAATATTCTAGGCTCAAAGTGTCCCACTCTAATCAGCTAATTAAGCCACAACACCTGCCAAAGGTTCCTGAGCCTTTAAATGGTCTTTCAGTCAGGTTCAGTAGGAATCACAATCATGGGTAAGACCGCTGATCTGACAGTTGTGCAGAAAGCCATCATTGACACCCTCCATAAGGAGGGAAAGCCTCAAAAGTTAATTGCAAATGAAGTTGGATATCAAAGCACATTAATAGAAAGTTATGTGGAAAGGAAAAGTGTGGAAGAAAAAGGTGCACAAGCAGCAGGGATGACCGCAGCCTGGAGAGGATTGTCAGGAAAAGGCCATTCAAAAGTGTTGGGGACTTTCACAAGGAGTGGACTGAGGCTGGAGTCAGTGCATCAAAAGCTACCACACACAGACGGATCCTGGACATGGGCTTCAAATGTCATGTTCCTCTTGTCAAGCCGCTCCTGAACAACAAACAACATCAGAAACATCTTACCTGGGCTAAAGAAAAACAGAACTGGTCTGTTGCTCAGTGGTCCAAAGTCCTCTTTTCTGATGAGAGCAACTTTTGCATCTCATTTGGAAACCAAGGACACAGAGGCTGGAGGAAGAATGGAGAGGCACACACTGCAAGATGCTTGAAATCCAGTGTGAAGTTTCCACAGTCTGTGTTGATTTGGGGAGCCATGTCATCTGCTGGTGTTAGTCCACTGTGCTTCATTAAGTCCAGGGTCAACGCAGCCATCTACCAGGAGATTTTGGAGCACTTCATGCTTCCTTCCACAGAGGAGCTTTATGGGTATGCTGACTTCATTTTCCAGCAGGACTTGGCACCTGCCCATACTGCCAAAAGCACCAAAATCTGGTTCATTGACTGTGGGATTACTGTGCTTGATTGGCCAGCAAACTCGCCTGACCTGAACCCCATAGAGAATCTATGGGGCATTGCCAAGAGAAAGATGAGGGACATGAGACCGAACAATGCAGAAGAGCTGAAGGCCACTATTGAAGCATCCCGGTCTTTCATGACACCTCAGCAGTGCCACAGGCTGATAGCTTCCTTGCCACGCCACATTGAGGCAGTAATTGCTGCAAAAGGAGCCCAAACCAAGTACTGAATACATATGCATGCTTACACTTTTCAGAGGTCCGATATTGTTCTAAGTACAATCCTTGTTTTATTAATTGCATGTAATATTCTAATTTTCTGAGATTGTGGATTTGGGGTTTTCATGAGCTGTAAGCCATAATCATCACAATTATGACAAATCATGGCTTGAACTATCTTGCTTTGCATGTAATGAGTCTATCTCATATATTAGTTTCACCTTTTAAGTTGCATTACTGAAATAAATGAACTTTTGCATGATATTCTAATTTTTCGAGTTTCACCTGTACATATAAACTTCATTTTATTTTATTTTATCATTGGTATGATTCTTGCAAGATAGGTCTTTACCTTTATTTTTAAGAAGGAAGAGAATGAGGCCTGAAATGTAACTCTACAAATCCAAAGCAATGCATATTTTTTAGCTTGTCCAGGGTGATTTCCTTTCTTTCAGCAAGAGTCTTGGGTAAACTGTCTTTCTCCTCAAGGGTTGAATATTCTTTATTCAGAAAATATTGATCTGTTTATAATAGTGCTGAAAATGGCCTATAGCAAAGATTCAACCTTTAAAAAAAAAATTCAATTGTATTTATTCTAAACAGATGCCTAGCTAGAATTTGGGTGGATTCCAGAAGTCGGTATGGATTGTATTTTCAACATTGATTGTTGATCTGAATTGGTTTTTCTCCAAGCTTTTGCCGATATGTTATTTAATGATGCTCTACAGAGCTTCCAGATATGTGTAGTGAACTAGCTCTACCTACAAATTCCTATCTTTTGTTTCTCCAGAGATATGGAATGAACTCTCAGAGTTACAAAAGTAATCTTCACTCAACTTTTAGAAAAGAATGTATAACACAACTTTTGTTAAAAACTTGGCCTTATGAGATATTTGTCATGTTTTGTTGGTTTATATTTTATAGTGCTTGGCTATAAATGAAATAAATGCCAAGATCTATCTTCCTTCCTTCCTTCCTTTCTTCCTTCCTTCCTTCCTTCCTTCCTTCCTTCCTTCCTTCCTTCCTTCCTTCCTTCCTTCCTTCCTTCCTTCCTCTCTCTTTTCTCTTTCTCTCTTTTCTCTTTTTCATGGGTTTTGCTTTCATTTTTAAATAGAATCTCCAATGTGGCACATGATCAAGAATAAAAATGCTGGAGCACGTAAATAATATAATCAGGAATGTAAACTCACAAAGTTAATTTCTAGGGTCAAAACAAGACAAACAGAAAAGATGAAAACCATGCTATTCCATAGTATTATGAATACGAGAACAAGAGTATACAAGATAGCAGATTAGATCTATTTTTTTGATGTAGGGCAGGTTATAATAGCAGAATCTTGAAAACCTGACACTGATCCTCGATCTTACATTAAAAATAATCAACAATCAATATCTTGAGTTTCTTTCTGTTTTTCTGAATTAAGTCCATGTTTTTCTAATACTTTTCTATTCCTCTACATAAAATCTCATGGCATCGCCGGACACCTGCATAACTGGATAGAAGCATTCCTGTCAAACAGACAACAAATGGTCAAAATTGGGAGTGTCCTATCAAATTCTGTACCTGTCAATAGTGGTGTCCCCCAAGGCAGTGTTCTTGGATCAGCTCTCTTCATACTCTACATAAATGACCTCTGTGATCATATTAAGAGCAACTGTGTTCTCTTCGCTGATGATGTAAAGCTGTTCAATACCACAGAGAATACTGCTACCCTTCAAAAAGATCTTGACTATGTATCAGAATGGTCAAACAAATGGCAACTTCAAATCTCAACAAATAAATGCTCTGTCTTACATATTGGCAAAAAATAAATAAATCAGAAAATAAAATACAAACTGAATAGTCAAGACCTTGTTGATGATCCAAGCTCCGTAAAGGACCTTGGAGTACTCATCTCTAATGATAGAAGTGCTAGAGCCCACTGTAACTACATAGCCAAAAAGGCATTAAGAGTTGTTAACCTAATCCTACATAGCTTTTTCTCTGGTAATATCACACTACTAACTAGAGCATACAAAACATTTGCTAGACCAATACTCGAATACAGCTCATCATTCTGGAACCCACACTACATATCTGATATTAGCATAGTTGAGAAAGTCCAGAAATATTTCACAAGAAGAGTTCTCCACTCCTCTACTCGTTGTAGAATACCTTATGCCACCAAAGTTGAAATTCTAGACCTAGAAAACCCTGAATTACGCCGTCTTCGGTCTGATCTAAGTATGGTATGTAAAATCATACATTGCAATTACTTACCTGTCAATGAATACTTCAGCTTCAACCATAACAACACAAGAGCACACAATAGATACAAACTCAAGGTTAACTGCACCAAACTTGATCGCAGGAAATACGACTTCAGCAACAGAGTTGTCAATGTCTGGAGTACTCTACCTGACTCTGTAGCTTCTTCCCCAAACCCCCAAAACTTTAACCTTAGACAGTCTACTATTGACCTCACCCCTTTCCTAAGAGGTCTGTAGGGGGTGTACATAAGCGCACCAATCGTGCCTACTGTCCCTGTCCTATTGTTTCTTTTTATTTTTCTTATATGTATCCATTTCATGTATTCATAACTATGTATATACTTATACCTATTATCTTGTAAGCAATTGACAAATCAAATAAATAAATAAATAAAAATACATATGATTGGATATTTTTAGCAGGTAAGACCAGAAAGAAACCAAGGTTTTGTACAATTTCCAGAGTAACTCAAGTCCTGATTGTTTGCTGTCCTGTTATGCTACTTCTGTTTATTGACAGCATTTTTCTTAAAATAATTGCAATCCTGCATGGAGGGGAACTTTTAGCTCACTTGCTTCCCAGATCCTTGGCTCAAGCTAGGCCATTACTCCTTCTTTCCACTTTTGCCATAGATGTCTGATGTCTTATTCCTAAAGCTTGTTTCTTGACACTGAAATCATTAGAAGCTAATTTTCTGTTCCTTCCCACAAGTCATCTGGTATAACAACTATAATGTCAATTATTGGGCAAAATGCCCAGTTGCAAAATGATCAATATCCTGCAATTTTATTTTGGAAGTGACAGAAATTTTGTAATGCAAGAGAGCAACAATGATATAGCACAGCAATTTCCAACCTTTCTGTCTCTGCGGACCAGTGGCCGTGGCGAGGACTGGGAGAAGGGATGGTTTCACAGGCATACATGCTGTTTGCACAGCCTGGTTCCCAATGGGTTGCAGACTGGCATCAGGCTGCAGACCAGGGGTTGGGAATTGTTGAGATAATTCCCCACAGGGAGACATATTGAGAGAAGTCTTTGAATAATACACATACAGCACATAGATACACTGTACAGTAAATGTAGGTTTTTACTTCCAGAAAGGTTTAAGCAAAGTTTAGTTGTTAGGTTACTTACATTCCTAAGAGGAATCCCTGATATATATTGGAAGGAAAATCCATCTGGTTCAGTTCCAAGCTGAGAGAAAGACTCGGAAACAACATGGAGGCTGGAGGCTGATTGGAAAGAAGGTCCATTTATTGATGAACAGAACCACCAGGTGGTTTGTGGTCTGGTGCAGCTGACCAACTGGCTAAAGTGCCAGGATTTTATACAGGTCCTGAAATTGCTGTGGAGTGTAGTGGTATCAGTGTCTGAAATGCCATTAGGAAATCACACAATGTAGTGAGCTCTGTATCTTAGGCTAAATGGTAGTGGCTTAATCCTAAATGGTCATGTCCCGTTCTTAGGATCTGGGTGGAGGAGAATGTAAAATGTTAATACCATTGCTGGAAGTGAAGGTCTTTTGTTTCTGAATAGGCTGGCCCAATCTTTCTAAATGGGCGCAAAATATCTGCTGGGGTCTATTAAGAAAGACTGAGTCTGCTTTCTTTCTTTAAGAGCATGTTTCTCCATTCCTCTTTTAGGGAAATATAATATACTGCCTTTTTAATATTTTCCAAAATATTTCATTCTTCTTGGGGGTAGGGGGGGCTTCCCACACATAATAAATACAAAATGAGAAATTTTAGTGGGTTTCTTTTAAGTTTCTTTCCATTGTTTCACTTCAAAGCCCTCATCTCAGTATTTTTGTCTTTCCTTTCTTAAATGCCCTCCCCAGAAAAAGTTGCCTGCAAGTTTTAAATCTTAGATAAATACTTGGCTTTTTTATTTGACTCAGCTTTTTTGAACAATAATTAAGGGCACATCTACTTTTCCAGTGTTTCTATCTTCCAAACTCTTGTGGAGCTGTTTGAAACAGATGACCAATTATGTCCATCATTTTGAGAAATATTCTGAACATTGTTATGTCTACATCTTTGTAATGCAGTGCTGTCAGTGCCTTACAGGGTAGACCAGGCAGGAAGCATGAGCAGATGAGCTATTTCTACTTTATTCTAAAGCAGAGGTCACCAACCGGCGGCCCATGGCCCATTGGTGGGCCATGAGAAAATTTTGGTGGGCTGCAGAAAAATCTCATCTCCAGAGCACCGCTCCAAAGCAATTAATCCAGACTGCACAGAAACACAAGGCTGCGTTGCCCATATGGCCTGCGGGAACCCTCCCTGCCCACTCACTCCTTGCCCAGCAAACCTGCCTGCTAAATTTCTATTTTTCCTTTTTCCGACCATCATCTGTTCTGCTGTGCCGGGAGATTTAGATTAGCTTGGAAGTAGAAAATGGTTGGATTTCTTGCTTTCTAGCTAGTCTTTAGAGCTTCGGCTCTGCTTTTAAACACAGCTGAACCTCCCTTAGGACTGAAGGTTTGCTTGCAAGCAAATTCAGTGCAGACTCACAGCAAGCAAATTTGAGAGGCTGAACTAGCCGATGGCAGATACATAGATCACTGAATGATTCTGTGAGCAACTCAATCTGCCTGCTTTGTCTGATTTGGGGTAAAAGTTGCTCTTTTTTAAAATAAAAAAATTCAATATTTACATGCATGGTGTATTGTGAGTTAATTTTGTCAGTTTGCTTGCTAGCAAATATGATGAGTTTGCTTGCAAGCAAATTTTATGTGACAGACTGAGCTAGCCAATGGCAGATAGATAGATCTCTGAATGAATCTGTGATCCTGTGAGCAACTCAATGTGTCTGCTTTGCCTGATTTTGGGTAAAAGTTGCTCTTTTTTATTAAAAAAATTCAATATTTATATAAATTTATATAAATATTTATAATATTTACATACAAGCCATGCCCAGCCAGTCACATGACCACCAAGCCACACCCACAAATTAGGCCACTCCAATAGAACCAGTTAGTGGTCCCTGGGATCTAAAATTATGAGTTTGGTGGTCCCTGGTGGTGGTCGCCAAAAGGTTGGCGACCCCTGTTCTAAAGCTACAATTTTGCAAGACTGAAAGTACATTTCTCCTGTTATCTCCTTTGCAGCCTAATCAAATGGGGAGTGTCCCTTCTGAACCTCCTTCCCTGCCCACTTTTCAGCTGTGAGGTATCCTGTCTCTAAGTTGGCCATTCCTTTGGCAGCATCTCTTGACCCTGTTACCCAAGATCTTTCCCCCATAGGACATCCCAAGTCAATCAAATCTAATGGCTGCAAAAAGAAAGACAAAAATCCTGAGACGAGAGCTTCTAAGGCAGTGCTCCTAATCTCACAGTGGAGCAGTTTGAAACTCTCTTAAAGCAGCTGCAGCATAAACAAAAGTTCAGGAACATTTACCTTCACAAGCTATAATGGTAGAATGGTGCTGTATATATGAAACATCTTTTTATGGGCAATGAAATGCACTACATAGTGAAAAGCATCTGTCTTGTCTCGTGCAGCAGTCATTTACATTCTATAGAGTCAGCATCTAAGTCAAATAAATAAATAATTTATCTCTCTATGAAAGCACTTGCCCGTGACTGTTTAGCCTGAAAGGTGCCAAGAATGGTTGGAAAAATGGTAAATAATTGGGCTGGCCAGCAGTTTAGATCTAAAGACAAAGATGCTGTTGAGATACTATATACAGAGAGCACCTATCTACATCTTTTAAAGCAGTGGTCATCAACCAGTGGGCCAGGGACCACTGGTGGTCTGCAAGAAAATTTTGGTGGGCCATAGATAAATGCACTCCCCCCAAAGCAATTAATCCAGGTTGCACGGGAACACAAGGCTGCACTGCCCACATGGCCCGTCCACCCACTGGCCCCCACCCTTCAGCTGAGCACAAACCTTTCCTTGAGTACAGCCATGCGAGCTAGAACTGGAAGGTAAGACCAAAGTTGGGGGAGGAAAATCCGCCCTGGGGTGGCTTGCTGATCTTGGTGGGAAAGTCGGTCCCATATTCCAGAGATGCAGTAGTCATAAGACTGGCCCTTTGGTCATCCTGGAATAGCTCCTCAATGCCGGTGCACCCAGGTGGAGGAGCAGCAGCTCTGGGATGACCAAAGGGCCAGTCCTGTGACTACTGTAGCTCTGGAATATGGGACTGACTTTCCCACCAATGTCAGCAAGCCACCATCAATCAAAATTCATATTAGTGGCCCGTGGAATTTAAAATTATGAGTTTGGTGGTCCCTGAGGTCCAAAAGATTGGCGACCCCTGTTTTAAAGGAGTGCTTTTCCTAAGAGGTCATGACTGCATGGGAAAGAAATTTAGGATTGCATTGGCTTTTTTTGGCTGCAGCTGCACACTGTTGGCTCACTAAGACTCCAAAT
The DNA here is from genome assembly GCF_900518735.1 of Pseudonaja textilis. Next base: position 15,710,788 of record NW_020769318.1, read on the forward strand.
TTGGAGTCAGTGAGCCAACAGTGTGCAGCGGCAGCCAAAAAGAGCCAATGCAATCCTAAATTGCATTAACAGAGGGATGCAATAAAGATCAAGTGAGGTACTAATACCATTCTTTAAAGCCTTAGTAAGACCACACCTAGAATACTGCATCTAGTTTTGGTCACCATACTATTAAAAAGATGTTTAGAGTCTAGAAAGAGTGCAGAGAAGAGCAACCAAGATAATTAGGGGACTGGAGGCTAAAACATACCATGAACGGTTGCAGGAACTGGTCATGGCTAGTCTAGTGAAGAGAAGGAGCAGGGAGACATGATAGCAGTCTTCCAATATTTGAGGGGCTTTCACAGAGAGGAGAGGGTCAACCTGTTTTCCAAAGCACCTGAAGGCCAGATAAGAAATAATAGATGGAAACTGGATCAAACAGAGATTCAACTTTGAAGTAAGGAGGGGTTTTCTGACAGTGAGAGCAATCAACCAATGGAACAGCTTGCCTTCAGAAATTGTGGGAACTTCATCTCAGCAGGTTTTCAAGAAGAGACTGAACTGCCACCTGTCAGTAGGGTCTCCTGCTTGGGTAGGGGGTTGAATTAGATTACTTACAAGGTCCCTTCCAACTCTGTTAATCTGTAAAACCAGTATTACTATTTTTTTTAAAAAAAATACAACACTAAACTAAAATCAAATGATGATGACGATTATGTTATCCAGTCAATCATGTCTGACTTTTGATAATTCTATGGGCCAGGTCTCTCCATATCTTCTGATCGTGCACTGTTTCTTTGAAGTTTTTTATGCTCTGGTTGGTATCAGCTTTGATGGTGTCAAACCACTATGTTCTTTCATGACTTGATTTCTTTTTATCGCTAACTCTTCCAAACATAATTGCTTTCTCCAGTGATTTCCCCTGCATGATATGGCCAAACTAAGTGAGACATAGTTTTGTCATTTTGCCAGAAACAAAAACATGAGATAAAATAATAGCAAAACAAAGTTAAAACAATACATTAAAATGTGACATCCATTGTCATAATAGGGCATTAATTGATAGTACTGATGACATTACCTAGTTGGGTAATGAAATGTCTGTAAAAAAAACAGGACCAATGACCAGTGCACTAATTATCTGTGCAAGTATAAATTTAAAATATTAGTAGTAAAACATTTATCATATAAAAACAAAATAGCTAGCATACATTAAAGTGATAAATTAAACAGAAGTGACCATTTCCGTAACCACTTATGCCATATTTTCATTGTGGCAAGACAGAATTTGGCCACTGCACAAGTGATAAAGGTTTTAAATCTTCTAAAATGATGGTTCACATAGAAATTGTTTGGCCTTACTGGATATTTACATATTAGAGGCAGAGGAGAAGCAGACCTGATATCCCATAGAATTTACAATGTAGTAATATATGCAATATGGTTTCAATTCTCTTGTTGCCATGTAGCAGGCACATTGAGGTAATGGGGTTTCGGAGTATCTGCCTTGTAGCAGTGTGGATAGTTAGGTTGTTATTACACCTGGTTTTGAAAAATGCTATTCTTAGCGTAGAGCAAGTTAGATTTTGTAGATATCTTGCTGGTTCCCAGGTGCTCTTATTTACGCAATTTCTACCATATTGGACATCCTATTAACTTCAGGCTGAAACTCCCTATCCCTTGTTCTTTGAGCGGTTGATTGGCTTGCTCCTATCATAAATAGGAAGGATACAGAAAGCCCACATAATGCCAACTTCCACTGAATTTCCTTATTTCCAGGGAAAGGAAAATTGTCTATTAAAACTAAAGGGGTCAGTCTGAGTCAGAAAGAATTGTATTTCCATTCAGAAGTCTATCCTCTCACTTCAGGCCCTTAGCTGCATTGCAGGCATTTATTTCTTGACCAGGTGTTTACTGTTCCATTGGTTGCAGTAGAGATTGCTGTCAATAATTTGTTTACATAGATTCCAGGGCATCCTTATTTTCAGAGGGAAAGCTGATAATGCTTTAAGGTACTAAATGCGTGCTATGTTTGTTCCTAGGTTTTTGTCCTCAAATTTGGAGCCAGCAAGGTGCTGATAAAAAGAAGGTAATCCTTCTCTTTAAGTCTGTGATTTCAAAATACATGATTGAGAAGGAAAAGGGAATTAGGAGGGAAGAGAAAAAGAAGAAAATTCATCTTTCCTCTGTTGCAGTGTTTTCAAATATGGCAACTTTAAGCTATGTGGACTTCAATCCCCAGAATTCAGTATGGTGGCTGAGGAATTCTGGGAGTTGAAGTCCACATGAATTGCTATATTTGGGGAAAAAAACCTGCTTCAGTGGCTAGCTATGATTGAAGTAGGGAGACCCAAGCATTTTATAACACTGTCCCATTCCCCATAAAGAGATCTTTCTTTCTTATAGATTTGGATCCCAAATCCTATAACAAGAGGGATTTTGCACATTTACTGTTCTAATATGTACATGGATTCCATGTTTTCCAGATTTATTTTATCCAGGAGAAAGCCCACAGAATTAAATTAGATTTACTTCGGAGTGGATGAGTAAAAGATTGACTCTTTAGATTGATAGATGCAAGAATAGGTCTCAAACATTACGAATGGCAACCCTGCTGTATTTTATAGAGTTTCTATTATTGCCTATATTTATGATAGAATAATGATGGAACTTTTAGAGAAAAGGTAATGGGAGATAGTGACTGTTCATGCTAATAAAGCATGATTTTAACAAGTGTTGTGGAACCAGAAAGAAGTGTGATAAACATCATTCAAACAATAAAGGAACGTCCAAATTCCAGGCTTTTGTGATGTTCAACTCTCTTAATTTCTGCCATTACCTGTCCCCGAAGAATGATTTGGATCTATAATTTGTCTAGTTAAAGATTTCAGAAAATGAATAAAAACTGTTCATAAAAAATACCTTTTAAGAGCTTGGAAAAATCATTCTTAAAGAAAAAGAAGAAAAGGAAAATCTACAAAGAACATTTAATGATGCTCTCAGTCATTCAGCCCTTAGTCATCATGTGGCTGGACTATTATAATGCCTTCTACTTCTATCCTTGGAGCCTCTGGAGGCTACAGCTGGTGCCAAGTGTGGTGGCACAGTTTCAGGAACTCCAAGAATGGGCCGTGTGGCACCACTGCTCGGCCAGCTGCTTTGGTTGCTGGTCTGCTTCTGGGTGCAATTCAAGGTGTTGGTGATCACCTTTAAAGAACTTCATGGCATGGGTCCAGTTACCTGAGGGACCATCTCACCCTACTGGGATGGGTCCATCCTAATTGTGCCCAATTATAAGCCTGATTATTCCACCTGGTGGGAACCAGGAGGAGGACTTTCTCTGATGTTGTTCCTTCCCTCTGGAACATCTTGCCCCCCGCCCCTACCATGTGAGTTTGGCCGCAAATCTCCTATACTTTCGTAAGGATCAGGCTCTGCTAGTTGGCTTGAGGCTCCAATGGGAGGAACAGCATAGTGGAGGTAATTGATCAAGTAACAACAGTTCCCACCCAGGGGTGGGATCCTCCCAGCATAACAATCGGTTCAGTTAGCTTCACGTGCATGAACGCCAAACACGCACTGTGTGCATGTGTGCAATATTTACAAATCACCAGCTCTGGCAAGTGTTCACTTTCTCCTGCTGATGCTCGGCACTCAGCTGTGCCACACAAAGCAGCTGAGGTGGAAAAAGCAGGGGATAAAGCACAGCCTCTAAGCAGGCAGGTGGGCCAAATGGAAGACTAGAAGATCATTGCAGTGAACCAGTTCGGTGTCAGCTTCTCTTCAAAGCTACCGGTTCTATAGAACCGGGCTGAACCGGTAGAATCCCATCCCTGATCCCACCTCCTCTCATTCTGCCTTTGCCCCCCCCCCCCACGTGTTCTTTTAACCGTTGGTTTTAATTTATTTAGGTTTTAACGGAGATGTATTTTTTATGTCTGTAAGCTGCCCACAGTTACCTTATGGTAAGATTGGTGGAAAACAAACAAACAAAAAACAAACACACAAACAAACAAATAAAATGTTCTTACAAAGTCTATGATAGGGGCCTTGTTTTGTTTTTAAAGTAAATAAATATGTGATTTTCTCCTTGGAATAGAACTTCTGCTGTTTGTCCACCATTTGCATTCATACAGATGCTCCTACCCATACTCCAAAACCCTGTCTCATAGATGTTCATGTGAACGAACACACACAGGCACACAGGCACACCTCTAGTCCAACATAGCTGGGGGTTGAACTAGAAGACCTCCAAGGTCCCTTCCAACTCTTGTTATTCTGTATTCTGTACATATTGCCTGTATCCAGGTAGATGTCTCTCTACACCAGTACACCGTTGGTCATGATATTGCTGTGTTTGCTTTCACAAAAACCACATAAAAATGCATTCCCAGCAGCAGTTAAATTGTGTCATGTGGCAATCACAAGAGGCCATTAGGCATGTTCAAATTTTAGTGCTATTAAAATTAAAAATACTACCTTTTGTTCTATTTTATGCAGTAGGCTATTTTTTTTTAAAAAAAAATTCTCTGTGTTTATATTTCTCCAGGTGGTGAAAGCATTGTCTTGTTGTGTATTTGCAAAAGGAAAAATGAAGTCCGTTTAGCTGCAACAGCAGAATTTCTCTTTGTGTTGTCTTCTGCTGTCACAAGGGGAGAATTTTATGTTTGAAATGCATAAGTGATCCTTCCACTTGGAAATACCAAAACTCGCCCTTTCTTTTTGTTTCCTTTCCCTTGTGGGCTCTGGGAAATGATAATGTTATCATTCATCTCCCCATTTAATCACTTGCTCAACTTACTCTCACAGAGTCACATTCAAAGGGATGCAGAAGCTCCTCTGAGTGTGCATTCATTACCTTTTCATTTCAGATATTACAATGGCCCTCCTGCCATTATTGTGACTCCTTGGTCAGTATTATCCTTACAAAGTCCCTCATCTCCTGCAGCTTTAAAGCTGAGCTATGCACAGCCATTCTAGACTGAAACTTGATAATATGCCCAAGATCTCCCTGGAGTTTTGTTTGGCTGGGCTACAAACAGTACCCAGTACAGTACATCCTTTCGTTCCAAAGTTCCAATTGGTTTTCTATACACAAAAACAAAGAAGCAAAACAAGAAGAAGCAAAAACCAGACCATTCCCACATAGGATTAACATTTGTTTTCAGTTTCTCCTTGGTACTTTCCACTTTTTTCTTTTAAAAGCTTCTTAATTTGTCTTGGAGGCTCTTTTACAGCAGAGGTTTTAAAAGAATTCTGGTGAGATGTGTTACATAATTGCAAAATGACAGCGAATGGATGATGCATTAAATTTGAATCAAGACCTCCATGTAGGCTGCAGAAGAGATTGATGTCTTCCTTTTTGATCATGAATGTACAATGTGTCAGGCGCCAAAAGGTTAGGTTCACAGGTGAAGGTCCAACTAAACCAGAGATGTATTTAGCAGGTTCTGACCAGTTCTGGAGAACCAGTAGCAGAAATTTTGAGTAGTTTGGAGAACTGGCAAATATCACCTCTGACTGACCCCACCCCATCTATTCTCTGCCTCTCAAGTCCCAGCTGATCAGCTGGGTCTTCTTTGGTTGCCCTGCACAGGAGAACGGAGCTGGAAAGCAGATAAGTGAGGTGGGGAGGGAATGGGGATTTTGCAGTAATCTTCCCTGCCATGGCCACCAAGCCATGGCCACCAAGCCACACCCACATAAGCAGTAGTAAAAAAAATTGAATCCCATCACTGAACTAACCTGATTTATTGCTAATTATATCTATCCACAGGAATCATCTCAGTTAACAGTTAGCATTTTCTTAGGGTTAGATAAGGGTCAACAAAATTCAGGAGAATTCTGGATTTAGTTTGCTTATGGCTACATAGAGATACTAGGCTGATCCCTCTTTTAACTCCACCACCATGTTCTGCCATTCTTTCTCCCACACTATGGAAACTTAGTTGGGAGTTTTTGTCCCTTTCAAGAGTACCTCATCATCAGGCAGAGTGAGGTAACCTGATCTGTTCATCAGAGAGTGTCACCTTTCCAAGGAAGTGACATCAAGTCATGGATTGGATTAACCTCACAGGTTAGTAGTTCCCTTTTCTGGTAGGACAAATGCTATAATGAAGACCCAAAACACATGCAATTATAATTTTCCTAGACTTTTTTTTGAAGGATGGGATGGATTTTATGGACAGAGCAACTTCTGAATGATTCTCTAATTCTTTCTGCAAAGGGATACTGACAGAAAAACAGAATACTTGCTTCAGAAATGCATACCTTACTTCTGTTCTGTTAGACAAAGTGGACCTTGTCACTCTGCCTTTCTTTTGGCAGTTCCTGTAGTTGCTATGAAGGCAAAAATCACATGGCATAAATAGTGAAGGGAAGAGAGGCAGTCAGCCAACATAAAAGGGCCAGCAAATAAATAAGATTTGAAAGTGGAGACAGTTGGATATCCTCTTGCACAAATTGCTCAGTTCAGTGGATATGTAGAGTCTCCACAGTCAACAAGCCTCTCTCCAATGAGAGAGGCCCTTTTCCACAATGAGGAGCTGTAGAGCTGGAGGGCACTGCTGTACTGATGAGAATGGACATAGGCCAGACCTTCTTGGCAATAGCACTTAGATTTATATACCACTTCACAGTGCTTTACAGCCCTCTCTAAGTGATTTACAGAGTCAGCCTATTGCCCAGAGTCAGCCTATTGACCCCAATCTGGGTCCTCATTTTACCAACCTTGGAAGGCTGAGTCAACCTTGGATGGCTGAGTCAGGATCGAACTCCTGGCAGTGAATTGAATTAGTTTGCAATACTGCATTCTAACCACTGTACTACCATGGTTCTTATCTTAATATTCCCAGTGGCTCTTGCACCCTTTTCATATTTTCCATCAGTATTTTCATTCTGACCTATGAAAGGTATTTTTAAGTGACTCTTTTGGGAAGGGTTGGGAAGGGGGAAGAGAAGGTCATTTATTCAGTGAGATCAGGACTGACAAATAAGCATGGAGCTGTTCTGTGTTATTTCTTTGGTCCCCTTGGTAGTATTGGAGAAAAGGGGACAGAGTAATGAATAGAAAACAAGACTGAAGTGAAAAAAACAAAGCAAAAGGCATAGAAAAGGGAGTATAAATTGGCAATAGGAAGGTTACAGTCAGGCCCATTGAGCATTTGATTTGCTTTTAAAATAGGACCCAAATAAATAAATAAATAGCCCCCAACACGCACAAACCATGGACACCCATAGTAGGGTAAAAGAGTGAGGTCACATGAATAAATGATGCATTTTGCATTGGTCATGACACAATTATTTCTATCATTTGCATGATGATGTTATAAGATATGGTGGTTTGTGTGAGAAACATAGTACATGATACAGTCTCCAATGTGAATATTTTTAGGAGCTAATACTTTTGCACAAAAAGATAGAGATCTTAACTAAAGGAAATTTGAATTGTTTGCATCTACAAACCCTGGGTGTCATCTTGTTTAGTGATCTGGTGGAGGTATAAGGAGGAGGAGGAGGAGGAGGAGGAGGAGGAGGAGGAGGAGGA
>NW_020769318.1:15718415-15731015 GCF_900518735.1 Pseudonaja textilis
GGGGGGGGAGGAGGAGGAGGAGGAGGAGGAGGAGGAGGAGGATTATTTTAGCCTTTTCATATTACAATATTTATTTGGGGATATGACATCTAACAAGCACTGTCTTATTGACCTATGTGTTAATGGATAGCAATTATTTCAAAACAATAGAAGATTACTTCATTTTTTTAATCTCTTGGTTTTTTTCTTTTTCAATAATAATTCAATAATAAAAAAACATCATCAACACACATACAACTGATGGACTGAATGACATAATTTAGTCTCTTGAAATAAATGTGGTATGGTATCTTGTGATGCTTGATTTCTCTGCCTACATTTTGTGGATAATGTTTATTAAGAATTTTGATTATGATAGTAAACCTTAATCTAAACTAAACTTAAAGAAAAAAAATAGAAAACACTAGAAGGTAAAAGAAAAGAAAAAGAGGGTAAATATAAAAGTAAAAATATCCCACCCTTCTCTCTCATTCATAAAACATATCAAGAAAAAATACATAAAAGCTTGTCAGAAGTAACAAGATATCTTAACTTTGATTAAAGAAACCAACTATTCTTAATCTTTAGTTTGTTCATATATTGTCATAACATTTTCAGATTTGTCATTCCAAAAGTCTCTAATAGTTTAGAATTAATGAGAAATTTCTGAAAGTAATTAGAAAATGAGGGTTTCAAATTTAGTGTCCTTTAAAGGTTTCTGCTGAAGTTGAAAGCAATCTGAAAACCACTTTCCTGCAGTGTTGTTATGGTGAGTAGTTGCCCAGAGCACATGTGGCTGATCTCCCATCCTCTCCTTATCTGGTTGGGCTTTGCTATAGTTACAGATTCTGCTTTCACAAAATCAAACCTCCCCTGGAAGTCCCATAATTTGTTTGCCTATATAATGTTTGAAGGTGGCTCAGTGGCTAAGACACTGCGCTTTTTGATCAGAAAGGTTAGCAGTTTGGTACTTTGAATCCCCAGCATGGCATAATGGAGTGAGCTCCCATTACTTGTCCCAGCTTCTGCCAACCTAGCAGTTTGAATGCATGTAAAAATGCAAGTAGAAAAATAGGAACCACTTTGGTGGGAAGGTAACAGTGTCCTGTGTGCCTTCAGCATTTAGTCATGCTGATCACATGACCACGGAGATGTCTTCGGACATAACTGGCTCTTCGGCTTTGTAATGGAGATGAGCACCGCCCCCTGGAGCCAGAAACGACTAGCACGTATGTGCAAGGGGAACCTTTACCTTTGTTGAGATAATTCCCCATTAGGAGAATGAGCGCATACAGGGAGACATATTTCAGAGTAGTGTTTGAATAATACACATACACAGCACACAGATACACTGTGTGGTAAATGTAGGTTTTTAATTCCAGAAACATTAAGTCCAAATAACCAATCCAAAGTCATTCACAGGTAAATCAGTCAGTTTTTCAATCCAGGGATAATCCAAATATCAAAGTCCAGTGTCAAAAAACAGTTCAGTAACAGACTTACATTAAATCCAGGAATATCAGTCAATTAGGAAAAATGGCAATACTTTCCAACAGAAGGAAACAGAAACTTACTAACACTCTCTACTGAGACTCAGACTAAAACAACCCAGGTTTCTGGCTCCATCTTATGGCCGTTTGAGAAACCACACCCAATTACACTTTTGCATTTTCTTAAATATACAGTTTTAAAATGTTTATCCTGGTTCATATATTTCTAACCCAAATACCTGTTAGGTGACTTATATTCCTAACAACCTTTACCTATACAATGTTTATAAAAATAGTAACTTGTTTTTAAAGACAAGGTGAAGTTCTATAGAGGAACTTGTTGCCCTTTGGATAACAATAGCAATAAGCACTTAGTTTTATACACCACTTCACAGTGCTTTACAGCCTTCTCTAAGTGGTTTACAGAGTCAGCATAACCCCCAGCAATCTGGGTCCTCATTCTACCCACCTTGGAAGGATGGAAGGGTGAATCAACCTTGAGCCGATGAGACTTGAACTCCCAAATTACAGGCAGCCAGCAGTCAGCAGAGGTAGCTTGCAGTACTGCATTCTAACCACTGTGTCACCATGGCTCTGTTGGGATACAATTCCCAGCATCCTTTTTCATTGCCTATGCTGTCTTAGAATTCTGGGAACTGTAGTCCACTACCATCTGGAAAGGTATGGGCTCCCTATTTTCAATTATTGAAAATAAGTTCATGTTTACCTAGTTAATAATTATGCACTCCCCAACCAGTGCAACAAAAGAAAGCTTCACTTAGAAGTTACTCTGATCATTAAGCACTGGGCTGGTGAATGATTTTTGCAATGTACATTGTGCTAGTTTAAATTCTCATTGGGTGTTTTAAATAATATACAATGAATGAAAACCCGAGAATGCTTGCCAAACTGAACAATCTGTATTTAGAAGAGATGAGATACAACAGTGGATTTTCATTAGATTGAAGAAGAAAACAATGGAGAGAGAGAGAGAGAAAATCAGAGTGTTTCAATGTCTGATTAATCAAAATGCCACTTTCATAAATTGCTAGTTAAAAAGAATGTATTTGCCACCAGCAATTTGCAACCAGCAATTAGAAAACAACAGACTGTGCCAGAATTCATCAAGCAAATTGTGGTGTAGATTTGGGCTCCGTGTTTGCATCTTCTCAGAATGAGGAGAATATACAGAGGGACTTTATCAAATCTGGCAACAGCTGGACAAGAGCAAAACTATCCAAAGCGAGCCCATTACCATCTCATCAGTCAAGCCGAGGGCAGCAGAACAAGATTTCTCTGGTACAGCTGAGTGGCTGCTGGCTGTTTGCTGTTAGTTGCTTCTTCTGAAATATATAACAACATAATAAAACAAAAAATTGATCATTTTTTTGAAGTATGGCTGAATCCCAGGGTTTCTATAAAGAGCTTTGATCATTACAAATTCATTTGAATTTATTTTAAGATAAGCAATAGACGCAATCTACCTAGACTTCTGTAAAGCCTTTGATTCAGTGGTACACGACAAACTACTCCTAAAACTAAAATCTTATGGAACCTCTGGACACCTGCATAACTGGACAGAAGCATTCCTGTCAAACAGACAACAAATGGTCAAAATTGGGAGTGTCCTACTAAATTCTGTATCTGTCAATAGTGGTACCCCACAAGGCAGTGTTCTAGGACCAACTCTCTTCATATTCTACATAAATGACCTCTGTGGTCATATTAAGAGCAACTGCGTTCTCTTCGCTGATGATGTAAAGCTGTTCAATACCACAGACAATACTGCTACCCTTCAAAGAGGCCTTGACTATGTATCAGAATGGTCAATCAAATGGCAACTTCAAATCTTAACAAATAAATACTCTGTCTTACATATTGGCAAAAATATATATATCAGAAAACAAAATACAAGCTAAATAGTCAAGACCTTGTTGATGATCCAAGCTCTGTAAAGGATCTTGGAATACTCATCTCTAATGATCTAAGTGCTGGAGCCCACTGTAAGTACATAGACAAAAAGGTGTTAAGAGTTGTTAACCTAATCTTACATAGCTTTTTCTCTGGTAATATTACACTAATAACCAGAGCATACAAAACATTTGCTAGACCAATACTCGAATATAGCTCATCAGTCTGGAACCCACATTACGTATCTGATATTAACACAGTTGAGAAAGTCCAGAAATATTTCACAAGAAGAATTATCCACTCCTCTACTCGTTGCAGAATACCTTATGCCACCAGACTTGAAATGCTAGACCTAGAAAACCTAGAACTACACCGCCTTCAGTCCGATCTAAGTATAGTATATAAAATCATACATTGCAATGTCCTACCTGCAAATGAATACTTCAGCTTCATTCATAACAATACAAGAGCACACAATAGATACAAACTCAAGGTTAACCGCACCAAACTTGACTGCAGAAAATACGACTTCAGCAACAGAGTGGTCAGTGTTTGGAACACTCTACCTTACTCTGTGGTTTCTTCCTCAAACCTCAAAAACTTTAACCTTAGACGGTCTACTATTGACCTCACCCCCTTCCTAAGAGGCCTGTAGGGGGCGTGCATAAGCGCACCAATCGTGCCTACCGTCCCTATTGTTTTTTTTTTTTTCTTATAAGTATATATCTCATGTATTCAAAACTATGTTTATTCTTATATCTCTATCTTGTAAGCGATTGACAAATCAAATAAATAAATAAATAGATTATCTTGCCTATAACTCTAAAGAGTAAGTGATTTGCAGAGTTGGAGTTACAAATGAGGGTCACATGCTCAAATGAGACAATTTAAAATGTGACACAATGAATGAAATTATTTTGGAGTGTCCAGCTTTCTAACATGGAGGATAAACTTTATGAGTTGAAATGAGCACAAACCTGACTGAATTTAAAAGCTCAAAAGCTATCCTGAATGAAATAAAAACCTTATCTACCCCTTTATTATGGTTCCTCCAGATTTCTCCATTCGAAGCCCACAACCAAGAACCTAAATGCAACATTACAGTTCTCTTGTACCTGAATGTTAGGATTGCAATCTCTTTCTTCTTAGATTGTCATTGCACTACACTGTCTCAGTATTCTGATGATAGTTATGGATCCACATCATTTGCCATGCTGCAAGCTACTGTAGAAGGATATCCATAAAAGATATAGCCAAAAATTTAAAAAAGTAAAATTATCTTGGACAAGTGTATGCATATGGATTCTTGTTTTTTTATATCCTATGAGTTCAAATTCTGAAGAATGGTATCTTTCTAAAATACATAATACTTTCAGAAATTTGAAAAGTATGCCCTAGAGCAGGGGTCACCAACCTTTTGGGCCCCAGGGACCACTAACTGGTTCTGTGGGCCTAATTTGTGGGTGTGGCTTGGTGGTCATGTGACTGGCTGGGCATGGCTTGTATGTAAATATTATAAAAATTTATATAAATTTATATAAATATTGATTTTTTTATAACAAAGAGCAACTTTTACCCAAAATCAGGCAAGGCAGGCAGGCAGATTGAGTTGCTCACAGAATCACAGATTCATTCAGAGATCTATCTATCTGCCATTGGCTAGCTCAGACTGTCACATAAAATTTGCTTGCAAGCAAACTCATAAAATTAACTCACAACACACCATGCATGTAAATATTGAATTTTTTATTTTAAAAAAGAGCAACTTTTACCCAAAATCAGGCAAAGCAGGCAGGCATATTGAGTTGCTCACAGAATCACAGATTCGTTCAGAAATTTATCTATTGGCCATTGGCTAGCTCAGTCTGTCACATAAAATTTGCTTGCAAGCAAACTCACAAAATTAACTCACAACGCACCATGTATGCAAATATTGAATTTTTTATAAAAAAGCAACTTTTATCCAAAATCAGACAAAGAAGGCAGATTGAGTTGCTCACAGAATCATTCAGTGATCTATCTATCTGTCATCGGCTAGCTCAGTCTCTCAAATTTGCTTGCCGTGAATCTGCACTGAATTTGCTTGCAAGCAAACCTTCAGTCCTAAGGGAGGTTCGGCTGTGCTTAGCTAGAAAGCAAGAAATCCAACCATTTCCTGCTTCCTAGCTAATCTAAATCTCCTGGCACGGCAGAACAGATGATGGTTGGAAAAAGGAAAAATAGCAACTTAGCAGACAAGTTTACCGGGTAAGGAGTAAGTGGTGGGGAGAGTTCCTGCAGGCCATATGGGCAGAGCAGCCTTATGTTTCTGCACAGCCTGGATTAATTGTTTTGGGTGACCCACCAAAATTTTCTCACGGCCCACCAGTGGGCCATGGCCCACTGGTTGGCAACCACTGCCCTAGAGCAATGTTTCTTAAACTCCAAGGTTCTGCTTTAGGCCAAGTACTCCTCAATATCTTCATTTATGATTTAGATGAAGAGATAGAAAGGGAAATAGTCAACTTTGCAGATGAAATCAAACTGGCAGGAATAACCAACACTCCAGAAGATAGGCTCAAGATATAAAGAAGGATCTTGACCGACTTCAACACATGGCCCTATATAACAAAATGCAATGGTGAGAAAAGTAAGGTTCTACATTTAGGCAAGAAAAAACAAATGCACAGGTATAGAATAGGCGGTATCTGGTTCAATAGCAGTAACTATGAGAGGGATCTTGGAATCCTAGTGGACAATCACTTAAATATGAGCCAGCAGTGTGGCAATTAAGGAAGTGAAATAAGCCAAAAAGCCAGTGCAATCCTAGGCTGTATTAAGAGAATGATTGAATCACTTGAAGTGTTAGTAGCACTTTATAATACTTTGGTAAAACCACACTTGGAATATTACATCCAGTTTTGGTCATCACAATGTAAAAAAGATGTTGAGACTCTAGAAAGAGTGCAGAGGAGAGCAACAAAGATGATTAGGGAACTGGAGGCTAAAACATTTAAAGAACAGTTGCTGAAATTGGGTATGTCTAGTTTGATGAAAAGAAGGACCAGGGGAGACATGATAGCAGTGTTCCAATATCTCAGGGGCTGCCACAAAGAAGAGGGAGTCAAGCTATTTTCCAAAGCACCTGAAGGCAGGACAAGAAGCAATGAATGGAAACTAATTAAAAAGAGAACCAACCTAGAACTAAGGATAAATTTCCTAACAGTTAGAACAATTAATTGGTGGAATGTCTTTCCTTCAGAAATTGTGGTGCTGCATCACTGCAAACTTTTAAGTAGAGATTGTCTGAAATGGTATAGGGTTTATAATGATGAAACATCATTCTACCAATCTCTCCATAGTAAAATTTACTAACTGGAAGATTTATTTTTAAAAAAACTAGTCTAGCTGACAGTGCTGGGCATCCATTTTGGAATAAATAGCATATTTGTTTGCTAAATATTTACTCAGGTTAAATGGCATGTCTTGTCCATTATTTAAAGGCAATTTCAGTGGATCCATCTTAGCATTTCTTTCAAAATGTTATTTTGCTGAAGTTTTGATTGTTAGGCAATTCTAAATGATGGAGTAGATAATGCTTTTGATGAAGGCCCAAAACAAAATGTTTTCAAAATGGGTGCTTGATAGCAAGAGGAGGATGTTCAGAAAGATGAGCAGATGGCATTTTATTCACTCTTGGTGCTTAGAAAACATACTTACATGGGCAAGAGACATAAGGTGACCAACTGTTTTACAATGAAAAGGAGGACACAAATAAATTGAAGAAAAAAAAACAAAGCCACTTGCGCATGGCACATTCTTGCGCATGGCACACTCTTGCGCATGGCGCATTCTTGCGCATGGTGCACTCTTGCGCCTAGAACACTCTCTCAAAACAAGTCTCCTCTGTGGAGTGCAGGCATCTCATAATTGCATCTTGCCGCACTGTACCAAGCCTTGATGAATCGTCACGTCAAATACAAATACGTCACATCACACACAACGGATCAACTTGGCATTGATCAAATAAAGAGATTTACAGATTAGTCTTCAAATATCAGAAAGAAGGACATGTAGGAGGACACTTTTTGAGAGAGGACAGAACTTACAAAAGGAGGACTGTCCTCCCTAAAGGGGGACGGTTGGTCACCTTAAAGTGACAGCACATATTCATCAATATCAACACCAACATCAATATGACATGATTTACTTGCCTGCATTTTGGGCATGATTTACTTACCGAAATATTCGCATGTTGATGTCATTGTGGCTTGTAACATACATCACTTCTTACTTGGGAATTTTTTCCTTAGTAAATGACCAAAAAAACCTACTTCCTTGGGAAGACATTGAATGATTCTACTTGAAATTTAAAGAAGCACTTTCCATCAGCTGTTAGGAAAGCTAATGGTTAAAATAAAATATTTTGCCCTTTGTCTTAAAAAATTATAAAGAGGTTACTCTTGTAGGTTAGGTGAAGATAGATTTTGGATCTACAAAAGTAAGCTCTTTATAATTAAGTCAATAGCAGCAGCTTGATTAGTCTGCATTTTTTGAAGTTTTTTTTTAATGTACAGTTCTTATCAAGTCATACATTTCCTGCTCTTTATGATTATCCTGAGAGCCAGTGTGGAGTAGTGGTTAAAATACTAGACTAGAAACCAAGACATTGTGATTTCTAATCCCATTTTAGGCATGAAGCCACCTAGGTAACCTTGGGTCAGTCACTCTCTTTCAGCCCTTGGTTGCAGGCAATGCCATTTGTTTTAAAAAATAAATTAATTAAAAAAATCATAAATATAAAAAGAAAAACACAAAAAAGCCTCAAAGGGCAGACTTGATGGACCACTGGGTCTTTTTCTGCCATCAGTTTTCTGTGTTTCTAATCATTTCTGAAAAACCTTACCAAACAACATTGAAGAACAACATTGAAGGGACTTACACTGGTAATGTTCAAGAAGACAAAAATTGACTGGAAGTCACCAAGAACACTCTACTCTTCTCTACCCCACCTATTACCCTCCACATTTGAGTAGCACAACTGCCAAAATTCAGTTGGCATGGTTTCCCACTATTTACACTTAGAAAAAACTTAACATGAAATAAAATAATCAAGCAAGCTTTTTTCTTGCACGTTACCTTTCAAAATTAAGGAAGTGAAATAAGCAGGTTTTGTTTTCTCCAGACCCTTCCTTTCAAGCTGGCTTTCAATCTATTGTTTCAAGCTGCCACCTGCAACAGCTTATCTTTGTCCAACTTTTTCTATTCCTTAGCACCCAGAGATTTTGCTTGTTTCTGAGTAAAATGCCATAATTATCAGCCTACAACTGAATACCAACAAGTCCTCAATTTTTAATGCACCTTATCTGGCATTCAGACAGAAAAGGTGCTAAGAGAATCTTACAAAAGAGACAATTGGTAGGGGATTAGAGTTAGGAATGTTGCATTTAAAAAAAAAAAAAAAGAAAAAAATCTCTCTTGCATTTCATATCTGTTCAAAAACTATGCAAAGGAGCTTGGAAGCCACAGAGGATAATTTAACACAAAATTATTCATGGGCAAATACATTATATGATGATTCTGTTAGCGCAAGGCAGAGGACACCCAAGCCAAAATGATGGATTGGTTTGCTGCATGTTGAACCCTCTTCCATTTTGAGTGATTTTCCACACTGATAAAAAGCCTACACTTGATTTGTGATCCTTATGTCCAAGTTTATGTCTTACTCAATTTTCAAGGTTTTAAATTCTTTCTAAACGGCTAGTCATATATTTTTTATCGGAAATAACATTCTTCCCATATAGCAAACATCATGAAATTTCTACTATTCAATAAAATTGTCTCTCAGAACTCTCAAGGGTTGATGGTCAATGAAAGGATGGATGTCTTTCTGAAAATTAACTTCATCACTTTAAAAAGTAAGAAAATATATGGAGGAAAAATGAGGAATCTTTAACTCATGGACCTAATATGGCTTTCTAGGATAGTTTGTCTGGCCCATTAAAGAGTTGACTCTTTAATATGTAAAAGCACTCCTTCTGAAGTGACTCCTTGCACTTTCAAGTGGCACCTTCCCAGAAGATGAAATGACATTTATTGGGACAGCATGTCTGTAACAAAATGAGACATAGCTTGTTCTTAGTTGCCATTATATTTCTAAATTATTCATTTTGTAATTTCCTGACAATGAAAACAATTAATCAGTGGAATGGCTTGCCTCTGGCGTTTGTGGGATGCTCCATCACTGGAAGTTTTAAAGAAGAGATTGAAAAACCATTTGTCCAGGATGTTATAGGGTCTCTTTTCTGAGCAGAAGGTTAGACTAGAAGATCTCCAAGGTTCCTTCCAACTCTGTTATTCTGTATTCTAATGCCTCTTTAATGTGGCATTAATCATCTGGAACCTTACAGTAATACAACTTCATTATGTGCCTTCATTGTAACACTGCCAGAGGGGGAAGCTACACAGTGACATTACTATGTCCCATTACTATGGGTGATGAAATGCCACAAAAGTATATTTTGTGCTTTGCTAGCTTGCAAAAAACAGGCCAGCTAAGCTTAGCTGGCTTGTTTTATGCTGGTAATGGCCAATTACCAGCCAAGAGAAGGGCAGCAGCTGTTGGCCTGTGCCTAGTTGGCAAGGAAAAATTAAAGTGCCCTTTTGCTCCTCTCCTTGGATCTTGCTTTAAATTTTCTGGACATTAAATTATGTCAGTGGTCTGCAGCATGGAAGCTCCTAGTTTGAGAAACCAAATGAAGGCCCTCCAAAGTCTTCCATGTAGCCTCCAGAGATTTTCCTAAAACTCACACAATTTGATCAGTAGGCTAATGAACAAACTAAACAAGCAAAGTGTCTCTCAAACTTTGAGGCTGGGCAATCACTTCTATCCTCTTATGTCCTGATTGTTTCTACCTGTAGCTACATACTCCCCCCCATTTTTATCCCTCCTGTTTTTTTTCGCCAGTATCGACTTTTGGCAATTAACTGGATAAATGTCCCAGCAGTATTCTTGGCAAAGTTTTTTGGAAGTGCTTCACTATTGCCTCCAGAGAGAGAGAGAGAAGGGGGGGAGGAAGGAGGGAGGGAGGGAGAGGGGGAGGGAGGGGAGGGAGAGAGAGGGGGGAGAGGGAGAGGGAGGGAGAGGGGGAGAGAGAGGGAAAGAGGGAGGGAGAGGGAGAGAGGGGGAGAGGGGGGGAGAGGGAGAGGGAGAGAAGGAGAAAGGGGGAGAGAGAGGGAGGGAGACAGAAGGAGGGAGGGAGAAAGAGAGGGAGGGAGAGGGAAAGGGAAAGGGAGAGGGAGCAAGGGAGAAAAAGATGGAGGGAGAGGGAGAGAGGAGAAGGAGAGAGGGAGAGAGGGGGAGAGAAGAAGAGAGAGAGGGAGGGAGGGAGAAAGGGGGAGAGACAGGAAGAGAGGGAGGGAGGGAGAAAGGGAGAGGGAGGGAGAGGGAGGGAGAGAACCAAGATCACCCAGTTGACTTTGAGCTTAAGGTATGTAGAATTCATAATCTCCCAGTTTGTAACCTGATACCTTCACCACTAGCTCATACCACACCAAACTAGCTCTCCTATCTACTTCAAATAACTGTCTATTTTTTTCTCCAAATGCCCAGATGCCTTTTGCAGTTCCATCTTGCTTAAAAGGAGGAGAGATAATGTCCCCTTGGATGAAAATCTAAGTTCTTTTTCTTTTAAGTTTTATATGTTACAAAATGTTGAAATGTGCACATCAGCAGCAGAGCAAAGCAAAGCAATCATAATACCCAACTGAAGTGGATTCTTTGTTTTTTTTCTTTCTCTCCCCCCCCCCCTTGATTTCAAGGCCAAAACAAAGAAAAAAAGTTAAAAACTTTGCCAAAACCTCTTTCTAGCCCCAGGTTCCCTCATTAATTGAAAGTAGGATCCATTTCAAAGTGTCTCCCCATGCAGACAATGGCATCCAACCAGTGTTTCTCACAGCTACACATTTCTCTCTCAGTTGTGTGCTTGGATGAATTTGGTGCTCCACTGAAACAGAATTCCCACCAGAAGAGTCACAATAAGGCCCTTTCTTTTCACAATAACCAAGGCCTACCAAAAAATATGCAAGAGGAGTATTTGGAGAGCTGCAATATCTTTCATTTGCAATCTCCCTTCTGGCAAGGGCAAAAGGGTGTGTCTGTGACAAAATCAAAGTGCATGGTTTCTGTACAAAAATAATATTTTTTTAAAAAAAAACATGCAGATGAGTTTCATTTGCTTGAGAGTCTGCAATGAACAGGGCTAGGTCTTAAGAGCCCTGGTGCCAAAATAGTTAGAATGCGGTATTGCAGGCAATGTCTGCCCACAGCCTGGAGTTGGATCGGGATAGGGCTCTAGGTTGACTCAGCCTTCCATTCTTCGGAGGTCAGTAAAATGAGGACCCAGCTTGTTGGGGGCAATTTGTTCACATTTGTAAACCACTCAGAGAGTGTTGTAAAGCATGGTGAGGTGGTATATAAGTAAGTGCTACTGCTTTTGCTAAGATGGTGCCCAAACCATCTAACCTACTTTACAGTGACTGCCTCAGCTCTAGAAAAAACTACAGGTTAACTCAGAGAAGTGGGGGTGGGGGGAACCTGAGCTCTTACAAAAACGATATTTGAGCCCTGGGAAAGTAAAATATGTGAGAAATGATCTTAAACTCTTGAAGAGTAAGCCATTTTGATGAGCCTTCCCATGAGAGGATTGGACTGGGAATTTCCCTTTTTTAAATATTGTCTTCTTTGTATTGTTGCAGTGCCATTATATTTGTTTGTATTAGATACATTTTATACTGTATTTTTGTATATAAGCAGCTGAGAGTCACTTTGATTGCGGTAGCATAGTAGTATTCTAAATAAGTAAATAATGAATTATCCTATTCTTGAACTATTACACTAAATTTTCTTCTTTGATTAAGTCCTGCCCTCATGCCAATTGTTGCCTTCATAGAGCTAGTTAGCTCATAAATCTCATTCTGACTTTAGAAGATCCTAGCTGGTCACTAAGCACAGTTTTTTTCCCATTTCCTCTTCACATCCCACCCATTCCAAACATTTAATGGAAGACAATCCTTCCTTCCTTCCTTCCTTCCTTCCTTCCTTCCTTCCTTCCTTCCTTCCTTCCTTCCTTCCTCCCCTCTCTCCCTCCCTCCTTCCTTCCTTCCTTCCTTTTTTCTCTCCCTCCATCCTTACATCTTTCTTTCTTTCTTTCTTTCTTTCTTTCTTTCTTTCTTTCTTTCT
>NW_020769318.1:15731025-15771479 GCF_900518735.1 Pseudonaja textilis
TCTTTCTTTCTTTCTTTCTTTCTTTCTTTCTTTCTTTCTTTCTTTCTTTCTTTCTTTCTTTCTTTCTTTCTTTCTTTCTTTCTTTCTTCCCTTCCTTCCTTCCTTCCTTCTTTCCTTCCTACTTTCATTTCCTTCCTTCCTTCCCTCCTTCCCTTCTTCTGATACTGGCATTTTTGGCTGAAGCTGTTATATCTGGGAGGATGGTTCAAAGAACGGAGGAAAGACTCAGATAGTAACTAAAGCTCTTTATTTGTGACTTCAGATCTGAGCAACTAACCTCAGCCGCAGCAGCCCCTTTTATAGGGCTGGCTGTGGCTAGGCAGCCAATGAAGGCGATTTGAGTTTGCCGCTCTTGGCAGGGCCAATCGCGGCAGCCCGTTTACTGGCCAATCGCATCAGTCTATGGCGACCAATCATGATTGGCTTTCAGCGGGCCAATCAGATTTGCAGGCTACGAGCCTGCTAGTCCGGAACACCCCTCCCCTCTCGGTTCCGTTTAAGGGGTGGAGTAATATAGTCTTGCAGGTAGGCAGGTCTTCGCACCTGTCTGCCTGACTTACGCAGTTCCGCTTGACCCTGTTCAAACCTGGGTTCAGATGGACTGCTTGCTGGATCAAACAGGAATGGTGAACCGGTGTCAAGGTTAGGGCTTTCCTCTGGTGCTCCCGGGGTGATGGAGTCCTCAGCCTCGCTGTTACTGCCATGGCTCCCGGGGCTCGCAGAACCTGCCTGGTTGCTGCTTCCTGGCGAAGCGTTTGACTGTTCAGTCTCAGCTGCAGCTGGTGAGTGTTGCCAACCATGGTGCAGTGATCTCGGTGTTAGCTCAGAATAAACAGGTGTTGGTTCTAATTCTGAGTTCACTGCTTCCCCGCCCCCCCTAGTGTCAAAGTTAGGGTCAGGGTTGGAAGATGTGGTTAGTCTGGAGCGCAGTTGGTCAATATGGCGTTTCCATGGTCTGCCATCAGTGGTGAGTAGACGGTAGGAGCGGGGACCCGTAACTTGACTTACCTGGGCAGGAATCCAAAGGGGGTCCCCAGAAATTTTTTTTGCGAAAACAAGGTCTCCTACCTTGAAAGCACGGTGCTTGCTGCTGGAATCCAGGGGCTTTTCCGGGGTGTAGGCAGAGTGCAAATGATCTAGAGGCGATCTGAGTTTCCTGGCCATCAGGAGTTCAGCTGGGCTCTTGTTGGTCGTGCTGTTTGGTGTGATGTGTTGCAGGAGCAGCATTCTAGTGACTTTGTCATGGATGTTGCCTTGATAGTCTTTTAGTATGAGTCTCTGACTGCTGAGGTCTTGGCGTCGGATGTTGGGGATTAGCTGCTTGAGTGTTCTCCAGGATACCATGGATAGTAATGACCCAGAGTCGACTTCCATGTTGCACGGTTTGTTTTCAATCGTGACCTCTACTTGGATCTTTTTAGCATCAAGTGATGAAGCGTGGCCAATGGTGATGGTTTGATGAGCCTCCTCTTGTCTGGGGGCGTCATTAAACCTTCGGGGTCTGCTGTACCGGTTCCACTGGTTGCTAGGGTGGTCCCTCTGCGTGGTGGCGTTGCCATCGTTTCTCTTTGGGCTGCTCCCTTTCCGTCTGGGGCTGGAATTTTTCTTGTTTCTGCATACCTTCGCGATGTGTCCCCTTTTCTCGCAGAAACGGCATATGGCATCTAAGAATCTACATTCAGATCGGGGGTGATTTCCCCCGCATCCAGCGCATTGGTAGTTGGATTTGCGACCCCGCTGGTCCCATTGCTCACGTTCTGACTGGAGCCTGTGGACTTCTTCTTCCTCGCTGTCTGAGGATGACTCAACGTCTTCGTGATGGGTGGTTGATGCGTACTTGTCTGAAGGTTTCCCAGCATCGTTGGTGGGTTGGCGGTTGGTCCCGCTGGTTCGATGCATTCGTGCTGCCGATTTATGAGTGGCTTCGGCTGTTGTGGTGTCTGCTATGGCATCTGCAAGCAAGATGTCTCCCTTGGCCATGATCTTGCTCTGGACAGTGGGGTCTCTGAGGCCAAGGACGATGCGATCTCTCATGGTTTCTTCAAGGTTGGCAAAGCCACACAAACCACCCAGGTTCCTCAGGTCTGCCACAAGATCCCCAATGCTCTCACCTTCACGTTGGTCCCTCTGGTAGAACTCATGACTGCGAATGAGAGTTGGCACGGCTGGGGCGTAATGGTTGCGCAGGATGGGAGCAAGGGTGTCCCAATCCATGGTTTTAACTTCAGCTGGCTTGGCTAAGGCTTTAGCCATCTTAAAAATGGCTGGTCCACAATGGGTTAGAAAAACGGCTCATTTCTTGCTGGGCGTGGCATCTTTGAGGTTGTTGGACTCCAGGAACATTTGAAATCTGTCCATGTATGAGTCCCAATCTTCGCTAGCTGGATCGAATGGTGCGGGTGGTATAGTGCTGCTGGCCATGTTGCCATCGTTACGCTCTGTCAGCCACGTGCTCCTTCGGCTAGCTCAATTTCAATATCTTTCATTGCCTCCGTATCCCATCCTCGTTGCCAGTGTTATATCTGGGAGGATGGTTCAAGAACGGAGGCAAGACTCAGATAGTAACTAAAGCTCTTTATTTGTGACTTCAGATCTGAGCAACTAACCCCAGCCGTAGCAGCCCCTTTTATAGGGCTGGCTGCGGCTAAGCAGCCAATGAAGGCGATTTGAGTTTGCCGCTCTTGGCAGGGCCAATCGCAGCAGCCCGTTTACTGGCCAATCGCATCAGTCTATGGTGACCAATCATGATCGGCTTTCAGCGGGCCAATCAGATTTGCAGGCTACGAGCCTGCTAGTCCAGAACAGAAGCCATTTTGGGAGCATTTTCAGGGCCTTCCATTCACCTTCCTTCCATTTTCTTTCCTTCTTTCCTTCCTTCCTTCCCTCCCTCCCTCCCTCCCCTCCCTGTCTTCCCTCCCTCTCTTGAAATGATACAATAGTATTTCCAAATATATTTAAGAGGTGGAGTCTTGTGATGGATAGTAAATCAAGGATAACTAGAGGGGCCAATCTGCCTTTAGTGAATTTAAGAAGTAACCTCCAAATTGCCTTGATCTGTGTCTCACTCAGGGCTTGACATGAGTGAGCACAATCCTCTTATATGCTAGTGAAATAGTTGGAAATGCATAGTTGTTAATCAAAGGGATGAAATTCATATCTTGCCTAGCAAAACACACATACCTTTTCAGTCAGCACTCACTGAATGTGACTTTTAATATAATCACTGTGGTGATATTTACTTGTCTGAGCTCTGAAACTAAGTGGGTTTATACCTGGTCAGTACTTGGATAAGAAATTATCAGGCCATTATAGGAGTGACATGCAAGATTGGGAAGTCAGAAAACATCCAAGAAGAGGCTAATTTTCACTTATTTCCAAGAAAACTGCACAACTGTGTCCGCATAAACACTAGGAATCAAGCTCAGTTTTGAGAATTTACTGTCTATAAATTGTACTGTAGCAACAATTTTGAAAATACTTTCAAGTTGGGCATCACTTACATAATAAAAATCTGTGCTGCTGTGCCTACATGCTTGCAGTGCTGATTGAAAGAACAATATAATAGTTGGGGAAAGACATATGAAGAGATCTAAATGATATTATTATGTGCCTCCTTCTACTTTCCAATTCAGTGGCTCTGTGAAAAGCTAAATGTGCCTATCTGCACATTGCTCCACTCTTCAGAATCCCAGTCAACTGCTGAGTAGAGAAAATAAAAATAGCCACTTGCTTGATAAAACTGCGTGGAAGGTAGTATAGGGATTCAAATGGCTCTTGTGTTGCCCATAAATGTCTTTGGTAAGAATGATCAGAACGATAGAGTCCTAATGTGTTGATTTGCTTGTTTTCCTCTCCTATTCATTTGCATAAGAATGTTTTATATTGACTGTTTTTAATGTTTTGTTCTATGATTGTCTGTTTTGATTATGATTGTCTTCATAATCTGCTTTTCATCTTCTTGGAAATATTTCATAGGAATTGTCTATAAATACTTTTAATAAACCAAAAGAATAAAATGAACAAATAAAAAGTTGAAGTTCATCAGAATCTATGTGGCATCAAAACATGAATCTGGGTCCAATTTCTGCGAAGGTTTTTTTTTATCAGTGATTAATGTCATTTTTATTTAGGCAAGTTGATTAAGGAAAAGGTCTTAAAAGTCCTCATGATGGCAAACTGTTCACTTAGTATCTAGGTGTCAGCCCAAAGTTAAGTATGTTTGGATACATGATAACATATGACCTAGCATTTTATAGAACTCAATTTGGTACTGCCATAATTTGTAGGATCGAATCCAGTTCGGTCACTGGGACTGCCCTGGATTGGATCCTGTAACATTTTCCTGGGACACGTATATTAGCTATCATTCATGTCATAATTTGGATAGTAAAGCTGTTGTAAAGTTATCCTTGTGTTTTAGAGAGTTTTCTGAAAACTAATGGAGAGCTATTTGTTGAAAGCCATCTGGTGAACTCATCCAGTCAAGTATGTCATGATAACCCAGCTTTTCCATAAATAGTTCTTACCATATTTGACTCAATATAGGAAATTTCCTATGTTGAAGATTGTGTAATTAAAAAAAAAACTTCACTGGCTAATTTGGAGAGAACTTTCTTCTTGATCTTATATGAGATCATTGAAGATCCCCCACTTCATGTCAGGTCAAGGGAGTGTGGCCTGATGATCTGTAACTGTCTCCCTGCTATGCACAACCTTGTTCCCTAAATAGCACTTTAGCAATAGCTAAAGTGTACCTAGACTGCTTCCCAGTGCTTTGCAGTCTTCCCGAAGCAGTTACAGAGTCAGCCTATTGCCCTCAACAATCTGGACCCTAATTTTACTAATTTCGGAAGAATGGGAGGCTGAGTCAAGATGAACTGCCAAGCTCCTGGCAGCTGACAGTCAACAAAATTAGCCTGCAATACTGCAATCTGCATTCTAATCACTGTACCACCATGATTCTTCCAAAATACTCAGACTTTCCTTGCCTTTCATACATTACTGTTGATGTTATAGCTTACCTCCTGGATTTGTGAAGACTTTATGGTTGGAGATTTTCAAGAAAAGATTAAACAACTATTTGTCCAGGATGGGGTAAAGACTCCTGCCTTTGGCAGGGGGTTGGACTAGAAGACCTCCAAGATCTCTTTCAGCCCTATGATCCTATGATTAAAAGGTAGAGAGCAGCAGAGCAGCAGGCTTTTGAGAGTTGGTATCCTCCAGCATTTAATTCACTGGATGGCAGTCCTGATGGTGGATTTATCCCTGGATGAATCAAGCTCAAAGGGAGTAATTATCTTTTCCTATACAGAACAAATTCATGTCACAGGAAGCAACTCAGATCAAGAGGGAAAATTACAGAAAAAGATGGTGACCCCCATCTAAATATCCTCCCACTATTTATAGGTATATTTGAAATGTCTGCAAGAAAACAAGCAAGCTCAGAAACCACAAAAGACCCCATAATTCAACCCTTATATTCTCTTCTATCGGCACCTTTGCCCTCTGTGGCCATCTATCCTCCTTGACCATGTTTGCTGAATAAAAGATGGATGCAGATCAGTGAGCCATTATGCAACAGACAAGCTGCAATGAAAGCTAGTCATGTTTCATCTTTTTGTTGGGGCTTTGTTGAAAGAGGCAATTACCATTCCTAGAGGGATGGATCTAAATCACCTTCTGAAAAGCTAGAACAATTACATCACATGAAGCACAGGCTTCCTCCAAGAAAGCTTCCTTTGGCTCACCAGAAACTTGGATTGTTCAACTGATACATCTCTTTTGTGTGCAGTTTGGGATTGGCTGCCCTTTTCAATTGATTCCAGGATGCTCCAGATTGGGAGGGAGATCTTTTTTTGTCAAAGCTGGCATTGTAATTTGAGTCTTCTATACTCAGGAGATCAAACTCTTCCTCTTACTACTCCTGTTCCTTTGATCTGAGCAGTAATTAACTAGGCATTCAGACATGCTTCATTTTCCACTCCTATTTGCTTCTTCTTCTTTTCCTTTTTGATTCCTCACAAAACAATGACTCCACCAAGGAGTGAAAAAAAAAATCCAAGGGAGAGGGAAATGCCAACTTCTTGAAATTGCACCAAGAACTATTACCCATATTTTAAATCTATTCTTATGCTACAATTCAGAACTAGAAGGATGTTGGATAATTTGGGTGGTGAGTTTGGAAGGCACTACTAATTCAATGTTTTGCTATGCAGAATGTGTGAGACCTACATTAAGACAAAGAACTGTGAGAAAGGTTAGTCTAAAACCTGGTTGTCCTGGATTATTCATGGAGAGCTGAGTTGTCACATATTTAGGCTATCAATCAGTACAATCTAATGATCATTTACTTTGTTTATTTTTGCTGGCTCAGTTTGAATACTCTCTAGTGTGAGGATGGAAAAAGATTTGATGCCAGGATCTCTTTATTCAGAGTTTTGCAGCATTAATTCAGCACCAGAAAAAATAAACACAGATGGTTGATGCTTCATTTAACATCTTTATAAACATAATAAGTATATTTTACAAACCAGTTGTAGATTTCTCCAACATGGAGCAAACTCAAACAGCAGCAAACATATTACAAGTTCAGAGCTTCAGCAGCAACTTCAGCAGCTCAGAAACAGGCATCAGTTTCACTTTAGGTCAGCAGGGAAGCATTATACACAGCAGAGGAGAGAAGCAGTTTCATCTTCAATAGACAGACTCTGAGCTCAGTATAGCTTCAGAGATGCAGAGCTTAATATAGAGCCACGCCTCAGCTACTTTTACTTTCAGTTTCCTAGGCTACTTCTAGTTTCAGTTTCCAATGAGTTCTCATTGGCTGACTTAGTCGCTATGCCTATTCATTGGCTGACCTTGTTACTTTGCTCTATTCCAGCTCATGAATATACTCTGACCTTTTGGACAACCATACATGACCACTTCATTTCACAAATTCACAGCAGTGAGAAATACAAAAGTCTCTTTGGACATTCATCATTCTACTTAAGCAGGGGAAACAGGAATAAGTACTGTGTCACTTCAGTGCTCATATCCTAGTGCTGACAGAGGACATCTGAGCAAAGGCCATAAATAAATTTTAGCTACTACATTGACAGTATTCATTACAATCAGATATCATAATAATTACATGGCAGATGCAATTCTACTCATTTGATGTGGTGGCAGCTTCTGTTCAGACCTTCTAGTTCCACAGGAAGTCTAACTATGAAGAGATCAGAATCAAAGCACAGTTCTATTTCCCTTTTGTGACTACAGGTAGTCCTTGACATATGGCCATTTGCTTAACGATGCCTTGAATTAATGATGGCCTCAGAAAGGGTGCTTTATGGTCTGAAAAGCTCTTCCAACCATTGCAATATCTTGCACACCTACGCTTATGATCACATGATTGCAATCAAGTGTTTGGCAACATGTTTGCACTTGCAACCAGTTGCCAAGCACCCACAATCATATGATCATCATTTGCAATCTTTGCCCTGATGGCGCAGTGGTTAGAATGTAGTATTGCAGGCAAACTGTGCCCACAGCCTGGAGTTTAATCCTGACAGCTCTCAAAATTGACTTAGGCTTCCATCCTTCCCAATGAGGAGCCAGATTGTTGGGGGCAATATGCTGACATTATGGGGTGGGGGTGTTGTATAAGTGCTATTGTTATTTGCCACTTCCTCAGAAAGTCAGTGGAAGCTTGCAGGGAAGGTTGAAGATTGCTGCTGCTGCTTTTCAAGAGGATTGAAAATGTGGCTGAAAGAACTGATGGTTTTCATCTCTGTGCCTACTTTCACGGAGCTGAAATCCTTTGTGCCTGCTTGTGCAGAGCTGAAATTCTTTGGTGGGAACTCTTTTAGCCAACACCCAGAAGTAAGAGGGAGCTGAAATGCAAGCAGGATTTTCATCCCCTGAGCAGAGTAGCAGTACAGTAAGGTAAGGAGTGCAGGGTGCCTCTAGAGGGTAGGGAAGCTTGGCACAGGAGGCATATAAAATCATCCTCACTCACGGGATGAAAATCCTGCTTCGATTTTGGTAGGAGGATTTTCAGCTCCTGAGCAGAATGAGACTTGTGCATGTTCTGCACTGGGCCTTCAAGGGTCTCCTGACCTGGGACTCCATCCACTTGAACAACACACACAAAACGCGACTGAAACCGTGAATATGATTTGTATTGGTGGAAAACACAATAAAATTTAAATTAAAAAAAACAACAACACAGACAAAATCACTTATCAACCACAACTGGGAATGGCAAGTTTGTGGTCATTGTGTGAAGCAGTTATGGGACATCTCATCTTGAGAGCCAGTCCTAATTGTCATCATAAATTGAAGGATTACCTGTAAAATAAGAAATGGTTAAATAAAACTATAATAAAGCCAAATAAGTTATTGCCCACATTATCAATTCTAGCATCTGAGCATTAGGAAAAGTTTATGTTTTCCCCAGTGTAAACACCCATCAGAAAATTCTGCTTTTTAATAAACAAACTTAAGGTTATTAGCCTAAAAAAGTGCTACAAGACACTTTATTTCTGGACAATGTGTTCTGAATGTGTAAATTTCCTCACGTCAGGGTAAGTATAATTTGTTTTTCCCAAACACCTGAGGTAAGAACTGAGATAAATGCTCTCACAGGTGTTGAAAGGCTATCAAGATGCCTTTCTTCCGAGGATTCAAATTTTCCCGCTGGGAGAGCTCCGGTGCAAGGATATGGACAACTGCTTGAAAGCTGGATCTTTTTTATTTTTCAGGAAGGAGAGAGATAGCGAGGAGGCTGCATTCCTGGGCTAGCTAGCTTCATATGGTAAGTCCCTGATTTTTATACCCTTTTCTCCTTTTGTGTGTGAGTTCTTCTGTTTGTATTTCTTAATTTTTTAAATCCTGTCAGGGGTTGTCTTTATTTCCACCGGAGGGTAAACTCCATGGGGTGCAGAAGGCAAACTTTGCGGGGTGGTTTGATTGTATTATTGGTTTCATCCTAATCTCTTTTAGCTTAATGGTTTTCTTATATTTGTTTTGTGGCAATCTCCTGTCTGTCTCCTTTGTAATATATTTTGTATCTTTTGTCTGTTTGTTTTGCTGATTTGGCATGTCTTGTGTTTGTAAGGGTTTTCTTTTCTTGTTTCCCTAGTTTTCTTAATTATTTGGGCTTTTTGTCTAAGGAGCTTCTTTAATACCTTTTATTTGATTCCTTTTCCTATGCAAGTTTGTTTTATGGCTGGCCTGATGTTCCCTTTGGGGTTTTCCTGCTTGGATGACACCACTGTCCTCGTGAAGTTCCCTTTCCACAATGGCTTTCAGAAAATTCAGTTTATGAGAGTTATAGGTCCTACCACAACCAAACCCACATAACTGCATTTATAACTATTCCATGCTCATTGAACAGAGGAGACCAACAGGTAAAGCAATAATTTTATTCAGCAACTATCTTTGGTTCTGTTTCTGCAGAAAGAGATACCAGCATTACAATAGTACTTACAATACACTACTTATAATGTGTCTATTTCTCATTGGTTGCACTTTTTTTGAATTTTTGCACAAAGGCACTTGAATAAATATTTTTATTAAGGTTCCTGATGAGAATTGCAAATAGAAACACATTTAAAAAATAAAGTAAAAACAAAACAAGATAAGATGTTGCAATTAGTGGTGGCTTCATCAGTGGACATTGATGTTGTTATTTGGCTGGGTAATGAAACATTTGCAAGAAAATAACAGATTTAGAGAACACCGAGAACACCATAGTTCAACCTGAGCTACAAATATTCCCTTCTATTGGTAAAATGCAAGGTGATGGATGGAGAAGTATGATCAAAGCCTGGTACCTTTGTACATGTGCGCAACATTGATGCATGTACAAAAGAGGTATGGCTTGATCATGCAGCTCTGATTGCCATTTTAATTTTTTAATACTTTTACCAGTGTCCTGTGGCTGCTACTGCTTAGTTGTAATATCTAATTATCACGAGCAGCCACCACTGACAGCATATCCACCATGAATCTCTTGAACCCTCTCTTTGAAATCTAACTTATTGGCTTTTCCATCATTTCATGTGAATCAAAGAAACATCGGGACTGGTCTTACAATTTTGGCAATAATTCACTATGATCATGCTTAGTGAGTACATAGTGTTGCAGCAGATCCTGTTTCCAAATCAGGACAAAAGACCACGAAGGGTAGGAGAATACAGATTTATTTGCGCAAAAGGTTCAGAGCATTAGCATGGCAAATTCTGAACCCCCAGCTATTCCTGAGGGGTTACTTTTATCAGCTCCCAGTCTCAGCGGACTACAAAAGTAGGAAGTAAGTCTAATTAGCCATTTTGCACAATTCAGCATATAAATACATATCTTATACCATCTATTATTTTCCATACCCACCCTTGCCACCCTTGCCATTTAGCTGTTTACAGGAACATATCTAGTTCATCGGTCATTATTCTTAGACTTAGATTCAGCAATTTTCTGGTTTTCACAATATCATATTAAGCAACTTCTATAATATTTGTTATATAAGCTAAGAAACTTCTGCTAATTATAAGAATACTTTTCTGGTAACTTTCCATTCTGCTTCAATAGGATATGAACAGAGACGAGATCAGCTCTTAGATCTACAAGTTTTCATACTGGCTCTTCCAAAGCTTCAACCTCCAATATTCTAACAACCCAGTGAGGAGTTGGACCAGGAAAGAGTGTGTGGAATTCTTATAAAAATAACAAAATGTTGAAATGGGAAGATCTCTTCACAGAAGAAGGAAAAATCCAATAATGACAGTAAGCAAGGAAAAGACATAAATGATTTTGCTCAATTGCAAGATGAGATAGAAATAATTTAACAATTCCAGTTCACTTCTTGTTTTGTTTTGTTTGAGCCCCCCCTCCCCCGCCCCAAGTTTCCTTATCTGATGCAATGAGGCCATCCCTGGTTCCCAAGGTCTGTGCTCTCACAAAATGGGTTCCTAAAATAGGGAATATATAAAACAATGGTGCAACAACAACAAAAACCTTGGGGAAAATCAATGTGCTGACAACATGAAAGAAACTAAAAATATTTGTGTTGTATTTATATTCTGGGATTATAGCCAAAGGAGTATTAAAAACAAATAGGGAAGTGGGGGGGGGGGGGGGAAACGGGACGGGACGACACTTTCCTTTCAAGATAAAAATGCTGATTTGGAGAGAAAGAGAGAAAGAAGGGTTGAAAAAGATGCCATTCTAATAAAAATATCTTCAGCCGTAGCTCATTTTCTTTCCAGAACAAGACATTCGCGGGAACATGATTAGAATTAATTAATCCTGATGTTGATAGAGTAAAAAACAAAAAGTAAAACAGGGCAACACAGATTCCTCAGCTATATTAGAGACAGTTTTGAATTTGGAGAGCCAGAAAAGAATAAGCAATGGAAAACATACTGAAAGAACTCAATGATAAATAATTATATATTTATAATTTATTATATTAATTTATTATATCCCTCTTCTTTTATTAGTTTTATTGTTTTTATATGACTTTTTATATTCTGTAAGCTGCCTTGAGTTGCCATGTGCAAATAGGCAGCAATATAAATTTCCTAATTAAATACAAAAATTCCCTAAATAATTAAATATTAAGAACTGTGGTAGTTTGGAATCTAGAAGGATAGCTTCTCCTTTTAATTTAATTTAATTTAATTTCAAGATGTTGAAATTAAGGTGCCAAAATCTCCTCAGAGTAAATTCAAATGTTGCCTTAGCATGGAGACTCTGACAGCTACATAAAAAGAAGAAAAAAATCAACCTTTTTCCTACAAAATTTAATTCAATTTGCTACTTTCTGAAAAAATCTGGGAAACAAAGTGAGATTTCTTTCTCCTTTACATAAGTAATTCACAGAATTTCAAATCCTAAACTGGACTGAATGTAACCAATTATTCTGGCCTGTCTTGGTTTATTTTATTTTATTTTTTGTTTTACTTTATCAATCAAGTAGCACTCAAACATCTCTGGATTTATACTATTTTAACCTCTGAATGGACATTTGTCAAAAATGTGGTTTTCTATTCCACCTTTGTCATTTTATTCTCAGACAGCCTGACAACATTTTAATTCACTTTCAGAGGGTTGTGGCAGGTTAATCTCAATAGCTTGAATTAAATTAAATTGATAAAATAAGACATACTTGTAGATTGTAGAAAGCCAAAGTGCTTAAGGCTTAACACAAAAAGCATGAGAATGTATTTCATTTTTTTTATGGGACATGTTCAAGGCTTACTTTCTTAATGCAAATAGCAGAATAAGCTCCTGCTACCTTTCCTTTCCATTACATACTTTCTTGACACCCTGAAGTCTCTCTGACAGCCATATTTTTTTGTCTGAAAAAGTCCATTAGGAGGAGTGCCTTCATGAAGACTTCCAGTGGATCTCTTGGAAATCTGGGAAGCTAAGGAAATCACAGATCACTAAAGAGTGGATTGTACACTCAAGGTGAAAATATTCACAGATATGCCACCATTGTCTCATTAATGAAGAGTGTTGCTGTTAGAATATAATCAAAGATTTATTCTAATCTAAAAAAATAATAACAGAATTATCTTTTCATTTACAAAATGGAATGAAAACCAGCTGAGGAAATGTGTGAAAACAATGTTTGCCAGCATTAAAATAAATCAGAAAATTATACAATAGGAAAAAATACTATCTCCAATCAACAATAATGTCAAGATGATTTCTTTCCTTCCTTCCTTCCCTCCCTCCCTCCCTCCCTCTTTCCATTACTGTCTGTTCATAGTTATAATGGAAGTATTGCCATCAATTCAAGGACATCCATGGAGGTGCGAGGTAGTAATCAAGCAAACAAGCTGGATTTGTACAATATGCTCAGCACACACAAAAAAACCTACCAATAAGGGTAACAACACTAACAAGCTTGGAATATTATAGCAATGTCACAATGGCTTTAATTGATCTGCCGAAGTGGGTTGTATGAATACAGCTATTTTCTGTGCTTCCAATGCTCCCAAATTACTTACTTGGGTCTTTCAAAAGTTAAGGAAGCACAAAAATGTAATCCTGGGCAGGAGCAACAGCAGTTCTGTTCTGAATGAATAAGCATTATCCTCTAAGATCAGAAAGCAATATCAGAAAATCCTTTCCACAACACCTGTACAAACTCTTTCTTCTTGCTCACAGTCTGTCAGGTTATTCTAGCATGCACCTAAGCCTGGACTTTAAACAATTTTCTTCCCAATCTGTCATTCCTGTGCATGGTGAAAGGACAGTTTTCTAGAATCAATTTATTGCTTGACATCAGATTCTCCAAAACTTCTGAGCTTGAGTTGGTGTCTTTCAGAGTTTTGGTGCTGAGGGTCTTCAATCTTCTTGCCTTTGGTAGTTGTGGTGGACTCTAGACTAACCTGAGAATTCATACCCATCATACCTCTCCACCATCATTTATTATTTATTTATTTATTAAACAAATGTATACAGCCACCCAGCTCAAACATAGGTTACTCTGGGTGGCTTACAAAATGTAAACACAAAACAAAATAAAATCCACCATGTAGTAAAATCCATTAAAAAAAAAAACCCACCCCCTTCACACATACAGCAACAACACAATCAAATCAACCACTTGAACAGCTTCATCTCCATTTGTGGTCCCCAGACTTGTTGACAAAGACACGTTTGTTCTTTTATTTGCACTGAGGTAGCATGGAGGCTCACTCTGACCTGGACAGGTAGTTCACTGGGAGTATGCTGGCTGTACACAAAAATTGAAATCCCCACAATAATTTTCTGACAATAATGATATGAACCAGCAATCCTCTTTGATTTCTCTGACTGTAGAAAAAGCTGCTTCTGAGATAAGGCTTGCTGTTGGCATTCCAGAAAGCCCTAAAGACTTCCTTTTTAAATGGGCTTTTAAATCTGAGCTGCTATTATGCCATTTTCTACTCTGTCCCATAGGTCTGAATATGTTGTGCTTCGTCATGAATGAAGGTTATTTTACATTTTACTCTTAATTGCATGATCTGTTGATTAGGTTGAAATACCAAAGGTGGAATACCAAAACAACAACAGTCCTAGCTATTATATCCTCCTACCTTGACAGATTCTTGCATTCATTTCTCAGCCTTGGATGTGGAAGAAATCTACAAACTGTGTTTTAATAAGTGGTGGTTTGCTTTCATGTTCTTGGTTCCCAGTCTTGGCTTCAAGAGTTCCCTTCCATGCCATTTCAATATGTAGCCCTAAACCAACATTTTTCAAATTAGACCATCAAGTGTGAGAAATCAGGAAATCCAGTCAGTTCAAATGAATACTGTATATCAGGGGTCCCCAACCACTGGGCCCCGGGTACTGGTCCGTGGATCATTTTCTACGGGGCTTCCGGTTTGCTGGGCACCACCATCTTGTTTCAACAGACATGATATTCTTCGGAATTCTGATTTTTGGGGGGAATCAGCCCCCCCTTCCCCCCCTTTCTTCTCCTCCTTCCCCTCCCCTTGGAAGCCCCCTGAGTCAGGAGTTGCTTCTGCCTGGTGTGGCTCCACGTGGCTCCAGTCCCGCATTGCCTCAGGAAGGGAAAGGCAAAAAGGAAGAGCTGCGGCTGCGCTTTGCAAAGAGGACTGGCGAAGGCAAAATGGTTTTGCGAAGGATTCCTGGCCGCCCAGATGTAAATAAACAGGTTTTGTCCTGGAAGCCCATTTTCATGAGTTTAAAAGGCTCATGTAATAATATGCCTTTCTCTCTCTCCCCCCCACCCCCCCAACGGGGCACGCTTCAATGACTCCTCAGGCCACTCTCGCTCTTTCAACAGTGTGAGGCGGGAGTCAGTTGCAGGAAAAACCAAGCCAAGGAGCAGGGCCCCATTCGCAACCGCAAGGCTAGTGGCGGGCGGAGTGGGGTGGGGAAGAAGACTATTATTCCTGTTACTCTCGCATTGTAGGGATAGTGAGTGGGTGTTTGAGTGGGTATTCTGTGTGTGGGCATGCGCGCGCGCTGATGCCGGGCGAGAGCTGCCTTTGGGGTTATAGAGCCACCGCCTCTCGCCGAACTACCCGCACCAGACGCAAAAAAGTTCTCCGTGGGGAGGAAAGTGGACCCACGGCACACCCCGGGTCTCTTCTCCCCCCCTCCCCCCCAGCTGTCAGGTGCCTGCGCGATCAACCCGGAGGAGCCGTGCCGCCTTTAGCCTGCAGCTCGGAGGATCTCATGCGGGGGGGGTGAGGAAGAGCCCGAAAACACCAGCTGAGGCTTCCGTGCAGGGAGGGGTTGCTGGGGAAGACCTGGAGGGGAGGTGGGGGGGGGGAGAGGAAATGCCTTGTCATGTGTGCTGATGCCGGTACTGGGCCACAGATCATTTTGTGATGCCGGTACCGGACCGGGGCACAAAAAAGGTTGGGGGCCACTGCTGTATATAATATTGGTTTTTTGCAAGCTTAAGGTCTCTGCAAGAATCAGAACCACTAACAGTCAAAGCAAATTGGTGGCAGATAAGAGTCAGTGGAATTCAAGATGATCTGGACTTAGATATCTTGTGGACACAAAGAGACTTGACACTGATGATGCATTTGACCCTCTCCCTTAGGTTCAGCCTGGTCATCTCCTACATAGACAATCTTAAGATGTCAGCATGCTGGTTGGGGAATTCTGGGAGCTAAAGTCCATACATGGTAAAGTTGAAAAGTTTGTAAAACAGTGGCTTAAACCGACATACTTTTCGCTTACATCTCTTTCCTCCACCCCACTCCTATTATCTGCATCCCACCCCTCATAAAACTGCTGAATCTGGGCTTTAGAAAGACCAGAATCTTGTTGAGGGATCTTTCTTTAGC
Source organism: Pseudonaja textilis (assembly GCF_900518735.1). The sequence goes on from NW_020769318.1 coordinate 15,746,835, forward strand.
ACTGTAAAATAACTTTTTAAATATATATAGTATTATACAGCATACCCCCAGTGAACTACCTCTCCAGGTCAACGTATATTTATTTATTTATTTGTTTGTTTGTTTGTTTGTTTGTTTATTTATTTTTACTTTCAGCACAGCAAAAGCCAACTGCCTTTCATTAGTAAAAGTTCCACGTTAAGGAAACCTGGGTTTACAATGTGAGTTAAGGGATGTCTTTGTGGAGAACAATAGTTATCTGTCCTGGAAGGCCACTTGTGACAAGTTGCTCATTCCTTTTTAAAAGAACCAAATATGTTTTTTCTTCGATGGAGCCAAAGCCTTTTTTTAACTCAGGATCAAATCATCAGGGAGCACAGGAGGTGGAAAGAGTGCATATATCTGCCATGATGGCTCCCTTGTGGGATGGAGAACCAATCACATGTAATTTACTGAACAAATTCTTGTCCTTCGCTTCTTGTCCTTGTGTAATTCACGCTCTGCTGCTCTGTTGGCTGAAGAGAATGTGAAATACATAAATTGTACCCTGAAAACCATGAACTAAGGCACTACATCCTAGTATAGTATAAATAAATGCCCACAAAGGAGCGTTGTATAAGCGACTGTGATAAAAATGTGAGAGGATCCATATTGCTTTGGAGAATTTGGTGCCTTATAAATTGGAATGTTTCCTTGTTGGGGGTGATTGTCCTGCTCTAGAAGGTTCCATCCATCATTGACCAGATTGGGTTTAAATAGGAAAACATATATTGGAGTTCCACATCCATGCTACTCATGCCATTTGGGTTTAAATGATAGTCAGTGTCATTCTATCTCTGCTAAAGATGCAAGGCTGAGAAAAAGCCTTAGAATTAGACATTCATTACAGGTGAACTAAACAACACAACAGGTGTCACCGGTGCCTGAAGAAATAATCACACAATACTCTTCAGTATAATATAGTGCTGTTCAGTGGTCTTGAAAAATCTTCCTCAGTGGTTCTATTTCAAAGGCAACCCCAAGGTCTATGATGGTTTTGTAGCATTGATACAATTCAGATCCACATGATTCTATTTTTCTTCCAACATCTTAGGTCAGAGTTTCTCAACTTTGGTCATTTTAAGACCTGTAGACTTCAACTCCCAGAATTCCTCAACCTGCTATCCTGGCTGGAGAATTCTGGGAATTGAAATCCACAGGTCTTAAAGTGGCCAAGATTGAGAAACACTGTTACATCGTCTAGATATGCAGCAGGACATTAATAACATTAAAGCACTGCATCAGTATACTGAAAACATTTTTTTTTAAAGTGGTTTAATGCTGAGGATCAGGAATGGGCTATAACTTAGTCCTAGCTAATATGATGGTATTTATCATGACCTGAAGAATATGTTATATTCCTCCTGAAGAAAAGGAAAGAAAAGGAGACAATGAAATAACAATAAAACACAGAACATTCCTTTTTTACAACCATTTCTCCTCTCATTTATCTTTCTAGGCAGTTTGTGTATTTTTTCAGTATGTGCTCTTTTAATATATGCATTGTTGTGCACAATTTTTTACAATATAGTTTTCTTTTAATTGAAATTACACTGCAAAATTCTGGACTAGTAAGGGCTAATATCTATGTCCTGGTTTGGAATTTTGGAGGAAAACATTAATTGTATTAGTTTGTATTAAAATGCAAAATGAATACATTTTCCATTGGTCTCAATTTTTTTATTAATCAAATACATAATCATAAATACAGTCTATTTATTTTAATCTGTCTAACTTGGGAGCCATCAACTACCAATGTAAGCTACTGAAAACTAAAAACAAGAAATGTCAATTTCCATCAAATATTCATTGGTTTCTTGGGTTTTATTCAGCTTGGATGGTCTTTAAATAAACAAGCTTGCCTTAATACTTTTTCATTCCTTTGTGAAATTGTTCTATTAACAATAAGAGCTTGATTAACCGTGCATTGTGCTAAATCAGTTTCTTGGTGATGTTCTTCAAATGGGTTGGGACTACACCTCATAGGATTCCAACAGCTCAAAGAGAGCTATGATAAATATTCTAAAACATTTAGCTTTCTCTTTCTTTCTTTCTTTCTTTCTTTCTTTCTTTCTTTCTTTCTTTCTTTCTTTCTTTCTTTCTTCCTTCCTTCCTTCCTTCCTTCCTTCCTTCCTTCCTTCCTTCCTCCTTCCTTCCTTCCTTCCTTCCTTCCTTTTTTTTGCAATGTGCAAATTTATGAGGTTGAGTACTGAGATTAAAACAAAGAAAAATGGAGGTCACTGTTAATGATAATCTAGGGAAAACGTCATTGAAATACATGCATATTGTAGCAATAGTAGGAGGCACTTTCCAACAAGTATTAAATCAATGGGTAAGGTAACATTTTGAGATACAACTAAGTAGAGATTTCAGAATCTCAAAAGTACTCCTTTATAATTTTGACTGACAATATAAGTTTGTTGCTGATGATAAATAATATTGTTGCAATTTTATTGCTATTTTAAACTATTCCATTCTTCAGCTACAATATTTTACAGAGAATGATGTATAATTCAGCAAATTAGTTTTGCTATCAGTTCCTTAGAAATATGATAGTTTCTTAGAAATATGTAGAGGATCAATTCTCTTCTGTTCTTCTTTCAAGACCTCCATTGCCATTTCCAATTTCCATTCATTTTTTAATTTTGCCTAGAATATCAGTTGTATGCCATTCTATTTAATGGAAATAACATTTCAAAGCTAAAGCAAGCAATTCTAGATACAAATGACTAGTGCAGGGATTCATTTTTCTTAGATCCAATGATGTAGGCAGTCAAAGGCTGCAATGTTATTTTCATGACATTTAAAAATTAAAATGAAAAAACTTCCAAGAACATTTTATGATACTGGAGAGACAGAAGAGAGTGGAACGCCTCCATAAGAGCTAATAAAGCTGCGACAATATGATTTTGAAACAAAATGTTGTAATTAGGTTGAGATATAGGCATTTTATTTGCACTTGGACCCTTCTCTGATTTTCAGAGGATATTAACATGAAAAGAAAGAGTGGATATCATTATATCTCAAAAATACTTTTCAAACATTACCATTTAGATTTATTTTTTTGGATGAACCAATCTGATTCATTTTACTTTGGAAATATTGAAAACAGAAAAGGGACCAATTTAATTTTCAGTTGGAAACAAAGATCAAATTCATAGGTACTTCTTATTTAAAAGTGGTGCTGAAGATTGAATTCAGTGGCTGCATTTGGAAGAGAACCATTACTTAAATAAATTTCAGTCCTGGTATTTTTCTCTTCTATGATTTTTGGTTAATTTTAATTAATGCTAACCATAGTTTGTCTAATCAGATGAAGCAATAAACTTATAAGCCTTGGTTGTTTAACACATCATTAAGAGAATGTGTAAAGAATACCTATGGTGACATTAAAGGTATATTTGTTAGAAAAGTGAATGAATGTGTACTTCTGCATACAGATAAAGTCATTTTGTTGACTAAAATAACAACACCAACAAATATTACATGAAGTGTCAGAACGATGAGCAGGCTAACATTTGGAAAAAGGAAGGACATTTTTTTGTATAGTCAAGAACAGTTTTTTTAAATAAATCCTGCCGAAATGTATCTCAAAAGGGCATTTAAATGATTAATCAGATCAAACAGGTTACTGTGTGCTAAACTTGTTCTAGTGTCCCATATTATTGTTAGATCTTCCTTGTGTATATTGAGGAGGTTTGGAATATCATAGAATATCACAAACATATCATTGTGACACAGTAATGATGCAGCCCTTAACTGACTCTGTTTTAGAGTCTGATAGCATCTGTAATTATAGCATGTGATTAAAGAATTTAATTTTGAATGGTTGTTTGAATTCTCTTATTCTCTTATTCTCTATCCTGTGCCTTGTAAGGGAGACTCTTGTATATTTAAATTGGTGGGACAAAGATTTCGGGTGAAATTCTTCTGCCAACTTTTGTGTATTGTTCAGAACATTTTCTGGTTCTTCATCTGCTTTGTTGATAAAGCATGTTGAACTTGCTTTGTCCAATTGCTTCAGCACTCCAGTGTCAGGCCCCAGCATAAAAATGACACACAGAGATCCAATCAAGTCCAATCCTTTATTTGCTTACACCAAATGGACAGAATCTTGTTAAACTAAAGCTATCACCTTCTAACTTATTGTGGTGACACAGTGGTTAGAATGCAGTGTTTTTTTTTATTCAAAGTGTTTTTATTTTTATTTTTTACACCTCTCTTCACGTGAGCAACGTGATTCCAGATTACAATGTTTATACATAGTCATGGTTACATTTTCAACTTTCTTAATTAATATCATCTCAAATTATTATCCATTCAGATAAATTTCCCTTTCATATTTCAATTCATTAATTCAACATCAAAATCATTTCATCCTCACATATATTTTCAATTCTTTATCCCCTATTATTTCCATTTTCCACCAATTTTATGTTACATTATGTATTGTTATCATCTATAACTTTCTCAAGACCAATATACAATTAGAATGCAGTATTGCAGGCTCATTCTTCCCACTGCCAGGAGTTTGACTTCCAAAGTTGCTTTTTCAAGAGGCAACTGGACTTTTTTTGTTTTTTGTTTGAAGATGTTATCCAAGAAGCTTCTTCAGCTATGACTGGATGGTGGGGAATGGAAGGATTTATATTCCTTGCAGGCAGCTGGCCATTTGCACTCTTTTAGAGACTCATTGAATGCAAATGGCCAGCTGCTTGCAAGGAATATAAATCCTTCCATTCCCTACCATCCGATCAGAGCTGAAGAAGCTTCTTGGATGAGAAGTGAAATGTCTTCAAAGAAAAAAAAGAAAGTCCAGTTGCCTCTTGAAAAAGCACTTTTGGGACAAGCATGTCTTGGATGACTGAGAATCTCCATAGACATCAAGGTTGACTCAGTCTTCCATCCTTCTTAAGGTTGGTAAAATGAGGACCCAGATTGTTGGGCATGATTTGCTGACATTGTAAATCACTCAGAAAGTATTGTATAGCATATACATATACATCTAAGTGCTATTACTATTGCTAAAGATATTCTATGGTGTGACTGTCCTGAACCTCTTCCTCTCCCCTTTCCAGTTCAAAACTATGCAGTTTCTTAATCTGGCCTCTCTCTGAGAAAATCCTGTGTTGCCAAAACTCATCCCCCTCACTCTTTTTTTAGGTGCACATTCCATTATATCCAACTATCTCAAGGTCAACCTCTTGAAATTTCATTCTTATTATATTCATTTCAAATCAATGGCCACGCTACAACACTAAGCCATATAGAAATTGGAAGTTATGCATGTTGCTAGTGATTCCATTTCTTTCTGTTACTTCTCTCATATAGAATTCCTGTCAGTGGGGTACAGTGGAAATTATAGTATCCTCTATCTTCTCACTTTGGTGTTTGGCAGGCTTTCTCACCTCCGCTTAACTCTCCCATCAGTATGTTATTTAGTGGTTTCCGTATTAGTGAGGATGTGCCCACATGGTTCTTCAGAACTTGCTGTTGATGAATTGGTGCAGAGAAAAAAAAATGCTTTGAATTACATTTTTTAAAATCCACAGGCTCACTAGAAACTAGGGCAGCAACACTGGCCACCAAATTCAATGAATAAGATAATTAAATGGGACACAAGGATATCTCCCCCTCCCAAATAAAAAAGCTCCAAGAAGTTAATGTTTTAATTCTTAAATCTGTGTTGTATTCTTCTCCTCCTTCCTTTAATGTTGCCACCCATATTATAGCTCTAACCTCTTATGTCAGCTACTGTGATTCCTGTATCTTCAAGCTTTTTAAGAAGTCTGTCAAGCCAGTTCCTGTAGTATCATCAACATCAATAAAGTTTAGAAAAGGCTCTCTGACAGTCACCACGGCAGAGACATTTTCAACAGCTTTCTTGGCAACACAATGCACACCATTAGTTATTTGTTCCATATGGCTAATTAAGAATGCAGTTCAGAATAACAGAATATTACATTGTGGGCTTCATATATGCCTGGTCCTGAAGCTCTTATCCCCACCATAAGTCCCACAATCTTGTCAAGGTAGTGTCTCACTAAGAGACAGTAATGAAGGTCAACAATAATATTGCATTTCTTCCATGCAGACAATAGATTAATAAAATGAGGCAGCATGTTACAAGTAATGAGAATGTAGGAACCACTAGAAAAGTGCCTACATAGTTCCCTCATGCAGGAGAATTTCCAGTTCAAAGATGGGCAGCAATTATATTGAGAATGTAAACTAAGGCTTTTTCATAAGGGGGTAAGGAAAAAACATTCCTACATTAAGACAAATCACTGGCCTACTTGTCCAATGTGGTCCTATGAATCTTTCAGGCATTGATAGATGGATCCTCTAGCATGAATTTAGTTCTCCTTTTAGAACCATCTATACCAATGCAATGAGTTATATCAGTTCCAGTAGTGGATGAATATTGATAACCCTAATTCAAAGTCAGGGCAACACAATTCCTATGTTCCATTCACTAAAAAGAAAAGAAGAAGAAAAGAAGAAGAAGAAGCAAGCTAGAAAAAAAGAAAGAAAGAAAGCTAGCTATCATCCATCTATCCTTGGTTGTGCAGTGGTTAGAATGAAGTATTGCAGTCTAACTCTGCCCACACACTGGAGTTCGATCCTGAGAGGCTCAAGGTTGACTCAGTTTTCCATCCTTCCAAGATCAGTAAAACAAGGACCCAGATTCTTGGGGACAATATGTTGGTGCTGTAAACTGCCCAGAGAGTGTTGCAAAACACTGTGGGGATATGTTATTGTTAATGATATTGCCATCTCTCTCTCCTAAACAAAAATAAAAATCATACAGAAATAAAAATGATACAACTTATGGGTAATTGTGTTTTAAAAAGCAGAATTTAGCAAAGAAACATATATGTATTTTTTACATATTAGAATGAAATATCTACATTAGGAAAAATGCAAATGGCATCTTTTGCCAATTTTTTAAACATTTTCTTTTCAAACTATCTTGGAATACTAGAAAAAAAAAAGGATGAGGGTTAATTTATTCCTGTCTAACATGATCTGCTTCCAGCTCTGAATTTGTTATTTTTTTTATCATTGTTTTTGGGATGACAGAGCTGGCATAACATCTTCTAATCAGAGATGCTTCGTTGATTCTAGTGTAATGACCTGCTCCAGAAGGGTTAGAAGGGAGTGTATGTGTATGTGTGTGCATGGCTGTCAAAACACCAAAAACAGGTCAAGTATCCCTGGGGAGGCCAGTCATAAATTAGAACACTTGCTAAACAACCAGCCAGTAAGTGAGGACCACTTGTTTGCCCGTCACCCAGTCACATGACCACCAAATCACACCACCCCGGTCATGTGACCAGCAAGCCACAGCCAGACAGCAAGCTACGCCACCCAGTCACATGATCAGCAAGCCACACCCTCAAATTAGGCCTTGCCCACAGAAATTTGAATCCCACCCCTGGGTGGGGGGCACCGAGGATAAGTTTGTAGCACCAAGGGGGCAGTGAACTGAAAAAGTTGGGAACCACTGATCTAGAACTTTGTTTGAAGCTGTTTCCCCCACACATACTCTTTAATTGCTGCAACTGCTTTCAAACTGTTGTTTGTTTCCATTCCAGCATGAAGGGATAGAGTAAAGCAGGCTGGGTGTAAGTAACAGGGCTAACACTGTGATAGTGCCTGCGCTCTGTAAAGGCAGAAGCAGTGGTGAGATTCAACCAGTGTAACAATCGGTTCAGTGATGAGATTAGTTTCCAATGCATTGTTTCTTGTGCTGAGGTGCTTCGCTTAGCAACTGTGGTGATTTGCTTAATGGATGCCATAAAAATTTTAAAACCAAGTCCAACTTGACTTACAACCACAATTATTTACGAAAGAAATATACCTCCAATTGTGGATCGTGGGTTGAGTATTACCTGTATCTTGATCTGTGATGTATTAATTTTCAAATCTGTATTTCTTGTTGAGTTATAGCATTATCTAATATCCCTGCAAATAATACTACTTCTTAGCCAACAACACAGCATCATGTGTTCACATCCCTAACAATGTACTACAATATCTGTTTATAACACATTAATCTTTTAATACATAAAAAGCAAAGTGACATCATACATTCTTATGTTACTTTCTAATCAGAGCTGAACCAGTAGCTAAATATTCTTGTTATTCTCATGCAAGTATCCATAAAATACTTGTCTTATCATTTTTTCGGCAACCAACCTTAAATTCTACATTAATGCCAAGCATGAACTAATCCATCTGTAGCTTTTGCATTCATTTTTTGCTATCTTTTCCTTTCTACAAGGGCTCAATAACAGCATTCTTCAAATCTTTGAGCACTGATATTCAGCATTCAAATGCATTGAACAACTCATACAGCCACTTTATAACAAAATCCCATGCATATTTAAACATTTTTCTAGTGACACCAGGTTCACCTGACTTTTTACAGTATTGAGTATTTGCAGTGGCCCCTGATCTTTGGATCATTCTTCTTTAGGGGATTAAAAGGCCCCCCACTGACTATGTTCCTGTGCCTGGGGAGCTGAATGCTTAAGGGCCCCATTTCCCAGCTGTATTGCCAATGGGTCAAATATGTTGCTCCTATGTATGTTTAATGTGGAGTATTTTTATTGCTTTAAAAAGTTTCAGCATTTTTAATTGTAATATATTTTTCTGAATTCTAAACAATCCAGAGTCATTGACTGAGATGGGCAGCTATAGAAATTGAGTAAATAAACAGACAAACAAATGAATAGTTTCATCCCTTTCTAAAGATGCAATATCACCCTAGTTTCATCACTTTCATTTTCAATTCCATTCAGTCTGCTTCACTACCTTTGGTTCTGTTTGCCCATTGCCAAACATTTTTTAAAATTTCCATCAAAGTCACTGGATTTTCTCTATTTTGTTCAGTCTTAACCTTTTCTTGCCTTTTTTGATTACCATTTTTTTTGTAGAAATCATTGTCTTATATGCATTGTTTTCATATCTACAGCTTCTGTTACTTTATCATTTAATTAATTATTCTTCTTCAAAATTGCCACTAGCATAATTTCACAGATATCTGTAGCAGTCTTTTTGCTTTGTTTCAAGTCATTTTAACATTATCTTGCTTAGTCTTTAGAGATTAATCCACCTTCTAACATATTTTCATTACAGCCTCACCCATTCTCATTCTCCCATTGTTCTGCATCTACTTCACTGTCTTCACTGTTCTCCACAAGAGCTACTTATGAACTATTAAAAATAGCTTGTTTCAAATTGGAATCTCATTAGTCTTGTAATTGTTTTCATCTTCATCTTTCATTCAATTCAATATTATTATGACCCATAATGACTTGAGCAAATAAAATGAGATAAAAATAATAAAAAATAAAAACTAGTATATATAGCAATCCATCTTATTTTCTGCTATGGATCTCCTGCTGGAATCTTGATGCTAAATTATATGTTGCTGGAAAGATTTATCAGCAAGCAGGAGACCAACACAGAAATTGATTGATCAGAGATTACTACTAAAAAAGAAGAAATAAGATCATGGCACAATGCCCTATAAAACCGCAGTATAAATATATTAAGAAAATCTGTTCTATCTTTGTATGCCACAATGAGCCATAGGAAGTTTGCATTATCTATAATGCAAACCATACTGAATGAGGGCATTGAGGCAAGCATTAGCCACTGGGAGTTTGGGTGAGTCAATGAATAAAAATAGGGAGTTATATGATTAATTGTTTTGGGGATCATCCAAAAGTGTACAAATTATACTGAAACTTGGTTTTCTTTCTTTTTATAACATTTTTTTTAGTTTATGTTGTAACATACAAAGAAAATACAAAAGCAAACTGTAGGAAAAACAGGGAAGGGAAAACGGAAGGGGGAAGTGAGGTAAAGAAAGTGTGTGTGTGGGGGGGGAAGAAATATAAGGTATTGACTTCCAACTCCTTTTGGTGCAGTAGAATAAGGCAGTAACATCAAACCTCAACTTTTTATTTTTACATAATAGTTTAAACTAGCAATTTCTATAACAACAAATCTATCATACTTCGTGGTGTGACTGGAACAATCTGGAACTGAACACACTCAAAACCATAGAAATAGTGGTAGACTTTAGGAGAAACCCTCCTATACTACCACCTCTTACAATACTAGACAATGTAATATCAACAGTAGAGACCTTCAATATTTCTAGGTTCTACTATATCACATGACCTAAAATGGACACCTAACATCAAAAACATCATCAAAAAAGCACAACAAAGAATGTTCTTTCTGTGCCAACTCGGAAAGCTCAAACTGCCCAAGGAGCTGCTGATACAGTTCTACAGAGGAATTATTGAGTCTATCATCTGCACCTCTATAACTGTCTGGTTTGGTTCTGCAACCCGACAAGACAGACACAGACTTCAGAGAGTAATTAGGACTGCAGATAAAACAATTACTACCAACCTGCCTTCCACTGAGGACCTGTATACTGCATGAGTCAAAGAGAGGGCTGTGAAAATATTTACAGACCCCTCACATCCTGGACATAAACTCTTTCAACTCCTACCCTCAAAACAATGCTATAAAGCACTGCACATCAGAACAACCAGACGCAAGAACAGTTTTTTCCCGAAAGCCATCACTCTGCTAAACAAATAATTCCCTCAAAACTACAAACTATTTACTAAGTCTGCATTACTATTACTATTAATCCTCCCATCCTTCCTTTCACCCTTCTCCTCCCACTTATGACTGTAAGCTTGTTGTTTGCATCCTTATGATTTATATTGACTGTTTCCTAGTATGATTTGATTGCTTATTGTACCCTATGACTATTATTAAGTGTTGTACCTTATTATTCTTGACGAATGTATCTTTTCTTTTATGTACACTGAGAGCATTTGCACCAAGACAAATTCCTTATATGTCCAATCACAGTTGGCCAATAAAGAATTCTATTCTGTTCTGTTCTGTTCTGTTCTATCAAATCAGTAAAACGCCAAATCAAGGTTTCATATTTTTTTCCACCTCAAGCACAAAGTACAGAAGCAGTTTCCAGGTAGAAATAGAAGTATCTGTTTGGTTTTTCTTTGATTAAAGCAGTCTATTTAACCATCTCTGCTAACTAACCCCATCAATTTTTTCAGCCATTGGTCCATTGTGAGGATCGAAATGTCCTTCCATTTCTCTGAGTAGAGTAGTCTTGAGGGCAAGAAACTTGATTTTCAAGTAGTTGTTGGGTTTTTGCCTGAGACCAGATAAAATTACATAAGATAATTTGCTGAAGTCACTGTTCGAAATAAACAAGAGGTTTTTTTTCTGAGCAGTAGTTCATTAAACAAAATCATCTGTTTCATTCAAGGGTCTCCAAATGGGCCAAACTCTTTCCTTTATTCCCATTCATTCATTTATGTTTTCCTCTGGATTGCATTCATTCAGACTGTATAATATTCTATATTGTATGATAAAATCATCTTCTATACCAGGGTCTCTAGCCTTGGCAACTTAAAGACTTGTGGACTTGAACTCTTGGAATTCTAGGAGTTGAAGTCGTTAAATTGCCAAGATTGGAGATTCCTGTCCTTTACCAGCTAGGTTCTTTAATTTAGAGACAAACTTGCAAGCCAGCATCTTATAATATTCATTTTACACCAATTTGGCTGTACCAGCACTGCTTCTACTTAACAAAGAACTTTCTGCATAGTTTTGACTTTGTCCTTGGTACTTCTATAGCCTCACAAATCACCTCCATTGACTTCATTTCCTTGCAGAGCCAGCATCTATACATTTGCCTCTTGGGCTTAAGGATTCATGGCCAGATTCCTGCTGCATCTAACTCCCTTCTTGTTAGAGCTATGAGCAGTGAATTCTTTGTTCCTCTGCTCCTATGGGAGGCACTATGCTCAAAAGGAAACTTCTGAGCAATATACTGCCATCCTCATTAAAGCAACCAGGACAGGAGTGACTTATATTGCTCATTGAAAGAAAAAGTGGTTTCAAAACAAGATGTTCTTAGTGGAGTATGTGATTGAGGAATATATAAGGAACCTAGGTAAAAAGGACCATTTGTTTAGTGACTCTTTGAAGTTGCAACAAGACAGAAAAATGTGTTTTTCACACTTATGACTGTTGCGGTAGTCCCATGGTCATGTGATCAAAATTAGGATGCTTGGGGGGCGGAGCTAGCATCGTGACGATATGGCATGCGATCTTGGAGGTCTGAGATCGCTGCCGATATCTTTGCTCCTGGATGGTCCAAGTGGATCCGTCCCGAAGAGATGGTGAATGTAAAGAGTGCCTCCTGTTGCAAAGTCCCTGGTAGATCCAGGAGAAGCTCTTTTTGCCAGCAGCAAAGAGGCAGCCATTAAACCTGCTGAAGTTGGGACAGCTCCAAAATGAAAGGGAATGAAAACGAAAGTGTGCTGGTTTGGTGAGAACTTTATTTAAAAATTTGAGAGGACACCCTAAGGGAAAGAAAGAATCTGTAAAAGTTTTTTGACAGAAGTGAATAAGTGGCGATTTTAAACAGGAATGTCAAAGTAATATTTTTAATTTTTTTTCTTATTGCTGATGATCCTATATTTTGAAATTGGACTGGTTTTTTCCTTTTTTTTTTAATCTACTCTTTTCTTTTCCCTTTTTGATTTTATAATATATTAAGCCAGAGACTCCCCTTTAGCCTTTTTTTAAAATAATATTTTCTTCCTTTTTAAACTAATTCTTATTATACTCTGCCGGAAAAGGAGGGGGAAAGTGAAAGCTAAAGAAACTTTGTAACACTGCCAACTAGAGGCTTGGAAATACTCTATTTTTCCTTTGACCAGACAAAGCTGAGAAAGAATTGAGACTTTTTTTCAAGGACACTGCCTGTTTGATAAGATAGAGGGAAGAGCATGGGAGAGTATTATTGCAGGTGCTCTTCTGGGTTTCTATCAACAGCTGGAGTCTGGTGTTGAAACCTAGGGGAAAAACGTGATAAGTTTTTGAAGAAGAGAGTTATAATAAGAGCCTTGGATAATTAAACAAAGTGCAGTGTGCTCTTTTTACTTTTTCTAAGTTGTACTATCCCTCCTCATTAGCTTTATTTTATTTCATTTTATCTTTTTTTTTTTTTGCAATAGCTATTTGGATCTTTGGCTTTGTTGGAGCTTGTCTTTGTTTTTCTTTTTTTTTCGCTTTGGAAGTCCAATCGCTACCCTTGCTTTTTATTTTAAAGGAATACCTTTAGTATTAATGTTTCCTTTTTTTAAAGGGAATAGCCTTTTTTTCTCCTGTCCTGGTATTTTTGTTTTTTCATCTACCTTTCTGGTTTATTTTTATGTACTCTTTTCTATTTGAGACCTCTCAATTGGATTAAGGTTTTGAAGAACCTGAAGAATTTTTCCTTTCCTTTTTTTTTTTTTCAAGCCTTTTTCTTCATCTAACCACTGATTGGATTAAGGTATACAAGAATCTGAAGAAATTTTTTCCTCCCTTTTTTCTTCTTCTTTTTTTTATCATTACTATTTGGCTTCTTTTTTTTTACTATTTTTATTTCGAACTTCAATTGGTTATTTCACAATTGGATTAAGGTTTAGAAGAACCTGAAGATTTTGAATTGCTTAAAATGAGTAGGAAACTAACAGCGCATGGTTCTTCAACTTCTACTTCCTCCTCTCCACCATCTGGAGGACAATGTTCAATACAGACAATGTTAAAGCAAGAAAAAGAACAAGAAAAAGTGACTCTGCAGATGATTATGCAAGGAATTCAAAATAGTCAAGCAAGATCAGAGAATATTGAAAAGAGAATAGAGAACATTGAACAAAGAACAGAGAACATTGAACAAAGAACAGAGAATATTGAACAAAGAACAGGGAAAACCGATGAAAAAGTGGAGAAATTCCAACAAATGATGTTGAAGTATGATGAGAGATTCCAAAAAATTGAAGAAGAAGATAAACAAAGAGACAAGAAGATTGGAGATATTGATAATAGATTAATGGTGGTTGAACAAGATAAAAGTGGTATCCTGAGATGGGAGATGGACAGATCAGAATTCTATCTTAGATTCCAAAACGTAGAGGAAGAAAAAGGACAAAACTTAGCTGAGATAATGATAGAAATACTGGCTGAAGCTTTGGAAATAACTCAAGAGAAGATGATGGATGGAATAGATGAAGTTTATCGAGTTTTCACAAGATATGCAATTAGAAATAGCTTACCAAGAGAAGTTCACATTAGATTTACAAAGAAAGCCATTAAAACACAAATATTGCAAGTGGCAAAAGAGAAAACATTGAAATATAAAGACAATGAGATTGTGGTCTTGAAACAAATACCCAGAAGAGTGAGAGAGATGAGAAGAGAATACGATTCCTGACTAAAATGCTACTTAAAAAAGAGGTGAATTATAGATGGCTGATTCCAGAAGGTTTAATGTTCACATGGCAAGAACAGAGACATAGAATTGACTCAATTGAGAAAGCGGAATTATTTTAAACAGAATTTTTTGGAGGGAAAGAGGAAGAGGCAGAAAAAGAAATCTCACTAATTGAATTCCAAGAGGACTGCCAAATGGCGATTGAAAAAGAAGAAGGTGCAGTCGGTGGAAAGGTGGAAGCCAAAGAACAACGTGAACCAAGATCTACGAGAGCTGCTAAACCTAATTACAAAATATAACCATGGAAGAGACAAAACTGATTGCAATTAATATAAATGGACTTAACTCAGCCGTTAAAAGAAGAAAAACCTTTCATAAATTAGAGAAATTAAAATTTGATATAATTTATCTACGAGAAGTACATATTAAAAAACAATATGAACAATTGTTGATACAGCCAAAACTAGAGAAAATATTTACTTCCTTGACACAATGTAAGAAAAGAGGAGTGGTTTTATATATTAAAGAGACCATCCCAGCAAAATTGATTTATACTGATTATGACGGAAGAATACTAATGGTGGAAATGATGGACAATAATACAAAAACACTCCTGATTGCAATCTGTGCCCCGAATGACAAACAAGAAGAATTCTACAAAAAATTACATATGAAAATAATTGAACTGGACTACGCTAATATAGTTATGATGGGAGATTTTAATGGAATTGTAGACAATAAATTGGACTATACAGCACAGAAAACAATAAAGCAAAACAGAAAGACTCTCCCTAAATCTTTTTTTAAAATGGTAGATGAAATAAACTTAAGAGAAAGAAATGCTAGAACTAAACAATACACCTTCTATTCAAATAGACACTTATCATGGTCCAGAATAGATATGATATGGATGTCAATAGAATTAATAACTAATCAAGAAATAAATATTGAAACAAGTACTTGGGCAGATCACAATCCAATGACAATT
This sequence comes from Pseudonaja textilis, assembly GCF_900518735.1. Next base: position 15,762,173 of record NW_020769318.1, read on the forward strand.
AAATGGAAAGGACAAAAAAAAAAGATCTAAATGGAGATTAAATAATACTATTTTAAAGAAAAAGACTTCACACAGTGGATGGAGAAAGAATTGCCTTTTTTCTTTAGAGAAAACAAAAAAAGAAGATACATCAATCCAGAATGTATGGGATACAATGAAGGCATATGTTAGAGGCTTGATAATAGGCTATACAAGGAAAAGAAATACTATGAAAAGATTAGCCTCTAAGGCCTTAGGGGATGAGTATAAAAGACTTGAAAAGGAGCTACAGAAAATGCCACAGAAAAAGGACATCAAGCTAAAAATGGATATAGTTAAACATAAAATGGGTCAAATAGAAAAAGAAGAATTAGCACAGAAAATTAGAGGTGCTAAACAGAACTACTTTGAAGACGCAAACAAACCAGGTAGATGGTTAGCATACAGATTGAGAAAGGTGAAAGAATCAAGGGAAATATTGCAATTAACAGATGACCAAGGCCAAGTTTGCTATGGTAGTAAAGAGAAGAAGGAAGTCATTTGAGACTTCTTTGGGAAACTATATATGCAAGAGAATATTGATGAGGAAAGAGTTAAACAGTACTTACAGAATGCTAATTTACCTCATATACCTAAAGAGATTGAAACAATGTTAGAAAGCAATATAACGATGATGGAGTTAACTGAAGCACTCAAGAAGCAAAATAATGGAAAGGCACCAGGCCCAGATGGACTTCCGGCAGAATTTTACAAAACATTACAAGAATCGTCGAATTTTCCATTGCTAGAAGTTATGAATGAAGTTATGTTAAAGAAGAAGATACCTAAATCATGGTCAGAAGCCTATATTACACTTATTCCAAAAGAGGAGGCGATCCATTACAAATTAAGAACTATAGACCTATTTCTCTACTAAATGCAGATGATAAAATCTTTACTTCAATATTGGCAGAAAGACTTAAAAAATATCTCAATAATTTTATTCATCCTGATCAAAATGGATTTCTGCCAAAGAGACAAATTAAAGATAATATGAGAGTAATCTTGGACACCTTGGAATATTACAAGGCACATCCTGAAAAACAAATGGCTCTGATATTTAGGACAGATCAGTGGTGGGTTTCAAATTGTTTTATCACTGGTTCTGTGGGTGTGACTTAGTTGATGTGCTTTGTGGGCAAGCAGAGGGTTCTACTGACCTTCTCCTGCAATCCTGCACTCTCCCTGTGTCTTCAACAGCCGACATGCGGCAATGCTGTGCCATGTGAAGCAGCTGAGCTTCAATACCAGGAAATAAAGGTCAGTATAGAACCAGGGCAGGTGGGAGGGCCCAACAGATGATCAGTGGAGTGAACTGGTTCACTCACAGATGATCCTCAGAGCTACCAGTTTGGTGAACCAGGCCAAACTGGTAGAATACAACCACTGTGACATTTGCTGTGTCCTGGGGTCATGTGACATCAGTCTTCCTGATGCCCATGTTGCATTTCCTTACAGGGATGGTCCAAGAGCTGAGGCCTGGTAAGTGAATCTTTTCATCACCTATGGACAGCCATGCTTCTTGGAATGCTATGAAATCAGAGTCAGAGTGGAACTCTACCAGGTTTTCATCCGTTACTGTGTCCTTCCAACCAATGATAACCCATATCGGTATTTGTTTAGAACCCTTGCGCTTAATAACGGTGGGGGTGATTGGGAAAATATTGGGATTTGGAGTTAAATAAATGGGAGTGATGGTCCCATTTTCTTCTAGGCTTTAAATATGGTTTGTTAGACAAACTGATAAATTTGTGTATGTTACCATCAATGTGTGAAATGCAGAATGCCTAGGAAATCTACAGAATGCCAAAAATAGAATGAATGTCAAAATATGAAATGCTTAATATTTTGCCTATTTCTGAAGCATTCTGTGCAACACCAAAAGGGAAAGTATAAAATACTCCTGCTAAAATGCCATTCTAAGTCTTCTTTGTTGCAACAAGTAGGTCAATACTGGGTTTTTTTCTCTTGGTGGTTTTTTTTGTTGTTGTTATTGTTAGAAAGTCCTGCATGCTATTTCTTCTTTCATTTTCATATATGTGCAAAAAAAAAAAAAAAGGTTAGAGTTAGGATTATCCCGCGGTGAGCCTCAATGGTGTAATGCAGTATTGCAGTATTGCGGTATTGCAATGCAGTATTGCAGGCTACTTCTGCCGACTCCCGGCTGCCTTCAATTTGGCAGTTCAAATCCCACCAGGCTCAAAGTTGACTCAGCCTTCCATCCTTCTGAGGTGGGTAAAATGAGGACCCAGATTGTTGGGGGCAATAAGTTAACTCTGTAAACCACTTAGTCTAAGTGCTTTTGCTATTGCTATCTCTAACCCTTTTCTTGACTATATTTTCATACTTTGCCTGAATAGTTCTTGTCATTCTGAATAATGCCTAGGTATTATATACAATGCCTGGGGAAAGTATTTTCCAGGTTAGAATGGCACAGACCTTTCATACTTTGCCTAAAAATGTCACACATTCTATAGATTTCTTTGGCATTCCATTCAATGCCAGCTTTTCACACATTGCCATATACAAGGCATTTCAGTTAAAAATCTGTTATATTAAACAGCTTGGGGTATTATATGAAGGCAATGTATTTAACTCAACACTGATTCTTTCTTTTTAGCGTGTATGTATTTTATGGTTCTATTTTACTTCACCTATTTTATCCTGGAAATAGACTTTATACTTTACTTTTATTTTCATTTATTTGGTATGGTCATAAGACAGCTCGATCAATAAACTGTAAACTGTACTAATAAGTTATGTCAACCTCTCCCCAGCTTATGTCCTTCAAGGGTGTTTGAATAATAACTCTTAGGATTTCCAGGGATGGGTTTCAAAAATGAATATGTGTATTAGAAATGTTCTTGTGTGGCTAACTCTAAAAAGCAAATAAATAAATGTCTTCTTGGCTTCTGGAAAAAGCCCGCCCATACATACACAGACAAAGAAGCACGTGGTTTGTTTTATTTTACACCCAATGCCCTTTAGACTTCACAGGCAGAGCCAAGGTCAGATTAATAAGGGTCTCCCCCCATTATTAGGGCAAATGCCCTGAAGGGGAAGTGATCAAGCTGGATGCTGGAGAAGAGAACACTTTGAAGACCGAACAGCTGAATGCAGTGTAATGAAATACAATGAGGCAGAGCTGAGGGAGCCTGACGGAGTGAGAAAAAGCATCAGAGGAATCAATCGATATCTTGAGAAACCAACTACCATGCAAAGTGGAGAAGAGAGAGAGAGGAAGAGACAAAACTGCACTTGGAAATACTAAGAAGAAAACTTATAAAACCAGACTTAGGCTGTCAAACTGTGGCTGAAAAGAAAAGAACCACTATATAACTGATCGGTCACCTATATCTTAAAGATATTTAGCCAATGAGCTAAAAGGTTGTGACTATGTACATTCCATTTTTTCCCCATTGTTTTTATTGAACAATGCTTAGCAAAAAATATCAGGTCACTACATTAGCAGTAATCCGAGAAATAGAAAAAAAAAGCCTATTACAAGAGACAGGTGCTATACATGTACAAATTTACCATATACATCCATGTTTTGTCTCACCTGTGGCCACGAGGTGAGACTCCAAATGTCGGAAGATAAAAACATGAACAGACAATATCAGGAACAACAGAGTTAACTTTCCTTTGGCTGAATTCGTCATTGGCAGTTTTCCCAGAAGCTGTCTGCAAATTCAGATAACGAGCAGAACTATAAATCAGAGCCGAACGGCAAACAGAAAACTTTTTCCAAACTGCAAACGCAAATAACAAAGTTTGACCCGAATGGGGATTCCAAGCTAACACGCCTACTTATATTCCCCGAGGGGCATGTCAGTCTCTTTCCTCAGTCCCTGATTTGACATCTCCTTCCAGTTTGTGCTTGACATTTCTGCTTACGTCTGTTCCTTGCATCAAACCAAGATTCTTCGGTTTGATCTTCATCCAAGGACTCTGGCACGTTCTCCTGATTATCTGCTGACACAGGTGTAACTAATGAGGAAGGTCCTGGAGAGGATGAGGATTCCGAAACTTCCAGCAAAGCAGGTTCAAACCCCAATGCCCTATCTTCCTCTTCCTCCTGACTCTCATTTGTGTCACTCAACAAGGCAGGCTCAAACCTTAATGCCATATCTTCCTCATCACTTGAGCCTATGTCTTCTGACAGAGCAGGTTCAAACCTCTGAGTCACAACACATCCATATGTGTTTGTGGGTGTATTTCACAGAGTTTACAGAGAGAGGGGGGAGAGGAGAGAGAGAGAGAGAGAGAGAGAGAGAGAGAGAGAGCGCTGGGCAGCTTCCAAGCTACAAATCCACCTTCCTCTTCTTTCTGAAACTGTAAAATCAAATCATGATTTTCTGCATAGCTGATTTTTTTAGTGCCTTTAAAAAAAAAAGTTGAATGCTCAAATTAGGGGTGACTCCCCCTTGCAAAGCCAGGCCTAACATCTTGGTCCTGCCACTACTGATAAGGACATATATGACTTAATTGCTAGCCCTTCCATATTTCTTGGAGGCTGGAAAACTAAAGTGCAGCCTGGAGAGGATGGTCTAACTCTAGTTTCAAATCAACTAATCATCATCATCACATTCATCATTATACATAATATTAGAAAAATTATACTTTTGATTAGCTCCATCTTTCCTATCTAGTGGACAAGTTCAGCAATCCTTCAGACACACTTTTTGCATTTGTATTTAAATTTATAAGATTTATTAATTTGGGCACAGTTTCTGATGTAAACACAGTGGAAGTATTTTGTTCACAAGCATTAGGGTTTAGTATATTGTGTGAATGGAGTTATTCTGTTATCCCACTGAATAGAGTCTTCATTTTATTTACAATACATATTTATATTAATTTATATCCCACCTTTCATTGAAGGAGCTCACAGCATCAGACATAACAACTGCTTCTCCAATTTTTTCCCATCACAATATTCTTGTCAGTTGATTAGGCTGAGGGAGAGTGACAGGTTCAAAATAATCCAGTCAGCATCACAACCATAATGGTGTGTGTATGTGCATGTCTCTTTCTCTGAGTATGAGAGACAGAGAGAAGGGAAATGTATGTTATGATATTAAAATGCAAATAGCATGACTTATTTCCAAACCTCCATCACATATCAGGCCAGATTCACATCAACAAATCATTGAGTATATCGAGTGCCATTGAAGTTGGCTGCAAACATTGTGACAGGGTCCTCAAAATTGGTCTTCACTATCATAAACCAGACCTTCATTATTATACCATATTGATTCTCATTCATTCATTAGGACTGCATTGGATGATGATGCTTGCTCACTCCAAAAGAAAAGAAAAAAGAAAAGAAGAAGAAAAAAAGGATTGTATGTTTGCTTTACAAAATGCTAGTAGGGAAAGAGATGGCACCATTGTTCTATTACCAGTATGTCTGGGATCTTCATCTTATGATGAAGTGGCACAGTGATTAGAGTGCAGTACTGCAGGGTATTTCTGTTGACTGCCGGCTGCCTGCAATTTGGCAGATCGAATCTTACCAGGCTCAAGGTTGACTCAGCTTTCCATCCTTCTGAGGTCGGTAAAATGAGGACCCAGATTGTTGAGGGCAATAGACTGACTCTATAAATAGCTTACAGACAGCTATAATAGCACTGTGAAGCAGTACATAAGTCCAAGTGCTATTGCTAATGAAATCTTATTATTTATCATATTATTAATTTATTAATGTTACAATATCGAGATAAGATGATAGCCATGATGATTCATCAATACTATCCTTCTTTACAAGGAGACCTCACTTAATAACTCCAATTAGGAGCAATAATTCTATCACTAAACAACACGATTGTTAAGCAAAAGATCACAACATATTTCCAATGTCATTTCTGTAGTGTATTTAAATAGAGAGTTCTGGGGCGAGGTTCCTATTGGTTAACAGAAGCAACGATACGATTGGTTAGTAACATTAGTACCTGATTGGCCACCAATAGCAGCGGGAAGTTTAGCTAAATGTCATTGGTTGCAAGCCATGGAGCAGCCGCTACAAAAAGGACTGCTGTGGTTTGACTGCAGTTGAAGTTACTGTTATTATTAAAGAGCTGGATTCAACTCCGGTCTGTGAGTATCTTTACTGGCAACAGAACACTGGCGACGAGGGTGGGATTAAAGAGACAAAGACCGTAAGCACGTGGCAACAACAGCTGAAGGACCAATGAGATGGTCGGCAACAATTTGCCACTCGTACCGTTCAACCCAGCCAAAGAAGACTGGGAGTCGTACATTGACAGATTCCTGATGTTTTTAGAAAGCAACGAGCTGCAAGGAATCACCGACCAAAGGAAGAGAGCCGTATTCCTAACGCATTGCGGTCCGGCTGTTTTTAAAATGGCCAAAGTGTTAGCAAGACCAAATGATGTTAAACAGATAGCATGGCCAGACCTGAATTGGATGTTGAGGAACAATTATGCACCGGCCGTATCCAACCTAATTAGAAGACATGAGTTTTACAAGTGTGACCAACTAGAAGGTGAGAGCATTGGAGACTTCGTAGCAGCATTAAGAGACATTGGGGGGGCATGCGAATTCCTCAACATGGACGAAGCCATGACATTAAGAGATGCAACTTTACAGAGCAAACTACTAAACCGACCAAACATCACCGTCAATGAAGCCATTGCTGAAGCAACTGCCACTGAAGCCGCAAAGAAATATGCAGCAAAAATGAAGCAGATGAATATGGCAGGCAGCCCGAGCAAGAACAAAGAGAAGAAGACAGAGAGAACCCAAAAGCACACTGCCATGTCCTCTCACCATGAGGACATTGAATCATCAACCGATTCAGATGACTAAGATGAGGAAGTGAACAGACTCTACTCAGAAAGGAACCAGAGAGAGAGATAGTGTGTGGATTTTGGCAGGAACCACCCAAGATCTGAGTGTTGATTCCTGGATGCTACCTGCCGGAATTGTGAGAAACAGGGACACATCGCAAGGGTATGCCAAAACAAAAAGAGCTATAATTCAAAAGGACAGGGCAGTAACCCCCCCCCCCCTCCCCCCCCCCCCCCCCCCCCCCCCCGAAACAAAGAAAGGACAACCGGAAGCTGTTGGAACTGTGATGGAAAAAGTCAACGGAAAGCTGAAAAGGAAGAAACACACCAAACTATCACAATTGGGACGGCCAGAACAACAAACACTAAGAAGGTTAGAATCAACGTCCTGATTGAAGGTGAGCCGTGCGAGATGGAAGTAGACTCAGGTTCATATTTATCAATGGTGTCATGGAACACAATAAAAGCTTAATTCCCAATATAAAATGCAGAGAACTTGAGAAGCAAAGCTTAATCATCAAGGACTACCAGGGTAACAAAATACCGGTAGTAGGGCTGGGACAATTCAAAGTAAGTTTTAAAAGGCACACCAAGATCCTGCCATTAACCATCGTTGACAGAGATCAGCCCAGCCTGCTCAGTTTAGAATGGTTCGAACCACTCAGGATCGAGGTGACAGGAATAAACAACACCACCATGACTGACTGGGGGAAAGACCTGATGGAAGAATTCCATGTCGTGTTTGACGGGACCTTAGGCAAGTACCGTGGGACCCCTATATCGTTTAACTTAAACCCGAACGTAGCTCCAGTTAGACTCAAAGCCAGATGGATACCATTTTCACTAAGACCTGAAAATTGACGAACAACTAAACAAACTAATCACTCAGGGGGTTCTAGAGCCAACTGACCACACCAGATGGGAGACCCCAATTGTGACCCCTATAAAACCTGACAGGTCCATGCGCATCTGTGGTGACTATAAGGCCACCCTGAACCACACATTGGAACAGAGCGCATACCCCATTCCAGTAGTCCAATACCTGTTGCATTCATTGGGAAGAGGCAGAATTTTTGCAAAACTCGACCTTACGCAGGCATATCAACAATTACCCATTGATCCTGAAACAGCTGAGGCACAAACTATCGTTACGCACAGAGGAGCATTTAAATGCAATAGATTACAATTCGGCGTAAGCGTAGCCCCTGGTGTTTTCCAGAGCCTAATGGAGCACCTTCTACAAGGTCTAAAAGGGGTGGTACCCTATTTTGATGATGTATTAATATCTGCTGAAAACAAAAAACAACTAAAAGACCGTTTAAGGGCAGTTCTGACAAAATTCAGAGAAGCAGGACAAGGTCAAAAAAGAAAAATGCCAACTTGCCACAATCCAGGTCGAGTTCCTGGGATACCTTATTGATGAAGCAGGAATCCACCCCACACAAAAAAATACAAGCGATTAAGGAAGCCCCCAGACCCAAAAACAAAACAGATTTACAGGCTTTTTTGGGTCTCATTAATTTTTATCATGTCTTTCTGCCATAGAAGGCAACAGTAGCAGAACCACTGCATAGACTTCTCAATAAAAAAGCCAACTAGAAATGGGGCCACCAAGAAGAAACAGCATTCAAAAAAATTAAGGATCTAATCACATCGAGATGAGTATTGATTCAATACAGCAACACGCTACCTCTAACTGTCACCTGCGACGCTTCGCCTTTCGGAATAAGCGCAATTCTCAGCCACACACTACCAGACAGCAGAGAAGCACCAATTGTCTTTTATTCCAAGATGTTATCCAAAACCGAAAGAAATTACAGCCAACTAGACAGAGAAGCTTTGGCAGCCATCTTGGGAGTGAAACGTTTCCACGAATACTTAGACGGTAGGACATTTTCTTTGATTACCGACCACAAACCATTATTGGTAATCCTAGCCAGAGATAGGGCAACCCCCAATATCCTGTCCCCAAGAGTGACTAGATGGTAAGAATTTCTAGCAGCTTACACTTACAAACTCATTTATCGCCCAGGGAAACCATACCCCACACAGATGCCTTAAGCCGCGCACCACTACCAGGGCATGACGACAATCCAGCTCCCACCACACAGACACTACAAATTGGCCAATCACCGCATCAGACATCACCAGGGAAATAGCTAAAGATGCACCTGATGAGCCAGATATTGAACTGGGTGGGACGGGGTTGGCCGGAAAACATGAAAACCGAGACTTTTAAACCATTTAAAAACCGGCAAACTGAATTATCACTGGAAAAAGGGTGCATTTTGTGGGGAGACAGGGTGGTGGTTCCAAAAAGTTACAAGAAAAGGTGCTAACCATGCTACACGAAGGACACTCCGGCATAGTAAAAATGAAGTCTTTGGCCAGAAGCTACGTTTGGTGGCCAGGAATAGATAAAGACATTGAAGCCAGGGTTAAAACATGTACCAACTGCCAATCTTCCAGACCCCCCC
>NW_020769318.1:15771683-15837045 GCF_900518735.1 Pseudonaja textilis
AATACAATACAATACAATACAATACAATACAATACAATACAATACAATACAATACAATACAATACAATACAATATAAAGCTTGTAGTAGGGAATATCAGAATGTTTCTTTCAATGCTAGGGGGCAATAATCCAAAGTAGGATTCTCAAAGTCCAAGATTATCAGAACAGATTTAAAAAAATAAATCACCAGTTGAATGGATGCCTTCAAATGCCATTTGCCTTCATCACTCAGCAACTGCCTATCTTAGTTGTTGTCCTTTGAGAAAGAGGTCTGGACTGCCATATAAAACTGGGGGGGGGGGGAATAAATGGACTGAGATTCGTGTTCTCCTGCCTTGTTTACTTGATCCCTTTTCTCCTTTCGTCAAGCATTTCCTAGTCATTATCCCAATCTCATTAACAACATATTTACCAGGGGTAGGATGCAAATATTTTTACTACCAGTTCTGTGGGCATGGCTAGGTAGCAGTGGCTATGTGACTGGGTGGGCGTAGCTTCTTCTTTTTTTTGTAGCACTCCCCCCTCCCCCCTGTGCTCTGCTTTTTTTGCCTCCTGGGCCTCAGGGAAGCCTCCCGGTAGCCCGTTTTTGCACCCAGGAGGCTTCCCTGAGGCCCAGGAGGCAAAAAACAGAGCATGGGGGAGTGCAGGGAAGCCTCCAGGATGAAGCAGTAAGATAGTGAGGGGGATCCCAGCACAGCTGATCGTCAGAACAGCTGATCATCAGGAGGAAAAAGGAAAAAGAAATACTGGTTTGGCTGAACTGGTATCTGGTTTTTTTTACTACCAGTTCGGCTGAATGTTAGCATTTTTTAAGTACCTGTTCAGCCAAACTGGGCCAAACCAGTAGAATACCACCACTGATATTTACCACTCATAAGGAATGAAGGAAGTTCCAATGTTAGGAACTGAAATCAGATGGACCACTACAGATATTTCAGCTAAAATGCTCAGCTGAAATGCTTACCCAACCCTTTCTGATAGTCTCATTACTTCATTGCTGGGCATCAGATTAAAAAGCATAACAGTGCTAGCTTGTGCATTCAAATGCTCTGAAGCATCTGCATTTTCTAATTAGAAAATTGCATTCTCTGATAAACTCCACCCCTCTTGGGTTTTGCGCTTTATGTTTTTCTCCAATGAAGATATTGTAACTCTTTATTAAGTCCTTGATAGAGCTGCAATTAATGCCATCTTCCTAGAACTGACACCTTTAAAGTAATCTGATGGGGAGTTTGTCACTAATGCAAACTTCTCTGGTTAATTAAATAAGACATTGAGCTTCATAAAGCAATCACTGGAAAATGAAATTCTATTTACATCTAAATGCATTTTTAAAAAAAAAATCCCAGAAACTTAATTTCATGTTATACGATCCCTCTTACTTTGTCATCCTCATGTGATCTCAAAATTAATTTTCTTCTGTTCTGATATCTTTCCAAGCCTGAAATGTTTTTCATGAATAAATTTCAGTCTTTCTCCATAGACCAATATCTCAGTGCTGCCTCTTGCAAACAATCTGTAGCAGAAAATGGAGAAGATCAGCTCTGGCTAGGAACATGATGTAGTTCTATCATTCCTGTTGTACAAAGGTGTAGTTTTTTAAAAATGCGAATTCTAAATTGCACAGAGTAGCATGCCGCAGGCTACAGTTTCCCATTGGGGCATACTAAAAAAAGTGACAGTCCAAACAGAGACTCAAATTTAATTAATTTCAAGTGCATTAAACATAAATTGATTTCACTAAATAGAGTGAATACATGCATTCTATATATGTTTAATACTTTCCCCTACTGACATTAAAACTTGCAAATCACTGTCTTCAGTGCTTATTTATCTTGAATAAACTGAACTTCTACTCTTGAATTCCTTGTCTTCTAACAAGTAAAGTTTCATACCTTCTTTAGATTATTCTTCAGTTTGTTTATCCACACCCAAGCCCCCCCAATACTTTATAATTTCCTTGTCAGATATTTCTGGATGATATCATCTTCATCGCAATGTTGCTTCCTGTAAGAGTAAACAAGAACAATATACAGGTCTGAAGAAATCTATAGGCAAATGAACAAATGATGGTTATGATACACCACCACGTCATTCTCTACTCTTAGATTTTTTCTATAATAATGTGTCCGTAACTTGGTTTTTGTTTGGAAGAAGTATAATATTCTGGGCCAGATAGGAAATCCTATGAAGAAACACAATTTAGCTCTCTATCTATTACAGTTTATAATAAAGAGAAATCAGTTCTAAGACTTTTCGATGAAATCTTTCCTTAATTTGGCCATTATAGCTAATAGAAAAAAAAATCTAATTTTTTTTTTTTGCTAGGAATATAAGAGAGAGCTCCTTTTTTCCTCCCCCCCACACTCCCTCCCTGTCTTCCCATCCCTCTCTTTTCTCTGTGGAATCACCATTCTGACAAATCACCACTGGGTGGCACTGTGAAGCTACGTGTACATCGGAATGAAAATGGCTTCCTAAATTCTCCACCCTTCATTAAACATTTTCCAGAGGGGAGGTGGAATTCCCACAATTTGGGGAAGCACACAAGAAAACTCCAAAAATTCATCTCTGGAGGAATTTCAACACAGCAGCAATGGAAACAGATTTGTTAATTCATGCTGATTTACATGCATGCCTGAAAGTGCTCAGAATATTTATGGATGACAAAATTGTGAGATTGGAGGAAAGAAATTAATGACAAGGGCAGAAACCCTTTGACAATTTGGAGGAACTTTGAACGAGTGTCTCAGAAAAATGCACTGGATTTTTTTTTCCCCCCTGAAAAATGTCAGCCTGATAAATTGCTTGATTGCTTAGGGTCTGTTTGGCTCCTAGTTCCCTCCTTCCTGTGAAGGGCTGGTAGTGATTGATCCATCTGCCTGTTTCAGTTTTTCCCACATTCAAATTAAATCTAGATCTTAAGAGGCTTGTGAATTTTGATTAACTATTATCAAGAAAGAAATAACATGGGCATGTCACCCACCTGCATTGACCTAATTCTGACTGTTTTAGTTAATCCCAAGGTGGAGGCAATCACGCTACATCTGCCAATCAAGGAGCTGTAAACAATGAACCATCACAAAAATTCGAGTCATAGGCTTTCTTTGGATGGTTTTCAAAAATAACAAAGAAACAAAAATGAGAAAAGGAACAGCAGTTCCAGCCATGGAGCCAATTGCCCAAGTGGTTTTTGTTTTCTCTAGCCTTGACGTGTTCAAGCAAGGGTTAAACAGTTATTTGCTAGAGATGCTTAGATAGGATTCCTTGGCTTGAATTCAATGGTCTTGATAGCCTTTTCATTTCTAAGAGATGGCAAATGTTATCCAGTTCTGCGAAAAGTATTTACTATACAAGGATGTGAAACAGAGAGAGTCCATCCATGGAAAGTAGAAGAATTCAAAGTTCTACTCTTGAGTTCAACTGAATCCAACAGAAACAGGGAAAAACTGAATAACTCCTTGCTTAGATAGGTGAATGAGTAAATCTTGCTTTAATTCACAGGTGGGCCGCTGCCAGTTTGGACTGGTTCGCCCATACCGGTAGTTCTGACAACTGTCTGGGCCCTCCCACCTGCCCCGGTGCTATCCTGTCCCATATATCTCACTCTCTGGCTCACTCACCCCGCTCACGTAGTCCAGCTGATTTCCATGCGTTGCCTTCTCTACTCACCGTAGCTGCCCAAGAAGGTGTGCTGGAAGCCACACACATGAAATTGCCTTATGCACGCACTCATCTTTTCAGTTCTGTACTAGGTGAACTGGTCGTTAAATTATGTGAAGCCCACCTCTGCTTTAATTCTTTAATTAAATTCTTAAATTCTTTCATTTGGAAAATGAAGACTTTGTGAGGTCACAAACAATGGAAGGAATAGGTCATTTACATTTACGCTTAATGTCTACAACTGCTAGACTAAAATGCAATTGTTCCAGGGAAGTAATTTATCACTGGGTTTTCTATCTCAAATATGAAAGAATGATGAAGCATATTTTAAAATGAATACATATTTGTGCTTTTCAAAAAAGCTCCCATTAATTGCCGAGTTTCTGCCTTCTCTTGATCTGCTCTTAACTAGGGATTGAACAGAATTCCTCCAGGACAGGGGTTTCAAACTCACGTCTTCACAGCAGAGTCATGTAATATATTGGGACTTTTTCCTCCTTCACTAAACTTGGTGTGATACTCACAGATAGGCTTCTTGCCTGGACTCCCTCAAAGGGCTTACATCAAGGAGGTGCCTTGGGGAAAACCTGTATTTTCCAAATGATCTATTCTAGGTGGAAGTGCACTAAAATTTTAAAGGTTAAAAAAAGAAGCAATCTTTCAGCTACCTCTTTCATTTTAAACAATAAGTGCCTCTCCATCAGTTCTCTGTCTAACCTAGTGAATCTATGTCCACCAGAATTGACAGTTTAATGAAGAGCTCCATGAAGCTACCTGAGTAGCCTTTTAGATTTTCCTGCATCTTGTAACCATATAAAATTGTTGTTCAGCTTTTGCGCTTTTTCCATTTTAAAGAAAAGGATTTCATATTTAAATTAAACGTGAATCTGTACAGAAATATGACTTTAAAAAAGGCAAAGTCAATTTTAGGCTTCATTGACAGAAATATGGTTTCCAAGTCATGCAAGAAAAAGTTCTGCAATACTCAGGCTCCATATTAAGCATGGCATCCTATTCATGAGTAAATTGCTTTGGAAAAAATTCTAAAGATTCTTCTGCATGGTGGCACAGTGGTCAGAATACAGTATTGAAAGCAAACTCTGCCCTCAGTCTGGAGTTTGATCCAGATGGGCTCAAGATTGACTCAGCCTTCCATCCTTCTGAGGTAGGTAAAATAAGGACCTAAATTATTGGGGGCAATCTGTTGACATTGTAAACCAATCAGAGAAGGCTGTAAAACTTTATGGAGCAGTACATAAATGTAAATGCTGTTGCTATTCAAATAAACTGGCTCAAAAGAGACAAGGGACTAAATATTAAATCCTATGATGAGAAACTGAAGGAATCAGGCAAGTTTAGCTTTGAAAGGATGTCAAGTTTTGTTCTTCATAATTTCAGAATATATAAAATAATACGTTTTAGTAATAGAAAGCCAGATTCTGACTGAATGTTAGGGGAAAAAAACCATCCTCACAGTAAAATGGACAGTGGAACCAATTATTCAGAGATATGGTAGGCTTCACTGGATGTTTTCAAAGAGATGCTACATAGCCATATTTTAAAAACGCTTAAATATATTCCTAGAATGAGCAGGGGGTTGACTTCAATGGCCTTGTATAGCTCCTCTCAATGACTTAATTCCAGAAACAAGAACAGCAAGAGCAGAATGTGATCATAATTTAAAAAAGAAACCCAGACATCTCATTCTTGGCACTTGCTAAATATTCCCAAAGAATTAAGAATGTTAAATATAATCAGATACCCAAAATATGTCGGTGTCATCAGTGCTGCTTTGCTGGTCTGAATGATCAGTACAGATTAAACAAATATCTGAGGACTAACATTTCTCTGGGAATTCTTTCAAAATGAGCCTCATAGTAAGTGCAAACTTTTGATTTAGTGAGTGTGATAGACTGTGACTTAGAATGATGTGCTGAAAGTCCTATTTCAAAAATGAGCAGAAACATGACAAAAGGTGCCTAGGCCAATTTTTAAAAAATAGAATATGATTTAAATTTAATTGACCAATACATTAATTTACTATTATTGGTATACTTATTCCTAAGTATGCATAGATCCAATATTTGCTCCCATTAAATATTCCTTTTTGTAGCACTCTTATTGAATATTAGAATTAAAACAGAAATGTGTAGACACTAAAAAATAAAACAATAAAAAGAAAAATCATACTTTTGCTGGTTATTAAAAAAAACAGTTTTTTAAAGTTACATTTAAAATTTGTTTTGCTAAGGATTGATGGAAACTAATCCAGTGCTATAAAAACTTGCTGATCCAAAATTCTCAAGTAGCTGAAAAGCAGTTAATAAACGATTTCTGAATATGGTCAGGAAAAAAAAAAGGATGCAAACCCAGTGTCCTTTCTAAAGTGTTGACTATGATTTGAGCAAGCTGCAAGTTCACTCATATCCTAGAGCTATAAAATTCTCAAGGACCATTGGAATATTGTTTCCTTGGGAGGAGCAGCTGTCTGGAGAACCAGTGTGCAATCTCAAGTCCTCACTTGTCTGGAGAGGAATTATAACCTAACTGTCTACTTACCAGCTCTTCAATCCTTTGTGGTCATCACAGACCTGTCTTCAGTCTATCATTTTTTCCCCAGAAGTCCCAATTATTCACAGTCCAAATAAAATTTGGTGGCAACATTTGGAAGTATAGACAGTGTGAATATTTCCAGTGATTCTTCTTTCTTTTAAGATAGCAGTGCTCTTTTGGAACATTTCTGAGCCAGGTTTAGTTGGACTGGACATATTCCATCAGGGAAAACTTTTTGGTTTTAATATTCCAGGTAAAGTACTAACTGAAAATTCCCCCAATGTAATTAACAAGACAGCAGGTCAAATCAGTGGGGAGCATTGCAAATGCAATAAAATTATTTTGAACTTTCTCCCTGATTGGAGGAGGCCATGTTCATGGATTAAGAGAAGATTTAGACTAAGCAGGTATAGGCAACTAATAACCAACTTGCAATTGTGCTCAATTGGCCAGGGCAGAATCCATTGCAAATTTAAACAAACACCACAGCTGGGAGTGGCCTGAATTCCAGAATAGAAACCTGTTAATTGCCTTGTGGGTCAGTGCTGAAAACATCCTTCTGGAAATCTTCTCAGCTGCCTAGGCAGGAAGGAACATCAAACTCAAACAAAACTACAAATGAGTCTATTCAGTCTGCTTCCTCCCACAACTCATTTTTTCCCTTCTCAATTCCTTTCTTCTTTCTATTCCTTTTATGGAGATGATAGGAACATCTGAGAAATGTACGCATAAGAAATACAGAAAATAAAATGATTACCCATCTCAAATCATACCTACCATATTTATTCCCCTTCAAACAAGTAGACCTTCACCTTTGGAGAATTCCAGCTTCCTTATTTGATAATGAGAAAATACTCTTCCTGGGGGGAAAAAACCCGAAGCCTTCCATTATTCCTAATCCGATCAGCAATTCAAAGATTTGAGGCATGTTAGGTATGATTTTGGTAATCAAAGAATATGATCCCTATGATTTATAGCAGTTGCAGATTGTTTAGAAAAATGTTAGGGTTCCTCTAATCCACATGCAATCTTGACAACAGCTCATGGGCTTTGTGGTCTCTTTGATCTCTTTCTGTGTGGCTTTCTGGCCAGCTGCATATGGTAGCCAAGATCTTTCCAGCCCTTAGCTCTCTTGTCTCAGTACCCCTCACAAAATGTATACACATACAAAAGGAAGGGGAAAAAAGCTATAAACATTTAGCATTATCCACAATAGAGGAATGGTTGATGAAAACGAGGGAACTTGATGTGATGGCTAAATTGACTTCTTTAATCAGAGAAAAGACAACATCTATATGGGCAGAAAAACCAAAGGTACAAGTACAGTTTACTTGCTCAAAAACAGTAACTGTCAGAGGGATCTTGGATTCCTAGTAGATGATTGCTTAAACATGAGCCAGCAGTGTGCGATAGCAACCAAAAAAGCTAACTCAATCCTTGGTTGTGTAAACAGAGGCATAGAAGCAAAATCACGTGAAGTATTAGTACCACTTTAGAAAGCCTTAGTAAGGCCACATTTATTTTTTATTTATTTATTTGATTTATCAATCGCTTACAAAATAATAAGTATAAGGATAAACATAGTTATGAATACATGAAATGAATACATAAAAAATAAATAAAAGAAACAATAGGGCAGGGATGGTAGGTACGTTGATGCGCTTATGCACGCCCCTGCAGACCTCTTAGGAAAGGGGTGAGGTCAATAGTAGACAGTCTAAGGTTAAAGTTTTTGGAGTTTGGGGAAGAAACCACAGAGTCAGGTAGAGTATTCCAGACATTGACCACTCTGTTGCTGAAGTCGTATTTCTTGCAATCAAGTTTGGTGTGGTTAACCTTGAGTTTGTATCTGTTGTGTGTCCTTGTGTTGTTATGGTTGAAGCTGAAGTATTCATTGACAGGTAAGTCATTGCACTGTATGATTTTATACCATACTTAGATCGGACCTGTCTGGAATATTGCATCCAGTTTTGGTTACCACATTACAAAAAAGAAGTTGAGACTTTGGAAAAGATGCAAAGAAGAGCAACTAAGATGATGCCTGCAGAAAAATAATAATATGAAGAACTCTTGCAGGAATTGGGCATGGCCAGTCTAGAGAAAAGAAGGACTAGGTGATAGCAGTATTCCAGTATTCAAGAGGCTGCCACAAAGAGGAGGGAGTCCATTTATTTTCCAAAGCACGAGAGGGCAGGACAAGAAACGATGGATGGAAACTAATCAAGACAGAAGCAACCTGGAATTAAGGAGAAGCTTCCTAACCATCAGGACAATTAACCAGTGGAACAGCTTGCCTTCAGAAATTGTGGGTGCTTCATCACTGGAAGTTTTTAAGAAAAGACTGAACATTTACTTGTCTGAAATGACATAGGATCTCCTGTTTGACCCAGGGGCTGGACTAGAAGTCCTCCAAGGTCCCTTCCAGCTCTATTCTCTATTCACTATGCCCAGTTCAATCCAGATGGGGCTCAAAGTTGACTCAGTTTTCAAGGTCGGTAAAATGAGGATCCAGATTGTTGGGGGCAATATGCTGACATTGTAAACTGCCCAGAGAGTGTGGTAAAGCAGTATGGGGCGATATATAAGTCTAAGTATATTGCTATTGTTGTATAATGAAAGGCATAACTTTCCCTCAGCCCCCTGATTAATAAATCAGTTCAATAGCTTTACTAATCTCCCCTCCTTTGAAGCACACTTTGAAAGTAAATTCAATTTGAGTAAAGAGAATCAAAACATAGGATGTGTTTCCTGCCCTGTATGTATAGGTAAGGAAAAGTCAACCGAGGTCAGCTACCTGTATTTGTTAACAATCATTATACTTATATTTGCAAAAGCTCTCAAGTGTCAAAAGAACTAGGTAATTGGCAGTATAAGTGCAATAAAATAAGTAAAATGATTTCAAAGCTCATTGTTGTAGGGAGATTTGCCAGTCACCACTGTAAGATCTGTATTTATCTCAGGTTCTGACATAAAAGATAGCTGACATCCAAAACAAAACATTAATAATTGTTATCTTTTAAATTTAGAAGTGTTTTTGTCTGTGTCATCCCCTCTTAAGCATTATATGGGAAAAGGCTACCTTTTCAGATGAGTTGATGTTGGTTATACAGATGACAAACATAATGGAAAACTAATTACAAACTCATTGAACTGAGAGAGTAGCATAATTTTGTGCCATAAAAATGAAGGATGATTATGGTAAACGATGGACAACAAGTAGCAAAAGGTGTCACATAAAGGGAGACATTCACACTGCAGTTAGGAACTGAAGAAAAGAACCTTCTGCTCAAGTATTCCAATTTAAACATGATTTCTAACCAACAAAATAGCAGATCACAAAATACAATAAAATAGAAATAGAGATAGAGATTAGATAGAGATATAGATAAAGATGCCTTTGAAAAGTGGTTGGATGGTGTAGTGGTTAGAGCTTTTGATGTAGGAGACAACAGTTAAAATTCAGGCTTCTGTTCTCACCCAGCTCCCCAACATGACAAACCCTTTGAAGTGAACTCAAAGATTCCTTTATTAGGAGTGGTGGCAGCCCTGGCAAAACGTTTCTCTCTCAACGCAGGCTAACAAGTCTGGCCAGTCGGAAGATGAATAGTTGTCTGTCACATCTATTCATTTCCACCCCCTGCCTTTTATCCCCAGAGCTTCCTTAGCAGCAAGGATTGGCCCACGGATTTCAACTGCTCTCCTCTTTTCTGCCTTCTGTGCATATGCACAGCTATTCCTCCTCTTCCTCATCAGTCACCTCCAGACTCTCCATCTGAGGGATGATGGATGGCCCAGGCTCCACCCCCTCTTTCTGCCAGCTCCATTCTCTCTGCCCTCAGAGCTCTCAGGTTGCCTTGATGCTGAACCTGACTCCCATGTCCCCTCCTCCTCTGATTCGGCTGCTGGAAGGCCACAACAGCTGCTACCTTACCTATGGAGGTCCATGGGCAAAATCCCCCTAATGCTTCACCTGCTGACTTCAACAACAACAACAACAACAACAACAACAACAACAAAACTAGGAGAGTCTTGGACATTTTTTGGATTAACAAGATCCATGTCAAATGATGAAGAATCAGAACATTCTGATGATAAGTGGGCTATTGGAGTAAACCATACATGGATGAGACAAGAGAACCTGGAATTGATGAAAGGTTGTTAATCAATGCTTGAAGAAGAAGCACGAGAAGCTGGAGAAGTATCAGGATGGAGTACCTGATGGAAGAACTGGAGAGGATGGGGAAAATACAGGCCAAAAGGGGTGTACACTTGGGACTGTGACTCCTAAGCTGGGAGTGTGGCTCCAACAGGAAAAAGATAAGAGTTCTCTGTCCAGAGGAATGCAATCTAGGAACAGTTAAGATTCTATGCAGAACCCCCAAACTATATATATCTGTGTGTATGCAGGTTTTGGTGTGTTCGGGTCTTTTCCCATGTAAGATTGAGAGTATCTTGGTGATGTTTTGAAAAGGTCCCACTTGCCATCTTCAGGCTGGTGCTTTTGGCTTTGTGCTTATGTGAGTAAAGTGTGATTAGAGCTGCCGTCTCTCTATAAATACTGGTGGGGAGGTGTGGTGTGCTGGCTCTGTTGTAAGTGGGCTGGTTGGCTTTGTTGTTATTTCTTGATTGGTTGATGGAGTTGATGTTTGCAGATTGGTTGGCTTTTTCATAAGAACCTGTGTGGCTGAGGTACTGGCTGTGTGTCTATCAGCCTCCTGTGTTGTAACGACCTGGCTGTGTGATGACCTTCTGAGTTCTATTGTTGTGACATCCTGGGTCTTGTGCTGTAATATCCTGGGTCATTGGCTGTGTTGTCACACACACACACACACACACACACACATGGGGGGGAGGGAGGGAGGGAGGGAGGGAGAGAGGTCTGTGTCAGTGTGTGGGTCTGTATGTATACAGTATATACACACAGAGCAAGCATATTATATTTATATTTAAATATATTTATGTTTATTGATATATATTCACAATCCACTCAAGAATTAGATATCACTTTTCCATCAGTCAAAATCAATAGTCCTTTGTTTTCCCAATCCTTTTGGCATAACAATCTCATAACACATCACAGTCATCACATATAGATAGGAACAAATATTGGTGTTACACCAAGACTTTGATCTGGGTCAGGCTTAGCTTTATTAACAAGCCCAGCAAGATTCACACAACTCACACTGTGACCACTCTCTGGTTAATTAATAAAGTTGTGTCCCTCATTTCCTTTTCAGGAACAGGAGGTCCTCTATTAATTATTCTAATTTTTTTTTAATTGAAAGTACCATACTCTTTAGTTTCTCCTGTACTATATAAGGATGAAAAAATAACCTCTGAAAATTTCAGCAACAGAATTTTGCTTCATTAATATAGTATTATTTTCTTATTTTTAAATCCCAGTTTTTTCCTCCAAGATCTCAAGGCAAAATTCATGTACTCCAGTCTCAAAGGCTGCCCACTTGTAGCCAAGTTATTTGGACATAATTTTCATTATTTATTTATATTATTTTATCAACATTATCTTCAAAAGGGGAGGAGCAAAAAAATTAAGATGGTGGTTGCAATTTTGTGATTGAAACTCTTTCCCTTTGTACATGTGTATCATCTGGTACATGATTGCTATCCTGACTTTTTTATTATTGTTATTATTATTATGGATGACCTTGATTTCATTGCTCTTTCTTTAAGAATCGCCAAATGACATACAGTTATAAAAACAAATCCAAAAGCTAATGTTAAAAACAAAGCATAGCAGAACAAGAAGAATAACAGAGTTGCAAGTAACCTAGTTTCTTCCTAGTTCAAGCCTTTGCTCAGGTAGGAACACCTATAATATTTCAGAGAAATTGTTGTCCAATCTCCTCTTAAAAACTTCCAAAACACCCACAACTTCTGGAGACAAGTTGTTCCACTGATTAATTGTTCTGTCAGGAAGTTTCTCCTTGGTTCTAGGTGGCTTCTCTCCTTGATTAGTTTCCATCTTTGCTTCTTGTCCTGCCCTCAGTTGCTTTGGAGAATAGCTTGACTCCCTCTTGTTTGTGGCAGCCCCTGAGATATAAGAACACGGCTATTATGTCACCCCTAGTCCTTCTTTTCATTAAACTAGACATAATCAATTCCAGCAACCATTCTTTATATGTTTTAGCCTCCAGTCCCCAAATCATCTTTGTTGCTTTTCTCTGCCCTCTTTCTATAGTCTCAAGATCTTTTTTACTTTGTCATGACCAAAACTGGATGCAGTATCCAAGTGTGATCTTACCAATCAATATCAATAGGATAGCAATAGAATAGGATAACAATAGGATCGCCCATTTAATCTTGGGAATAAACAGGACAGAGAAAATTAAAAATCTTGGTAAAGAAATACATACAATCATAGAATATAAGAATTGGAAAATATATTGGAAACCATCTCAGGGCCAATCTCAGGGCTAATTAAATAGCGGATGAATTTAAGAAAATTTTGTTCTACCTAGTTTTCATGGAACATTGTATCCCTGAAGTAGCTTAATCTAAGCTAGTGTTTCTCAGCCTCAGCAACTTTAAACTATGAGGACTTCAACACCCAGGATTCCCCAGCCATGCATGTTGGCTAAGGAATTCTGGGAGTTGAAGTCCTCATAGCTTAAAGTAGCTGAGAAACACTGATCTAAGCAATGTTTACAAATCTTAAGTGATGGGAATTCTAACGTTTATTTTGCAATATGAATAAAATGGAGCAGATTTATTCTGATTCATTACTCCTTCCCAAAACTTCTCATAGGCTTATTCTATACCTGGGATCTTCAAACTTGACAGTTTTAAGTCTTGTGGACTTCAACTCCCAGAATTCCTCCTCCAGTCATGTTAGCTCAGGAATTCTGGGAGTTGAAGTCTACAAGTCTTAAACTTGCCCAGTTTGAAGACCCTTGTTCTACACAAAGGTCTTTTCTTTTATCTGATGCAGCCCAGAAGGAATTCTAAACTCTATTTGACATAAGAAACCCCTAATTAATCAAGGATGATTACAGCTGCCAGCAGTCTTGGCTTAAATATTGGAGGGAAAGACCAAAAAGGAAGAGCAGATTCATTAAAATTGCTGTGATTTGTGAAACTGCAGCACCCTTTTTTTTTCCAGGCTTACACAGAAGGCCGCAAAAAGAAGGGCTGATTATTAAACCATAGAGCTCTTGGACTTCTGATAGGTTCAAACCAATTATAGGTAGTCCTTGATTTAGAATAGAATAGAATAGAATTCTTTATTGGTCAAGTGTGATTGGACACGCAAGGAATTTGTCTTGGTGCAAATGCTCTCGGTGTACATAAAAGAAAAGATACCTTTGTCAAGAGTCAAGAATCATAAGTTACAACACTTAATAATAGTCATAGGGTACAATAAGCAATCAAATCATACTAGGAAACAGTCAATATAGATTGTAGGGATACAAGCTGTTAAGACTCTATCCACCAATTAGTTGGGTTGGCAATATATAAACCAACAACGTATGTTTGTAGCTTTAAGACAAACTTACTGTATTGATTTGTACTATGTTCCGATTGGTTGATTGTATTGTGAATTGCCATAAGAGGAAACTAGAGATCATGGCTTGCTGTCTCTGACATGGTCTATCTCTGACATGCTGTCTCTCTGACATGCTGTATCTCTGACATTCTGTCTCTCTGACATTCTGTTGCTGTGCTTATACTTTGACATCTTTGTTTACAGTAAATGACAAAGGCAGCCGGTAAGAAGATTTTGTAATTGGATATTCTTTGGACTGTTAAACGTATATGACCTGGAGCGTTTATTGGACTGTGCTATTTCTTAAAGTAAACATTAACTCAAATCAGTGTAGCTGTGTGTGGCTGAATAATTATTCATAACTACTCTCATAAACATTTCCATGTGCATATCCTTGTTACTCAAGGATTATTAACATTGGTTATGGGCCCAGAGAGATATTGAGAATCAGTGTGAATATATAGTTTCATATACAGACAGCTGATTGTGGTTTATTGTTAAACTACCAATGGCACAAGAGCAGTCAGCCAGTATATGCCAGATAACCAGGTTGGATGGAACAAATTATGTTTCCTGCTCTATGAAGTGCAGCTTACTTCTGCGTAAAGACGGATTATGGACTGTAGTTAACAGTCCACCAGATGTAACAGCTTGGGACCCATTGAATGATGAAGATAAAAAGAAAATAGCTGACTTTAACCGCGATAATGAAAAGGTTCTTAGTATAATTGGACTGACACTGAGTGATCAGCAGTTAGTTCATATTCGTGGTGAAGAATCTACTGCTAGGTATTGGGACATTTTGAAGAGGATTTATGTTCGAGATAGTGTGGGTGCACACCTAAACTGTTTAGAGCCCGTCTTATAAAAGGTGGCAATATGTTAGCTCATTTGGAGTTTATGAAAAGGACTTTACAAGAGCTACAAGAAAAGGAGCTGATTTTCTCATAGTTGCATCAAGTTTACACCATTTTTTCTTCTTTGGATGAAACTTATGAGGATTATATGTCTTCATTGGAAGTTTTAAACAGAGATGAACTTACATTGACTGGCATAACTGGAAGACTATTAGAAGAGTCAAGAAGAAGGCAAAATAGAAATCAACTGAGAGAAAGATAACCACAGGAAGGAAAACTGTCTTCAACTGCCTATATTGTTAGGAAACGTTTTTCTTGTGGGGCTAAAGGTCCAGATACTGTAAAAAGTAGTATCAGAAACAGAATGCTATTAATATACAGAGAGCTTATAAAGATGTTAGTTTAGCCGTATCAAGTACAACTACAACTGTAAACTGTGATATATGAGTAGTTGACAGTGAGCATCGCAGTGTATAACTAAAAGGAAAGAGAAGTTTGTTAACATGACAAAGAGTGAACAGCATGTATCATTAGCTAATGGATGGAAATTGAGAGCATCTGGAGAAGGTTCTGCATATTGTTCATGTAATAATGATCATTTACCAATGTTATATGTACCTAGACTGATATTTAACTTGCTATCTGTAAGAGCAATGGTAAAAGCAGGATTTGTTAAAGTTATAACGGCACTGAAAAAAGTGATATGGTTGTTTTTCACACTTGTGACCGTTTACAGCATCCCCATGTCCAGGTGATCAAAATTCAGATGCTTGGCAACTGACTCATATTTATGATGGTTGCAGTGTTCCGGGGTCACCTGATCATCTTTTTACAACCTTCTGAAGAGCAAAGTCAATGGGGAAACCAGATTCACTTAATAATCCTGTTACTAACTTAATAACTGCAGTGATTCACTTAACAACTGTGGCAAGAAAGGTCATAAAATGGGGCAAAACGCAACACATGTCTCACTTAACACAGAAATGTTGGACTCAATTGTGGTCGTAAGTTGAGGACTACCTGTATTCTGAGTGTCAGGATTCCAACCGATGCCGTAATTAAATCATGAGCCTCAAGCCAAGCTTCAAAAGAAATCCAGTTATTTATTAGAAGCTTCATGTCTGCAGGGACCAAGTGGAGCCAACTCTGACCTCAGTTAATTCATGCTTTGCCTCTGACCCTGTTCCCCCTCCCTCCAAGATGTGTTATCAGTCATATTAGAAATCACTACTTCCAGCCACTGCGGGTTTCCGTAGAGATGACCTTGACCTGTCGGCTGGAATGTGCTTTATTTTGACTGAGGTGCAAACTCCTTGATGTATCTGCAAAGTTTGATTCCCCATCCCCCTTGCCTATGGCAACTCGAGAGCAAGTCAGGATGCTTTGTGAGTTGACACTGAGTCATTTTCAAAATCAACCACACACAATTTAGCCTTGAAGAAGATAGTTGCTTCTCTACTTTTCCTTCTTCCTGCCTGGTACCTCAAAAGTGAAGGCACTACTTGTACCCCATAAAAATCCGTAGGTACAGCATGTTTCTCTGGACCTACCCAAATCTCGCTTCCATGGAACAAACATTAAATGTAGCCATGTCCTTTTCCTTTAAAGGCATTTATTCTTCATACCATACACCCACTAGCCAGCATTTGCATGTCTTAATATTTCTCCCACCAGTTTATCAGCTTTAGTTAATACTCTGTCAAAGCACACAAATCCATCTCCTTGTTTTAATCTTCTGCATAATGTGCAATTACTGTAAGCATGCAATCTGTCATAAAATTTCCTTGGCCCTTTAATACATTAAATGTTCACAACTTTTTTTTCAGTCTCAGAGTTTTTAAAATAGATGGACTTCAACTCCCAGAACTCCCCAAACAGCATGCTTTAGATCAGGGCTGTCAAACTCCTGGCCTGTGGGTGGGAAGCGTCATGTGCTGGCCACACCCATGCCCAGTTTAGCGAAGGAGAAAAAAATCCCAATATGTCACGTGACGCTGCCATTACGGCACAAGTTTGACACCCCTGCTTTAGATCATAATTCCTGTTGCATCGTAAAACCTGTTCTTTTTTTTGGTGTGTGTGGGGGGGAGCTTTGAGACTTTTTCAGGTTATGGAACTGACATTTTACTATTCCTTTTTTTATTGGGAAAACTGGGTAGGTCTCAGATAATAAGTCCTGCCTTTTTCATGTTAGCTTTTATCTTCACAGGGAGGAATTCTCTCTTGAGAGAGAGTTTTTTCTTAGCCCCTCACCACAGTTCTCCACAAAGGAATAAGCCTTTATTTTTTTTCTCTCCTTTACAGGTAGTCATCAACTTATGACCACAACTGAACCCAAAATTTCTGCTGCTGAGACAATTGTTAAGTGAATTTTGGTGCATTTTATGACCTTGATTCCTACAGCTGTTAAATAAATCACTGCAGTTCTTAGTAATATGATTGTTAAGTGAATCTGCTTCTCCATTGACTTTGCTTGTCAGAAGGTTGCAAAATGCCCCAGGACCAGTGGTGGGATTCAAAAAATTTTTACTACCAGTTCTGTGAGCATGGCTTTGTGGGTGTGGCAGGGGAAGGATACTGCAAAATCCCCATTCCTTCCCACCCCACTAACCTGCTTTCCAGATCTGTTCTCCTCTGTAGGGCAACAAAAGAAGACCCAGCCAATCAGCTGGGACTCAGGAGGCAGAGAATAGACAGGGGTGGGGCCAGTCAGAGGTGGTATTTGCCGGTTCTCTGAACTACTCCAAACTTCCACTACCGGTTCTTCAGAACTGGTCAGAACCTGCTGAATACCACCTCTGCCCAGGACACTGCAACTGTCATAAATATGAGTCAGTTGCCAAATGTCTGAATTTTGATCACTTGACCATGGGGATACTACATTGGTCCTAAGTGTGAAAAATGGTCATAAGTCAGTTTTTTCAGTGCTATTGTAACTTTGGTCACTAAACAGACTGTTATAAGTCAGGATTACCTGCAGTGTCTTATGGAAAGATACAATTTTCCCAACCCCCATCCCACAGTCCATTGTATCTTTTAAAGTCCTGGTGGAATCCTAGGACTTCATGGAAACCAGTTTGAAAAAAATCTCATTCTGTCTAGCATTGTCTGCAAATTATTTGGGTTCTTAATCAATAACATGGCATTGTCTGCAAACAAATGTGCATTTTCACATTTCCATATCTCCAGCATGCCACTAGCCTTCATTATAGAGTTATTCACAGATAGATTAAACAACCAATCAGATATCACAAATTCTTGTCCTACTCTTTGTTCACTGCTGAGCCATAATTCAATTTATTCTTGCATCCTTCGCTTTCATTATATGCCTGTCTTACTGCATTTGGCAACCTCCCTTCAGCTCCATATTCACAAAAAAATCTTCATTAACACAAACTTATGCACTTCATTATCACTGTTTTTAAATCAGGAAATGCATAATTACTGACCATTTCAGGATTATGCAGATCTGATATGCTAAAGAACAAAAGTTTGGTCTGTTTATTTCCTGCCTGGTTTAAAGCCACACAACACTTCCCTCCTTTTGCTTATTGTCACTTCTCATACCCTTGGACCAGAATGTTCAGGCACCCTTAACCAATTAATCCCCTGTCATTGTTACATTCGCTTTTGCAAACTTGCCCTTCGTGCATGGGAACAAGATGTTCAAACCAGTTTTTCTTTACAAGTTTCAGGGATAAAGTAACATCAGGCAAAATGAATATCTTAACCCAGTAGTTTGCAACCTGTGATCCACAGACCCTTGGGGTGGGGTGGGGGCAGCGGCATAATGTTGTAACAGGGGATCCGTGAAGTCTTGAAGAAATGTTATGATTTATATCTTGAGTTAAGTCTTGGGGATCCATGGCCATGGTCCATATTTAAAGAGGGTCTATGAGGAAGAAAAGGTTGAGAACTATTGAGAACCACAGAATGATGTCCACCCACTGTGATGATGTCATCATCACAAATATTATCCACCTGTCTCTAATCCCATTATTCGCTAAATTTAGGATTATGGTTTCAGCATCGATGACAAATAGCTAAGCCCCTACTTTTTGTAAACTTAAGTCCAAGGCACAACATATCATTTGAACCTATTTCTCTTCCTTAAAGTAATTCATATCACTTTCTCATATTCCTTCCAGATTGTTTTTCATTGGAGAAACAAAAGAAGTCTATCAATTCTAGAACTTTAGACTACCTAGAAAATATTGAGCTCTGGAAACCAGGAGTCCAGATGCTTATATAAGAATCTGAACTGCTAATGCTCAAAGCAAGTTGGTGGTACATAAGAGTAAATGAAATTCTAGTTGGGCTGGACTTAATCTAAAAGGACTAGAGGTGACATGATAGCAATATTCCAGTATTTGAGGGGCTGCCATAAAGAAAAGAGGAGTCAACCTGTTTTCCAAAGCAGGCAAGATAAGAAACAATGGATGGAAATTAATCAAGGAGAGAAGGAACCTGAAATTAGGAGAAACTTCCTAACAGTGAGGACAACTCGCCTTCAGAAATTGTGGGTGCTTCTTTACGGGAAGCTTTTAAGAAGAGACTGAACAGCCACTTGTCTGAAATGGTAGAAGTTCTCCTTCTTGAGTAGGGGGTTGGACTAGAAGACCTCCAAAGTCCCTTGACACAATTGACATTGTGTTGGAGGTATCAATTCAGAAGCACTAACTCTTCAGTGATTCATGACCTTTTGGTTAAAATTAATGACCTTTTGGTTACATTATCTTGGAGAAAGATAATGCAGATGGAGAGTAAATGGTTTTTTTTTATGCCTTTTTAAATCTCGCTTTCTGCCTGTTCTTTGTTTTATAAGATTGCTAATCCGAAGTTTCTCCCTTCTGACTTTCTTCCCAGGCATATTTTCATAGAACATTTGTTTTTTTGATTCTCCTCTTGGTAGGAGGTACATAGTCAAGAGCTAGGTTTTGCCTATCCATATATTCCTTGTTAATACATTTCTGTTACTGTTATCAAATCTGCTCCATTAATCACTATTAAGGTCAGATTCCAGCTCTCTAGAATGCTCACAATACTGCTTCAATTTCCCAGCAAAAAATGACTCAGACCAACCCTGAACATCTCAGAGGAAGTTGTCTGACACAGAAAACAACTAAACATTGTTTCTAACACAGAAACAACTCACTATTGAGGTCTTTGGGAGCTAATAGCCTGCTATGACTCAGCTTATGAAAGCAGCTGGCTCCCCAAATGGCTATGTCAAATGTAACTGGGTTTGCTTATCTCTCTCCAGAGAGCTTTGAAAATAACTTTTGGAAATTTCCTCCAGGGTAGAGAGTCAGAAATGGGTTCAACAGCAAAGAGGGCAGGAATATCAGCCCATTATTTTTAGGTCAGCTCAGAGGAGCTCAGAGCACCCCCTGCTGTCATTCCTCAACTACCAGTTTCAATATAGATGAATGCAAAAGTTATATAAAATCCAACCTAGCAGAGGATAACACCCTCACTCTATTGGGGACCTAGCCAATGCACATTCTCTATTGGAGTGCCTGTCCTTACAATAGCATCTATTAGACGATAGGCATGGCTCCCATCTTAATTACTTGCAGTAGTTCTGCAAGTAATTAAAAATATCACATCTTTTTGTTGTGGTAGTTTTGCTTTTTCATTTCACCTCCATTTCTCTCCCTCCCCCCCTCTCTCTCTGTGTGTGTCTATTTTATTTTTGCATGTATATTTTTAAAGCATATGTTTATTTTATATCTTGGAATCAACATTAACCCCTGGCAACTGTCTGGATTAATCCCTTCAGTTTTCTTGGCAAGATTTTCACTCTTCTGGATGTATACATTTATTTATTATTCATCATTTCTTCTCTTTTCCTCTGTTTGGGGTTGTGAGCTGCCCATTGTCTTTTGGGAGTTGGATTGAATATAAAATAAAAAATAAACACTGTAAATAAACTCTGAAAAGCTGTTAAGAGAGATACAGTATATTCAGTCCCTTTATATGGGGATTTCTATGACATGAATGAAGATGAATATACGTGTCCCAGGCAGTGATGGGATTCAAATTTTTTTTACTACCAGTTCTGTGGGCGTGGTTTGGTGGGCGTGGCATGGCTTGGTGGGCGTGGCAGGGGAAGGATACTATAAAATCTCCATTCCCTCCCCATTTCTGTGGGAAGGTTACCACCAGTTCTCCGAATTACTCAAAATTTCCGCTACTAGTTCTCCAGAGCTGGTCAGAACCTGCTGAATACCACCTCTTGTCCCAGGATAATGTTGCAGGATCCAATCTGGATAGTTCATCAGGACTAGAGGTTTTGTCTTCTGAGCATTTGGACACATGCTTGGGCCCATCCTCAGGGAACTTCTCTCTAGGACAGTGGTTCCCAACCTTTTTTTTGCCCCGCACCCCTAAAGAAATTTCACTCAAACCTCGCGCCCCCTGAAATTTATATTTCAGAAAATAATATATTCAGATAAAATAATTATATTCAGAAAATAAAAATGCCAACATATAGCCAATATCCTATTATTTTCCTGTACTTTTCTCGCACCCCCTGGAATATCGTCTCGCACCCCCAGGGGATGCGAGCACCCCAGGTTGGGAACCCCTGCTCTAGGAGAATGTCTGCTTTGGGCTATTGTATGTGTACACATACACAACCAGGCACCACATCAATACTACATATAGAATGAGGCTCCAGCATGAGTCCAAAAACTCTGAAGACTAAATGTCTGGTCCCAATGAACAATCCCGATTGGACCCTGTATTTCTACGATAGTTTGCAACATGTTACATATTTGTGCATCCTTATAAACCCAGTTCAGTTTTATTGTTTGAGCTAGCAAAGCAATATTCCTATAACTTGAGCCTTTATTTAAAACATATTTTCACTAGTAACTTTCTCCAACCTATGGAGCTTTATAGAAATCTCCAGAGTATGTTTTTTTTTTTAAGCAAAACAAAATTCTTCAACTGTGCTTGGTATTTTTTTTTTGTTATTTAAATCCCCCCCACCCCCAAACAAAATATTGAGGCATTTTTAATGCAATTTTATCTTAAAGTTCAACATATTATGTAACTGCATCTTTCTATACTCAACTTTCAAAGATAGGGTGCTTTTAAAAATAGGTATTTCCCTAAAGACCTACATTTTACACATTTATCTCTTTTCTTGTATCTCACTCACAGAAACATCTGTTCTCCTCCAGAAAAAGCTCTCACTTTTTTTTAAAGCATAAATCTTTAGTCCAAAGAAAGTTGGATCCAAGCAGATATCATTTGCTGATAAAGTCAATGCAGTGGCAAATCTATTTCCCTGGAAATGTGATACATTTTTTTTTACATCAAAGCAAAAGTTATTTCTGTTCTGTACCTCTCTCACTTTTGTTTGCAAGCCACAGCTGTGGTCCAAGTGATCTTCAGGAACTTTTATTTCCTTACAGTCCAACCCACAAATCTTAAGTGTTAAGTGGGACATATTCTGTTGGTTTCTCTATAGATATATTAAATTTTGGCAGGAATGAATGAATGCCATTCTTTATTGGCCAAGTGTAATTAAACACACAAGGAAGTTGTCTTGGTGCATATGGTCTCAGTGTACATAAAAAGAAAAGATACCTTCATCAAGAATCATAAGGTATGACACTTAATGATAGTCATAGGTGTTAAGGATACACCCTACCAGAATCTGCACGGCAGTCAGGCAGGCAGGCAAAATATGTGAGATAAACGTTTTTGTAGCTTTACACTCAGTAAAACAGATACACTGTGCTAGTTAAATAGTTTATGCCAGTAAGAGTTATAGCATAGTCAAACAGTCCATATATCATTCACTAATTCAGTCCATCCGGGGATTATTCAGTTGCAAATTCCAGTGTCGAAAAAGAGGTCAGTAAACTTACAAATATCAGTCCAGTAAAATATCTCCTTGCAGTAGAGATATGAAGAAGTCACACCTCCTTTCTTCCTTCAGCAACTCAGCAGTAGGGAAAACACGCAGTTAGCAAACCATCAATCCATCAAACCAGGAATCGTCAGGAATCGTCAGGTTCTCTTGCTCCCTCTTATGGCGGTTTCACACCGCACCCAAAATTACATGCTTTGCAGTTTAAAGTGACACACACTTAAACTTACTATCATAGTTTATATATATTATTTTACCCAAACCACGTTAGGTAACCTTGTTATTCCTAACAATAGGGTACAAAAAAGCAATCAAATCATACTAGGAAATGGTCAATATAAATTGTAAAGGTATAAACAACAAAGTTACAGTCATACAGTCACAAGTGGGAGGAGATGGGTGATAAGAATGATAAGAAGATTAATAGTAATAGCAGTGGTGGGATTCAGCAGGTTTGCACTGGTTCGGGGGAACCGGCAGCTAACTTTTTGTGCAGTTTGGAGAACCAGCTGAATAGCATGCGTCACTAAGCCTGGCCCTGCCTTGCCCCTTCCCTCCCAGCCACCCCTTGCCTTGCGGCTGGGTGACATTTGCCCAGCCACCCAAGGTTACAAGAAGTGGCTGGGAGGGTAAAGGCCAGACGGGGCAAGGAGAGGCCAGGCAAGGTGAGACACCCCTCGATATGAGTGATGTTGAGTTGGCCAGGCCCACCCTGTCATATGACCATCCAGCCACATCTGCCCAGCTGGTCATTAGGGAAGAGAACTGGCTGTTAAATTATTTGAACCCCACCACTGAATAATAGTAATGCAGACTTAGTAAACAGTTGAACAGTGTTGAGGGAATTATTTGTTTAAATTCTGCATTTCCATATGGGAGAACTTCCATGTGTCGCTACAGCTGAAGCAAGGAAAAGGGTTAAAACTGCAGCTGGCAAAACCTAGCCAAGATTAGCTTGTCTCAAAAAAACTGGAGTTGGACTCAGGTAGTCCTTGACTTTTGACTGGATACTTAACAATGTTACAACAGACCTTCTTAGTGTTACGTACAGCCTATTTTTGGAGTTACAACATCTGCACAAACACATACATCCCACAGTCACATGATTGCATTTTGGGTGTTTGGCAACCAACAGACTTTTATAGCTATTGGCAATGCCTAGTGGTCATCTGGCCACTTTTTTGGTGCTTTCTGCAGGTTTCCAAGTTGCTTCCACTTTTTCACACGCATTGGATAGAATGAATGAATGATTAAAGCATTCACTTGATAACCATCTTTTTAAAAAAATAATAATCATAATTTTAAATCTAGTCACATGATGCCTTGATTTACAACTGCAACAAACTTACATCTGTAATCCCGGGTTCCATTATGGTCACAAGTTATGGTCACAAGAACTATCTGTATTAAGTATTTGGATGGGATACTACAAGGATGCCTCTAGCCTGCAGAGGTTGCAAAAAAGCTTCCAGAAAAAGGAGGTAACCAAACATTTCTATAATTTACCAAGAAAATTACTTAGAAATTATGTGTTCATGCAGTCACCACAGCAAAGTTCAATCCATGGGAGTCGCTTATTTTCTAGAATGTTGGGGGTTACATGTAGCTGGTTTTAAATGCTTTTGTTTATGGATTTTTTTCTTGTTTATAAATTTATATTGCAGGCCACCTAGTGTTCTTTGGGAGTGGATAGTCAATATATTTGTAAAATAATTCCCTAAAGGCATTAAAAGGATAAACTTGGTGAGCCAAATTCCCCCAGTTTGGAGGCTTCCTGCTGAGCATTTGGCATTCCACAGTCCATTTTGCAGAAGCTGGCAGTGGTGACAGAGCACCCTGGCCAGTTCTTCCATTGTTTGCTTGATTCCTGTGCTTTGGCTCTTTATCAAGTATTTATAGCACAGCTTTGCTTTGCACTGATGGAAGCTGGCAGGCCTTTGCACACAGGTGCTGTTTTCCTGATTAAAAATGAAGGAAAGGTTCTGGCAAGAGACGAGAGGGAAAAGAAACCTTTTCAAAAATATTCTCCATTGCAATTAAAATTTAGGGTAGCCAAAATACAACAGAGCAAGAACAGCACGTGCTACCATGGTAATAGAAGCGAGGGTAGCTTCTGCCTTGATCTCAGTTTGGGGGAAAAGCACTCTTAATGGGGGAAATAAAAGAGGAACATCAGTGATTGAAGCTGGCAACCTTGCTTGTAGTTAGTGGTTGGTTAAGAGGGCCTTACAACAGGCCTGCCCTAATCAGGTATAGAAATAGAAAAATCTCTGTATCTCATCTCTGTTCAAAATGTTTGGAAGGGAATGCTAACATGCTATTAAAATAAATTCAGTTATACCAAATAAAGCAATACAGATACTCCTCATTTAATGATTGTTTTATGCAATGGATCCCTGGACATTGTAAATGGTCACAATATGCACCCTGAAGCCACACGATTGCATGTCAAGCAGGTCAACATTATGACCAGTCATGGCATCCCATAATCACGCAAACTGTGATTCACAATTTTGGGTTGTTGTTTTTTTTGCCAGAAACAGGTAAAAAACAAATCCATTCAAATTAATGGGTTCATTTAATGACCATGGCATTGATTTAATTCACTTGGTTCCATGAGCCTTGCTTTATTTGTATCCAATTGCAATATAAAACGTATTCCAACAACCTTTGATGCTGCATTTTCATCAGATTGGAATTTCAGACTGGGATGTCTGGTCTGGAAGCTAAAACATATGAGGAACAGTTGCAGGAATAGGGTATGTCTAGTTCAATGAAAAGAAGGGCTGGGGTGACCTGATAGCAGTGTTCCAATATTTGAGGGGCTGCCACAACAAAGAGGGGGTCAACAGGTTGTGGGATTCAATTTTTTTTACTACTACCAGTTCTCTGGGCGTGGCTTGGTGGGCATGGCAGGGGAAGGATACTGTAAAATCTCCAGTCAGAGGTGGTATTTACCAGTTCTCTGAACTACTCAAAATTTCCACTACCGGTTCTCCAGAACTGGTCAGAACCTGCTGAATACCACCTCTGGGGTCAACCCATTTTCCAAAGCACCAGTAGGCAAGACAAGAAACCATGGATAGAAACTAACCAAGGAGAAAAGCAACTTAAAACTAAGGAGAAATGTCCTGACAGTGAGAACAATTAACCAGTGGAATGGCTTGCATTCAGAAACTGTGGGTGCTCCACCACTGGAGGCTTTTAAGAAGAGACTGGATCCAGCCACTTGGATCTCCAGCTTCTTGGATCTCCAGCTTCTGCAGAGAGTTAGACTAGAAGTTCCCTTCCAACTCATCTTGTGTCCAATTTTCCATTTGTGGCAAAGATTGTTGAGATAATGATATGAGAACAAATATGGAGCCTGCTGTCAACCTGCAAAATGACTTCAGCTGAAACCATGCTTACTTCTGCTTCATTTCTTGGTTGCTATTCAAGGGGGGGGGGGAGAGAACTTAGAAATGTGATGCCTCAGCTGGCTAACCATAACATCTACCAGCCGGTGTGTGAACCAAGGTCATGTCAATGGACACCTGTCAAAGCTGGGTGGGAACCTGTGACTGGACTGATTGGCCCATGGGAACTGAGAGACCTAGGGAGGTGGGGAGATCTTATTATTTTAACAATCCCTATGCGCAGGAATAATTTAGAGGTAGTTTCACCTTTCTAAGTGCTGATATAATGTACTCAATAAAGGGTTTCTCGAACCTGAATGAAGTGTCAGAGTCCTGACTTCCCTGAATTCATTACTCAGAATGATGACACTTGCTCGGTGAAGCTGGTTATCTGGACTTCTTATACTTTAACGTGTATCCATGAGTTTTCATTGTCTTCTTCTAGTCTAGCTGATAGGATAGGACGGAGATGTTAGCCTCCTGGCATTAACATGTCCAACTCTGCTAGCTGCAGGAATTTCATTTCTGTCTTTTGTTACATGAAAACAATTAAGAACATATTTCAGAATATCTCCAAGGTGTAGTGCTAAGGTTGTTGGTTGTCCTGCTAGCACAAGCTACAATAGGTCTGCAGAAATCAAGCTGCTGGGCTGGAGCATGGCTTTATTCTACAATAAGGATAAGAAGCAGTTTTGATCCAATTCCTTAAAGATGTTGTGGAACACACATACTTTTATGAATATAGTTCTTCTCTGGAACTTTTTTCACAATCAGATGGTTGCCCTTTGAAGCTCCCATGCAATCCATGAAAAGAAGCAACTACTCACAATAAAAAAACATCATTTTTAAATCAGATCTGAAGCACTCCATGGTCTAATTGTGCATCAGGTCTGAATATTTCAGAAAATACAAAAAAAGAGGGGCGGGAGGAACAATGCTATGCTATTTCTGCCAGTTCAAGGCAGAAAAGGAAATGTTGAAATTAGATAAAGAGGACAAGAGTTGAGGCAGGAGGAAGAAAGAATAAAAAATAACATGGTTGGAAGGGATCTTGGAGGTCTTCTAGTCCAACTCCCTGCTCAAGCAGGAAACCCTATACCATTTCAGACAAATGATTATCTAATCTCTTGTTAAAATCCTCCAGTGTTGGAGCATTTACAACTTCTGGAGGAAAGTTGTTCCACTGATTAATTGTTCTAGCTGTTGGGAAATTTCTCCTTAGTTCTAAGTTGCTTCTCTCCTTGATTAGTTTCCATTCATTGCTTCTTGTCCTGCCTTCAGGTGCTTTGGACCTCTTGTTCGTGGCAGCCCTCAGATATTGGAACACTGCTATCATGTCATTCTTAGTCCTTCTTTTCATTAAACTATATATACTCAATTCCTGCAAGACAGGATGTGCAGATGAAAATGTGACGGTTCTGAGAATATCTTGCCCATCTTTCAAATCTGTCAGCCTTTCCAGGCCCCATCTTCCTGTCTAGCTCAAAAGCCATACCTTATTTTATACTATGATGGCAAAAGAGGACACCAGTTTTTTGTCTATCCAATGACATTTTTTGCAAAGCAGGTATGGGGGTTCAATACTATGATAAGCTGCTCCCTTCCTACTGTTTCCTCTCATTCTGGGGTAGAAAAGACTCCAAAATATGAAATACTAAAGTGCCTATGCATAAGAAGCTAATCATGCATAGTTCAGTGCAGTGTTTCTCAGCAGCTTAGATATCAGACAGGACAAGTTTCCTTGGAGATGCCAAGAAATTCACACCAACTCACCAGCACAATTTTAAGTACATATTTCTTGAAGGGAAGACTACGAGAGAGAGAAAATGAATAAGGTGCCCAATTATAAAAAGTAAACACAATCTTATAACCCAAAGTATCCTGGGTTATGAAATAAGCCTCTTTAGCCCAAGAGTTTTAATAAGGGTCCTTGATTCAAGATTATTTCCTGCATCTTTCTTAGATGGTTGAAAATAAGCCTGATATTCCAGACATAAGAAGACATACAATCAGAAATGGATTAGGATTCAGAAGAATGACCAGGAATAATGTGTATGTATATTTGTATGGGGGTGGAATGGTGTTTTTCTCAGTAGGGTGTTGGACAGCTGTGCATCTCTTGGCCAACCAGAACTTAGATGTGTGGCAATTTTCTTGTCAGATACTTTTGTGTACTCACAAAAGCATGTTGGGTGATCAATCACAGAATGGCTACTGAAGTGATGATGGATTTGGAAACCAAGCCTTATGAGGAACTGCTAAAGCAACTGAGTATTTAGACAACAGAAGAAAAAGTGAGAAGATATATGATAGCAGTCTTGAAGAACTGTCACTTAGAAGGAGTGGTTGGTTAAAACCCCATGGAAGTAGATTCCAAACAGATGTTAGAAGTAACTCTTGAATGGACAACCTGCCCAGCAGAACAGTTGCCACAGTTCTCCATTATTAGAAGTTTTCAAACAGAGGTTGGATAATTGTCTACCAGAGATGCTACAATAGAGATTAGGTGACCTTTATTGTCACTTCCTGCTATCTATTTTTGTTGTAAGAAAAAGGCAGAAAATAGTACAACTTTGACAGCAAACTGGGTGAAAAATATATTGCAAGATAGCCTGGGCTCGGTTTCTTCACCTTTGTAGAACTGGATGTTTTATATTTTTATCAAATGGAAATCAATTGTGTTTAAGGATTGCACAGATAGTGCAAGCTAAACTGTGATTGATGGGCTCTGGCTGTCTATTAGTGAATGGGCACAATGGAGAAAGTCAACAGTTACTTCCACCCTTGTACAAATGCACATAACTCCCTTTTCAAAAAGCTCAATCACTTAAGTGCAAATTAGACATGTCAAGCAGAAAAGTGGGGGAGAAAGAAAAGAAGATCCCTGAAGCTATAAAACTGCATAAATTTGCTACCTTTATTTACGAGGGCACCTTCTATCAATAATGCTAATAGCTTGATTTACAGCCAGCTTTGTGGCTCGCCGGGTTGATAAATCAGAGAGCTTAAGGAGCTTTTTGCTAGTGAGCTCTTCTTAAGGGCAGAACTAAGAAATGCAGGTTGCCAAGATTTGATTTCCATTTTAGTTTCATTTCGCTGCTTTCATTCTAATCCAGCTGAGGAATCGGAAAAGAGAGAGAGAGAGAGAGAGAAATGCAATTAAGTGCAAAAACTGAAAACAATAGATGGATTCTTTTGCTCTCATCTAACAGCTCCATTAGTGAGATTATTTTCCCCCCCTCTTCCCGGCACATAATTGTTCATTCTTGTTTCCTCAAAAAGAATATGTTAAAAATGAAAAAGGACAAGCTTGGTCCTAAATTGTTCTGTATGGATCTATCACAATTAAGGGTTTGGGGTTTTTTTTGTTTTTTTGTTTTGCTATTCAGGGAAACCAGTGAATTCTTTCAAGCTTTAGCTGCAAGGACAAATCATACAGAACTTCTGGGGCTTACTGGAAATTCATGTGAATGCTCAGAACTCCATCATATCACTGAGCTGGTTACAACCATCACAAAGAATGTAGAATAATGGGGAAGGGCTAATCATAAAGCAATTTTGAGTTAAGATTCAGCTTGGAAAAGGTCCTAGAAGTCAGTGGCATGCTAATAAGGCATTGTATTAGAGAATCAAATAAAGACTTTAATTAAGGGTTTTTAAAACCTTAAATATTCTTAGCTTATGAATAAATTCAATATTTAACCAGACTAAACTTTCTTTGGGGCTAAGATTATTTCATTGCCAATTCCTACAAAAGCAATCATGAAGGGGAAAGGGAGAAAAGAATAAAAAATGAGACAGCAAAGTCTTGGAAAAATGATGTTAATCACAATCCGAAGCATTCAAATTCTATCAAAAATGGACAAAATTCAGAGTGTAGTTTTACATTTGCATTCCAAATCTTCAGTGTTTTAGATGTGGCTGAACTTCACCTTTATTGCCACAAGACCAGATGATCTAATGCAGGAGTCCCCAACCTTTTTAATTTCACAGATCGCCAGCGGCAGTAGTGGCTTCAGTGGTTTTGGCAGCAGTGGGGGGGAAATCATTTCACACATGCAACCTAAGTTATGTGCATGTGCATGTGAAGCTTTGCATGCTCACCAGCCACTTTGGTGGCCTGGTTTCCAATGGGCCATGGCTTGGTAGGGGTCTGTAGCCCTGGAGTTGGGGAGCCCTGATCTAGTGGTATGACCACAGCACTGGTGGATATCCTCGATCCAGGTTAGTCTTTACTGTGGCACAAGAGAGTTCCCTTAGCAACCGATCCCATGCTGAAAAACCTGAAGAAATATAATTCATTTTTCTGACACTAAAAAAAAAGTCTGCCATGTAATCCTATTAATTGGACCACTTGGCTTTTATCTTGTTAAAGTAACAGTGCCTCCATAGAGTTGGCTTCCAGTTATTTCCATACTTTATATAAAGGCAGACAGGCAAGCAGGCAGGCAGGCACTTTTATATGGTTGTAAGCTGCACAGAATCCTGTTTATTGGATTCTTTATTCTTTATTGGAAGGAAGGAAGGAAGGAAGGAAGGAAGGCTGACTCTTTTATATGGGTGTAAGCTGTCCAGAATCGCCTTGGATGACATTGGTGGCAAACAAATTTAATAAATACATTATATTCCTAACAAATAAAAGTAAAGAAACTTTTAAAAGTAAAGAGTACTTTTACTTTTAAAAGTAAAGAGATCTTTTAATTCTGTTGGTTTATTTATTTATTTATTTTGTCAAGAGATTATAAGATTATAAACATAGTTCAAACATAGTTATGAAAACATGAAATGGATACATATAAGAAAAATAAAAGAAACAATAGGAAATTTGGTTGTAATGGCCAAATTAATATTGAGCTGGCATCTTTTCAGATATTCAGGCTTAAATCATTTAGGTTTCTAAACACCATAACCAACACCATAAGGAAGGTCTCAGCAAACAGAAAAGGTTTTTAATACATTGTAACTGTGAATTGATAAGGTACTTTAAATTGTGTCTTCCCTCCTTCCCACTTCACATATCATCCCAGTTTAAACACTACATCCACCCAGATCGTCTATGCGTCTGATTTTTGGCCATGATAGATTAACAGGGCTCTCTTATAATGTCTGTTTTCAACAATGCTAGATTGGGAAGTCAAAAAAAAATAAACAATGACAAACAACAATGGCAATTCAGGAAGTCACCAGGAGTTTAGTTGGACTTGAAGGATCTTTACATGGAACCACTTAAATATCATACTTCAATTTCTTAATGATAACAATACAGTTACCAAAATAGCACAGTTATGTACAAGTCACATAGAAAATATTAAAAGCATAGAATTATTCTGATAAATGCTCAAGTGTGACAGAGTGAAAAGATTTGATAGCAATGTAAACACAGCAAGGATTTAAATACAGAATTAAAAATTCAAGTGAAAAGAAGGACTAGAGGTAACATGATAGCAGTGTTCCAATATTTGAGGGGCTGCCACAAAGAAGAGGGACTCAAGCTATTTTCCAAAGCACTTGAAGGCCAGACAAGTAGCAATGGATGGAAACTAAATCAAGAAGAGTAACAGTGTAGAACGAAGGAGAAAGTTCCTGACAGTGGGAACAATAAACCAGTGAAACAGCTTTCCTTCAGAGGTTGTGGGTGTTTCATCACAGGAAGCTTTTAAAAAGAGACTGGATAGTCATTTATCTGAAATGATATAATGAGGAAAGGGTTGGGCTGGAAGGCCTCTAATATCCTTCCAACTTTGTTATTCTGTTACAGCTTCTATCAGCAAGCCATGAGATGGTTAACAACGATGTAATGACCCCCCAAAATATATAATTATTTATACATATGTTAAACAGCAGAAGGCAAAATCAAGAGAATTTGGCAGGTAGAATTATTTATGTGAAGAGTGGGGAAGCAAATCAATACTGAGTCTCCAAGTATATACATTAAATTGCTGGCAGTTTTGAAGAAATTTATTTGAGCTTTCAAAGCAGCCCAGAGAATGTGCGGCTGGATTAAGTTTGGAATTGGTTTAAACAATATTTGAATACTCCCTAAGAATTATGGAAATAATTATTGTCTGTTTCAGAAAGATGTTTAATGGAAAAGGGGCTTGAAATCTCCAGTATAGAAAGATTTTCACCCCCACCTCACCCCCACCACTGTCCTTATGTAGCAGATGACTACATTAGTCCTAAAGCTGGTGTAAATTTAGTCTACTCTTGGCAATAATGGGAGGGAATATATTAAAACAACAACAGCAAAATAGTTGAAAAGGGGAAGCACTCTCATTTTATGAACTTCTGGCAAGTGCCTGAAAAGGCATTGGGTATCCTATCGTTGGAGGTTGAATTGCTTTGAATAAAAATAAAATGTAGATGCTAGTAAGATTGCCACACTTAAAGTTGGCACAATAAGAGGCAATTCTCATAGCTGCATTAAAAATCTAAGTATCAGTCTTTTAGCAGTGAAAACGTACACAGGAATAAACTTGGTTAGCCTGCTAGCATTGCTTATCCTGTCATCACCAATTGTGATGTTTTTATTTACTACATAAATTAATAGAAGGGATTTTAGTGGATTATCCTGGTTTTGTTTCCCTCCCTTCTCAACAAGCATCATTAGCCAACAGAAAACAGCCACATATCAATTTTGTTAATTATTAGACCCGAGAAAAAAGCCATCTGTCAAAACTTATTTTGGGTTTTTGCAAATGTTTTACTTGAGTGTGCTCAAAGGAGGGCCTATATCAACTGACTGACATAATAATGGATTACTACACTAGGCAAAGGATTGGATTAGGGGATCCTCTGCAACTCTTATATTCTGCCATATTATTGTGAGGCTTTTTTGAGAAACGGGTTTAGAAAAATTGCTAAATACATATTCAATAGCATCTCAATTCACAGAGAGCATTACCAACTTTATCCCACTTTGTGATACCATCACTGTTGGTCAATTGCTCTTCAGGTTGATTCAGATTTGAATTGAGGATCAACCTAGCAAATACAATGGAACAACTAGATCTGAAAGCAGGAAGACTTTATTATTGCTAAAGTCAGAAATGCTCTGAAAGAGTTCCTAATTATGCTTGCACCAACCCAAAGTGGATTATAGATGCTGGCTGATGCTATTTTTGGGGTGGGGTGGGGTGGGGGGGCATCTAACTAAACTCCATCATCAGTATCATCATCACATTAGATATCAGACTTGAAAGCACGGATGCTTTTCCTTAGTGGTTTCATGCAGATGTTTAACACCAAAAGGGAGAACAGAACACCAACCTCCTGTAATAACACTCAAGAGAGCAATCATTGTGTCATTCTCTTCCCTCTTTCTTTACTATCAGTGATTGGATTCCACTGAGGAAGAGTCGAACAACTGTAAGACCACTGCATATTGCCTCCAGTCTTGAATTCCCACAGAGGAAGGACCCCAGAGTTAATAGCATTGAAGGTTCTGAAAGATCCAAAGGGGCTAATACAGGTGTCCTACCACAATCCATGTGTCAATATAGATCAGCCAAAGGGACCGATGCCATCTCAAATCTATTCCTAGATTTGAAGTCCTATTCCTAGATATGAGTCCATAGAATCAGCTTCACCTATTCTAGGATGTTCCATAATTGGTCCCACACTACTGTTTCAACAAATTGTGCCACAAATGGAAGGCTGTAGACAAAGTGATAGTTAAGTAATAAATCCCATCTAAAATCCTAATTTCATGAGAATATAGTACAATGGGATATTGGAACAGGTTCTGTGCTGTACTTGGATACAAATAAACCAAGGCTTCTATCCCAGGGCAGTAACTCTATTGAATTCTACTATATAGTGCAATATTAATGCAATATCAGGAGTTTTCAATTCAATGTATATTATGTGAAGAATGTGTGTTTGTGTTTATTTTCATAGTCATAATGTACTCTGAAGGTGATATTTAATTTTGTTGTATGAGGTGCAATGACAATAAACTAAACTAAACTAAACTAAAAATAAGTTGCCTGTAACTACCTATTCCAGTCCTAATTTACTTTCTCCACAAAATCTCAGCCCCATATAAAAATGTATAATTGTCATTAACTGAAGCTCCTCCAATTTTGAGATCACTTGGACATTGTTCAAGTTAGGTTACTGCAATGCTGAGATGTCCTTGAAAACCATTGGAAATGGCAAGTACTATAAAATCTATCCTTCTGTGGTTTTGAATAGGAACAAGAAAAAAGTAGTGTCTATGCTACCTTACATCCCCAAAGCCAGCTCTTTTAACTATGCTTTGTTTTGAGAAATCATCACACTAAGTCCTGATGTAGGTTCACACAGAACACTATGTGTACCAATCACATTATACCTTAGTGCTATGTATGACTCATGACTCCCTCACAAATTCTCAATGTGTTTGGTGATTAGTGGGCCATTTGCAGTTTACAATGATACTGCTCTCTTTGAAAGCTTTGTGTTAGAGACATACAGAAAGCTTATGCTTTCTCCCTTCTTACTGGTTTTCATTCAGTTTGAAAAAAGAGCAATGCCTCTCATTTTCCCCCAAGAAGTATGTATTTCAGTAAGATGTCCCTGGATTGAGGATTGATCTATTCCACTCATTTCATGAAAGGATGGCCTTGGGGTGTATCTGTCTTGGATTTCACTGAGTGGTCATTTGTTTGGAGATCTACAGGTTCCCTTTAATATTTCTATCATCTATTTGTACATATCACCAATAATTGTATGTATGTATGTATATATATATATATATATGTATGGTATTTAGGTTTGTGAAAACACACACACACACACACACACACACACACATATATGTATATGTATATATGTATATATATATATATGACATTCAGCTTTGTTCGGGTATTTTCCCACGTCATTATAGTTGTGCTTTTAAAGTTGCAGCAACATTTTGGCAGAATCTCATCTGCAATCATCAGGCTTCTGTATTGTGTTCGTCTGTGAGTCAGACTTTCACAGCCATTTAGTTTTAAATTTGGGGCTAGCCTACTGCTGTGCCAGAATGGTTTTTTCTTCATCCTGATTGGTTCTGAGTCTTGGTCTGTGTTTATTGGTCTTGGAGTTTGCTGTGTTCTGCTTGATTGGTGTTTCTAATATCTTCTGTCTGTTTTGTAGCTTTTTTTTTTGTCTTGATTGGCTGGCAACATTGTGTTTCCTGTATTGAAGGCTTTTAGTGCAGCTTGGCTCCGAGTAAATGGATGGCTACCATTTATTTATTTAATAAATGATAGATGAACACAATACAGAAGCCTGATGACAGCAGACTTTAAAAGCACAACTATAATGACATGGGAAAATACCCGAACAAAGCTGAATACCATACATGAAAGTACCCGCAAAAACTTAAGAAAACATATATATTTGTTTGCTTAAATTTTCGTGGGTATTTATATGCATGGTATTCAGCTTTGTTCGGGTATTATCCCATATCATTATAGTTACAGACCAAGACTCCCAACCAATCAGGATGAAGAAAAAAACCATTCTTGCACAGCATAGGCTAGCACCAAATTTAAAACAGAAACGGCTGTGAAAGTCTGACTCACAGATGAACACTATTCAGCCTGATGAAACCTGATGATGGCAGATGAGATTCTGCTGAAGCGTTGCTACAACTTTGAAAGCACAACTATAATGTCATGGGAAAATACCAGAACGAAGCTAATACCATACATATAAATACCTGCGAAAACATAAGAAAACAAATATCAGACCTCTATGGGGAGGAAATAAACAACCAGACCAAAACTTATGAGAAGCTGGAAGTTAAAAGAGCAGGAATACTATGTGACCTCAAATTCC
Source organism: Pseudonaja textilis (assembly GCF_900518735.1). The sequence goes on from NW_020769318.1 coordinate 15,807,352, forward strand.
TATGCAGCTGCAGAAACAACAATGCAACACTGACCTGCTTCCAATTAACATTTCATCACAGCATAGCAGCTACTAAACGTATCCTGAAAAGAACTGAATTGGCTCTACTCAGGAACGAGCTCCACAGAAAGAGATTCCAACTCGATCAGTTAAACAAAGATTTCCTAATTCTACATCTGAAATTGAGCAACAAAATCCACCCTCTACTTTGGGACAAGTTAAAACAACTTACAACTTGGAGAGCTGAAACTGAAACCACTTCCAAAAATGACAAACTCCTGAAGAAACTAAAGAAATTAGAACATGACAAGAAAGCCCCCAATATCTCACAACAACACCTGAAACAATTAGTATACAATGTTTCCAACAGAGAACTCACCAAAACAGAAACAGATGTCCTAACCAAAGGATTCAATTATGCTATAGCACCCAAAAAAATCCCCACAGAATCCATCATATGTAGAGTGGAATCCATCCTAACTAAATTAAATACAGATGAAGCTGATAGAATAAGACACCAAGTCACTAACATCCTATGCACAAGCAAACTACCCAAAAGCAACTTGCACAAAGAGGAACTAAAAGCCCTACAAGCCTTAAGAAATGACAGCAGCATAATCATACTTCCAGCAGATAAAGGTAATGCCACAGTAGTAATGGATAGAAAAGACTATGAAACAAAATTGGCAAACCTACACCAAGACTCCACATACAAACCCATAAACATGGACCCAACCACATATCTGGAAAAAATAACCAAGAAGAAAATTATAACCAGCCACATGAGCAAAGAGATCCAACAGACGATCATGCCAAGAGAAAAATCTTCCAGATGCCCCGAACTATACGGACTCCCAAAAGTACACAAAGAAGGCATACCTCTCAGACCCATAGTCAGCTCCAGAAGAGCACCACTACAAAACCTAGCCAAATACCTAGCAAAGCAGCTACAGCCCCATGCTGTAGCAGCAGCTTCACATGTAAAAAACTCATACCACCTCTTGGAAATGATCAAAGATCTACACATGGAACAAAAAGATCTGCTTATAAATTTCAACGTGGTTTCACTATTCACTCAAGTCCCGATAAAAGAAACTCTCGAAATCATCAAAAATAAATACCAACCACCCAAACACCTCATGGAACTAACAGAACACTGCTTAACCAACACATATTTCATATACAAAGGACAAAGATACAAGCAAATTGAAGCAGCCCCTATGGGATCACCACTGTCATCCATCATTGCAAACCTGTTCGTGGAAGAATTCGAATCCAGAGCCCTGGATAATGCCACCAAACCCAAACTATGGTTAAGATACATCGATGACACATTTGTGATTTGGCCCCATGGAAAAGAAAACCTAAACAATTTCCTAACACACCTAAACAGCACACATCCCAAAATCAAATTCACCATGGAAATGGAAACAAACAAACAACTACCATTCCTAGATGTACTAATCTACAAAAAAACAGATGGCACACTAGGACACACCATATAACAGAAGAAAACACACACCAACCGCTACCTCAACGCCCAATCCCACCACCACCCAGCACAGATAAACTCTGTGGCTAAAACACTAATTGCCAGAACCAAATGCCTGGCAGACAAGACACACATAAAGACTGAACTATGCACCCTGACTAAAGTACTGACAGCCAACGGCTTCCACAAAAGCAAAATCACTGGCTTGATCCACAAAAACACACTGAGACAGAATGGAGACCTAGAAGATGAACAGACCTATGGAACAGCTGTCCTGCTCTTCATAAGAGGTACTACAGACAAAACCAGTAAGATACTACACTGGCATCACATCAAGACTGCCTTCAAACAGACAGAAAAATAGCAGCCATCCTTAGAAACCACAAAGATAAAATTGACCTGGAAAACCAAGGCATATATGAAGTCCCCTGTGCATCATGTCCTGTCACATACATTAGACAAACCAATAGAAGAATAAGTACCCGCCTAGATGAACACAAAAATGCAGTATGAATAGAAGAGATGACTCCACCAGACTGTCAATTATCTAGAAGCCTGCACTCTCAAACAAAAAAAATCTCCACACCACAAGCCTGCCAAACACCTGGCCACAAACAGACTCCCCCTGATACCTCCAACTCAAACACACCCCAACCAGGCACCCAGATGAAACCTAGCTTCCTAATAAATGATAGCCGTCTGTTTACTCAGAGCCAAGCCACACTAAAAGCCTCCAATACAGGAAACACAATGTTGCCAGCCAATCAAGACAAAAAAAAAAAAAAGCTACAAAACAGAGAGAAGATATTAAAAACACCAATCAAGCAGAACACAGCAAACTCCAAGACCAATAAACACAGACCAAGACTCCCAACCAATCAGGATGAAGAAAAAAACCATTCTGGCACAGCAGTAGGCTAGCCCCAAATTTAAAACTAAATGGCTGTGAAAGTCTGACTCACAGACGAACACAATACAGAAGCCTGATGATAGCAGATGAGATTCTGCCGAAACGTTGCTGCAACTTTAAAAGCACAACAACGTGGGAAAATACCCAAACCAAGCTGAATACCATATCCAATAATTATTAATATCTAACTTTATCTATTTTACATATCTACATTTCATACAAATGAAGGAAAAAGAAGAACCTGTTTATTACTCAATTTGGCATAGATGATATGAATGGTTAGACAATGGAGATAAAGATTGAAACAGTGTGATTACACAGGAGAATTCCTGGATATGTAGAATATGTAGAATAGATATGTAGATGTGTAAAATAGATACAGGTTCCCTTTAATTGAAGTCCTAAAGGAAGAAACATTTGAAATTCCTCCTTTTGGGTTTTCAGACTAGGAAGTGTATCAACCAGTAAGGTTTCAGAAGAGCAGGAAGATCTGTACAAGTACTCCTCAACTTACGACCACAATTGAGCCCAAACTTTCTGTTGCTTAAGTAGGACGCTTGTTAAGTGATTTTTTCCCCATTTGCCCCATTTTACAATCTTTCTTGCCACAGTTGTTAAGTGAATCACTGCAGTTGATAAATTAGTAATAAGGTTGTTAAGCGAATCTGGCTTCCCCATTGACTTTGCTTGTCAGAAAGTTGCAAAAGGGGATCCCATGACCCGGGGACAAAGCAACCGTCATAAATACATGCCAGCTACCAAACATCCAAATTGGTGAGAGATGCAATAGCTGTAAGCGTGAAAAGCAGTCAAAAGTCACTTTTTTCAGTGCCATTGTAACTTCAAAGCATCACTAAATGGATGGTTGTGAGGACAACCTGCAATAGGAAAACATCTGTAACAGAAATATCAGCAGTTATGCCTTCATCCAAGTCATGGTTGTCCCAAAGGTGCTTTTTTTTTTTTTCAAGAGGCAATTAGACTTTTCTGGTTTTTCTTTGAAGACGTTTTGCTTCTCATCTAAGAAGCTTCTTCAGTTCTGACTGGATGGTGAGGAATAGAAGGATTTGCCTGCCAGGAGTATACATCTTTCTGTTGTCCACCAGCCAGCCAGAGCTGAAGAAGCTTCTTGGATGAGAAGCAAAATGTCTTCAAAGAAAAAAACAGAAAGTCCAGTTGCCTCTTGAAAAAAAAGTACCTTTGGGACTATCAGCAGTTATGTTTTCTCCCACTTCAAATTATAAACCAACCTGAAAAACACCACCAGGAGAAATGTGAAGAAAATTCTCAAGCATCCTAGGAATAAAGTAGAAAAATGGAAGCCTATTTGTTTGTTTGTTTGTTTGTTTGTTTATTCAAGCGATTATAAGATTACAGGTATAAGTATAGACATAGTTATGAGTACATGAAATGGATACATATAAGAAAAATAAAAGAAACAATAGGACAGGGACGGTAGGCACGATTGGTGCGCTTATGCACGTCCCACAGAGGCTTCTTAGGAATGGGGTGAGGTCAATAGTAGACAGTCTAAGGTTAAAGTTTTGGGGGTTTGGGGGAGAAACCACAGAGTCAGGTAGAGTATTCCAGACATTGACCACTCTGTTGCTGAAGTTGTATTTCCTGCAATCAATTTTGGTGCGGCTAACCTTGAGTTTGTATCTATTATGCCTTATTTGCAGGAAAAGAATGCTTAAAGATGGCATAGCAGATTCTGACACAGCATTACACGGAATTACACAGCATTACACAGCATTACATGGAAGGTCCAGAATCAAACATCTAAAGTAGGGGTGTCAAACTGGATTTCATTGATGGTCACATTAGGGTTGTTGTTTGACCTTGGGGGGTTAGAGGTGTGAGGCCAGATGGGCATGGCCAGCTCAATGTCACTCATTGAGGCTCCGTTTTCACTGGCAGAGGGCTCCAGGAGGCAGTCATGGCTGAAAACAGAGCCTCAGAGGGCTGCGTGCAGCTTCCCTGAGCTCTGTTTTCACTGGCAGAGGGTTGCAGGGGGCCATCACGGCTGAAAACAGAGCCTGGCCAGGCCGCACACAGCTTCCCTGAGCTTTGTTTTTACTGGCACCATGGTCCAGTCCTTCACTGTTTCCAGGACAGGCCTGTGGGCCAGATCGAAGCACCCTGCAGCCTGGATCTGGCCCATGGGCCTTGAGTTTGACACCCCTGATCTAAAGCAATGTCTGGGTCTTTTCTAGAGTTAGATTCCATGTCTTTTTCTAAACGACTGTACTATCCAAAGTGAAACATATGGTGTTTGGGGATGAGGTGAAAATCAGTTTGAAGAAGTCATTCCCCTGAGACGATAGTTTAGCTCCATCTGTGCTAACTTGTTGGTGCCAAAAAATGTTCTATTTTTCCTAAGATTTTAATTCAGCCTTCACAAACCATATTGAGGGAAGCTGCTTAAATGCTTAAACTATGATGATTTTACTGCTGGTTGTTGTTTTTTTAATCTGCTGAGATTTCCTCCCCCCCAATCTACTGTATTATTCTTTAAAAAAATATGTCATGATCATTTTATATTGATTGTTTTCTATTGTGTTTTCTATTGTACAAAGCTGCCTGGTGAATATTTATTGAGGAACAGAATGCATAGCTTAAAAACAAAAGAACAAAAATAAATGCTGGTTTTATCAACAGAGTTACAATTACACTTAAATGGAAAGCACATTTGGGGGTGAAGAATGGAACAAGAGAAAAAAAATCAGGAACCTCCAAGGTATTCCATCAATTGCATAAGTGTTTCCATACTCATATTGACACTGTGGACTGAATTTCATTGCAGTCCTGGCTGGTTAACAAAATGTACTGTCTTTATTACTTCCAAGGGTAAAATTATTCTGTGGACATTAATTGGAATTGGCTGATGAATATCCAACAGCATGTATTTTGTATTTCTATGATACAAATAATTTCAAGAAAAGAAGAAAGAAAAGGAAAGGAAAAAATGAAAAGGAAGGGAAGGGAAGGGAAAGGGAAAGGGAAAGGGGAGGAAATGAAATGAAATAAAATGGAAGAGAAGGGAAGGGAAGGAAAGGGAAGAAAAAGGAAAAGGCATGTCCAAGACAGAAATGTGTGGGCATGTCCAAGACAGAAATATCTCAGCCTGAACCAATTCACCCCAGAATGAAGGCTTTTTCAATGAAGCATGTGGACACAGTAATCTACCAGACTGGTTCAGCACATGTTGGTAAATTCAGTTAGGCCTAAATTTATGACCAAAATTGGGACCAGAATCTCCATTGCTAACAAGGCAGTTGTTAAGTGAATCACTCTCAATTTTACAACCTTTTTTGTCAGGGTTGTTAAGTGAAACTTTGTGATTGTTAAGTGGATCATGCAGTGGTTAAACAAATCTGGCTTTCCTCATTGACTTTGCTTTTCTGAAGGTGGCTAGGGAAACTGCAAATGGCAATAATGTGCTGCCTCAGTAGGTCGACTGTCATAAATATGTGCCCGTTGCCAAGTGCTTGAATTATGATTGCATGACCATGGGGATGCTGTAATGGTTTGTAATGGCAGAACCAGGCTGTAATTCACTTTGTTTCAATGCTGTTGTAACTTTGAACAATCGCTAAATGAATGGTTGTACGTCGAGGATTACCTGTAGACATCTCTCGTCTTCCAGTTCAGAATAGAGTGACTAGCCCAAAGCCAGGAGGCCAGCTTTCCTGCTGAAGAGAAGATTAGAACCAGGCTCTCCATTCCACAGGTGGTATTCAGCAGGTTCTGACCAGTTCTGGAGAACCAGTAGTGGAAATTTTGAGTAGCTTGGAGAACCAGCCAATACCACCTCTGACTGCCCCCACCCCCATCTATTCTCTGCCTGCAGAGTCCCAGCTGATTGGCTGGGTTCTTTGGTTGCCCTACATAGGAGAATGGAGCTGGAAAGCAGGTTAATGGGGTGGGGAGGAATTGGAGATTTTATTGTATCCTTCCCTTGCCATGCCCACCAAGCTACGTCCACCAAGCCACACCATGCCCTCCAAGTCACACCCACAGAACCAGTAGTAAAAAAAAAAAATTCCCACCACTGCTCCATTCCTAGTCCACTCCTTATATCACATTGGTCCTCACTTATTTTCATATACATATGAGCTTGAATGTGTGCATGGCTGCATATCTTTCTGTTTAGTAACTGATACACAACAGGAAATGGAGATTAAAATGTTGTATGCATTGAATCAATAAGTTTGCATCTATATACTCATACACACAAACAGTTGCATTTAATTATGCTTCCCATTTCTTCTAGAGAGGAATTGATACAATTGCTGAGTGTGGCTCTTTGTAATTGCATGACCTCTCCAAGCCTCAATAGGCAAGATGTCTGTTAACAAGAGAAGGCAAAGAAAAATCAAATGTCAGGTTTACAGTGTCTTTTACTTGCTAAAAAAGAGAAGGAGAGTCTCATTTTACTGGAAATGCTGACGCCTTCTACCATTGAGCAAAACATTTTAAGATGCAGAGAGATCCAATAAGATAATATTATGTTAAGAGCATCAAAACCTCTAGTGAGGATAGAAAAAAACCTAGTGACAGCCTCTCTCCTTTAAATGACATGATAAACATTGATCTGAACATTTCCCAGACCTGTCTGATGAAATATTCTGGGGAACCCAGAAATCTACTCCAATTATGGTCTTGCAAACACTGAAAGTTTCTAATAAAGGTATTGTCTCAATCAGAAACAATCAGTTGACTTGTCTGGGCTTAGAAACTATAGAAGGTGCAAGGCAACCTAGAAACGCTAAACAAACAAGTAACGTTTGTGTGTTGTTAAAACTATGGCTGTATTTTCAATATGTCTAAATTTTAAGTTCTAGTAAAACACAAGCTTCCCTGGGGCTCTTTGAGCTTGGTTGTTTGCTTGCAGATATTTCATTCCTCAAGCTAGGTGACATCATCAGTTCTAGTCTAATCTAACAGTAGCATTGATGATGTTACCTAGTTTGGCTAATGAAACGCCTGCAAGAAAACAACCTAGCTCAGACAGAGCACCAAGGACCCCTCATTTCAACTCTGAGCTCCTTCGTTGGTACAAGCTTCCTTCTTATTAGTCCCTATCTTGAATTTATAGGCTGTTTTCATTCCAATTTTTGCTGCATCAATATTGTTTTTATTTTCTTCCTTCATTTTTTTTTTGGGGGGGGGGTTCCATTGAAATCAATAGCACAGTATATCGGATTATATACAGGAAAAATCTTAATCGTGAGATAATTCTTGAGCTTACATTTTTTAGCCAATTTGTTTTATTACTTTGAATGAATCCATCTGGAGATTTGAAACAGTGATCAATAATATGGAACCTGTTCCTTATGATTCTGTCATTTGCCCGCATCATCTCTACAAGGACTCACTAATTTATAGATTGGAATTTATGGATTGGAATTAATCATGGACTCCTTCATCCTGCATCAATCTTCTGCCTATAATGTCTCAAAGATTGGGACATTCTTTTGTTGATATCAAATCTTTTGCACCAAAATGTTGAGTTGCTTTTGCAAGACATGTAGCAATATCACTTGAACAAATGAACAAGCAAATCAATATAAAAATAAGAATGCATAGGGGAAGGATAACCTATTTTTATCAGCTTCTCTTCTTTTTTTAACAAACCATTGAGGATGGATGAGAACAATTAAAACTAATGCAAAGGAGCATCCTTTGAAATAAATGGGGGGGGGGGTGCTCAATACTTGGAGATAATGTACAAAAATAAATAATATTCTCCTTATGAAACATGAGCCTTCCTTAAATAAGAAAGCCCTAATCAATGGGCTAAAATAAATTAACATCGACTAGCAAGCCAGTTTAGCTTTCCAAGGCAAAACTTTCTGTTGTTTGGGAGTGGCCCCCAAGACAGTTTTTCTCTTGGCCTGATAGAAATTCATTTGGAAGTTCTGTGGGAACTTTTGGTGTGAATTTGTCAGTCTTGGTGAACCTATGTTGCCCACCTTGGAAAGCAGTATATTTTCTGAATACCTATTGCTGGGATGGAGAAGGAAGAAAGATTGTTATTCTTGTGTCTCGCTTGTAAGTTATCTGGCAGCATCAGCTTGAAGACTACGAGAACAAAAAGTTTGTTGTGAGAATAAATAGCCCTTGTTTTTTGGTCTAGTAACCAGTAGCAACCATGTGGCTCCTATACTCCTGTCAAGGTATAGTATGCAATATGATTTTTTTAATTATGTGGCATCAAGACATTTTCAGCTGCTAGCACAGCAACATAGATTTTCTCCATGTTGATCTATCCCTAACCCTTCCTTTCAAGTTTATCACTGCTATAACTGATATTCACCAAGTTGCTGCTAGTTGTCCTCTTCTTTTTCCTTCCATCTTTCCCAATATTCAAACCTTTCCCAGAGTCTTCACTTGGTTTGCCCAAAATAGGGAAATTTGAGCCTAGTTATTTGTGGTTTAAGTGAGAACTCTGCCCAGGGTCACTATATAGGGGCATAGAAATTTAATATAAAATAGAATAGAATAGAATAATAATATTAAATAAATTAAAATAAATAAAATAAAATATTAAACTCAGGGTTGATTAGTTCAACGATCTGTCCATTTGCTTTCTTCACTGTCTATAGTATTCTCAGGTGTTTTCTCCAACACCAAAGTCAAAAAGCATACTCTTCTTATCCTGCTTCTTTAAATTGCAACTTTCATTGCAAATAATGCCATGAGTACTGTGGTACCATACCACATTTTGCAATATACCAAAGTAGAAATTTGGTAGGGTGGTCGGATAAAAAAACAATCCCCTTATCCGAACATGACTTCCAGTGAAAACAAAATGCTAACTGAGCTATAAATCAGTTAGTCAAAAGGAGCTCTCAGGTGGGGGGAATGTTTCAAAGAGTAACCAGATAGTGAAAATATTAACCAGGAAGTATGTTAACTAGGTCATATGGGGAATAACAAACAGCTCCAGGAACTTAAAGCTTTTCTGAGAAATTACCAACTTCTGGTGATTATGTTTTATTCTTTGTTTTAACTTATGAGTGCCTCTGCATTTGAAACTTTACCTCCCTATCTCACCTCATTGCCATGCACATTAGCACCCCATGCTATGTCAATCAATACACCAGAAGCTAAATAATGTGCATTATAATTTGCATAAGTCTGTAAAGAGGGACTCTAAGCCCTCCTTTCTTTAGGCTTGTCTTCAGCCTCTGTACTGATCGATAAATCTGTCTCTCAGTGAAGATGGGCAGATGCTGAAACAAACTCAAATGTTTTACAACATCAGTGTAAAAATATTAATAAAATACATTAAGAATAACAGCACCCAATTGGCATCAGTATTTATCAATCTCTGGTGACCTTCCTAAACTGCCAGACCTTCAGGAGGGTTTCAAAGGCTATAAGAGAAGGAATATCCTTGTTTTTGGGAGGTTAAGCAGTTCCAGAGAGATAGAGCTCTCAAAGAATGGACCTGCTTCTGGGACCTTCATGCTAGAAAGTGACCTTCATGATAGGAAGTGATCTTCAGCAAGCCTTCTCTATTTTCTTTATCTGGGCAGGTCTGTTTTGGAAAGGTGATTCTAAAATCCCCTAGATCTCCAGATATATTGGACTTTACAGCTCATGACCAGCACACTGAGCTGCAATCAGCAACACATCAGTAATCGATGCAGCTCTTTAGCAGTGGTGTTACATGGCAGTAACAAAACTCCCCCTTAAGCTGCTCATGTTTTAATTTAAAAATAGAAGATGAATAAGAAGCTAACAAATTAAAGCAAAATAAAACACCAGCCTCAAGCATTTTTAATAATCACCCAGTCATTAAATACATCTCATTTAAACCCCAGATCCCAAACTCTGTGCGGGCTTATTTTGTCTATGGCTGGACAAAAACTTTACACAATACTTTATTACTTCCACATTTTCTCTACAGAAGACTTTTGCTCTGGCTAGACTAGGTTAACCTCATCTCCAGATTCTGTTGACCAGACCCATCCATGTAACCAAGGCTTTAGCTCATTTCATAATTTTCTGTCTCTTTAAGTTCTTACAAATTAAAGCAATATATTGTACAGTCCTTGTCTCCCTTCAGAATGGCTTGCCGACATTGGGGATTTTGTGCAGCTTCAGCTTGGTGCCTCCTTATGTAAATCAAGCTGTGGAGCAAAGTTGCTGCCAAGCTCCAGCCTGAACTCTAAGCAGGTCTACTGCTGAGCATCAAGCTGAGCTCACCAGCCAAGTGCCAAGCAGGGATCAAGCAGATTTGGGACACTTATGTGATTGTTGATCCTGGCATCTGGATGTCAGCCTAGCTCATTGCCTCTTGTTACTAAAATGCTGCAGACATCACTCCCCACTTCCTTGAACTGATTGCAACCTTTCATTCCTTTCTTCCTTTCTCCTCCTCCTCCTCCTCCTCCCCTCTCATGTAACTTCCCCTTTTATATGCTGAAAATATGGGTGTATTCTTAAAAAGGCCCAAACTAGCTGTGGATCAGTGGTGGTATTATACCAGTTTGGCCCAGTTCTGATGTACCGGTAGTGCTGAAGATCGGCAGAGACCAAACCAGTTCTGTCTGAGGAGCTGCTGGAGCTGCTGTTGGGCCCACCTGCCTGCCTGGGCTCCCATACTGACCTTTATTCCCTGCTTTTGAAGTGCAGCTGCTTTGCACGGCACAGCAGATTGCTGCGTGTCAGCTGCTGAAGCAACAGGGAGAGTGCAGGAATGCAGGAAGTGAGTTGGAAAGCCTCTGCACCTGTGCAAAGTGTGTGTTTGGCATGTATGTGTGCACAAAGTATGTGCAAGGATGCAAAGCACCCACCGAACCGGTGGTACATACTTTTGAAACCCACCACTGCTGTTGATGCTGTTATACCATCAAAGAACCAATCAGTTGGCTAGATCATCAGCTGCTTAATCTGCAGACTAGTGGGACTGAATGTTCCTTCATTAGTTTTCTCATTATTTCCATGTTCCTTTTTGTAGGAGCGCGGATCTCCTGTGTGTAGGAGTTTTTCTGCCTTCTGTCTTGAGACAGAAACCTAAACATTGAAGTTTACAGAAAACTGCCACACAGAGATCAGTGTGAAGGTGAAGATACATGGATTGGTTTCCAAACATTTCCAAACAGTTACCCGGCTAGGTAACATCTTCAGCTGGTGGTTTTGGGTAATGAAGAAAAAAGTTTGTGAAGCACTCCACACATCATGTTAATCATTTTGTGAGAGCACCCAGCATATTCTCAAATTTTCAAATACAACCACTAAACATTGGGGGACCCAGGAAGAAGCCTTATTCAACATGACCTTTGCCATGATTTTAGATCTAGGACTCCATGACATTTAATATTAATAACAACAGCAATAGCATTTAAGCTTATATATTAATAGTGCTTTACAGCACTCTCTGAGTGGTTTACAATGTCAGCATATGGCCACCAACAATCAGGGTCCTCATTTTACCGACTTCAGAAGGATGGAAGGCTGAATCAACCTTAAGCCCTATCAGGATTAAACTCCAGGCTGTAAGTTTGCAATACTGCATTCTAACCACTGTGCTACCAGGGATCCTCATAATTACGTACTTTCTCTCTTCTTTAAGAGCTATTGAGAGAGGCAACTGACACCATTATGATTGTAGAATAAGTTAGACTTTGACTTATTTTGGCAATAAACTTTGGAATTATACAGAAACTTTAGAAGACAGGAATTAAAGAATTTGGTACAATTTGACTTATACTTTTCCACATCTATTTGGTCCAACAGCTGACCTTGGATAAATAGTTGGGTGCCATACCATTTCGTGTAAATATGAGAGGAAAAAGTGTGTTTGTTAAAGATAAGCTGGGTTAAAATATAATAAATTATGATAAATAGTTTGGGAAATGGATGAAAAAACACAAACATTCTATGATTCTATTCTATGATGATTCAATTATAGTATTTACCCACTTTGTGAGTTTTCTTCAATTCAGTAAACTGAAATTGATAGGCAACTGAGCTGAATACCATGTATCTCACAAAATAAGGCCAGGCCTTTTTTTTTTTTTTTTTTTTTTGAGCCCTGAAAAAACGGCTAGGATGTCTTTTCGGAGGTGAATTAATTCCCCCCCGCCCCTGCACACCAGCGCCGTCTCCAACAACGGCATCTGAGTCACTCCCACTTTTCCCCCATCCCCATAACAACAGGGGAAAAAAAGATTTTGAGGTACCTGGGAGCGCCGCGCACTGCATTTTGGTTTAATCCCGAGGGGCTGGGTGGGTGTGAGAAGAACTGAGCGAGCGTCTCTGCTGCTGCTACCCTTGGCGCTCCAGTTCCTGCATTCCAAGTGCCCAGGCTGAGCTGCAGCTGTCCCTCTCTTGCCAGCGCTGTCTCCAATAACAGCGGCAGCAGCGGTGGGAACTGTGAAAGTTACAGAGGTGGCTCCCCCACCCAAGAAGCAGCTGAAATGCTTCCATGGTTCCTGCCGCTGCTGCCATTGTTATTGGAGATGGCGCTGGCGAGAGAGAGACAGCTGTAGCTCGGCCTGGGCACTTGGAATTCAGGAACGGGCTGTGCACCGGGACGTTTGCAAACTTGCAGAGCCTGAGATTGGAGCACCAAGGGTAGCAGCAGCAGAGACGCTCTCTCGGCTCTTCTCACGCCCACCCAGCCACTCGGGATTAAACCAAAATGCAGCATGCAGCACTCCCAGGTACCTCAAAATCTTTTTTCCCCCTGTTGTTATGGGGATGGGGGAAAAGTGGGAGCAACTCAGACACTGTTGTTGGAGACAGCGCTGGTGAGAGAGGCACCAGCACCGGTGTAAACCATGGAAGCTATAGAGGCCTGAGAAGCGGTTGAAATGCTGCTGGACATCCATGCCAACACCGCCCGCCTGCTGATCCAGGTAAGGGAGGGGTAAGAGAGCCCTCTGTGCTCCACCATGATTGGCTGTTAGGAGCGGCTGATGGTGAGGTGTAGCTGCCCGTGGGGCACTCTTAATGGCAAGTTCCCCCCACCTCCCCCCCACAATTTTGCATGTTTTAAACTAGGCCTAAATTTGGGAGGAGGGGCTTAATTTCATTTTATGCCTAGAAAACATGCTGGGTCTTCCTATGGGGGGAGGGTATTGTTGGAGAAACATGGTATTAAATCTATCACTACCAGTTTTAAATACAGGGTATCCACGGAATGGAGCAAAAACATCAAGATGATGGTCTGATGCCAAGACTGAAGCGTTACAGTTTTTTTTTTTTTTTTGACAAATATCATGGTTACTGTTCTGTCCTAGGCTTCCCCAAAAAGCACTAAGCAAACTCTGAGTCCCTGTAAAACCTCTTTTATTAAATGAATGTGAATTTATTGCATTCACATTCAGCCAATGGCCTGGCAATCAGTCTTGCAAAGGTATAATTATTAGCTCAGACCTTATCTATCTTGGCAAGCTGCCCGGTAAATATTTCCACATGCAGTGCTGACAGGGAAGGGCTTAGCACAGAATCTCTAGACAAATCTTCACGTGGCTGGAATGAACAAACAAACACGAATTGTTTCCTGAAAAAGCCCCCTCCCCTTTTGCTCCTCTTTTAATCCTTATGGGAGAGGCCTTTCATCATTCACCCGTGGCCTTACTCCCATGTAGACCCTTAGTTCTTAATTGTTCCTTTCTTTTGGCAGCTCTGCACATATGCAGGCTGGGAAGTGGTTCCAGAAGCTCCCCTGCTTCACTGCTGTCTGAGCCCAAAGGCAGCTGATGATGGCCAGCCTGCCCTAGCCCCATTTCTGCCTCTGACGCAGAGTCCTTGTCCAAGCCTTTCTCAACCTCCAAGACTGGCCCAGGTTCCTCCCCAACTGCCCTGCTTGTCCGACTCTGCTGCCAGCTCCGTCAGCCACCTTCAGGCCACAACAGTTACCACCTTGACATTCTTAATCCCCACCCGCACCAATAGAACTCTTAATTTTGTTTCCATTTTTTCTCCTATGCTATTTTGAATTTACCATAAAACCTCACCCTGCTATATGTTCCCAGCCTTTTAGCAACTTCAAAGTGAGGGAAATCGCTCGTCAAGAAATGAGCTACAACCCCATTTTTTTCACCTTTTCAAATCATTTCTGTAAATGCTGCCTCTGGATGGTGTGAACATTTTCCCTTGACAGTTCTACTCTACATTGAAATCACCCAGCTAGAAGTTTCCATCAATATGGACATAAACTTTTAAAATATTCTTGCATTTGGCAGTCCCTTTTGAGTGGCAAAATTCTAGACAATGTGGAAAAAACATTTGAATAATAAGAGAAATGAAAATGGTACCTTAAAACGTTATGGGTCTGAGTTGGTGAATATGTCATAGAGTAATTTGGAAAAAAATGTATGAACTTAAACAGGATTTTTTTTAATATGAGCTTAGAGAGTGTCAGATGCCACTGAAGATGAGAACAGCAAGGTTGATATTTTTTGTTCTTTGTATTAACATTTCGATAATAATTCTTCTTCCCAGCATAATTCAATTTTCCCAAGCCTAGATATGAACTATAACACAATTTGCAACCCCCACTCCTCACACATTATATTAGGTGAAATAATTTTCTTATTAGGGAATGTAAAGAAAGTTTGTGTCTCAGAACGATCACGCCTGGAAATGTGCACAAATATTTGTGCAGCCTTCATAAAATACTGCAAGCTGACACAGAGACAGGTTGAAGCTATCTTAAGTTGAGGGTGAGGAGAAGAGTGAGGGAGAAAGCAGAGTGAATTTGATCTTGATAGCTTGGTCCACCCAGAGCCAACACACCCATTAGAATTAGTTCCATGGACAGGATTTCCTTGCTGCCTTTCATATATTTCTTCCATGCTCGGATGGCTCAATGTCTTTCTCCTCTGTAGACAATGTGATTTTGGTCCTTTCTCAAATTAAGCCTAGGAACAAACGGCATTAGCTGACCAACAAAGGAAAGGGAGCCTATGCCTGCTGTTTTGTCCCAGGTGTCCTCAAAAAGCACTAAGCAAACTCTTCGTCCTGACCAAACACCTTTTATTAAATGAATGTGAATTTCATGCATTCACATTCAGCCAACAGCCAGGCAAACAGTCTTTCAAGGGTATAATTAGGAGCTCACACCTTGACTATCTTGGAAAGCTGCCCGGTAAATATTTCCAAATGCAGTGCTGACAAGGAAAGGCTTAGCACAGAATCTCTAGGATGCACAGACAGATCTTCACAATGATGGAACAAATGAAAGAATTGTTTCCTGCAAAAGCCCCCTCCCCTTTTGCCCCTCTTTTAATCCTTATGGAAGTGGCCATCCATTGTCCCCCTGTGGCCTTACTCCCATATCAACTCTGAGTTCATAATTGTTGTTTTCTTTTGGCAGCTCTGCACATGCGCAGGCTGGGAACTAGCTCCAGCTGCTCCCCCATCTCACTGCTGTCCGACTTCAAAGGCAGCTGATGACTGCCAGCCTGCCCTGGCCCCATCTCTGCCTCTGATGCAGATCCCTTGTCTAAGTCTTCCTCAGCCTCCAGGACTGACCCAAGTTCCTCCCCAACCTCCTCACTGTCTGACTCTGCTGCCAGCTTTGCCAGCCACTGGCAGGCCACAACACCTGCAGTGTGTTCAACCCTATTCACAGCTTGGGTAGACCTGTCATCCTTCAAGGCTGAATATGTCAGATCTACTATCTTCAACTTCTATGCTTTGCTGATATCATTTCATAAATTGCAAGTGGAGTGGAGAGAAGGGGACAATATAATGGATAAAGTAGAGATGAGAGGGAAGGTGTGTGTGTGTGTGTGTGTGTGTGTGTTTGTGTAACAGCCTTGCTGGAAACCAGAAGTGTGAAACCAGCATATACCAGTCTTCAAGGACATCTGGCTTGGGAGCAAATTGTCAATGGGTGCACAGAATCCCAATGATACCTTCTTATCATTTGCTGCCACTCAAAACTCGTTTTTGCAATTTTATTAGACATTTTAAAGAAGATATATACATATAAAAAAGAAAAAAAAAGAATAAATAAAGTATTATAAAATGTCGTGGAAATTATGATTTCCAAGTATGTCATTAATAATAAATATGCTGATATGTTATATAATTTTAGTGATTTAAATTGCTATTGAGTGCTAAGATGCCCCAAACCATGGTTAAATCCCCAAATGAGAGTATAAGCACAGTAAATTCAATCAATGTTACTGATTTAAATATCTATAAAACTTAAATATAGTAGGTTCTATGCATGGCGAAGCTCAAATATTGAACGTGGTACATGTTAAAGTTGTGAATAGTTTCCCATCTGAGTTGAATAACAGAATAATAGAGTTGGAAGGGCCCTTCTAGTCCAATCCCCTGCTCAGGCAGGAAACCTTATACCATTTCAGACAAATGTTGTCCAATTTCTTCTTTAAAATCTCCAGTGATGGACTACCTACAACTTCTGGAGACAAGCCATTCCACTGAATAATTATTCTAAGGTAAAGGTTTCCCTGCCCAATTATGTGCGAATCTAGGGCATGGGGCTCATCTCTGTGTCTTGGCCAAGGGAGCCAACATGGTCCATGACCATGTGGTCAGCATGCCTGCACGCCAAAGATGATGGAATGCTATTATCTTTCAACTGAAGTGGCGTCTATTTTTCTACTTGCATTTGAATGTTTTTGAGCTGCTACATGGGCAGGAGATGGGGCAAGGAATGGGAGCTCACCAGGGGTGGGATTCTACCAGTTTGCACCTATTCGCTAGAACCAGTTGTTAACATTCTAAGCAGTTCAGAGAACCAATTGTTAGAAGAAATTACTGGCCTAATCCTGTAAGGAAGGCAGGAAGGAAACATTCTGGTGTTGCTTACAGAAACTGCCTCTCCATTAACCCTTATTACATTCTTGGCAGGACTAGACTTCCTGTCTCAGGAACTTCTCTGGAGTTTTTTTTCCCCTCCTTTGCTGGTACTTTGCTTGGGTGGAGTGACCATTCAAAGTTACAGTGGCACTGAAGAAAGTGACTAATGATCCTTTTTCACACTTATGACTGTTGCAGCATCCCCACAGTCATGAGAGGGCAGGCGAGGAGATGCGTGCCTCAATGTGAGTGATATTGAGTTGGCCACGCTCAGCCAATAACATGACCACCAAGCCATCTCCACCCAGTCACATGACCACCAAGCCACGCCCACCACCTAAGCCATGTCCACAGAACCGGTTGTTAAAAATTTTGAATCCCACCTCTGCACGGGGCTCAGTTCTTGAACTTGGGCTGTTAGCTTTCCAGTTGACAAGCTCAGCTTCTTTAACTAATGAGCCATTGTGCACCCGATTAATTGTTCTAACTGTCAGGAAATTATTCCTTAGTTCTAGGTCAGTTCTCTCCTTGGTTAGTTTCCATCCATTGCTTCTTGTCCTGCCTTCAGCTGCTTTGGAGTAGAGGTTGACCCCCTCTTCTGGCTGCAACTCCACTTCTGAGTTAGTGTGAAGCAACTAGGGTATCCAGCCTGTCTTGCTCTGCTGGTTTGTCTGTTTATCTCTCCCACACTGCACTTCTCTGTCTCTTAACGCTAATGCCAACAGCCCTAATCACATATTTTAAAATCCTTTGAAGCATTCAATAGACAAACTGTTAGGATGGCTCCTGGGATTTTCCAGCAGGGATCTGCAAAATGGCTATGGTTGACCTTCCACACACACAGTGCATGAATACTATTGCTCAGTGTCCTTTATAGATGGTGAAGAAACAAAGGGGAGGAAAAGTATCCAGCCAAAGCATTTGCAATCAGATGCCTCCTTTTCAAAGGTTCTATTCTTATTCATCGCACAACCTGCGTGTGAAAAAAAGTAAAGGCAGTTGAACAGGATTACTCAAGAATGCGTGCAACCAGGGTCATTAAGCAAGGCACATTCAAGTCAAGTGTGCCTTTAAAAGGAACTGCCCTGCTCTGCAAGCTGAGATAGTGAGCAGTTTCTACCGTGTTGGCCTTGCACACTTGACAGCAGGTGAAGATTAGGAATTAGATCACAGTTTTTCTAAGTGGAGAGAAAGCAAAGAGAGAAGTGGCATATTTTCTGAATGGTTTATTTTTCCCCAGTGTTTTTGAATACACCCCTCCCCCCCAATTGAATCAAACTTTTAATATCACCAACCATTAAATTATCTTGGAAATTTAGATTTACCAGATTTGAAATCACTGATTTATTCAATTTATTTATTCATTTTTTATGCGGCCCATCTCACTGATATGGCAACTCTAGGAGTCCTCAGCCCCTGGGCCACAGTACTACTGGGTCATGGCCTCTCACGTGACAGGTAGGCTGGCATGCATGCGCATGTGCAGCATCATTCATGTGAGCAGAGGGCAGGCTCACGTGTGCATGCACTCACAGCTCCACTTGTGCGAATGGCAGATTGGTGGGCATATGCATGCATGCACAGCTTCACTTGCATATGCATATGCATGCATGCTGGCCCACCCCTCACACAGGGCAGTTCCCCTCTCTCCTTCCCTAGCCGGGCTGCTGAGCCTCAAAGATTGGGGACCACTATCTTATAACGTAAGTACAATAATGGTATTTTGTTGCTTGCTGCTTAGTTTGGATGCACGAATACACAAGAAGGACATGATCAGAGATTTGCATGGTATGGATATTTATTATGGTCCTGTATGACAAGGCTAAAGTGAATGTAGATTTCAAAAATTATGTCAGGCAGGCCAATCTAAGAGTATGGAATTAGTGCAATGTTAGGTTTCTTTAGGAAAATACCTTTGTGGCCTTTGGTGCAACAAGCATTTTATAGATAAGAAATGGAAAGTAAACCAGTAAATGGTAAATTTACTGTGATGTACTAGAATTTTCTCAAGGAGATGATGAACTAAAATCAAGAGGTGATTTTACAATGGAAGGATGTCCTTGTCAAAGGTGTTCTTATATATGATTATCAGAAAGATTTAAAGTGGATAAAAGATTTCATGGTTTTGAACAATGTGAGACTTGAGTTTGAAACAGAATTATGTGCTAACCATAAACAAGTTATTGAGAAAATGTATAAACCTTTGTAGAAATATGAGACAGAAAAAGAACAAATGAAACAAGACAAAATGGCCTAAAAACGTGGTTACTATATATAAAAAGGAAAAAAGGGACGTTATATGATTGAAATTTACCTTATGTTGTATGTAGTCTTAAAGATAATATTTATAAAATGACATATTGTTTATCACTAGAGAAATTGTCTAGAATGAATAAAAATGCTCTGAATCTTTGCTTGAAACATGAACAACATGGAATGACATTTTATCATGTTTGGTGGATGTGTGAAAAAGCCAAAAAAATATAATTAAATACAAACATATACATTATTCCAGAAGATTTTAAAGAATAAAGCACAAGTAAAAGGAGTTGTAGTGGCCCAGTGGTTGGAATGCAGTATTGCAGGCTAACTCTGCCCACTGCCAGGAGTTTGATCCTGACCAGCTCAAGGTTGACTCCGTCTTTCATCCTTCCAAGGTCAGTAAAGGATTCAAATTGTTAGGGGCAATATTCTCACTCTGTAAACTGCTTAGAGGGCTGTAAAGCAATATGAAGTGGTATATACTGTAAGTCTAAGTGCTATTGCCATTGCTAAAACCAGAATTTTTTTACCAGACTAATAGACAAGGAATTGTTTTATATATGACAAGAGAGTCATATAAAAGAGAGTTATGTTATATGACAATAGTTGAGAGTCAGTTGTGGGATTCAAATTCTTTTACTACTGGTTCTGTGGGAGTAGCTTGGTGGGCGTGGCAGGGGAAGTATACTGTAAAATCTCCAGTCAGAGGTGATATTTGCTGGTTCTCTGAACGACTCAAAATGTCTGCTACTGGTTCTCCAGAACTGATCAGAACCTGCTGAATGCCACCTCTGCTGAACTGCTTATACTCAAAAGTAGAAAGACTCAACATTACTCATAATGGAGAAATGGTTGATGAAGATGATGGAGCCTGCAGAGATGGCTAAATTATTTATATGTTAATTGTTTTATTGTATGTTGCCCAAGGTCACTTTTTTGTAAGATAGGTGGCCATATAAAATTGATGAATGAATGAATAAATGAATAAATACATAAGTAAATAAACATTTAGCAAATCAGATGTAGCTCCAATATGTGTAATGAAATAAGGTGTTTAGAACAATACTGAACCACTTCTAACATAACTGGTGGTCTATCAAAACATGTTTGTTTTGATGTCACCAAATGCTGGAATAAATTTTAGAGGTCTTGGTGGGTTGTATCCCATGTCCTTCAAGATGCATGAGATCCTCTGCTTTCAGCCTGTACCCTTGTTTTATAATTTTCCTGATAGGAATTTTCAATAATATGTACATGTTAGTATAGAGGAACTTCCTAGATACAGACAAGTCCTTCCCAACTTCAGCAACTAGTCATCCTTTTCATCTAAACCAATGTATCTCAACTTGAAGAACTTTAAGATGTGTGGCCTTCAATTCCCAGAATTCTCCAGCAAGCAATAATTGATTCTGGACTTTCTACATCAGGGTTGTCAAACTCATGTCATCATGGCAGCGTCACATAACGTATCAGGACATTTTTCCCCTTTGCTAAACTGGGCGTGGGTGTGGCCAGCACGTGACACATCTGGCCCATGGGCCAGGAGTTCGACAGCCCTGCTCCACAAGCATGAAAGATAATGCCTTTCTATGCTACAGCCTTCTCTAAAAGTATTGTGAAATTTATTAGAAAATGTGGGGCATACCTGAGATAGATTCTTTACAAAGCTGACAAAGTATTCACTCCCTTCCCTGTGGATTTTTGAAAATATTTGCATATCTTTCCTATTACATGTTATCAGAGCTTTGTTTGGGTCTTACCGATATATAAAAAGAGCTTGGGTGAAGGGGAAAAAAAAACACCCATGTTTGGTGCTATTTATTTAAAAATAAAGAAGCATTTTGTTGTGAATTGTAGCATGAATCCTAGTCCAGAGAGAATGCATTCTTTTGTCACAATGTGATAAAGAGGAAGTGTTTGGTATCTCTGGACAATGCATCATGTTCACTACACAATAAATGTAGGAAGCTATTTCTGAAAGAAAGGGGAGATTTAATATTATCCAATTGTGCAACTGGGAAATATATATTTACCAGTGGGTCACATAGCAGGCTACAATATCCAAACAGTCACATGGGAATCATGGTAAGGATGTAAGGACGACATTCAAGTTCCATAAAAATTAAGACAGGTGTTGAAGAACCAACTCAATGGGAAAAACAATATTTTCACCATCCATCCATATACCCTTCGTTATCAGATACCCTGACAGTATACTGGCCAAAGGAGACACAGGAAGACTGCCAAGGCTGAAGACCCAGAATCTTCCCACAATTATGGAGGTTTCCAAATACATCACCCAAAGGTTTTGACTAACAACCAGTGTAGTGTAACTAACACTAACAAGAAAGAGGAAAGATGGGGTCTGTTAAGTGTTAACTGCTAAGTCACTGTTCTGGGTAAAACCTATAGCACCCAGTAATACATCAGTAAGATGGCACCCAAAGATGAGCTGCTAAGAGAATGCCAGAGGCAACAGCAGAAATGAGAGGAAGATCAAGCAGAGAAAGTACCATGCTAATTCAAGATCCTGCATGGAATGTACAATCAACCAATAGCTTGAATGGCTGATATTCAGAAATCCTCTCAATGGCTGGAAAAGACTGGACTAAAATACAGCATTTGAGGCACTGATCATAGCAGCATAAGAACAGGTGCTAAGCACCAGAGCCTTAAAAACAGGCCTATCACACAAAGCAGAGCTAAAGTTCAGATAGGCCTGTAGATAGGCCTCAGAGACAGTTTGACACAGTGGCAGGATATATGATGCAGACAGAATAGCATACACTGACAGATGTTGTATAAAGGAACATCTCCACATAGTAAGGGATAGACCCTTCCAAGTTCAGATGGGAGATCCAGCAAAAGGTCATGGAGAATAACAGAGCTAAGATCAGGGGTGGGATTCAAATTTTTTAATAACCGGTTCTGTGGACGTGGCTTAGGTGGTGGGTGTGGCTTGGTGGTCATGTGAGTGGGTGGACATGGCTTGGTGGTCATGTTATTGGCTGGGCGTAGCCAACTCAATATCACTCACATCGAGGCATGCATCTCCTCGCCTGGCCTCTCATGGGGATGCTGCAACAGTTGTAAGTGTGAAAAATGGTCATAAGACACTTTTTTCAGTGCAATTGTAACTTTGAATGGTCATTCCACACAAGCAAAGTACCAGCAAAGGAGGGGAAAAAAACTCCAGAGAAGTTCCTGAGACAGGAAGTCTAATCCTGCCAAAAATGTAATAAGGGTTAAAGGAGAGGCAGTTTCTGTAAGCAACATCAGAATGTTTCCTTCCTGCCTTCCTTCCAGGATTAGGCCAGTAATTTCTTCTAACAACCGGTTCTCCGAACTGCTTAGAATGTCAACAACCGGTTCTAGCAAATAGGTGCGAACTGGTAGAATCCCATCCCTGGCTAAGATCATGTGAGACTTCCAGGGCTAGAAGGACAGATAGATACTGGCCAATCAACCAGACATTGTGGTAATAGACAAGGATCAAAAGACTAGTGATAGTTGCAATGGTGTCAAGTGACAACAACATTGGGAAGAAGTATGAGAAGCTGGAGATGTACCATGGCCTGAAGGAGGAACAAGAGAGGATCTTGGAAAGTAAAGGCCAAAGTGTTGGCAGGAACACTCTGGCCTGTGACTCTTATGCTGGGAGGGTGGCTTCAACAGATTCCAAGAACGATGTTAGAAATCTCTGACCAGGAGTGTGCTTGAACTTGAGAAAGACACATACTATCCACAAGAACCTTTAGAAACATGTAAAGATCCTTCTTCGATGAAAAGACGATGAAGATAATAATTCTGTTTCCACAATGATCAATCAAACACACACACACACTACACTTGATCTTAGCCAAAAGGCCAAGAAGTGATCAATCAAATACTCATAGCATGCAAATACATCTTCCTTCTGCTCATAGAGGATGTTTGGGCAGAACTGGTGGGAAGTTTATTGCTTCTTACTCTGGGGGTAATGTATAGCTCCCATGTGCCGTTCTACTGATAGTATTAGTGCCTATATCTAATTCTTTAAACCCAATTTGGTGGCCATCAGTATATCCAAATTTTTTTACAGATAAACTACTATACCTATTTTAATCTCTCCTTAAACACTCACTGTTCAATATTGTTGGGTAGTTCCCTGTAGCAATAATGTTCAGGTTATAAACATGAGCCATAATTTTATATAATTTAATCATGATATCCCTTGCATTTTTCTAGTATTCAAAACTCCAGCAGTGTTAACATAATGACCCATAGTGAAATTGTTCCAGTCCTTGGACCACAGCACATAGACGTGGGACTTTGGTCACACTATCAGGCTGTGATATCAGCTTGCCTTTTTAATATACTGCATATATAAACACTCTGTGAACACTGCCAGAATAGGAAATGAAATTTGCATTTCAAATTCCCAAAGGTTGTGGGAGGAGCTGCTGGCTGCTTGTGAAGGAAGCAGAGGGTGAGCAGAAAAGAGAGAGGCAGCTTGAATTGCTTCCATTGCATTTCAAATTCCCAGAGGTTGTGGGAGGAACTGCTGGCTGCTTGTGAAGGAAGCAGAGAGTGAGTAGAAAGGAGAAAGATATAACTATATAACTATATATAACTATAAACCAAGAATACCAATAAGACATTTAGGGTAAGTGCACTTGAGATTGTGATTTTATTTTATTTCAAAATGACCGGCTTAGTTCAGTGTAATACTTATTTTACAGCTGTCTTTTGCAGTACTCTTTTCAAACTTGGACACTGTCCTCTTTGTAAAAAAATTACCAGTCTTCATGGACAGATTATCTATCTAGAATCTCTAATCTGTGCTCTCCAAGCAGAAATTAGGTGCCCAATCCAGCCATCTATTGAGCTGCCGTGCTACCAGCCCCCACTACCACAAAGATCCTGCAGGAAAAGGGCAGTATGGACAACCGTGGGATCTGGCAGGGTGAGAGCTGTGGACCATAAACACAAAATTTTTGCTGTGTCCCAGCATAACAAATACAGTGCCCTTGCTGACCTTAAAAGGGACACTAAAGCGACAGGTCAAGGTAGTTGTGATAACGATAACTTAAGTAAGCCAGGGATCATGGTCCTAGAAGAAGAACTTACTTTGGAAAGGAGAAAGTGTGAATCAGGTATTATGCACCAGTCACACAAGAAGAGCAAGCCATCCAAAAAGAGAAGCCACCTTCTAGTTGGGGACTCAATTGTAAGGGATGTAAATTTAGGAAAGGATACTGAGGTTTTGAAAGAGGTCAGGTGTCTACCAGGTGCTACTGCCATCAGAGACAAGAAGCATATTCTTAAGATAGTCAAGAATGCCAGCAAGGACTGTGATGTTGATGCTGTTATACATCTTGGTACAAATGATCTGTCCCAGAAGGATATTCTTTCTGTTCAGAAAGACTTCCAGAGCTTGGGATATGAACTTAGTCATATGGACTGTAGGCTTATCTTTTCAGAGGTTCTACCAGCATACAAGGAACAAAAAGGGAAAGGGCAGCATGTAGCAGAGTTTAATGTGTGGCTAAAGGAGTGGTGTAAAAGGGAAGGCTTTGGTTTTATTAGTCATGATGTCTGCAGCTGGTCCAGTGAAAAACTGTACAAAAGAGATGGTTTGCATCCATCAAAGAAAGGAACTGAGTTACTTGGTATTAAATTCACAGATTTCCTGGATAAACGTTTAAACTGAACAGTGGGGACAGAGAATTAATGGATTCAGAACATTTCTGTCCCCAGCAACCTAAAACTAATAAGGATACCAGTGCATGCAAAATAGACGTTTGTGCAGGTAAGATTATCAATCTTGATGCCAACCAAAACCAAGCATTTAATAGTGAGTGCCATACCATGTGCAATAATCAAACAGGTGGCAAGAAAGCAGGCACAACACAGGTTATAGACAGTAAACACAGTGTCAGACATAAAGATCTCAAGTGCCTATATACAAATGCACAAAGTATGGGGAACAAACAGGGTGAACTCGAATTATGAATACATGAAGGTAAATATGATATAGTTGGAATAACAGAAACTTGGTGGGATGAAACCGATGACTGGAACATACTGGTAGAAGGATACAAATTATTCAAAAAAAACAGACCCCATAAAAGAGGAGGTGGAATTGCACTATATGTAAAGGACCATGATATTGCTACAGAAATGTATGAAACCAAAGATGAAAACCCCTAGAATGCATATGGGTCAATATAAAAGAAAAAAAGGGTGACATGGCCATAGGCGTATATTATAGGCCACCCAATCAAGCAGAAAATATAGATGTCCTTTTTGCCAGCCAACTAACAAACATATGCAGGAAACACACAACAATAGTAATGGGAGACTTCAATTATCCTGATATCAATTGGAAAACTAATTCTGCACCAAGTGAGAAAAGTTCCTAACCAACCTAGCTGACAACTTTGTTGTCCAAAAGGTAGAGGGTGAAACTAGAGGGACAGCAATAGTGGACTTAATTCTTACAAACATAGAAGAAGTGATAGAGGGAGTTGAAACTGCAGGAACCTTGGGTGAGAGTGACCATGTCATACTAGAATTCAACATAACACAAACACAAGCAACAGAACATTATGACACCAGAATCTTGGATTTTAAAAGAGCTGATTTCAATAAATTCAGAGAGAACTTGGGAAAGATTCCATGGATGTAAATCCTAAAGGGGAAAACAACTCAAGAATCTTGGGAAACTCTAAAAAGTATGATCATAGAAGCCCAGACGTCAAGCACAATACCACTGAGAAAGAAAAACAAGAAATCCAAGAAGAAACCAGTATGGCTGCACAAAGATCTCTCTGGCAAATTGAAAGAAAAAAAGGACAAGTACAAAAAATGGAAAGAAGGACATACAGCTAAGGCATAATATCAGCAGATAGCCAGAATCTGCAAAGACAAAGTCAGGATAGCAAAGGCTCAGAACAAACAAAGACTTGCAACAAAAGTCAAAGATAATAAAAAAAGTTTCTTCCAACATGTAAATAACAAGAAAGAAATCAAGGAAACAGTCGGTCCACTAAAGAGAGAAGATGGCAAGGAAGTAACCGGCAACAGAGAGAAAGCAGAACTGCTTAACTCATTCTTTGCATCTGTCTTTACGGAAAAAGAAACTATAGCTCAACCCACCAAAAACATAACTGTAAAAGACAGACCAGAAATAAAAGTTAAGATAAGCAAAAAAAATAGTAAGAGAATACCTGTCTGATCTTGACGAAAACAAATCACTGGGGCCTGATGGATTACATCCCAGAGTTTTAAAGGAGCTGGCAGAGGTCATCTCAGAACCACTGCACCATATCTTTCAAAAATCCTGGAGCACTGGAGAACTACCAGAGGACTGGAAAAGAGCTGATGTGGTTCCCATCTTCAAAAAAGGGAAAAAAAAAACAGACCCAGGAAACTATAGACCAATCAGCCTAACATCAATACCCGGGAAGATACTGGAAAAGATAATAAAAAAACAGATCTGCCAACATCTAGAAACAAGTAAAGTAATAACTAGCAGTCAGCACGGGTTTGTTAAAAACAAATCATGCCAAACCAATCTTATTTCATTCTTCAACACAATGACTAAATTAGCAGACCAGCAAAATACTGTGGACATCATATATTTAGATTTCAGCAAGGCATTCGACAAAGTAGACCACAACCTACTTCTTAGTAAGCTAGAAAAAAAGTGGAATAGATAGCATCACCACTAGATGGATTCGCAACTGGCTGGCAAACCATACTCAATGAGTAGTCCTTAATGGGTCTAAGTCTACATGGAGGGAAGTAAGTAGTGGGGTGCCACAAGGTTCCGTCTTAGGCCCAGGACTCTTCAATATCTTCATTAATGACTTAGATGAGGGAATAGAAGGAGAACTTACCAAATTTGCAGATGATACTAACCTGGCAGGAATAGCTAATACCCAAGAAGATAGGCTCAAGATCCAGATGGATCTTGACAGACTAGAACACTGGGCCATATCTAATAAAATGAAATTCCATGTAGAGAAAAGTAAAGTCCTACACTTAGGCAAGAAAAACTAAAAGTACACAAATAGACTGGGTAAAACCAGGCTCAATAGCAGTAACTGTGAGAGGGATCTTGGAATCTTAATGGACAACCAGCTAAATATGAGCCAGCAGTGTGCAGCAGCTGCCAAAAAAGCTAATGCAATCCTAAGTTGTATTAACAGAGGGATACAGTCAAGATCAAGGGAAGTACTAATACCACTCTATAAAGCCTTAGTAAGACCACACCTAGAGTACTGCATCCAGTTTTGGTCACCATATTATAAAAAAGATGTTGAGACTCTAGAAAAAGTGCAGAGAAGAGCAACCAGGATGATTAGGGGACTGGAGGCTAAAACATACAATGAACGGTTGTAGGAACTGGGCTTGGCTAGTCTAGTAAAGAGAAGGACCAGGGAAGACGTGATAGTGGTCTTCCAATATTTGAGTGGCTGCCAGAGGGAGGAAAGGGTCAAACTATTTTCTAAAGAGCCTATAGGCCAGACAAGAAATAATGGAGGGAAACTGAATAAGGAGAGATTTAACCTGGAAATAAGGAGAAACTTTCTGACAGTGAGAACAATCAACCAATGGAACAGCTTGCCCTCGGAAGTTGTGGGAGTGCCATCACTTGAGACTTTCAAAAAAAAAGATTGGATTGCCATTTGTCAGAAATGGTGTAGGGTCTCCCACTTGGGCAGGGGGTTGGACTAGATGATATACAAGATCCCTTCCAACTCTGATTATCTGTATCTGTAGGGTGTAGCTGCCATTCAGAATCCAGAATGATGGCTTGTCAGTCTGGAACAAAAACAAAGCTAAAAAAATGCTACCACTGATTTTCTTTAATTTGCCATTGATTTCTGGCAGTGAAATATGGGATAAATTTTAGGGGATGAACAGAAGAGACTTTGGTCACGTATAATCCATAGGTTGCCTATCTTTCCTTAGACCAATAAATCTGAACTGCTACAAAATGATGATACTATAACAAAAAAAAAAATCACCACATTCCGAAGTACCAGCAGATGAAAGCCATTGAGAGAATGGAAATATACTGCCTGATTCCAACAACCACAAGAGGGCAATAATGTTGAAGATAAAATTCCAGAAGGAATTGAAGCATTATTTTTTATAGGTCAGGAAGAAGTTATAGTATTCTTTAGGATCAAATAATTAAGAGGGTTTTTTTTTTTAACTCTCTCCTGAAGGGCCAATGAAAAGGAGACAATAGATCCATCTGGTCTGTGACTTACCAAACTAGGAGTTTACTCATTTTTTTCTGGTTTAGAAGACTATGCTGAAATGTAAAATAAGACTTGGCATATTTAGCTAAAATGTAAATGGCAGATTTGCAGTTCAGATCCAAGCTACCAAACGACTCCATTCACTGGTGAGTTTCAGTCAATTCTGAATAATTTGGGTATGTATTTTTATTCATTAAGCATCTGGGGCCTTTTAAAATCTGAGGTCCTCCTCCTCCTCTGCCTCCCCCTCCTCCATGAATATAATGTTTGGTAATAGAGACAAAACACCTTTGTTCTGAAAACTATTCACCTTATTATGAAGCTTTAAGTCATTTTATACAGAACAGAAGTAAAACAACATGGATGAAGAAAACAACAAAAGAGGCCAAACACTTAAGGTAAAGATTAAAAAATCTCCTATTTCTGGATACATGAACAACTTGAGAGAATAAATAAAAGAGGTTTTATAGGGTGACAAAAGTTAATCAACCATGTATAAGTCACATGACCCTGAAGACATCATTCAAGAGTCTCAATGCTTCCAAATAATGAATCACGGTTGATCCTCTTATGATTCACTTAATAACTGCAGTGATTCTCTTAACAATGATGGTAAAAAGAGCTGTAAAATTGGACATGACTCACTTAACAACCACTTCATTTATCAATAGAAATTCTAGTCCCAATTGTGTCATATGTTGAGGACAACTAGTACACGTTTCTAAATATTTACTTTTCATCTAGTCCCTCAGCAGCCTGCAGACCCAGGGTTCTATTTTGGTGGCCCTCAATCATCAGAATTGGAAATGGACAAGAGATATTCCCATTATTTTGAAATGGGAAAAATAGGCAAATTGTGAATCCTGCCAGAGCAGGGGGCTGGACTAGAAGACCTCCAAGATCCCTTCCAGTTCTATTCTATTCTATTCTATTCTATTCTATTCTATTCTATTCTATTCTATTCTATTCTA
>NW_020769318.1:15837055-15851166 GCF_900518735.1 Pseudonaja textilis
TATTCTATTCTATTCTATTCTATTCTATTCTATTCTATTCTATTCTACACAGTTCTAGGCTGCATAAACAGAGGGATAGAATCAAGATCATGTGAAGTGTTAATGCCTTGGTAAGGCCACACTTGGAATATTGCATCCAGTTTTTGTCGCCATGATGTAAAAAAGACTGGAGACTCTAGAAAGAGTGCAGAGAAGAGCAACAAAGATGATTAGGGGACTGGAAGCTAAAACATATGAAGAATGGTTGCAGGAACTGGGTATGTCTAGTCTAATGGAAAGAAGGACTAGGGGAGACATGATAGCAGTATTCCGATATTTGAGGGGCTGCCACAAAGAAGAGGGAATCAAGCTATTCTCCAAAGCACCTGAGGGCAGGACAAGAAGCAATGGGTGGAAAGTAATCAGGAAGAGAAGCAACTTAGAACTAAGGAGAAATTTCCTGACAGAACAATTAATTAGTGGAACAACTTGCCTCCAGAAATTGTAAATATTCTAACAGTGGAAGTTTTTAATATGTCAGATAACCATTTGTCTGAAATGGTGTAGCGTTTCCTGCCTAGACAGGGGATTGGACTAGAAGACCTCCAAGGTCCCTTCCAACTCTGTTATTCTGTTCTGTTCTGTTCTGTTCCGTTTCATTCTGTTCCATTCCATTCCATTCTTAAGGCAGTTTAAAAGCAAAATAAATTCTAGTTCCTTACAAATGATATGGTTTCATCCTCAGCTCTCCTCAAGTATTTTGTTTTGCTCTTAGCCATTAAAAAGCTGACCTCAGTTGCCCTATTTCTAAATATTTTTTCTCCTAGATTCCATCTTGATTATTTAGAGTATTTCAATATCAGAAGCATGTAACGGAACCATTTAGATTAAAAAATCTTCCTTTCCAGGCATGGCTATATTTCTTGTTTCTGGACTTGAAAACATCAATGTTGGAGAGAAAAATGTGCAGGGATTTTTCTAGAAGACAATGTGAGCTTTTCATGACACTACAACTTTTTCAAGACTTGGCTTCAACTGCAGAGTCTGCCATCTTGTCTTTTTTGACACCAACCACACAGGACACCCCTGAGGCGACTGGAAAACTGTTGCCAAAAATGACTTAGATTTGTAAACTTAGAAGCTGATATTTTGTAAATAATAATAATAATAGGCACCAAACAACACATTCAGATTTACAGATAATCAGAATTTGAAGGGATCTTGTATGTCATCTAGTCCAACCCCCTGCCCAAGCAGGAGACCCTACACCATTTCTGACAAATGGCACTCCCACAACTTCTGAGGGCAAGCTGTTCCATTGGTTGATTGTTCTCACTGTCAGAAAGTTTCTCCTTATTTCCAGGTTGAATCTCTCCTCGTTCAGTTTCCATCCATTTCCATTTAAAAAAGGTTTAAATATTAATACTGTTTAAAACAACAACACAGACCCAAAAATTAAATCAAAAACAGGTAAAAAAAAGAATTTTGGAAAAAAACACAATTGGATCTGAAATTGAATGAATTTGAAACAGCAATTTATCTAATACAAAGGAGGTACATTTTGTACAAAATGGAAAATGCTGATTTCTTAATGTTGGATATTTTTTGCAAATGTTTTCTTGCAGATATCACAAGTAGCTTGAAGATCTTTCCAGGCCTTTATTATGAATGAACGAAGTCCCATGGGTATTTTTTTATTTTTTGTTTTTGATTGCATCTCTCTTAAAATATATATATATATATATTTGTGAGCCACCCAAGATTAGGAGTCAGGCAACATGGAAATTTAATAATAAATGAATAAAAATAAATGATTCTTTACCAGGCTACTTTTGCAAGAAAACAACCAAGTTCAAAGAGGATGAAGAGTCAAACAATTCCACTCTGTGGTATCTACATTCTCTCCTGGTTACAAGGAAATGTTGTTCAAGATAGGAGGAGCAGAGGAAGTGGTGAACAGAATGAGAAGTACCAGGGACGGTGGAACAAATGTATTGAGATTATGTTTCACATTAACAGAAGAAAGGACTATCCGGCGAGTTCCATTTCTTCTTCTTTTGTTGACTCCAGAAAAAGTGCCAACAAAGAATTCACAGATAAAGATGTACATTAGCTTTTTAAATTTCCAGATATTTACATTAGCCTTGTGTTTAATAGTCATATTAATATGTGAAAGCAAGAATAGAATGCATAATAATTCATTTCCCTCCCTAAAAATATAATGTAATCTATGAAGTTGACTTGAAAAACAAGACGAGGCAATGACTGAAAAGGGAAACTGTGATTGTTTCACCTTTTAGAAGGAAAGTAACTTTAAAAGAAAATTCACATCACTTTAATCTAAATCTCATTGCAATCATTTTAGATGTAGCAGCTGGAGACCATGTTTAAAGGAAATAGTTATAGCACTTCATTCTCCTCCAAGCACCTATAAAAGTTCAGGCACTGCTTGACTTACAGTGATTTGTTTAACTGTTTGAAATTATGACACTGGAAAAAGTGTCTTCAACCGGTCCTTACATATGCAACTATTATACCATCCCTGTGTTCACATGACCAAAATTCAGGCACTTGGCAACCAGCTTCAATTTATGATGATTGCAGTGTCCTAGGGTCATGTGATTGCCATTTGCAACCTTTCCAGCTAGCTTCTGACAAGCAAAGTCAATGGGGTAATCCAGATTTGCTTAATGACCACAAGATTCACTTAACAACAGCCACTGATTGTCTTAACTGTGGTTTAAAAAAAGGTTGTAAAATTGGGCAGAACTTACTTAACAACCTCCTTGGCTTCTCAGGGAAAATTCTGGTCCTAATAATTGTAGTCATAAGTCATGGACTATCTGTAATAGGAGGAAAAGCTAGGGATGTTGGTTTAGTCAGTGTCTTAGGAGCATAAGTGTGATTGAACTGGAGCCATCTTTAGCTCTGTGTCACTACCATTAAAGTGAGTTTCTGTTTCAAGGGCTGATGACTGTCTTATCTGGATGAAAAAAGGGAAAATTCCAAATTCATCTTAAACAGAATATTATATGTGCAAAAAGTAGAAGAATATGTCTTTGGATTTTGCAAATATTTTTGACGGGGAAATCTGCAAGGGCAGATATGCCCCTGGCAAAATTAATTTGCTTACCAACACAATATCAGAATGCCTAGCAAATCATAGGAGAGATTTCTCTGTTTGATGCAGTCCCTGATATGAAGTCATCATGACAAGTTCAAACTGACTTGCTAATAGCTGCACCACAGCAAACACTAAGAGAAAAAATGAATAGATATTCTCAGGATAGGTTGCCTGAAACATAGGACTTTCCCCCATTAAATAGGTATCATTCTTATTTCTTCTAGAAATATGCTCTTGTCTAATGATAGAGATGTAGGGTTAGCAACTTTGTTAGAACCAACAACAGAGGATTTTCTATTATATGTATAGTTGTAAATAATATAATAAACAAGGCAATATACAAAAAATATTTTTAAAACATAAAGTAAGTTATATAAAATCCATTGGTTATGACATCTTTTACCCTTATTAGAAGCTACAGATAAAGTGAAAAGGCCTGGCCTTAAAATGTCAAGGCTGCTTAGAACTACCGATCCATCAGTGGTGTTGAACTGTATCTCACAATGACCTTCATTGAAATGAATTTCCTGAAGACCCACAATGTAAGTGTTGAGATAGGCTCCTTGAGCACTGTCATTATTTCAAAACTCTCAAAATAGATGGCTGGGATGTGGAAGGAGAACTTGAGCTGAAAGAGCATTTGATACTGTAAGGCAGGAGTCCCCAATCCCCAATCTGTGGACTGGCATCAGTCTGCAACATGTCAGCAACTGGGCCACACAAACAAGTGAAGCCCCATCCATGGAATGCAGGCAGCATGTGAAACCATGCCCCTCCAGTCCCCAGAATAACCTCTCTTCACAGAAACGGTCCCTGGTGACCAAAAGGTTGGAGGTCACTGCTGTAAGGTACATATAGCATCTTATATACATTTGCACCCACAAATACACAACTAAATTTCACTGAGCTATTTTCCTCTTACCCAATAAAATGGAGTCATTCTTTTCACAGAATAAAATTAGCCATTCTGTTTATTCTCTCTTCATATAAATCCAAAATAGGTTAGTGGCAGAGGTGGTATTCAGCAAATGCTTACCAGTTCTGGAGAACTGGTAGTGGAATTTTTGAGTAGTTCAGAGAACTGGTAAATACCACCTTTGACAGGAGATTTTACAGTATCCTTCCCCTGCCATGCCCATCAAGCCACACCCACAGAACCAGTAGTAAAAAAAATTGAATCCCACCACTGGTTACTGGGTATTGTAGGAGTTCTTCAAAAATGGGAGAGAGAGAATAATTAGCCAGGTTGGTTAATAGGCAGACAATTGATAACTCAATGACTGTTGCTGCTGCTATTGTTGTTATTCCTTTGTTATGTTGTTTGGACGGTGTCTGTTATTAAGTTGTTGTAACTTAGCCATCTTATTACTTTCCAGTTTAGCCATCTATTTCAATATATTGTTTACACCTCCAGAATTTAAGAAGGCTTTCTGCTCCCATTAACAGGATAAACTCCATGCATGACTTCTTAGAAATAAATCTGATGGAATTCAATGAAGTGTATTCCTGGGTAAGCTTGTATAGGATTGCAAACTCAATTATTATAATAATGCATTCTTATTTTGACAGCCTTTGCAGCTGGAACCACCAGACTTTCTTCCCAATGTCACTTTCCTAAGAGAATGCCTTCCCAATGAAGAACTGCTAAATCTATCTACTGAAAGCTTTTTGTTGTTGTTCTGCTGCTGAAGCTTAAGCCATGTGGTTGCTAAGTGAAATTTTGGGCATGTGGATCCTGAGAAAGATTTTTGGCTTCTCTTTCTGGGGAGGAAAGTTTTGAGTTTATGCAGATGTGATAAAAGAAATGATGGAAAATCCATTCTGTCTCCCCTCGTGATATTCTGCTAGAGAGGTGAAAGAAAAATTATTTTGCTGTCCCCTTATTCTACTTGAGGTGGCACAGTGGCTCAGTGGTTAAGATGCCAGGCTTGTTGGCAGGAAAATTGGCAGCCCAGGTTCGAAACCCAAGCACCATGTGATAGGGTGAGCTCCCATCCTGGGTCTATGACAATTTGCCACAGCCAACTCACCATGACCAACTTATTGCAGCCAACTCATCATTGCTAACTCGCCACAACAAACTTGCCATGGGCAACTTGCTGCAGAACAACTCACCATGGCCATCTCACCACAAGACAACTTGGTGAGGGACAAGAGTTACACTAATATCAAAGAAATGGTGGAATAGAATCATTAAAGAAAAGATGCAAAAGAAGGAACATAATAAAATATGAATGGCAAAAATTAAAATATTTTTAATTTATTTTAAATAATTAAATAGAATTGTTACATTGTCTCTGGTGAGTTATCCCACAGTGAGTTGGCTATTGCAAGTTGTCCCATTCTCTCCCATCCTTGCCCCAACTCCCGGCAACCTAATGATTTAAAAGCATGCAAATGCAAGTAGATAAATAGATACAACTATGGTGGGCAGCTATCAGTGCTCCATGATGTCATGCTGGCTACATGACCACAGAAATATATTGGGACTGTGCTTGCTCAATGCTCTTGAAATGAAGGTGAGCACCACCCCATATAGTCGGCAGAGCACTAGCAGAGTAAAATCTTCAAGGATTCTACTTTTACTTATTCTACTTATTTCATACGGAACGTTCACATTTGCATTCAATCCACATGCAATCAGCACCCATTCATTCTTGATCCTATCCTTTCTTGTTTCACCAGACACGTTTCCTAGGAAAGCCATTTCTACTGCATTCAAATTTCTCTTGATCTACCCAACTCCCACTTCCATAGAATATCTTTGGTAGAAACATATTCTTATATACAGCTATTTTCCCTTGTTCCAACAAACACATATTCTGCAATATATATATATGTGTGTGTGTGTGTGTGTGTGTGTGTGTGTATGCTTAAGTTTTTGCAGGTACTTACATGTATGATATTCAGCTTTGTTTAGGAATTGGGTATGTCTAGTCTAGTGAAAATAAGGACTAGGTTGACATGACAGCAGTGTTCTGATATTTGAGGGGTTGCTACAAAGAAAATGAGGTATTCTCCAAAGCAGTGGTCGCTAACCAGTGGGCTGGGGACCACTGGTTGTCCACAAGAAAATTTTGGTGGTCTGCAGAGAAATGTCATCCCCAAAGCATCCCCCAAAGCAATTAATCCAGATTGCATGGGAACACAAGGCTGTGCCACCCACATGGCCCATGGGAACACAAGGCTTGTGTCACTTGCATTGCGAACAACACCAGGTAATGAGGGGAGGGGAAAAGGATGGAGGGGTGAAACTTGCACCACTCGCCCCATGTGCTGGCCTGGCCAATGGGCTTCTTCTATCTGCTTCTTTCTTTTTCTGCTTTTGGCTGCATGCAAGGAAAACAGCAAAAGTCTTTCTTTCTCTCCCCCAAACTCTGCCAGAAATGAGTCTTTGGAACCTGGCAAGGCATCCTGCTCCAAGAGGCTGCACTGGAAAAGACTCATTTCTGGTGGAATTTGGGGGAAAGAAAGAAAGACTTCTGCTGCTTCTGCTGCTTTCCTTGCATGAAGCCAAAAGTCTCTCCCCCCCCCCCCCCAAGAATGGAGCTGGAGATGGTATCCTGCAATCTCAAATAAAGAACAATTGATTGGCAGGAAAATGGGATGGGGAATTTTCCTGCAGACTTTTTTGGGGATTTTCCCAGGGTCTCTGGTCTGCAGGATTTAAAATTATGAGTTTGGTGTCCTGAGATCCAAAAGGTTGGTGATCCCTGCTCCAAAGCATCAGAAGACAAGATAAGAAACAATGGATGGGAACTAATCAAGGGCAGAACTAAGGATAAATTAAACAGTGACAACAGTGAGACCAATTAACCAGTGAAGAGGCTTGCCTTCAGAAGTTGTGGGTGTTCCATCACTGAAGGCTTTTAAGAAAAGTTTGAATAGCCATTTGTCTGAAATGGTATAGTGTCTCCTGCTTGAGCAGGGGGTTAGACTAGAGGACCTCCAAGGTCCCTTCCAACTGTGTTATTCTGTTATTTTATTTGACTTAACATTTATAGCATTCATTTCAGTTCTACCCTTTGATATATAACTGTTATTCTGATACAAATCATTTTAATATTTTCCATTTTAGTTTAATCTCAGATCATTTCAACACTTTTATTTTTAATTCCATTCACTTTATTTTCACTCCTTTTCCAAATAATCTTTAGTCCTTTTTCTGCATCTGTCTTGCTTCTTTTAACTATTCCTTGCCATTTTTGACAACCTTTGCAAATATCCCTCTTAACAGTCTACAGTATTTTTCTCTCATTATTGTTTTTGCTTCAGTTATTTCCTTATATGACTTTTTTTTCCTCATCTACAGCTTCTTTTATTTCATCATTTACACCAGGCAACCTTGTTCTTGTTTTCCATTAGCTGAATATTATTTTCCCCTATGCAGCAAATAATATTTCAAAGTTTTCACTGTAATTAATAGGAGCATTATTAGCAACTTTTTAAAGCAAAAACCATGCCCCAAGTCCTGATTTTATATAAGCAGAGATAGGAGAAAGATAGTACAGAAAGGAAGAACAGAGAAAAATGGAAATAGAAGAGAAGGGCTATGGTAGACAGATTTGAATGAAGAATATGTTACTGAGGGAAAGATACAAAGTGAAAAAGATACATGGTAGTAACTTTGTGTGTGGGAGGGAGGGAGGGAGTTTGGTGCCTCATGACCAACTCACAATTTTTTAAGTACTGTAGACTTAGAAGTAAACCCAATTAAGATATACAGATTAAACATCATACACAGATGTTTAATTTTGATCATTTCAATGGGATCCACCCCATTAAATAGGTTTCCACTTTAAGGGATAAATGTGAGAAACATATAATTATCCTGCTTCAGGTGAGGATGAATGTGTTCCTCCAGATTTCCAGAGTACCTTCCAGACACAGCTTGTTCCTTGAGTATTCAAAACTCCCTGAGAGAAAGCCAACTTCATTGTTTGACTAAATAAATCATACGTGAAGTGTTCTAAAAGGGTCACAGTAAATGCAAAGCAAAAGAAGAACAAATATTTTAATGGAAATTCTGTCCTGGGGAATCTCTTAGCAGGCTGCAAAGAGCAAAGTGCAACAAAATACTTATTGATTTAAATTATGTATTTGCATCTCTCTCAAGATAGATTCTTCTTCCCCCCACCTTCATCTGTAGGACTCTTGTTCTAAGAGCAAATCTCCAGCCACCTCTTTCATCCTGAATGGAATCATGTGCGAAAAAATAAATTAAGTCTCTCTATGTATGTGTATTTTTTCAATGTGAACACTATAACTGGTCGCAGTCATTTCAAAAATAACCTTCCTTATTCAATTAGAGAGATGAGTGGCATGGCCGCCTAGAGGTTAAGGGGGTCACCTCACACTCAGGAGGCTGAGGGTTCAAATGTTTCTCTTTCAGGATGCAAAGAAAAACTATCTGCTGCAAACTCTGTGTAGGCATCAGAAATGGCATCCATCCAGTAAAGACTCAGCTCCACCCCAATACAAGGGATCATTAAAAAAATCAATTAGAGAACTGCTTCAGGGTTGGATGAAAGCTAAATGAATACCTGGCTTATCTACAGCTGAGCCACCTCAATAAAATTTCTTGTCAGTGTAAAGGTGTATGGGTGTGGGAAGAATCATAATGAGGACAGTCTGCTAAAATTAAATAGAAAAAAATAACAGTTGGAAGGGACAGTTGGAGGTCTTCTAGTCCAACCTCCTGCTTAAGCAGGAAACTCTATACCATTTCAGACAAATAGTTATCCAATCTCTTCTTAGAAACTTCCAGTATTAGAGCATTTACAACTTCTGGAAGCAAGTTGTTCCATTGATTAATTGTTCTAACTGTCAGGAAATTTCTCCTTAGGTCTAAGTTGCTTCTATTCTTGATTAGTTTCCACCCATTGCTTCTTGTCCTACCCTCAGTGCTTTGGAGAATAGCTTGACCCCCCCGCCTCTCTGTGGCAGACTCTCAAACTTTAGAATACTGCTATAATGTCACCCCTAGTCCTTCTTTTTATCAAACTAGACATACCCATTTCCTGCAACAGTTCTTCATATGTTTTAGCCTCCAGTCCCCTAATCATCTTTGTTGCTCTTCTCTGCACGCTTCCTAGAGTCTCAACATCTTTTTTTACACTGTGGAAACCAAAACTGGATGCAATATTCCAAATGTGGCCTTACCAAGGCATTATAAAGTGGTATTAACACTTCACGTGATCTTGATTCTATCCCTCTGTTTATGCAGCGTAGAACTGTGTTGGCTTTTTTGGCAGCTGCTGGTTCATATTTAAATGATTGTCCACTAGGATTCCAAGTTCCTTCTCACAGTTACTACTATTGAACACATGTGCTATACCTCTCCAGTTTGTTTTTCTTACCTAAATGTAGAACCTTACTTTTTTCATCATTGAATTTCATTTTGTTAGATAGCGCCCAATGTTGAAGTCTGTCAATATCCTTCTGTATCTTAAGCCTGTCTTCTGGAGCGTTGGCTATTCCTGCTAGCTTTGTGTCATCTGAAAATTTGATGAGTTCCCCATCTATCCGCTCATCCAAATCATTGATGAAGATGTTGAAGAGCACTGGGGCTAAAACATAACCTTGGGATACTCCACTGCATCCCTCCCTGCATGTAGATACAGTTCCATTGAGGACTACACGTTGAGTGTGGTTGATCAGCCAGTTACAAATCAATCTGGTAGTGATGATGTCTAACCCACATTTTTATATTTTATCATGGAACAAGAATTTATTTGCT
This sequence comes from Pseudonaja textilis, assembly GCF_900518735.1. The sequence continues at coordinate 15,846,898 of NW_020769318.1, forward strand.
GTATAGTCCAGAAATTTTCAAACTGGCTCTGTGAGGGAAAAAGAAGTACTGTGATAACCCAGGATGGGGTACAAAACAAATGCAATCACAGAAAACAGGTGAAGTCCCTGTTATTCCTTCAATTTGCTTCCAAGCTCCAAATAACTTTGACAGAAGACAAAAAAACTCCTACATGGTTACACAAAGAAGGAAAAAAGCAACACAAACCAGGCAAGATAAGGGCTGGAGGATGTCCACAAATAACACACACTGGGAAGGATGCCAAACTCAGAGAGGAACTATAAACTAGAGATATTTACATACTTTGTTTCCAGCGTTTGCCAGTAGGCAGGTCCAAACTCTTATTCAGTTGTCATACCTGCAGCCCATGAAGAGGATCAAGGCCCTCTCCTGAGGAGACCATATCTTTCCCTTATCCTCTCCTCCCTGCGTGCCCTAGGATGGAGAGGGGATAGGCTTGGGTCCTCCTCTGACTGCTCAACCAGCCTCTGCCCTTCCCCAGCCACCTCCACAACTCCTGGAGCCATTCTCTGTTGGCTGTTCCTCCTCTCCCTCAGAGTCAGTCTTCACCAGGGGCATGACAAGTACTTTATTTTTAAAAAATGATTTTCATTCATTTTACTGTAATAGATACTTTTTCTTTTTCAAAACATTTTTTTCCTAAATTTCTCATGATTAGGTGCAGAGTTCTGGGGCTTCTTTCATTTATGAAGTGGAGAGTTGGGGTCCTGTCTCATGTTGTACAAATATCCATGGCTTGCACTCTCCTTGATCCTCCAAAAGTCAGTTAAATCCCAAGGAAATGCATAATGAAGGCTATATTTTCATGTTGCTTTTTCTAGATATATGGGCAGCCGGGTCATTTAAAATCAGTGGGAGAGAGGTAGAACAAAGAAGCAAAAAAATTCAAACTGCAAGAGTAATCTTTGCCACATCAGAACAAGCATACTATGAAAAGAAATTGAAAATAAATTCAAAAGTACTCTGAGAAATAATAAGAGAAGCCTCTTATGAAGGGAATGAAGCAAAGAAAACTCTAAGAACATTGGGCACAGTATTTGTTCAAACAACAGTTCTGCACAATTTAATTAGTTTTTTTTTCCCCAAAGAATATGCAATATGTGTGAATACATGCAATATTGGCTGAATTCATGTTGATTTACACATCATAATTATTGCCCTATGTGAAGCATCTGGAATCAGAAGGTGATATGGTTTATAATTCACAGAATAAATACTATAGGGACTTATGTATTATTAGCCAAGGGCTATACTTTCTCTTCTTACTTTTGTTTTAAAGTCTTATGATCTTGGCTTTCAGGATCATGAGAATGAACCATAAATCTGTGGCATCCCCTGGCTGAAATGCTATGGGCAGCATTTAAGAGCCTCCATCAAGATGTCTTCATTTCTCCTAGACCACGGGTGTCAAACTTGCAGTGTCACATTGCCATTGTCTGATGTTTTGTGATATTTTTTCTCTTTGCAGAGCTGGGGCGGGCGTGGTCGGCATGTGATGCATCCAGCCCATAGGCTGCCAGTTTGACACCCCTCTCCTAATAGTTATTGGGTGTGCATTATGGTCCTTTTTCACAGCCAAGACTACTGGATCCTGATTGAGGGGCCTGTTGACTGGGCTTCCTCCTCTGAGGCAACCTAACTCCTTCCTCCATTTTTTCTTCACCCTTAGTTGGAATTGTGCTAGAAAGCAAGTCTCTTGGAACTTCATAATCCAGCTTTCCCCTTACCTGTTGTCTATCAGATGTGTTGGGACCACAATTCCCAGAATTCCAAGGCTATGATGTCAGTAGCCACACTACAAACAAACAATGACAACAAGAGTGTCCATATATGTGAGGATACCAGATGCAAGAATGAGTTTGGCTTGGAATGGGCATCTATGTACTTTTCTTTTGAGATTGGGTTGTAAAGTATGTACTCTTCTTGGAAATTTCTTATCCAAAGTGGGAATGATTCTCCTTGTTCTTTTTTGAAATTCATGGTTGCCCTGAAAAATAAATGAGGAAGCTAGCATAACATTTATAGGGCATGATTCCACTGAAGCCAACCTTAGTTGTGCATCATTAAGTTCTAAGATGAGTGACCATGGTTCTTTATTGTGTTTGAACAAGAGAAATGTTCAGAAAGTGGAGAGCCAGCCATTAAAATGCCATGCAATGGATGATATTACTGGGATTAGAACTGATAGTTCAGATTGCTGAATGAAAGGCTGGCCTCAAAAGCTGTCGATGGTTGCCCATGTTAGATTCAATGGGAAATGAGCTCAATCAAACTCTCATCTTGCAAAATTCAAATTTATAGTTTCCTCATTTGCATTTTTACTGCATTTTACCTCTGGCTTTGAATGTATAGGGATAAATAAAAGGTAGAGTTGGACTCCAGTCTGCTGCATAGCAATACATTGCATACTCTGGCAGTGGAGTAGGAATGGGGGAAAAGTGCAGCTCAGTTTCATGGCTTAAATAATGGGGGTGGAGTGGAAGATGATAGGAATCACCGCCTTCACATGGAGAGCATTTAGTGCAGTCAGACTGACTGAGTGAACCAGATAGGAGTTACCACCATATGAACTAATTCCACTTTATTGTAAGGCTACATTTAACGGTATCTGGAAAGTCTGGGAATACAATTCTTTTCTCCATCCCATCTCCTTTACAGTCCAAGAAATTAGGGAGGGTCTCTCCAGAGCTTGTTCCTCCATCCACTATCCAACTATGGGCTCTTCTGTCTCTTATCTGACCATTCCTTCAGCAGTGTCTCTTCAGCTGATCTCCTAAGGTTTTTCCTACCTGCCAGTACATGGGCATTAATTTTCTGAGAATTCCAGTACAAACTGATCCGACCCAGACCTAACATAGTTATCCACCATTTTTGTGCATTCCACATATTTGGAATGCATAGTTCTCAGTTCAAATGCCATGCATCCATACACATTAACAATTGTAGATTTAGAATGAAAAGCACTTATACATATTTAAATGCAGCTTTGAATGCAAACATCTATACACAAATGCAGAAACAAACTTGTTTATGTGATTAAATTAGAAAAGGGCTAACACTCAAGTTTACCCCACGTTCTTTACCAGAGATCCATTACTATAATATCTGAAATATGTGGCTTGTAGGAGTGACAGGCCTTCTAAGGCAGTCTTTCCATTATCAAATATCCTGTATGATAGCTATATCAGTCTCTCATAGCAAAAACAGGAAAAAGTGATTTTTAAGTCTGTAGATAGAGACTTTCATTACAGGAGGTTTTTAAGAAAAGACTGGACAGCCACTATCTAAAATGGAATAGGGTCCCCTACTTGATCAGGGGATTGGACAAAATATCTCCAAGGTTCCTTCCAGCTCTATTCTGATTAAATGACTGACTGACTGATTGATTTGCAAAGTGTACCTGGTATATCCACCTTCCCAGGTAGATCGAACAGGAAACATGACCAGCTGTACAATTCTTCTACCTTCACCTTTACATCCTGATAACTTAGGGAAACTCCCTTCTGCATGTCTTGCTCCATCCACTATGCAGCTATGGGCTATGCTACCTCTTATCTGACCATTCCCTATGCAGCAGTGGTGGGTTTCAAAGTGGTTTACCACTGATTCAGTGGGTGTGGCTTGATGTGTGCATTTGTGCCAAATGCACACATTGTGCATGTGCAGAGGCTTTTGTTAGTGTTTGGGGACAAACCCCCGAGCAGAGTGCACAGCAGCAGTCAAGCCAGGCAGCCAAATGAGAGTGAGGCTGGGCCCTAGAGTATACACACACTGAGACAAAAACACTGTTTGTGGTTTTAAATAGGTATTTAATTCACACAGACATTAAGAATAGTCATTCAATCCATATGTCAGTATCCAGTAAATCCATCCAGTTACCTAGTCTTTTAAACAGTAAATACAATGTCTTTATCTGCTTGTAAATCTTCTCCTCTGATACCTTTCTCTCAAAGACAACGCTGAATCCTCAGCTCACCAAGCAAACAGTCCTTGTGTTCAGTTGAAATGGTATCTGGCACAGTAGCCTCCAAAGTAAGCAGATAGACGTTCCAGCAGGCAGCAAACCAGGAACAGAACCAGGTGCATCCAGAAGCCGGGTCTATTACGTTTCCCTTCCTACCTTTATTACTGTCTGCAACCGCACCCACAATGACATTGCAGTTTCTTGCTTAAAGCTATAAAACACTTAATCCTAGGTTTACATATTTATTCAACCCAAACCTGGTTGGTGTATCCATATACCCAACA
>NW_020769318.1:15852681-15913597 GCF_900518735.1 Pseudonaja textilis
TTCTTTCTTTCTTTCTTTCTTTCTTTCTTTCTTTCTTTCTTTCTTTCTTTCTTTCTTTCTTTCTTTCTTTCTTCCTTCCTTCCTTCCTTCCTTCCTTCCTTCCTTTCTTTCTTCTCCACCTTCTCCTCCTCCTCCCCCGCCTTCTTTTCCCTCTGTGCAATTTTGGATGTGTATTTTTTATAGGATAGATGGACAAATCCTTCTACCTATGCCTTGGCACCCAACCTTTAGCCAGGATATTTTATCCAAAAGGGCTTCACTCCACCATATATTATAAAACATCCCCTTAAAGTTGCAACTGATTTCTTTCTTTTCTCAAAGTATTTTAAATTACCATCCACTATGCCGTTCCTCTCTAGGCAATATCAAAGGAAAGTTGATCTCTGCTTGAGCTCAAGCCCTATAGACTATACACAACAGTAACAAAAGTGTGAAAATGATATGCCACCAACTTCTTCGGAGATTTTGTTTTTACTTCTCACTCTGTTCTACAGCTCTAAGATTCTCTGGTGGTTTCACAGTCAAGTCCCAACCAGCTGTTATTTGGTTTCAGGCAGCAAAAAAAAAATTGTTTTCAGGTGGTACTTGGAACAATCAAAGCTTTTATTCCATTTGTGTAAACTTCAATATCCAATTGGGTATCTTTCCCCCTAAATATCCTCCAATATCTTAGGATGGTTCTTTCTTGTGGCCACTGGCTTTTCAGCCAACTAAGCTATGCTTGTCCTCTTGTCCCCAGTACCTCCTATCTCAGTTTCTCTGACTCCAACTCAAGGCACCTGACCTCAACCCACTGATAACTGGATAAGAACTTAAGAATATAAAATAAAGAAATCTTTCAAATAGGGAAAGTCCCCTTTAATTCATACAGGGCACAACAGCAAAAGTAATAACTTCTATAGAAAAGGATTCTCTTTGTAGGGAAAAAAAATCTCAACTAAAGTTTTCAACACTAAGTCAGCCATAATTTGACCCAATTATGTAAAAACAAGCCACCAAAAGTTAGAAATGACTAAATTACCCATTGGACTATCTAAGCTCTCGCTCTCTTTTCTGGCTTCCTTGTGAAGCTGATGAACAAACCATAGACATGCGGCAAGGAAGCTCCTGACAATAGCAATAGCACTTATATACAGCTTTATAGTGCTTTACAGCCCTTTCTAAGTGGTTTTACAGATTCAGCATATTGCCCCCAACAATCTGGGTCCTCATTTTACCCACCTCAGAAGGATAGGATTAGGAAGGTTTTGCTATTGTGCTAAATACAACAAATGCAATCTTGTACCAAAAAGGGACAGATTTTATTTTATTTTATTTTACTTGTTGTCAAACATGTACAAGGTAACAAATATAGGTAAGAACATAAACATGAACAAAGGAAGTAAATACAGATAAATGGGGACAGTAAGACAGAGATGGTGGGCATGCTGGTGCACTTATGCACGCCCCCTTTATGGACCCCTTAGGAATGGGGTGAGGTCCATGGTAGACAGATTGAGATTGAAGCTGCTAGGATTTGAGGCTGTAAGAACAGAGTCGGGTAGAGCATTCCAGGCACTGACTACTCTGTAATCAACCAAATGTAAACACTAACCTTGTGAAAGAAATCACATAGATTGACATGTTGTAAACAACAAAGAAAGGTTTTGTACAAAGGTCTGAGCTAAGACACTTGATTTGACTTTTGTCCCCAAGCATAAGGCTTTCTATTTCTCTAAAAACAAACAGCTGAAAATTTCCTCCCTCATTCCAGCATTATTGGCTGCTCACATTAGAATAAGACTCCAGCTCAGGCCAATAATATCACACCAACTTTTCCTTCTTATTCTCTTCCTCATCCAGCATGAGCAGCCCATGGGCTTTCTTCTTAGATCTTGTCTAGTGGGAAATCAGATCAAATCAGATCAATCTCATTCCTAAGCCATAACTAGATATTTGCCAACAGGGCTTAGAGATGTAGAGGAGGCTCCTGGCAGGGTTGCAAATGTTCAAAAACCAAAGTCTTCTGTTCAAGATTTTGAGCTCTCTGCTTCATCTGGGTCTTGTTCCTCCATCTCTTCCATGGAGGGGGAAAGGAGTTATAGTTTGGATGACTATATGAATCTAGATCAGGGCTGTCTAACTAGATCAGGTAGATCTAGTTTGATCTACTAGATCAGGGCTGTCAAACTTGCGGCCCACGGGCCAGATGCATCAGGTGCTGCTTTGTGGCCCACACCTGGTTTAGCAAGAGGGAAAAAAGACACAATATGTCACATGACAATGCCATGATGATGCGAGTTTGACACCCCTGAGCTAGATATTATTCCAGGGGATAATAGTGTATAAAGCAAGCAAACAAATAATAACATCAACATTTCAGGTATCAATAGATTAACAAAGCAAAAGAAAGTATACATTATGATTACATTGGGAGACCCCACTATTTTTATTTTCAATTCAACAATGAACTTTGGTTTCATTGGATCACATCCTTCCAATATTTTGTACTTGAAGATCTTTTAACTTGAATTTTGCATGCAACTTCTGTTGTACCACTAAGAGCTCTTGCGGGCATAGCTGAAGCTATTCTTTTCAACAATGGGAAAAGATATATACAAAAAAAAGAGGGGGGAAATCAAGATCTTGCAGAATCTATTTCTTTTTTTCCAAGTTTGTAGTGATTCATAATTTTTTCCTTAGAGCTGATGATGGTAATGAATGGAATATAGTGACCTATCATTAATGATTTCCTGAGGCTACTTAAAGTTAAAGTAACCCAAAGGGTTAGTATGGTTTGGTAAATACCTGCTGTGAAAAAAATAGACTAAAAGTTCTATTAAACAGAATTAATTATAGACATCTGCAGCTTGTGTAGGCATGGCTCACAAGCACAAAAGGGCACCATTGCTGATTTCTTTTTTGCACTTAGTCATCTGAAATTTAAAATTAATTCAGACATGAGAAAGTTATCCTTTCTGCCCTTTTTCCTATCTTATTATTCTGAAGAAATAGAATTCCAAGTGCATGTCATTGACTATTGTTTGTGGCTTAAAGTTAGTTTTGATTTGCTTCTTTGAGACATTTTTGGCCCCAAAAATCTGAGGCATATGAGGAAAGCAATGGGAGAGATTTAGCTAGGAAAAGATCATCAAACTGGGCTAGTAGAGGATGAGCAGACAAGACAGACATTAAGGGCAAAATGTGAAGGACATCATGTAAAAAAAATCAGGAAATAGGATCTTAATTTCAATCAATGGAGTACAACAGAATTATACTATTTAGCATTCTAAACCTACCAAAATGTTTATCTGCCTTGTTACTCAATGGACTGAACACCAGATCATACTTTCTTTTAGCACTTGCCACCTATGAACTAATTGTCTACACATGTAAACTATGAATGGACAACTATAATGAAATATAGTTTATGCAGAATATGTAATAGGTTAAAATCCAGAGCTATCAGAAATATAGACTTCTTAAATAATATTTGCATTAGGCAAGTATACATAGAATTGTAACTGTTTATCATTATAGTGACATATATTATGCTTTCGTTGTTTTGTTTTGTTTTTATTTTTTGTTATAGAACTTTTTATGGGTCCCTTTTTCTCCTTTTTGACATGGTATGTATCACCCTCACTACAGGGTATTTTTCTCTTTTTGTTACTGTTTTTAGTAATTAAAATAACAATAGCACTTACACTTATATACCATTTCACAGTGCTTTATAGCCCTCTCTAAGCGGTTTATAGTCAGCATATTGCCCCCAACAATCTGGGTCCTTATTTTATTGACCTCGGAAGGCTGAGTTAACCTTGAGCCTGGAGAGATTTGAACTGCCAAATTGCAGGCAGCTGGCAGTAGCCTTCAGTGCTGCATTCTAACTACTACGCCATAGCGGCTCTTATTTTGAGTTATGAAGGCAGCCACCACAGTTAATGGGATCCAGTCTAGTCTTCCTGGAAGAGTTGGCTGGATTTAAAAAATGACTCTCACTACTTTTACATTGTCAGATGCCTAGATATGAGGGTAGTCCTAACAAGGAGTCATATTGTGATTCATATAGTGATTGCATGACAGTGTCTAGAGCCCTGAATATAACCCTAATTACCTTACCTGTGCAGGAGCAGTCTGAGCTTCAATATCATTCAGGTTTTCTGCATGCTGAAATTTCCCAGGGATGAATAACGTAACATATGACCAAAGAAATCTGTCTTTGCTGAATATCAGGGTTAATGAATTTTGACTGTAGCATATGGTTTTACATGAGAAATAATACACTGATGTGAATACAAACTTTAAATACAAAATGTTTCCTCTGTTAAAATAATTATGGCACATCCCAACTTTGGAGATATCTAGTGCGTTATCATTGGCAATTTCTAAATATGCCAAAATGTGCACACAGTTTTTGAGATGTTACGCAGTCTAGCATGGGTAATAGTTAACATGTGAAATACGTATCTAGCACATGCCATTGTGAATTTTGTTTGGAGGAATCATATCTTTTTCTAGAAAGAATTTTTATTTTATTTATACAATGTATAGATTGCCCAACCCCCATCAACTATGATTGCCCCCCCCCCCAAAAAAAAAATCTCCCCGGGGCAGCCCTCCCCCCATCTAAAAACAACCTCAAAAAATGGCCACCAGGGATTCAACTTTCACTGCCTCAAAATTGGGGGAAATAGCCAGATCTTTAATAGATTTCTGAGCATCATCAGAGTGGGAAACAGCTGAAGAAGGGTTGCAGAAATTGGGTATGTCTAGTTTAATGAAAAGAAAGATAAGGGTTGACATGATAGCAGTGTTCCAATATTTGAGGGGATACCCCAAAGAAGAGGAAGTCAACCTATTCTCCAAAGCACCTGAAGGTAGGGCAAGAAGCAACAGATAGAGACTAATCAAGGAGATAAGCAACCTCGAACTAAGAAGAAATTTCCTGACAGTTAGAATAATTAATCAGTGGAACAACTTGCCTTCAAAAGTTCTCCAACACTGGGAGGTTTTAAGAAGAGATTGGACAACCTGAAATGGTATAGGGCAGTGACGGCTAACCTTTTTGGCACTCACAAAGGTGCACATGCACGCCATCCTTGTGCATGCACCCCGCCCCCGTGTATGTATGTGTGTCCCCTGCACATGCGCCCTACCCCTTGCATGTGCGGCAGAGACCCAAAGACCAGCTGGCTGTTAGGAGGTAGAGTGGGCCCTGCGTGCCACCTCTGGCACATGTGCCATAGGCTCACCATCATGGGTATAGGGTTTCCTGCTTGAGCATGGGTTGGATTAGAAGACCTCCAAGGTCTCTTTCAACACTGTTATTCTGTTATTCTGAGGAGATATCATTTGTGACAGAGAAGGCATACTTCTGGGTCTTGCAAAATAACATTTCTTGATTGATGGAACTCAGGAGCACATCTGCATAATCTCACCAAATCATCAGGAACAACCAGAAATAGAAGTTCCTCAAATAACCAGGTCCCATTGTAGAATAACAGCACTTCAAGAATGAGTGGACCAGCCTCTCTCTCAAGAAAGGTTTTACAACCACCAGAAAATCACATGTCACTTTCTGAGAAGGCTTAGCTAATGTATAGATGGACAAGCTAATAGTCCCAAGAACTTTGTCCAGTTCCTTAGAACTAACAAGATCAAACTTCTTTCAGATAACCAAGCCAGACTGAGTGAGTCAGCTCCATAGGATCAGTTTGAAAGTTAGAATCCAACCTGGAGTGAATCCAAGCATCTTTATCCGACAGATGTCTAGCATATTACTCACAGCCACCTAGAACCTGGGTCACCCTGAACAAGACCGTCAGGTAATTATCTAAAGTAAGGTCAGAACGTAATGGTGGTTTTGTTGCCCTTACTACCATGTGTAGCAATAGCACTTAGACTTTCCAACAACACTGCTTCACAATGCTTTACAGCCCTCTCTAAGCCATTTACAGAGCCAGCCTATTGCCCCCAACAATATGGGTCCCCATTTTACTGACCTTGGGAGAATGGAAGGCTGAATCAACCTTGAGCCTGGTGAGATTCGATCTTTCAAATTGCTGGCAGGTGGTGATCAGCAGAAGTAGACTGCAGTACTGCATTCTAATCACTGCACCCCCACGGCTCATAACTAAGATCTAATATCAGCCTTCATTGTATTCATTGTATTCTAGAGGCACTTTAGGGATATCTACACCCAGTTCAACTCCCTCCACTTCTTTATAATAGGACAGAAAGAGGTCAGATGTGTGTAATCTGATTCAAAATTCCTCTTTGCCCTTTCATTCCAAGAAGTACCAGCATTTTAGTTAAGCATTGCAGATGATCCTAGGGAACAATTCTAAGTTTCTTCTGAAATCCAATATGGTTCTTTAGTCACATGTCAAACAGGTCCAGACTCTCTGCAATGAAGGGCAGCACCAGAATACTCCAGGGGTATCAGACTGTGAACTGATCATGAAAGAGAAGTAATGAAAGCTTCCCCCAACTCCAGATCAGATTGTCACTGCTTCAGCGGTAAAAAAAACAGATCAAATGTATGACTCTAGTAGTTTCTATAACTGGGTGAAATGATGCATTATAGGCAATAAGTTTTGAACCAAGGTAGCTGAAATAGATTAACTTACAGAATGAGTCCAAAATCTTGGACACATGACTTCTGTGGAATTGAAATTAAGTTAAAGCAACATAATACAAAAAGTCATAAAATATACACACACACATACACACAATATGAATATAATGTGTTCCTACAATATAAAATTTGAATCAATATAAACATTTTTTTTAAAAAAAACTCAGAATTTCAAAGACTAGCAACAAAACCCAACTCCTACCTAATGGAAGTACATACAAGAACAGTCAGAGCATGAGGTGCTACTTTAAATCTAATAGTTTCCTTCCTTCCTTCCTTCCTTCCTTCCTTCCTTCCTTCCTTCCTTCCTTCCTTCCTTCCTTCCTTCCTTCCTTCCTTCCTGACAATTTCTAATAGAGAAAGCATAAAGACCATACTGTCATAGAAAAAGTCTCCATGTTTCCCTATCATTTACCAATATTATAATAATATTACCAAAGACAAGCTTTCGGTATGGATTTTAATGCCTGAGTGTTTATATATATTTTGGTATTACCTTAAGCACTGTAGAAGTTTTCATATCCCCAAAGACAGAATATAAATAGTTGTAATAAAATAATGGGAATGAATAGTCCTTAAGTTTGCTCAAAGCTATCCAGATCTTGAAAACTAGAATGTAAATTTGGGATTGTTCCTAAAAATAAATATGGGAAATATGTGGCTCTGCCTTAAGATAATTTAATATCAGATTTGGATTCATCTTAGTCTTCTAGACCAATGGTTTTCAACCTTTGCAAGTTTCTGTGTTGTTCTAGAATTCCTCAGCCTTCTAGTCCAGATTGATTTCAAAGACAGTTCCAGTTAGAGATGGATGAATGTATTTTGCTTTCTTTCACTTGTAAGGATGTGTGTGTGTGTGTGTGTGTGTGTGTGTGTGCCTGTATATAAAAGAAATTGGGAAAAATTACCATTTCTATCTGCCCAAAATGTATAGATTTCCCCTTTCCAGCAAGAAAAAAACTGTGCTATAATTCTCTACCTAGTTTCCATTAGAGATGAGAAGCTTATTTAAGGTAGAAAGTGTAATTTTAAACTTAGCTCAATATTACATATATAATTTGAACACACAGAAACTCCAATAGACATTTTCAATAACTAAGTTGTTCAAACCCTCTGCTTAAATAGGATGATTCCCTGTGCACTGTCTCTGCCCCCCCCCTTTTATATTTCTATGGTCTTTTTAATCTCGTTTGCAAAAAAAATGTGGTTTTTTAAAACCAGTAATGGAAAAGACCAAATTTCTGAGCCTTGACTATCAATTTTGCCTATTATATTCTATGCGAATAAAAAAAAGGCCTGCAAGATGGAGCCAACTGCCCAAAGGAACCATTAAGCTCAAAGAAATTAAAATGCCCCATGAGCATCACAAGCCAAATCCATCATCATGAGTTTGCTAGAAGCTGGCTTAAACAAAGCATTTTCTCTAGTTCATGCTGTTTCTGGATGATCATCATTCTGACCAAGTGGAGAACCCTCTCCTAGATCTAAAGTCTCATTTATTTTGAGATGCTGCACTACATGGTGCTTTTCAGATAAGGAAAAGCAGAGCATCTCTTGTACACAGGAAACAAGAGCTGAGCTGCTGCTAAGCTAAGCAATGGGGCAAAAGAATACAAGAAGAGAGAGGATGCTGAGAACGAGAGGATCATAGAGAAAAGGGGAAATGCCAAACTAAAGTGCTTTGTTCAATGCTTGAGCAGGGGGTTGGACTAGAAGTCTTCCAAGGTCCCTTCCAGCCCTATTATTCTTTGTTCTATATCCTATGATAGTTCTTTGTGTAACTGAAGACTCTGCTTCATAATTGGCCCAGATCCTGCAGAGAACTACTCTTGTGTCCAAGCACAAGTCCAAATCCCTCTTCAGATTTCCTAGCTGAATACATAAACATCTGAGAAAGGTAGGGTCAGGGATGCTTATACCATCTCATCCATCCAAGTTTAAAACTTCATACATTAGAATGTTCACTAATGTCCTTCCCTCCCTATACTAATCAGAGACCCCTTGGCAAGTATTCTCTTAAATAGAAAATAGACCCTATAGTCATTCCTTTTCTTCCCATTACTATTTCCACCTGATATTTACCACAGATTAAACAGTGAAGACATAACAAATGCATTTGCAGCCTGTACTTCCAATCCTATGAGATAGGACTAGCTGCCACACACATATTAATTATCATAGTAATTAATAATCCTCAACCAGCATGAATACACAAGAATCCATGTTTAGTGTTGCAATTACAGAGATGGATAGATCACTGTTTCAAAACCTTTTTTAAAAAAAAACCACATTAAGAGCCAGCGTATTAGTGAATATGCTCTGCCTTCTTGTCCCTAGGGGGAAAAGAACCACATTCTGCAGGCTAGACTAAATCATTAAATCATCATCATTTTGGATTCATACTTTTTTAGAAGTAGAGAGGGCTCAGAAAGAATAGTTTGCTTTAAAAGGTAACATGCAACACAGACTGAACTCATCAGAAACCTGAAACTTTGAGGGTATTTTACAAATTCACCTTACAGGGTATTTGTAGAACTTCACAGCATGATTGATTTTTTACTTTCATGATGTGCTTGAAGACAAAGCAAATTTCATGAATCAGGAAATTTCTGGTGGTAGCATGAGTGTTAGCTCCTAAAGATGGAAATTCAGATTGATTTGAGGTCCAAACTCTTTTGGATGATCTAATCAGGTCTATAGCAAGTCATCCCTATATTATTTATTTAAGATAGAGGAGCTTATTGATCAGAAAGGTCAGCAGTTCAGAGGTTCAAATCCCGAGCACAGTGTAACAGAGTGAACTCCCATTACTTGTCCCAGTTTCTGCCATCCTAGCAGTTCAAAAGCATGTAAAAATGCAAGTAGGGACCACTTTGATGGAAAGGTAACAGCGTTCCATGTGCCTTTGGTGTTTGGATATGCTGGCCACATGACTATGGAGAAGTCTTTGGACAGCACTGGCTCTTTGGCTTTGTAATGGAGATGAGCACCACCCCCTAGAGCCGGAAATCACTAAGCACGTATGTGCAAGAGGAACCTTTATCTTTATAACATATGTCAATTTGTTATGTGAATACAGAATTTTCCCTGTATCTGATTGCGTTTAGTTTATTCAATCCAGACTAGCAAAGACCAGATTAAGAGGATTGGGTACATTATAAAAAGCAAAAAACATTTTCCTTGGTTTTGTGGAACCTCCAACAAACTTCAAAAGCCAGTGAAGGCTGAGATTTTATTCTGGACACTGAAGCTGGGCTCCTGTTTTGTCTTGGAGACAGCAATATCTACCCAAACAAGCCAGTTTCACTCAACTGACATCTCTTTCTTCTTCTGTGCCAACTGGAGCTCTTCAAGGTGCAAGAAGCAAGGTCAGAACAGAGCTTGGCATTTGCAATATACAGATATAATCTTTGCATATAAATGGCCTGTCAAGTGTAAGATGTGATTGGATATTTAAATATTGACAAGTCTTTCCTCCTAAGCTTTTGTTCGCAGCCAGGGGAATTCTGAGTTTAAGCAAATCACTTTGTCATGCCATCTCGCCACTTGCATATTATCCTTTCCTTCATAATTCCTATGACATCTCCTCTCACTCCATGACTGGAAGTGCAGTCGGGTCATCCTTCAAACTGACTTCAGTTATCTGAAGCCTCTGTGATGACAGATGCTGATCTCCTGCTGGTTAAACTTCTGGAGTGTCAGATAAAAAGGTGGTGTTCTATTGTCATCATGGGTCAGAAGACCTAGTAAACATCCCTATGCTCATCTCAATGAGCATTTAAGTGGGAAATCCTAGGGCATAATCAATTGAATACTCTTTTTAATGAGCATTATTTAAGGAATGAATCCTTGACTTAATCTTTAAAGGTTACCAAGAGCTGTGGTGGTGCAGTGGTTAGAATGCAGTACTGCAGGCTACTTCTGCTGACTGCTTGACCACTTAGATTGGCTATGCAATTATTTTTAGAAAAAGAGCTATGCAATCATTGTTGGTCTTTGGGCAACATAAGCAAAGCATCACATGAATAAAAATATTCATTCCCCCGCCATTCTAATTGTTGCTCTAAGTCAACAGGAGAAGATCACAATTCATTTTATTATCAAAAGAGAAAGGAGATACAATCAAAATTATTCAATAGAGTTACCATTTTCTTACATAGATCAGCCTTTGTAATTTTTCATAACATAACAATAGTTAGCTATAATGTTAAACTTAGAGTAATGTGTCAAAAAATCCCAAATATTTGCTATTTCCCATCCACAGTTTAATCCTGATTCCCTAGTCATAAAATAGAATCTGCTCACATTATTCTTATCTATCTTTTTACCCAGCTTTCTATTTTTCTTATTTAACGCCAACATTTAACAGAGGGATTTAACCATTTAGCCCTCAATATCCCAAAAGAAAATTCCTCAACAGATATGACTTCACTTGTTCACATTCCTTCGGGCATTATCCTTATCTTCTCCTCCAGTGTTCAAATTTAGACTGCAACCTTCATGATCAATCTTCCAGAAACTGAAACAACTGTTTTTCTTGCCTTCCTTTGGACCCATAAAACTGTTATCAGAAATCAACACACTGTCTGGATGCAACCGCACTGCTGGCGTAATAGCTAATCTCTACTTTTCTTTGTAATTTCCATCCACTTTTAATTTCCATATCCCTTGCTACTATCTTTCTCTTCTACTTTGTTCCTGAAATGTTGTTCTTACTTGGACTTCATTGTGTCCCCATTGTGCTTTCTTAATCAGTTGCATACAATGAAGAAAATCAAGATGACTGGAAGTTTGGTAACTCAGCTTCTAGCAGCTGGATAAATATTGGCAACTTTTGTGAATTGACTAATCAAAAACAGAAAAAGTAATAATTTCTGCTAAGAGTTTGAAAGCCTATGAGCAATCTTTTCAAAGAGTAATAGGAAATGTTGCTTCTGCCACATTTTTTCAAAATTTTGCAAACTCATATTTACTTAAACTACTTTAATAATTTAATTATTAATTAAATTATCATTGTGATTCTTTTTAAAGAAATGCAAATCTTAATATGAACTGCCATAGTTTGTTTGGAAATTCTATTCTGGGAACATATAGCTGTTTTGCTGCGTTCTTTGAAAGTTATACTCCTAAATACTAAATCACTGCAATCAGATAATAGGATAAAATAAAATTATTATAATTATTACTACACTGAATATTCCTCACCCTATCAGTACATTTGAATTTTGTTTCCTGAGATACAAAATTTTATTACTTTTAACAATGGTTGCAAGTGTTTGGGAAGCTGGGATGTCACTGTTTACCTCAGAGATTTCTAAGTAACGTCCTGATCACCAAAATAGCACTAAAATTCTTGTGTCTGTTTCACTGTTTGCAACCTTCAATTGGGTGAAATGGTGCAACATTGGGCCACAGTTTTTGAACCAAGATATCTCAAATGGAATATCTTACAGAATCTGTTCCAAATCTGGAACCTGTCACTTCTGTGAGATTTAAATTTGGCAAAGTTGTGGCCATTTTAACATCATTGTGCTGCTGTACTGTCATATCATTGTGATCAGCTGGGATCATGTGTTCATAATTTCTAATGTTCCTTGCCACCTTCCCCCGAATAAAGTCAGTAAGGGAGCAGGCAGGAAGTTTCGAAGTCCCAAGCCAGCAGGTAGGTAAGTGGATGTTGTTGAGATGTGCAGTGAGAGGGGGGGGCATGGGCATGTGGAGAAGTGCCACTTAGATCAGGGAGGGTATGTGAAAGGTATCACATGAGTTTGGGAGGGTGTGTGCAAGAGGCGCAGTGAGAGTTGGGATGGGGTTGTAAGAATGTGAGTGAGTGCACAAGAGATACTGCATGGGTTGGGAAGGAAGTGAGGGGATACCAAGGAGTGTGTGAGGGGGTTATGTAGACCAGGGAGTGAATAAGAAAGTGCAGAAGCAGTGCTGTGTGAGACAAGGAGGTTTTATGTGGGGTGTAGCATGGATTGGGGAGGGTACAAGGTATGTAAAGGAGATGCAGTAAGGATCAGGGGGAGTATGGGGGTGCAACTGTGAAAAGATGGTTCAATGGGTCACTGGTTGTCTAGGATTATACTATAACCTAATGTCAGGAGCAAAAGGCCAGGCCAAGACATCCAAAGGTTCAAATAAGTTGATTTATTGCTAAAAGCCTATCCACAGGAATGTTTATGGAGATTCTCAGTCATCCAGGTTATGATTATCTCAAAACTGCTTTTTCAAAAGGCAACCGGACTTTATTTTTTTGCTTTGACACATTTTGCTTCACATCCAAGAAACTTCTTCAGTTCTGAAGAACAAAGGCCAGTTGCCTTTTGAAAAAGCACCTTTGGGACATACACAGGAATCTTCTCAACTAATGGTCACCATCTGATTAGAGGTAGACAAGGGTCAATCACACTCAAGGGGAGGGGAGGGTTGAACTTAGTTTGCTTGTGACTATGAAGGGATTCTAGGTGGATCCCTCTTTTCATTCTGCCATTCTTTCTCTTACACCTACAGTTTGGTATTCAGCATGCTTATGATACGCTTCATGGGACGCTGTGGCTCAGTGGCTAAGACACTGAGCTTGGTGATCAGAAAGCTTGGCAGTTCGGTGGTTCGAATCCCTAGTGCCTCGTAACAGAATGAGCTGCTGTTACTTGTCCCAGCTTCCGCCAACTAGCAGTTCAAAAGCATGTAAAAATGTAAGTTGAAAAATAGGGACCACATTGGTGGGAAGGTAACAGCGTTCTGTGTGCCTTTGGCATTTAGTCAGGCCGGCCACATGACCATGGAGATGTCTTCAGACAGAGCTGGCTCTTTGGCTTTGTAATGGAGAGGAACATCACCCCCTGGACCTGGAAGTGACTAGCACCTATGTACGAGGGGAATCTTTACCTTTACCTTATGATATATTAAGTCATATGTCTGACAAGTAGCTGATCACATTTAAACTTCCTGAAGCTAATTTGATGCTTCCCTAATATAATGGCTCTTATATTTTTGTTCTAGAGCCAAAAATTATCTTTTGTTTTACTGAAAATGCATGTTAAAGAATAAAACATGGGGTACAAATTATTCATTCACAAATATACTATAACTTCTTCTGTTAAAGGGACAAAAAAGGGAATGAGTAAGTCTCTAAAAGATGATTAATGCACTGAATTTAGCCTGAGTATTTTTTAAAATAAATTATTTACTTATGTCAAATGATTTATGTTTCCGGTGTAGAACAGCTTGTGTACTGAAATGAAATTGAAAATAACAAAATGTTATTTAAGTTCTTCTAAAATATCCCCATATATGAAATGATAAGCTCCCTTTTCTATTATATCTTTGGAGAAAGAAATTATCTTAATAAATGAAAAATGTTCTCTCTCTCCAAAGAAATTGATGTGGTCTATTAATGATTAATATTCCTTAATTTCTGGATTGTAATTATTTATTTTATTTACATCCCATTTTAATAGTATTATTATTGTTGTTGTTATTATTAATCACACAGACAGCCAGATGTTCAGTCTGGGTTTGGCATTATTATTATTATTATTATTATTATTATTATTATTATCATTATTATTATCATTATTATTATTCTACCCAAAAATGACAGTATACACATCAAATGAGATAACTATGCTGGGTTTCGTATCACAAATCACTAGTCGATTACTTCCCAAGTGTTTAGGACTGCATGATGTATCAGCAGATTATGCGAGCAGATCCCAGTAAGGTGGCCTTCTGCAGCTGACCAATGATGATCTTGTCAGCACAAATTGTTTTTAAGTTCTTGCCTAGGTCTTTAGGCACAGCACCCAGTGTGCCGAGTACCACTGGAACCACCTGCACTGGTTTATGCCAGAGTCTCTGCAGTTCGATTCTCAAGTCCTGATATCTGGTGACTTTTTCAAATTGTTTCTTGTTGATTCTGCTGTCACCAGGTATGGCAATGTTGACGATCCATACTTTTTTCTTCTCCACAATCATGATATCCGGGGTATTGTGTTCCAAAACTTTGTCAGTCTGTATTTGGAAGTCCCACAATAGTTTTGCATGCTCATTTTTGACCACTTTTTCAGGCTTATGATCCCACCTGTTCTTTGCTACAGGCAGATGGTAGTTGTAACACAAGTTCCAGTGGATCATCTGAGTGACTGTGTTGTGATGTTGTTTGTAGTCAGTCTGAGCGATTGTCTTGCAACAACTCAGTATGTGATCGATAGTTTCATCCACTTCTTTGCAGAGTCTGCATTTGGGAACATCAGCAGATTTTTCTATTCTGGCTTTGATTACATTTGTTCTGATGGCTTGTTCTTGGGCTGCAAGAATCAGGCCTTCTGTTTCTTTCTTCAGTGTTCTGTTGGTCAGCCATAACTACGTCTTTTCCTTATCTACTTTTCCTTGGATCTTTTCAAGGAACTGTCCATGCAGTGCTTTGTTATACCAGCTGTCAGCCTGAATTTGCATCGCTGTTTTCCTGTATTGATTCTTGGTTTGCTACACTTTAAGCAGCTTCCTCTTGTTGACCTCCATCAAAGCTGGTTCAACACTGTCTTTCACATAACCTGCCAGAGCATGCTTCTCTTCTTCGACTGTCTGCTTCACTTGCAAAAGTCCTCTGCCACCTGCTTTTCTGGGCAAATATAGACTGTCAACATCACTATGTGGGTGCAGTGCATAGTGTATGGTCATCAGTGTTCTTGTTTTCCTATCCAGGCTGTCCAGCTCTGTCTGTGTCCAGTTTACAATCCCAGCAGTACATCTGATGATGGGTATGGCCCAGGTATTTATAGCCTTGATGGTGTTACCACCATTCAGTTTGCTTTTTAGAAGTTTTCTGACCCCTTTTGTGTATTTTTTGCTGATCACATTTTTCACTTGCTCGTACTTGATATTGCCCAGCTGCAATATGCCCAGAGGGGTTGGGGGTGAATCGAGCCTTGGAGCACTTTTGCAATGTAAAAGAAATGCATTTTGGAAGCAGATCTTTGAAAAACTTCTCCAAGGATTCCCATGGACACTGCAAGTATCACTTTCCCCTTGTGAGTTAAAGTGCTGGAGTGAGAAGGAGTGGGGTCTGACAGAGGGGGTGGGGCAATACACTCCAGCCTTGAAGAAATTTAAAGGACCTGCTTCCAAAATGCTAGTCTGTTAAGTGCTCTGTGTGTGTGTGTGTGTGTGTGTGTGAGAGAGAGAGAGAGAGAGAGAGAGAGAGAGAGAGAGAGAGAGAGAGAAAGGAAAGAAAGAAAGAAAGAAAGAAAGAAAGAAAGAAAGAAAGAAAGAAAGAAAGAAAGAAAGAAAGAAAGGAGAGAAAGAAAGAAAAAAAATAGGAAGAAAGAGAAATAAAACTCTGTGCTATTATTTTTAATTGTTCCATGGTTTATCATGTGTTAATATTTTTAATATTTAATATTAGTGTTAATATTTTACACTATTCTACACCGAGAGTTATTTTTCTGCCGTTCTTTTGCACAGGGCTACCACATATTTTTCAGGGTTTACATGCATTCAATGTCAGTAGTCCAGAGCATAAAATACACATGTGTTTAACAAGAGTTGAAAGGGACCTTGGAGGTCTTCTAGTCCAACCCCCAGCTCAGGCAAGAAAACTGAGGATGCCAAACTCTGCATAGAAATCCTGGGAACAGTGTCAGAATAATACTTAGAAGAGACCTATACCATTTCAGAGAAATGGCTGTCCAGTCTTTTCTTAAAATCTTCCAGTGATTGAGCACTCAGAACTTCTGGCGACAGGCAGTTCCACTGGTTAATTGTTCTCACTGTCAGGAAGTTTCTCCATAGGTTGCTTCTCTCTGTTCAGTTTCCATCCATTGCTTCTTGTTTGCATTCTGCTTCTTTGGAAAATATATTGGCCCCCCTTTCTTTGTGGCAGCCCCTTAAAAGCCTGTTGCCTATCACACTCTTGAGTAAAGCATGTGAGCCATTTCCTCCTTTCAGTGGTCCATGAAAGTACATCTATAGTATGCAGATAATAAAGTCAAAAAAGGTGAACAACATTTTTGCAGAACTATAGATAAGTTGAGGCTGGGTGACAAGGAATGGCTGGGAGGGGAGGGGCCAGGTGAGGCACCCCTTGATGTGAGTGACATTGAGTTGGCCATGCTCACCCAGTCACATGACCACCAAGCCATGACCACCCAGTCACATGACCACCAAGCACGACCACCCAGTCACATGACCACAAGCCACACCCACCAAATAAGCCATGCTGACAGAACTGGTAGTAAAAATTTTTTGAATTCCACCACTGATGAGGATAGCATCACTTTAAAACCTCTTTCTGTACTAGCCTGGGAAAAAAATTGTTGGGGGAAAGAGGATGCAACTGCTTCAAGAAGTCAACTTATTAAAAGAGCTGTATATTTAACACATTACTTAAAGCAGTTTTGGTTGCTTCTGGGATTGTACAGAAATCTTAAAAAGACATGCTTTAAAGATGTACTGTGCGCATGTTCCTATGCATTCTGAAAGTTTTCTTAACTTCTCACCTTTTTCCCAGGATATTTTAAAGTGCAGTCTTCCAAGTCTCCTTTTCTCTAACGCTATGTTCTATAGTTCCCTGATGCAGGCTTTTCGCAACATATATTCTTCTTTAAAAATATATTTGCTAAAATATTTATTTAGAAGCCAATCCATTTCAACAGATGCTTTCATGTGCTGGAATCTGCAACTGAGGTGGGGATAGAAGTTCGGGATTGGTTAGACTGGAATATTGAAGGAAGCCACAGAAAGCAGATCCTGGAATGGGACAGTTCACTGTACCCAACACACTGTGATAATCTCACCACTGCCATCTTGCCATGGGACAACTCACTATGGACAATCCCATGCGGGATAACTCAACTTGATAAATGTTGTCTGCCACTGTTTCTTCAACATTACTTCCATTTTTGTCAATAGAAATAATGCCAGAGAAACAATGGGGATTAACATTTACCACATGGAGTTATTCTGCATGGAATTGTTTGCTGTGAGTTGTCCTGTGGTGAGCTGGCCATGGTGAGTTGTCCCTGGATCCAGCAGATGCTCCCTAAACCTTGCAGTGTTAATGCAATTGTTCTGTAGTGGTTGCAGTTTGTCTGGTGAGATTCTTGTAAATAGGCAAGTAACAATAAATATATTGTTCTCTACAATTCCCTAGGTTGTTCTGGTTTCTCACATCTGACATTTCATTTGCTTACAATGCACACTCCACTCTTTGGGGATTCAACTTTTACAAACACTGTGTCATGCCCCTGGTGGAGACTGGCTCTGAGGGAGAGGAGGAACAGCTGACAGAGAGTGAAAGTGTGGCTCTGGAGGTTGTGGAGGAGACTGGTGAAGGACAGAGGCCAGCTGAGCAGTCAGAGGAGGACCCAGGTCCATCCCCTATCCATCCTAGGACAGGTAAGGAGGAGAGGATAAAGGAGAGATGCAGTCTACTCAGGAGGAGAGGGCCTTGATCCTCTTGATGGGCTGTAGCTGTGACAACTGCATAAGAGTATGGATCCATATATGTGCAAATGCTGGAAACAAAGCATGGAAATATCTCTAGTTTATGGTTCCTCTCTGAGTTTGGCGTCCTTCCCAGTGTGTGTTATCTGTGGATGTTCTCCAGCTCTTATCTTGCCTGGTTTGTGTTGCTTTTTCTCTTCTTCTTGTAACTGTTTGTGTGGGAGTTTTTTTGGCTTCCATCAAGAATATTCGGAGCTTGGAAGCAAAGTGAAGGAATAAAAGGGGCTTCATCTGTTTTCTGTGACTGTGTTTGCTTTGTATCCCATCCTGGGTCATCACACACTGCTTGTACATATTTTTGATGGGAAAGGATGGGAACTACCAACCTTGTCAGTAGTGTTTGGCTATTCTTCATTGGAATTCATTTTTGGGAGGTCTCCATTCCTAGAGAAATCTGTGTTATATATTCTTTGTTTTTGTCAGTTGCATCCCATGCTGGCCACCATCACCTAATGGCAGTTTCCCATCTCCACCTATTTCCTGGTGTCTGTTTTTGTTTTCTCAGTTTGAGCATGGCTTGCTGGAAAAAAATGGCACTATCTACTCTGCCCATTGCTCAGTTATTCCCTTGCTTTTCCATTTGTGCCACTGGCACAGCTTATTGATGTTGGCCTGAAAGTGAAGCTACTACATGACATGAGAATCCGTACAAAACTGCTTTGAGCTCAGCTTTATTATACCACTGAAGAGCAGCAGGAACACACTAGGATGTGGATTTATGACTTGGTGGGCGGAAGCTGGGAGCAGGACTCTTAACTTCTGGGGCTCCTTCTTCACCTTTCTGCTGCTCCCTCTGATAACTTAGTTTCCTGGAGGCAACACAAAGCAATTAAAATGTCTCCTGGTTTCTCACAGATAGGATAGAAACTCAATTTTCCAGGCAAGAGAAAAAAGATTTTTATTTTTTTTTTGCTCACTGGTTGCTACAGAACAAGGGAAAGAGGGGGAAGGAAGGGCTAGAACATTACATGACATATCTACTGAACCTCAGAGCCAAGTGCCATGATTGACAGCCCTCTGGTCTCCTTGCTATCTGCCATACTCAGGGAACTGGAAGAGTGAGGAGAATGAAGAAGTGCTTGCATAGTGAGAATCCAAATGATGTTATTCAGGCAGAGATGAGAAATGCCAGCTTTACTCTGCAAAACTCAATATGATACTTGACTGATAAGATCAACAATAGCGTGTACTTTCAGCTATCATCTATCTCAGGGGTCGACAATCTTAAACACTCTAAGAGTCATTTGGACAAGGAAAAAAAAAACACTGGGAGCCACAAAGGTCCTAACTGGAAGCCCCCGGTTCAATTCTGGAGCTGACTGGAAGTCCAGTTCCCCTACCATAGAGTCTTCTCCTAGCATCCTTTTTCCTCTACTTGTCCTAACCAAAAGCCCTATCAATTGTGGAGCTGACCTGAAAACCTGCCTCTTGCCATAGAGTCTCCTCCTGGCACGCTGTGCTTTCCCCAGAGGTGGTATTCAGTAGGTTCTGACCAGTTCTGGAGAACCAGTAGTGGAAATTTTGAGTCATTCAGAGAATTGGCAAATCCCACCTCTGACTGGCCCTGCCCCCATCTATTCTCTGCCTCCTGAGTCCCAGCTGATCGGCTGGGTCTTTTTTTGTTGCCCTGCACAGGAGAACAGAGCTGGAAAGCAGGTTAGTAGGGTGGGGAGGGAATGGAATTTTACAGTATCCTTCCCCCAGGAGTGGGGAAGAAATGGAGATTTTGCAGTATCCTTCCCCTGCCATGCCCACCAAGTCATGCCCACCAAGCCATGACATGCCCACCAAGCCACATCTACAGACCAGTAGTAAGAAAAAATTGAATCCCACTGCTGGCTTCCCTCCCCCAACTGGAAGCAATTCCTGTCAAAATTGTGATGCTAACCAGTGACAGGGAGCCGCAGCAGTGGGATGAAAGAGCCACATGTGGCTCCAAAGCCACAGGTTGCTGACCCCTGATCTATCTATTTCCAGAAGAGATGAATGTATGGACAGGGATGAGAAGAAGGGATGGACATCAGAATATATGAATGAATTCCCAGCTACTGTATTTGTAGGGATTCTAAAGTGCTTTAGCTTGTCAGCTGCCACATAATTTTCTTCAAGCAAGGCAAATTTGCAACTGATTTCCTTTCAGTACACTCCTGAGAACTTTAGTATTTACTTTCCAAGAGAAGCGTGTGAAGCAAATTAGACAGAAATCTTAGATATCTAAGAGGCACTATTAGGGAACAGATTGCTTTGACTATGAGCAGAAAAGATGTTGAAGCTATAAGCTCTTTCAAAGAACCAACTCAATTTATTCATTGCTGTTCCATGGGAACCTCAACCAAAAGTAATGTAATCAGGTGGTATCTTTAATAACCTAGATCTTAAGAAGGGTTTTCCCATGTCATACTATAATATAATTTTCCACTATATTGGAGATCTTTTCTCCTGATCTCCAAGAACTCTTCTTAAATGAAGAGGAGAAAGCAACCCACTGAGATCTGTTTCTCCTATATGAGCTCTAAGCATACCATCACAATTATTTCAGTCAAAGACACAATCGGGTATGCCTATGCCTTATTAGCATACATACCTCATAATGGAAGAATATTTATGATTGTTTATCCATGCTGGGTGATGACTAAAGTTACAGCTATAAAGTCTTAAAAATATGATGAAACAGGAACTACAAATGCCATGTAGGTGTGTCCACCTTCTACAAGTTCTTTGGGCTTCTCATAGTACATGTACCTTGGACCGCAGAGATAAAAGTCATGTGTAAAATGAAGTATTCATAAAATGAAGGCTGAAAATAAGTATTCAAACCTCAGTTGCCCTTTTGGAATTTCAAAACTGAAACTGAAATATTAAAAACTGTCTTCCATTCTTTAATAGATATTTTTAAGACTATTTTCCTTTATTAAAAGGACCAGTTATAAGCAAGATTTTTTTTAGCAATGGGACTGACAATTAAGGGCAATCTCTCAGAAACTTGCTGTACAAGATTGAAGCGAACTATTTTGTCAGATGGCAGCTTCATTTGCTAATTAATAACAGGATAACTGGACTTCTAGTTTCTTGCCAAGGCCACAGTCCCTTTCAAAGAATGAACCTCTATGAGTTGAAATCTGAGTAGCTCAGATCTAACTTCTTGCAAGCAGATTTAAAAGGCAGTTGCAACATTCATGCAGAACATGAATTCATTTAAATGTTAAAAGTTAAGATAGCCTGACTTTGGTATTATCATATTTTCCAAGAATAATGTGCTGAAGTGTTTTGAAAAAATCCAAAGAGAAAAAAAAATAAAATATCCTTTCAATAGAAATAAATCTGGTGGAATCTAATTTTTAAATCTGTTGTAAGTCAAGGACTACCTGTATAAAGTTCTGCACGGAGAGACTGATTGTCCCTGATTGGTTCTGCCATACAGTATGTGTCAGTGTTCCAAATAATACACCCATTGTTGTGCAAAATGTAAAATCACTGAACTGGTAGTTACACAGGTTGGATCCCACCCCTGATTTATACTTCTTGCAGACAGCTAGTCATTTGCATTCTTTTAGAGAGCCATTGAGGCCACCTGGAGGTTAATCTACGTTGTCAGGGTCGCCTGAGTGGTGCAAATGGCTGTGGAGCCTTTCCACTCCTCAGCATCCAGTCAGAGCTGAAGAAACTTCTTGGATGAGAAGCAAAAGGTCTTCAAAAGAAAAACCAGAAAATCCAGCTGCCTCTTGAAAAAGCATCTTTGGGACAGATTTTGAAAGCAGATTAAAAAGGATGGAAGTCAGACCCACAGCTTGATATTTTAAACCCTTGATCACAATATTAGGTGGGAGAAGATAGAATGGCATAGTCAGGTATGTAGACCAGTTATTTCAAAGCAATAAACTGAACATTTAAGAGGAAAAATATATTCCTTGTGTGTCCAATCACACTTGGCCAATAAAGAAGTCCTATTCTATTCTATTCTATTCTATTCTATTCTATTCTATTCTATTCTATTCTATTCTATTCTATTCTATTCTATTCTATTCTATTCTATTCTACCCTACCCTACCCTACCCTACCCTACCCTACCCTACACTATCCTATTCTATATTCCTTCTATCAGCCCTAAGAATTGAATCTCAGTTTAGGCATCTTCAGGAAATGCATTAGATGTTGGTCAGAATAATCTGGGGAACATTTGATAAGAGGGAGGAGGAATGTCAGATTTTGTCTACTCTGCTGAATACAGGTAGTCCTTGACCTACAACTATTTGTTTAGTGACTATCTGAAATTACAACAGTACTGGAAAGAAGTGATTTACAATTGATCCTTGAACTTACAATCATCAAGGTATCCCCATGATCATGTGATCAAAATTAGGGCATTTGGCAACCGGTTTGTATTCCAGAAAGTTTCTGAAGTCATGTGATACCCAAAGGTGCTTTTTCAAGAGGCAACTGAGCTTTTTGGTTTTTCTTTGAAGACCTTTCACCTTTCATTCCAAGAAGCTTCTTCAGCTGAATGACCATGACCTGGATGACTGAGAATCTCCATAAACATTTAGCTAGTCATGCATTTGCAATCTTCCCAGCCAGGTTCTGACAAGCAAAGTCAACAGCGCAAGCCAGATTTGCTTCCCGACCATAAGATTGATTTAATAACTGAGTGATTTGCTTAACAACCATGGCATAGAGGTCATAAAATTGGGCAAAACTCACTTAACAACAGACTTGCTTAGAAATGGAAATTCTGGTCCCAATTGTAGCCATAAGTTGAGATCTACCTAAATTTTAATGTCTCATGATTGCCTCGTCTATAGATCCTATATGCATTATGTTTTGCAATTAAAGTCAGTCTTAAGACATCGGGCATTTATTGCTTTTGAATTCACACATTTCCTGCCCATATTTTAATGTGGCAAAACAATTGATTTATCTTAGTGTTCCTTTCATTTATAGTTTTATTTATTTGTTTGGTAGCATTCAATATACTATTTCTATATGGTGTGTGTGTGTGTGTTGTGTATATCAAAGTCCTTGATGAAAGGCCAGTATGGTGCAAAACACATTGCATTATGCACATTGATCAGATCCTAGGTTTTCATTATCTAAACTGCAGGGTTTATACAAAAGATGGGGATTTCAATTTTCCAGCTCTGTCGCTGAGCTTATATTTTGTCTTCTATTTATTCTTGAAATTTATGGGCATTATTAAAAAGGCATTGTTTGACATCCTTGATATCTTGCTATGACTCTATTCCTATTTTAGTTATGTCAAGTGTTTTATTTCTCCCCCTACATTAAAAGCTGTAAGAGATACAGGCAGCATTGGGTAAGAAATTAAAGTCTGGTTTTAATTCTCATGAGAAATCAACACTAGTCCCATAGACTACTAAATTGCTGGTAAATCTTTCTTCTGAAGTTCCTAGGCAAAATACACTATTATCTCTTTGGAACCAATGTGTTGCAATAACTTGGATTGTCTTTGTAACTGCAGAATGGCAATATACTTAATTGGGATATCTTTTACTCTATACTTTGGGGCTGATGCATTACCAGTATCTGAAACTCATAAACTATATTGAAAGTCCCAAAGTCTACAATTAACTTTTATGTACATTTGAAAAGCAGGTCTCGGATGAATATGAGGAACCTGGAATTAATATTCTGTTTTTACTGACCAGAAGTTGAAAGCCTGAAAACCTCTAATAGTGACTTTCTAGGACCGGGTCTTTGTGTACAGGCTGCAAAAAAAACAAAAAAACAAAATCTCTAATCAAGAAACATTCTCTTCATTTATTTCTCAGTTAAGTAATTATTTTTTGATTAAGGCACATGTGGATGTAAGGTATTCCTTCTTAGCATATGTGGACATGAATGAATAACAGAATAATAAAGTTGGAAAAGATTTTGGAATTCCTCTAGTCTAACCCTATGCTCAAGCAGGAGACCCCATACCATTTTAGACAAATGGCCAAAATAACATTCTTTCTCCTGAAAACCAAGGAGATCCTCACCAGGTGCTGGGGAGGCATGGACTGAAGCCAGCTGGAGTTGGGACTGTGATCTTATTGGACCATGTGAGAGAAGAGTAGTCTGGGGGCAAGAACTTGGGGTTTTGAGTTGGGTGGAGAAAACCTCCTGCAGAGTTGGGTTTTCACCAGCTGTGCCAACATGACATGCCTAATAAATCTATACTTTGAGGAAGCTCCAGGTCTCAGAGTTTTGATTGCATTGGATCAATTAGTTGGAACCCTGGCAGTCTGTCCAGTCTCTTCTTAAAAGCCTCCAGTTCTGGAGCATCACAACTTCTGAAAGCAAGTCATTCTACTGATTAATTGTTCTCAGTGTTAGGAAATTTCTCCTTAGTTATAGGTTGCTTCTCTCCTTCATTACTTTCAACCCATCGCTTCCTCTGATGCTTTGGAAAATAGGTTTACCCTCTCTTCTTTGTGGCAGTCCCTCAAATCTTGGAACACTGTTATCATGTCACCCATAGTCAGTGGTGGGATTATTATTATTTTTTACTACCGGTTCTGTGAGCGTGGCTTGGTGGGTGTGGCATGGCTTGGGGGACGTGGCTTGGTGGGCATGGCAGGGGAAGGATACTGTAAAATCTCCATTCCCATTCCACTAACCTGCTTTCTAGCTCCGTTTTCTTGTGCAGGGCAACAAAAGAAGACCAGCTGATCAGCTGGGACTCGGGAGGCAGAGAATAGATGGGAATTCGGGCCAGTCAGAGGTGGTATTTGCCAAATTTCCGAACTACTCAAAATTTCCACTACTGGTTCTCCAAAACTAGTCAGAACCTCTGCCCACAGTCCTTATTTTCATTAGACAATTTCTGCAACCGTTCTTCATATGTTTTATGAATGCTACATCTTATAAAATTCTCCGTCTTCTATGGCATGAAATCATTTCTTTATGGCACCAAGGAAGTCTCTGTCTCTCTTCCTCTTGCATAGCTAAACATACTACAAAATCAATAGATTCTTTCAGCTTCACTTATTTCTCCTTTCCGGACCCCGTGCTCTTCTCTCTCTTTGAATTCAGTGTATTACTCTAAAGTCCCTATTTTTCTCCTGGTGAATTAAATGTGATATTCTTTGAGCCTACTGCTTCTCTCTCGCTGAAAAAAATATGCTGTTCTTGGAACCCTTCTTTTTTTCTTTCACTGTATTTAATTCTCATAGATTACAACCTTTTTGGAGTTGACTGCTTTGTAGAGTAGCTTTCAATACTGTTTGTGCTACATTCTCTTCCCCACCCCAAATTTCAGCCCATTTATTATTTTTTTGCTTTGATAACATTAATTTCAAATATTAATTACAGGTAGTCCTGGACTTATGTCTTGGTAAGGCCACACTTGGAATACTGCATAATGCCTTGGTAAGGTCACACTTGGAATATTGCATTCAGTTTTGGTCGCCACAATGTAAAAAAGATGTTGAGACTCTAGAAAGAATGCAGAGAAGAGCAACAAAGATGATTAGGGGACTGGAGGCTAAAATATATGAAGAATGGTTGCAGGAACTGGTATGTCTAGTTTAATTAAAAGAAGGGCTAGGGGAGACATGCTAACAGTGTTCCAATATTTCAGCAGCTGCCACAAAGAAGAAGGAGTCAAGCTATTCTCCAAATCACCTGAAGGCAGGACAAGAAGCAATGGGTGGAAACTAATCAAGGAGAGAAACAACCTAGAACTAAGGACAAATTTCCTGACAGTTAGAACAATTAATTAGTGGAACAACTTGCCTCCAGAAGTTGTGAATGCCCCAACACTGGAAGTTATTAAGAAGAGGTTGGACAACCATTTGTCTGAAGTGGTGTAGGGTTTCCTGCCTAAGCAGGGGGTTGGACTAGAAGACCTCCAAGGTCTTTTCCAACTCTGTTATTCTATTCTATTCTATTTATGACCAAAATTGAGTTCAAAAGTTGCTATGTGAGATAGTTGTTAAGTGAGTTTTGTCCCACTTTATGATCTTGCTTACCATTTGTTGAGTGAATCACTATGGTTGTTAAATTAGTAACATGGTTGTTGAATGAATCTGGCTTCCTCATTGACTTCACTTGTCAGAAGGTCACAAAAGGTGGTCACATGGCCCTTTATGACACTGCTACTGTCATAAGTATGAGCCAGTTGCCAAGCATTTTGAATTTCAATCACATGACTGCAGGAATGCTGCAATAGCAATAGCACTTAGACTTATATACCACTTCACAGTGCTTCACAGCCCTCTCTAAGCAGTTTACTGAGTTGCCCTATTGCCTCAACAATCCGGGTCCTCATTTTACTGACCTTGGAAGGATGGAAGGCTAAGTCAATCTTGAGCCAGTGAGACTCGAACTGCCAAACTGCTGTCAACCGGTGATCAGCACAAGTAGCATGCATTACTGCATTCTAACCACTGTGCCACCGTGGCTGGTATGCTTATAAAAGTGAAAAAATGGTCTCAGTGCCTTTGTAACTTCAAACACTCACCAAACAAACTGGTGTAAGTCAAGGACTATCTTTAATAATTTGATTGGGAGTTAGTTACATTTTCACTTTTGGACTTCAGGAACATATAAGCCTGTTTAACAATGTATAGACTTGACATTGTGGCAGGACCAAATTTGTAATAACGATAAACTAGAAAATGATGGATGGGATTGTATGCTCTGGAGCTGAAACATTCATTGATCTTGAAGGCTGTTAGTGAATGTGCTATCCAATAATTTTCTTTGTCTAGCTGCTGCTAGAATGCTATGGAAACCATTCATCAGATTGTGCTACTTTTCTATAATAAGTCTGTGAATGAAAGAAACCTCTGGCTAAAATATTCTCAGGTGAGTAACAGTAAAACAAATTTTTTCTCTAATTCAGCACTTTATTTTCCAAAAAAATATGGTTTCAAGTCATCTGGGCTCATCAGGTAATTTCTTTTATTGAAAGTGTCTTGGAAAGGATAATAGAGTATAAGATGGATCAGAAAATGGAAATAGAACCCTCGCTATTCTCAATCAGGCATCCTGCAATAAGCACTAAAGCAGGCTGCTAATCAACTTAGCACTGGACCAACCTTTCTTTGGCTGAAATGTTCCAGGTGTGATTTCATCCACTTGGTTTTAAATGTTAACTGTAGCTTTATTTATTTATTTATTTTTATTTATTTATTTGATTTGTCAATCACAAGATAATAGGTATAAGTATATACTTAGTTATGAATACATGAAATGGGTACATATAAGAAAAATAAAAGAAACAATAGGACAGGGACAGTAGGCACGTTTGTGAGCTTATGCACTTCCCCTACAGACTTCTTAGGAAAGGGGTGAGGTCAATAGTAGACAGCCTAAGGTTAAAGTTTTTAGGGTTTGGGGAAGAAACCACAGAGTCAGGTAGAGTATTCTAGACATTGACCACTCTGTTGCTGAAGTCGTATTTCCTGCAATCAAGTTTGGAGTGGTTAATCTTGAGTTTGTATCTATTGTGTGCTCTTGTGTTATTATGGTTGAGGCTGAAGTATTCATTGACAGGTAAGTCATTGCAATGTTTGATTTTATATGCCATACTTAGATCAGATCGAAGATGGCATAATTCAAGGTTTTCTAGGTCTAGAATTTCAAGTCTGGTGGCATAAGATATTCTACAATGAGTAGAAGAGTGGAGAACTCTTCTTGTGAAATATTTCTGGACTTTCTCAGCTGTGCTAATATCAGATACATAATGTGGGCTCCAGACTGATGAGCTGTATTCGAATATTGGTCTAGCAAATGTTTTGTATGCTGTAGTTAGTAGTGTGATATTACCATGAAAAAGCTGCGTAGGATTAGGTTAACAACTCTTAATGCCTTTTTGGCTATGTAGTTAGAGTGGGCTCTAGTACTTAGATCATTAGAGATGAGTATTCCAAGGTCCTTTACAGAGCTTGGATCATCAACAAGGTTGTGTACCACTGAATCAAAAGCTTTACAGAAGTCTATGTAGATTGCATCTATTGTTTTGCCCTGATTGAGTTGTGTAGTCCATATGTTTTTGCAGTGTAAGAGTTGCAGATTACAGGATAGGTTTTTTCCGAAACCAAATTGTTTATTGGAGAGTAGGTTGTTTGTCTCTAAGTGGAGGATAATGGATTGGTTAATAATTGATTCCATGACTTTACAGGTGACGCAGCATAAGGAGATTGGTCTGTAATTTTCAACTAGGCTTTTCAACTTTGGTGCATGTTATTTCAGAAAAATGTGACAGGTGATTACATTCCTTTCACAAGACAAGGAGACAGGGGGAAAAAGAAATGCAAATGTGCCATCATGAAGAAAGGATCTCAGAAGATGAGTGAGCATTTTGCAATCATTGCAAAATAAAATTCAATGTGGATAAAAGTAAGGTTTTACATTTAGGCCACAAAAAAACCAACAACATTTGTACAGGTACAGACTGTGTGAAACTTGGCTCAGTACCAGTAAATGTGGGAGGGGTCTTGAAGTCTTAGTGGACAATCACTTAAATATGAGCCAACAGTGTGCAGCAGCAGCCAAAAAAAGACAATGCAATCCTAGGCTGCATTAATAGAGGGATAAAATCAAGATCACATGAAGTATTAGTGCCGCTTTACAAAGCTTTAGTAAGATCACACTTAGAATACTGCATCCAGTTTTGGTCACCACAAAATAAAAAAAAGATGTTTGACATTGGAAAGAGTGCAGGAAGAGTGACAAGGATGATTGGGGGATTGGAGGCCAAAACCTATGAAGAATGGTTACAGGAGTAGGGTATGTCTAGTCTAGTGAAAAGAACAAATAGGGATGACATGATCGCAGTGTTCCAGTGTTGACTACCACAAAGATGGGGGTCAGCCTATTTTCCTCATATGTATGATGCAGTGTCTGGGGTCATGTAATCACCTTTTGTGACCTTTTGACAAGCAGTGAACCCAGAATCAATTAACAACAGTGCTACTAACTTATCATCTGCAGTGATTCACATAACAACTGTGGCAAGAAAGGTTGTGGAATGGGGCAAAAATCACTTAACAGCTGTCTTGCTTAGCACTAGAAATTTGGGGCTCTATTGTGGGTGTAAGTAAAGAACTACCTTTACTCCTTACATCTTAGTTTAACCTTCTTTGAATCAATTACTATTTATTTTATTTATTTATTTTATTTATTTTATTTATTTTATTTATTTTATTTATTTTATTTGACAATCACTTACAAAATAATAGGTATAAGTATAAACATGAGTAAGAATACAGAAAATAGGTACGATTAAATGGGGACAATAGGACAGGGACAGGAGGCAAAATGGTGCACTTATGCACATCCCTTACAGACCCCTTAGAAATGGGGTGAGGTCAATAGTGGTTAGTTTGAGGTTAAAGAAGTGGGGGTTTGAGGCAGGGGTGGGATTCAAATTTTTTAACAACCGGTTCTGTGGGCATGCCTAAGTTGGTGGGCATGGCTTGGTGGTCACGTGACTGGGTGGACATGGCTTGGTGGTCATATTATTGGCTGGGAGTGGCCAGCTCAATATCACTCACATCGAGGCATGCATCTCCTCGCCTGGCCTTTCATGACTTTGGGGATGCTGCAATAGTCATTAAGTGTGAAAAATGGTCATAAGTCTCTTTTTTCAGTGCCACTGTAACTTTGAATGACCATACAAAGTTACAATGGCACAATGGTAAAAAGTTACAACTCCACACAAGCAAAGTACCAGCAAAGAAGGGAAAAATATCTCAAGAGAAGTTCCTGAGATGGGAAGTCTAGTCCTGCCAAGAATGTACTAAGGGTTAACGGAGAGGCAGTTTCTGTAAGCAACACCAGAATGTTTCTTTCCTGCCTTCCTTGCAGGATTAGGCCAGTAATTTCTTCTAACAACTGGTTCTACAAACTGCTTAGAATGTTAACAACAGGTTCTAGCCAATAGGTGCGAACTGGTAGAATCCCACCCCTGGTTTGAGGATGTGACTACAGAGTCAGGTAGCACATTCCAGGCATTGACCACTCTGTTGCTGAAGTCATACTTTCTGTAATCAAGTTTGGAGTGGTTAACATTGAGTTTGTGTCTGTTGTGTGTTCTTGTATTGTTGCAGCTGAAGCTGAAGTAGTCATTGAGAGGTAGGACATTGTAGAAGATAATTTTGTGTACCATTGGATCTTATAGCATACAAATCCAAGGCTAGTACCTCCTCCTGAGTTTGGAGATCTTTTGAAAGACTTTCCTTGTTTTCCCATGTCTCTTTCTATTTTTGATATTTTTACAGTTATTGTTGTAATATTGGGTTTAGTTCCTTTTAGCAACTGCATGAATACTTTCTTCTTGATATCTTTCTCTTTCTTGACTTTGGCTTCACATCTGCTCTTGGCAATTTCCACTGTTTGTTCTGACATCCAGCTTGCTTTCTTCTGTTTCTGGTTTTTGACAGCCTTTTTTCACCTTCATCTTTAACAACTTATTTGATATTATTCCACAGTTTATTAAAATTCAGGACTTTGAAGCAATTCCTGATATTTTCCTTGAAAATGATGCATTGACACTCAGGATAATATTATGGGAACTGTTTGGCTTTGTTCTTCCATTTTGACTTAAATTAGAATTTGAACCTGGGCAGTTTGTGATTTTTTTTTTGCAGTTACAACCGAGCTTTTCCACCTTGTTATAAAAATATAGCTCATTTGATTTCTGTGTGCAGCATCCAGTAATGCCCATGTACATTGGTGTTATTTTGATAGTTTGAAGTCTCTGCTAGCATTGAAGAAAATCCTGGATTGACAGGAACTGATAAATAATTATCCTGCTTAGTCTGTTTCCTAGGGCATACAGTTCAACACTGTTTTCCTCTTTACAATTTCCAGCTTTGGCATTCCAATCTCCAATCTCACATAGCATATCTTGCTTGAATGATCTGTCAGTTTCAGACTGAATATAACCATAAAACGTATCAGCTTTCTCCTCTTCTGCATCAGTGGTTGGAGCATAAAACTGGATAACAGTCTTAGCAAAGGGTTGTCCAAAATCCAATTGATATCATTTCCCTGACTGCATTGTACTTAAGTTCTGTCTTTGCTATAGTCTTCTTAAAAGCAACACAGTTCCAAACTTCTGAAGAAGTTCTTCTGAAGAACTGAAGAAGCTTCTTGGATGAGAAGTGAAACATCATCAGACAAAACAAAGGAAGTCCAGTTGCCTTTTGAAAAAGCACCTTTGGGACAACTGTGACCTGGATAATTGAGAATATCCATAGAAAACCAACTTCCTTCTTTGATTTTCCTGTACTGAGTAGCAAACAGTATGATCTTCTATCTAAAAGCATTCATGTCCATCTCAATTTGCTGATCCCTAAGATGCAGTGGGAAGTTGAGTAGTTTCATATTTTAGTGCAGTGAGGTTTTCCACTACACGTCCACTGAGATTGTCTTTGTAGCTTCAGATTTTCATTTCCTGCACGGCATTTACAGGAACTATAGGTCATAAATACTATTAGGCCTCTGAAAGAGACTCAGCACTTCTTCAGTAGTGTGTTGAGTGCTATCTGACCTAAGCTGCCAATCATTCAACACCATGTTATCTATCACTTTAGATTGTCCATCCTTTTGGTTTCCTTCATAAAATATTTACTATTGCCTTTTCTTGTGCATTGTGAAAAAATTGCCTTTGCCATCATCATTAAAGAGATCTTCTGCCTTTAGTATCTTCCTATAACAACCACAATTGAGGCCAACATTTCTGTTTCTAAGTGAGACATTTGTTAAGTGAATTTTGCCCCATTTTATGATCTTTCTTGCCATTTGTTAAGTGAGTCACTGCATTGTTAAGTTAGTAACCCCGCTGTTAAGTGAATCTGGCTTTCCCATTGACTGCTTCTCAGAAGGTTGCAAAAGGTGATCACATGAGCCTGGCATATTGTAACTGTCATAAATATGAGTTGGTTGCCAAACATCTGAATTTTGATCATCTGACCATGGGGATGCCACAATGGTTGTAAGTGTGAAAAATGGTCATATGCCACTTTTTTCAATGCCGTTGTAACTTCAAACTATCATTAAATGAAATGTTGTAAGTCAAGGACTACCTGTATTGTTGCTACCCAATATGTGTGCCTGCTTGCTTTGTCTAGGTAGCTGCGATGACCATCACACTTTGGGTGACCTTGCTGGGATTATGTACTTATAATATACACTCCTGGTGTTCTTTGCTCATTTTTCCCAGGAGCACACATAGAAACTGCCATAATGAGAGCACACATAGACACTGACATATACTAAAAACTAAGAGTTTGTCAACTGTTTAATAAGTGGTTTTTGACCAATCCATACCACCAAGGCTGCCATATAGTGACTGTGATGTTTGCATGTTCAAAAAGTACAAAATATTCTTGGTCCTCAAATATTATCTATGAAAGAAATGTATTAAGACATTTATTTCAGCCTTCCATCCTGATTTTGGAAACTCTGGCTGCAAAAAGTGACACATAGTACCTTGAATCGAGGCACAATTAATCAGTCATCTCTAAATCCTGGAGACTGGGAAATAGATCAATATAGGGGAAGATCCCAGATTTGAGGAAAAAGAAAATACATAGGACATTTCTGACTTATGGACAGACACAGTTTGAGGTACACAGGGTTAAGTCAATCTGGAGATACATGGACCATCCTTTGTTGTCACTGCTGGACTCCTTTCTAGGGGTGCCTTTCTCTAATAAATAGCCCATCTGTCTTTTCTGGAACAAATTGATTTGCATGCTGCAATTATTAGATAAATGCCTGCTGGAGAATCCATGGGGAAGTCATGTATGGGACTGAGCCAGAAAGAGATGAGCAATGATTTAATGGGCATATGGTGAGGTTCCAGATTTATAATCCCAGTCTCTGTAATTACTGATAATGATTTCAATGGCAGACATTTACTTATATTAGTACATTGTATTCTGGTCTGTCTATAAGATTGATATTATTAGATTGTCGTACCCTTGATGACCATTTAGAATGAAACCCAGTAATAATTTTTAAACTTTTTAAAGCAACCATTATCATTACAGATGAAATGTAATCCAGCAACTTTTAAATGTGTTCTTATGGATATTGAAAATGCACAGGCAAGTTCCCCCTATTCACAGAGAGAAAGTTCTAAAGACCAGGGCTGCATTTAAGGAAGATTTTAACTGAATTGGGCCAGATGAGTTGCAATAAGTGTAGGTGAGCCTCTCTGAATGTTCTTAGTGAACTGGTGAGGAAATCATTCACAAATTCTTTCAGTAAAAGTAAAATCTCCTTCAATATAAACCTGGATTCATGGGGCAGGACCATACTGTATAGATAATAAAATGGGAATACTAGTTCATAAATGTTTATTGAAATTAACACTATGTGCATGTTTGAAAGAGGGGTAAAAAAATCCATCTATGTTAGTATTGAGTAGCCCTCCATCAACAGAAGGGCAGGAATATGACACTACCTATCTCCAGTCTACAACACAGCCCTTTTAGCAATTCCAAGAAGATTCCATAACCATTTGCACTCTGACTCAAGTGATCCTGAGGGCACAGTTAAACTCCCAAGTGGCCTAATGAGCTCTCAGGGAGAGTGTTAATGACCAGATGACTGTAAAGAAATACAATACTTCAATTTTCCTCACACACCATGCTTTCAGAACCAATCCTTCCATCCCCTCACCATCAAGTCTCAATGGTCAGTACCTATTCTCCCCCCCACCCCCATCACAACTGATGAAGCTTCTTTCATGAGAAGTGAAACATCTTCTTTTTCCTCAAGTAAAAAGCAGTCCATTTGACTTTTTTGGGGGGAGGGAACACCTGTGAGAACACGTATCTGCAGTTTTGCAATATGAATAGATAGGGATTTCCAGAGGGAGGGGGAGGGTGGGAGGGAGGGAGAGAGAGAGAGAGAGAGAGATTCAGAACATTAATCATTCTGAATCACATACATTTCCACTGTTCCACAAATATCACTGCTGTTCTCTTTCATTTGATTCATGCATTTTAAATTCCTATTCCTATTCTCCAGAAGCAGAAGGCATTTTTCCATTTATTTGTCAAGGACAAAGTTCTCGGTAGGAATGCCACCAATGAAAAAAGCTTTATGGAGATGATTCTTCCTCAGATCTTTTTTTTAAAGAACTGAATAGAAGTGTGAGAAGCCAGAGATAGTGCAGACTATTGAAAATAGGATTGGTTGATAAACAACTGGAAGTCTATATACTCATGACCATTCAGAGTTTGAAGACCATCATTCACTTCTGGATATTGCTCCTAAATTCCTTCTTCTTTCACAAAGATCTCAAAAAACACATCTATTGAATCAAATGGAATGAGAACTGCTAGAGAGTGCCATGGTGCATATTCAAACTCCACAGTGCATTTTCAGCCAATCTTTCCCTTTTACATCCCCATGAGGCTTGAGTGTTTTGTGAGGAAGGAAAGTATTTTAAAAAAACTGATTATTTCAACAGAATAACAGAGTTGGAAAAGACCTTGGAGGTCTCCAAGTCCAAACCCCTGCTTAAGCAGAAAACCATACACCATTTCAGACAAATGGCAGCCCAATCTCTTCTTAAAAAACATCTAGTGTTGTTGCACCCACAACTTCTTCAGGCAAGTCATTCCACTGATTAATTGTTCTCACTGTCAATTTCTCCTTAGTTCTAGGTTGCTTCTTTCCTTGATTTGTTTCCATCCGTTACTTCTTTTTTTAATAAAGAATTTTTATTTTTAAAAACAAACATACACATACAAAACGTAAAAACATAAAACCATCTTCCATTTTATATACATACAGTGTGTCAGTTGGTTGCAAATCTTTTGTGCTATCCTTTTGTAGTCATTTACTCAAAATTTATGTCAATTTTCACATTGTCGAACTTACATGTGTTTATATATTTATCAGTTATTAATCATCCATGACAGGGGTGGGATACAGTTCGGGATTTACAAACTTCCCTGCCTGCTGTGAGCCAGTGCACCTGTAAATCATCATAAATTGTCATTAGCACGCTGCCTGCTGAGAAGCAGCCTTTGAAACAGCCTTCTTTTCTTGTTTTTTTAACTGCAGCTGTGGCTCATTCCACAGCTGAAGTTGAAAAATCAGGAAATAAAGATCAGGTAACAGCCCGGGTGAGCGGGTGGGAAAAAACATCAGCTGACATAGAACCAGTTCTGTGTCTGCTGCTCTTCAGAGCTACTGGTTCTACAGAGGTGGACAGAACTGGTAGAAACCCACCCCTGATCCATGACTAAACTATTTATTCCATCATTTTATACGAGATGTTCCAAGTTTTATCTTAAAGTTTATGTTATACTTTCAACCAATGGTTATATATGTCTATATTATGTTTTATATCAATCTATTAAATTTCTATCACAAAATTATCTATCACATTGCCATGCCTTTTTATCCAACCATTGATCAAACAAATCCCATATCATATAAAATTGTTTACCTTCTCGTTCTCTAATTTCAAATGTCAATTTACTCATTTCAGCTCAATCCATAATTTTCTTAATAACTTCCTTCTCCTTTATCACTTTTCCAATTTCTAGCCAATACAATCCTAGCTGCTGTTAATACATTTACAATCAAATATTTCAACTCTTTGTTGTAAAGTTCCGGTATTATCCCCAATAAAAAGATCTCTGATTTAAAGTCTATATGTTGTTTTATCATTTTTTCCAACCATGTGTGAATTTTAGTCCGGTATTTCTTTGTATCTGAGCATGTCCACTACATATGGTATGAACCAGGTATCTGATGACATTTCCAACATTTATCTGATTTGTTCTTAAACATTCTCACAATTCTCGTGGGGGGTAGATGCCACCTGTAAAACATCTTATACAGATTTTCTTTATATGCAGTCATCATTGTCATTTTATAATTTTACCACAATTTTTGCCATTTTTCTAAATCAATCCCATATCAAAAAATTTTCCCCCAAGCAATCATTGTTTCTTTAACTTGTTCCTCCACCAATTTAAATTCTAATAAGTGTCCATAAAGTTTTTTAATTACCTTTTCATCAGTACCCATCAAAATTTTATCCAAGTCAGTCAACTTATCATAAATACTTTCTGTTTTAACATCTTTATCAAATCTGGATTGTATTTGCAAATATGAAAACCAGTTCATTTTTACACCTTGTACTTCCAACGCGTGCATAGATTTAAGTTCACCCTTTTCATTCAATATCTCACCATATCTAACTGTTGGTTCCTTTTTATATATTATTGGATAAGAAAAAGCTTCAATGGTAGATATCCATAATGGAATTTTTAAATAATATTGTCTTTTTATCTTCTCCCAGTTCAAAAACAATGCCTCTCGAATATAATGTCTTCTAAAGTACCCCTGTGTTTTGGTTCCCTTATACCAAAGGAAGACATGCCATCGCAACAGCAAGTCATGCCCTTCTAAGGTCAGTAGTTTATTGTTTCTTAATGTTATCCATTCCTTTACCCACATCAGATTTGTTGCTTGATAATACAACTCTCAGTTAGGCAAGGCAAACCCTCCTCTTATTCTTGCATCTTGTAACAATTTCAGTTTTATTCTTGCTTTTTTGCCCTGCCAAATATATTTCAACACAATTCTATTTAAATCTTCAAAAAACTCTTTCCCTAATCGGATTGGAATTGGCTGGAATAAATATAAAATTCTAGGCAATACATTCATCTTAATTGTTGATATTCTCCCAATCAATGATAATTGTAAGTTTCCCCATTTTGTCAAATCTATCGCAATCTGCTGTTTGAGTTTAAGATAATTATCCTCCTTTTTGATGTAATGTATATCTCTAAATACTTGACCTTGTTTGAGACTTGCATTTCTAAGACTTCTTCCAACTCTTTCTTTCATCTTACTAACATATTCTTTGTTAGTATCTTTGTTTTATCTTTATTTATTTTCAAACCTGCTACTTTTCCATATTCTTCTATTTTTTTCTATTTAGGCACTGTTTTCAATGGGTCTTCTAATATAAATATCAGGTCATCTGCAAAGGCTTGCAATTTATACTCTTCCTTTTGGATTTTCATTCCGTTTATTTCTTTATCTTCTCTAATATTCCTAATCAACACTTCCAATGTTAACACGAACAGCAGGTGCGACAGTGGACAACCTTGCCTTGTCCCTTTTCTTATATCTATAGATTCTATTAGTTCTCCATTTACCATAACTTTTGCAGTTTGTTCGTGGTATATTGTTTCAATGGCTTGAATGATTTTTTTCCCAAAGCCCATTTGTTCCAGTTGCAATAACATAAATTGCCAACTCACATTGTCAAAGGCTTTTTGTGCATCTAAAAACATCAAAGCCATTTGCTTCTCAGGCTGTGCCTCATAGTATTCTAGAGTATCCAAAATAATTCTCACATTGTCTTTGATTTGTCTCTTTGGAAGAAATCCATTTTGATCAATATGGATAAAGTTATTTAAGTATCTTTTTAGTCTTTCTGACAAGATTGAAATAAAGATTTTATAGTCTGAATTTAATAAGGATATAGGTCTGTAATGTTTAACTTGCTGCAGGTCTATATCCTCCTTCGGTATAAGTGTAATGTATGCTTCAGTCCATGTTTTGGGTATTTTTTCATTCATAACTTCTAATAGGTGAAGATTCAGTATTTCCTGAAAAGTCTTGTAAAATTCCGCTGGTAAGCCATCTAGAACTGGTGCTTTTCCAACATTCTGTTTTTTTAAAGCTTTTGTTAATTCCATCATTGTTATATTCCCTTCTAGCATTGTTTCAATATCTTTAGGTATCTGAAGTAAATTCGCTTTCTGTAAATATTGCTAAACTTTTTCTTCTTGAATATTCTCTTGAAAATACAATTTCCCATAGTAATCTTGTATAATTTTTTCTTCTCCTCATTTCCATAGCATGTATGTCCTTTTTCATTTATTAGTTGGCTGATCCTTCTTGATGCTCTCTCCTTTCTCAATTTGTAGGCTAGCCATCTACCTGGTTTATTTGCATCTTCAAAGTAATTCTGTTTAGCATTTTAAATTTTTTGAGCTAGTTCTCCTTTTTCCATTAGTCCCATTTTATGTTTAATCATATCCATTTTATTTTTAACATCTTTTTTTGAAGGGATTTCTATAAATCTTTTTCCATTTTTTTATAATGATCCTCTAATGTTTTGGAAGTCTTTTTCTGTTTTCTGTTCCTTTTATTTGTATAGTCTATTATCAAGCCTCTTGTGTAGGGCTTCATCATGTCCCAGAGATTCTGTAAAGATGTATCCTCTTTTCTATTTTCTTTAAAGAAGAAAGCAAGTTCTCTCTCTATTTTCTGTTTAAAGTTTTTTTCTTTTAATATCGTATTATTTAAGGTCCATCTGGATCTCCTCTTGTACTCTTTCCAACTAACTGTCATTGGGTTATGATCTGCACAGGTGCTTGTTCCTACTTCGATCTCTCGTGTATTAGCCAGAAGTTCTGCTGACATCCATATCATGTCTATTTTATACCACGAAGCATGTATGTTTGAATAAAAAGTGTATTGCTTTCTCTCCACATTTCCCTCTCTCCAAGCATCTTTTAAGTTGAATTTTTCTGTTATTTGAAAGAAGGATTTTGGTAATATCTTTCTAGCTTTCTTAGTTGATTTCTGCATTTTGTAATCCAACTGATCATTAAGTAATCCTATTCCATTAAGATCTCCCATCATATAAATATTGACATAGTCCAATTCAATTATTTTCATATGTAATTTCCTGTAAAATTCTTCTTGATTATCATTCGGGGCATAAATTACAATTAAAAGTGTTTTAACATTATTTTCCATTATTTCCACCATCAAAATCCTTCCATCATCATCTGTATAAATTAATTCTGCCAAAATTGTATCTTTAATATATAAAACCACACCTCTTTTTTTAGATTGTGCCAGTGATATAAATAATTTCCCTTTTTTTTTGTTTAAGTATATAATCATGTTGTTTTTAATATGTACCTCTTATAAGCAAATTATATCATATTTTAATTTCTCTAATTTATGAAATACTTTCCTTCTCTTAGTAGCCAAATTAAGTCCATTTATGTTAATCGTAATCAATTTTCTTTCATCCATGTTAAGCTTTGTGAGGGGTTTTTATTGCTCTAGTAGGTCTTAATTCTCGTTGTTCTCTGGGTACACCACCTACTGCTCCTTCTTCTTTCTCTTTTTCAATTACTGCTGTACACTCCTCTTGGAATTCAGTTAGTGACTCTTCCTTTCCAGCTTCTTCCTTTCCTCTAAAATATTCTAAATAGAATAGCTCAGCTTTTTCAACTGTGTCAATTCTGTATCTTTATTCCTGCCAGGTAAACAAGAGGCCTTCTGGCATCAGCCATCTGTAATTTACTCCTTTTTTAAGTAACTCTTTAGTCAAAAATAAATATTCTCTTCTCATCTCTCTTACTCTTCTTGGTACCTGTTTCAGCAGCACAATTTCTTTATCTTTGTACTTTAAGGTTTTCTTTCTTGCCACCTGTAGTATCTGTGTCTTAATAATATTTTTAGTGAATCTGATATGAACTTCTCTTGGTAGTCTGTTTCTCATTGCGTATCTTGTATAGACATGGAGCACTTCATCCATCCCCTCCCATCCGTCATCTTCTCTTTTTTTATCTTTAGCACTTCTGCCAGTATTTCTGTCATTATTTCAGCAAGATTTTCACCTTTTCCTTCTTCTACATTTTGAAATCTTAGGTAGAATTCTAATCTGTCAATTTCCCATCCTAATGATAAAATGATAAATTAAATAAATTAGATTAATGATAAATGGTAACAATAGAAACAAACTCAAGGTCAATTGCATCAAACTTGATTGCAGGAAATACGACTTCAGCAACAGAGTGGTCAATGTCTGGAATACTCTACCTGACTCTGTGGTTTCTTCCCCAAACCCCAAAAACTTTAACCTTAGACTGTTTACTATTGACCTCACCCCTTTCCTAAGAGGTCTGT
The DNA here is from genome assembly GCF_900518735.1 of Pseudonaja textilis. The sequence goes on from NW_020769318.1 coordinate 15,892,736, forward strand.
AGGGGGCATGCATAGGCACACCAATGTGCCTACTGTCCCTGTCCTATTGTTTCTTTTTTTTTTCTTATATATATCCATGTATTCATAACTATGTTTTTACTTATACTATTATCTTGTAAGCAATTGACAAAAATAAAAAAATAATTTAAAAAAATGGTTCACATCTGTGCTTCTCTATATCACTCAATCGAGTGTCAGTATCTCCAATTTTCCTATCCCTTTGTATATTTTCTTCTTCAATTTTCTTAATTCTGTCCTCATATTTCATCATCTGTTGAATGTTCTCTACCTTCTCATCTGTCTTTTCAGTTCTTTGCTCAATATTCTCAGCTCTTTGCTCAATATTCTCTATTCTCTTTTCAATTTTCTGGATTCCTTGCATAATCATCTGTAATGTCACTTCCTTCTCTTTCTCCTGTTGTAAGATTGTCTGTATTGACCATTGTCCTCCAGATGGTGAAGAGGCTATTGGTATTGAGGAAGCTGGTGTTGTTGTCTTTCTGCTCATCTTGTGCTTACCTGTAGAGTGGGAGAGAGAAAAAGGAAAAAAGAAAAAAAGAGAAAAAAAAAGGAGTACAGGCAGGCAGTTGCCACTCCAAAAAAGGGAAAAGGGAAAAAGAAAAAAAAAGAAAAACCTTCAAGCACTTATGTACCTTAAGTACTCCAAGTAATCCATCCATTACTTCTTGTCCTGCCTTCAGGTGCTTTGAATAGATTGACTCCCTCCTCTTTATGGCAACCCCTTAGATATTGGAATAATGCTATCATGTCACCCCAATCCTTCTTTTCATTAAACTAGACATACCACAAACTAGATATAATATCAAATTATTAAGAAAATATTTACTATTTTCTATCATCTCTCTTTTTAAAGGTCACAAATATTTCAAAAATAATTGAGTGAATGAAATATATTTATTTATATAGTTATCTTCCCTTGAATGGAGAGATATAACTGATGATTATCAATATATAGATGGTATCAATATTGACAATCTGTCAAGGGTTGGGATCTGTCTAGCTTCCATTTCCCCATTTAGGCTGCTGCAATACAAATTGCTATTACTGATACCTGATATATTGCTGATCCAATATATTCTTGATAACTCTCTCTATAGTCTGTGGCACCCCGACATGCAAGCCCTTGGTCTTGACTTCCCCTCTTCATTTTTTAATAATAATTTTATTAAGAGTTTTTATTACACTAGCAAAAGATAGTATGGACTAAAAAAGAAAAAAAAGTGTGAAAAAGCAAGGAAGAAAAAAGACACAAAAATAGGAGGGGGGCTAAAAAAGCAACTTCCCACCCTTATCACAAATGTAAACACATCACTATTTCTTCACCTCCTCTTAATTAACAAATATAACACTCCTCATCCCATAACTATATTCAAATCCAATAAGTAATATTTTCTCCAATCCAGGAATCAGCAAAGAGTCTAAACAGAGTTCTAAAATAATACTAATTAACATGTATAAAACTCAGCATTCCATATTTCAAATGTATGCACATTATAAAACATAAAGCCGTCTCAACATCCTAGTGTGAACAAAAGACTAATGCTTAACATGACAAAAAGGGAAAGTTTCTTTTTTAAAGAAAATAAGCTCACAAGTATCCCTTTAAGTAGAAAGACATTTAAGCACAAAGCCTGCTTAAATACTATCAGATTAGAATACATAAAGTATCTGCAAGGGAAAATACTTAAATACCATGTTAACTGTAAGCAAATTCATCACATAACATTTTTCCAGTCCAGATGTCAGTTAATCTAAAAAATCTCCACCCCAAATATCAACAGATTCCAGTTTAACCTTTGTCTGATAAGGCAACTTCTTTTTACATAAAGCAATCATACTTTTTAATCCATTCACATGATTGTTGATGCTCGTTTCAAATTTCTTCAAAACTATGAACGTCCTCTTTTCTAAGACTAGCCCAAAAAATTATTGCAACTACTCTCTGGTATTACCATTTTTATATCTTTCTTAATTTTTTTAAACCTCTTCCAGTTTGTTTGTTTTGTCTGATGACAAATTCTTATTCAGACTGTTATTCAGATTGTTCTTGGGTTTAGTTTTCTGTGTATCCTTTTTAATAACATCTTCTGGGAACAGCATGTTTTCAAGAACACTCAACATAACTGACCTTATTGATTCAAGATCCCAATGCAATTCCTCAAAAATATCTCTGAATGGCATTATAAGTTGTTTGTCTTGCTATGCGTGCAATATCAAAATCAATTCTTCTTTCAAATGAAACACATGCATTCTTAAAAAATAATTACCAAATCTTAATATTCAACATTCAACATTCTTACTTTTTCTGAGCCCTTAATCCATTTAAGACTTTATAATTTCTTGTTTTTAATCCTTAAAAGTTATAACAATACATCTTCATTTTCTTATATTGAGAATTGAAAGCCCTCAACAATTTTATTTCCAGCCATAGTCATTTTGAAGGTGTCTGACTTCTTTAAAGCAGTAAATAGAAAATTTCTAAAAATAGTAAGGAAAGTGCAAACTTAGCATCCTTTGGAAGATCTGTTTGCAGCTTGAACAAATATGGCAAATTCCCTCAGCTCCTGATTTGTCTAACCTCCAGAGACTACTGCTTTTTAGTCTACTTGTCAGAAACAACTGTGCAGAACATAACTGAGGTGATCTTACATCCCCTCTTTATCCACAAATGGTTGAAGAAGTTAGTTTATTCATTGGCTTTTGCTGCAAACATTAACTCCACTTTTGTGCCACTGTTTTCAGTTCACTTTTCTTCCCTGGAAGTCCCTGATCTCTTCTCTTAATTGACTGGGATCATTATTCAGGATGGAAAAGAACCACTGTTACAACAGTGACCTCATTCTCAGCTTTTGCAGATAGATCAAGGATGAGAGGTTCAGCAAAACAAGGAGGATTGCACGGACACCATCACAGGACCACACTTGGGTCATCCATAAGACCAATCAATATAATCTATTTACAATGCCTGAAACCTAACTAAGAAGGACCCAAAGTCTTTACTCAGCCTTTCAGTTGCAAGCCAACTATGTTCTCAGCAACATTTCCCCAAAAGAGAGATTGGTTTCAGAATAATAGTTGTTCTGGGTTGAACAATGGCTTTTGGGAAAGGGACCCCACCACTGCCTCCTTCAAAGCATCAAACATCACTCTTACTCATCCTCCTGTTATCTCCCTGAGTGCTTTCACTAGTCAGGAAGGACAGGGAACCAATCTACAGGTAGTCCTCAACTTATGACCACAATTGAACCTAAAATCTATGTTGTTAAGTGAGAAATGTATGAGTTTGCTCCATTATATCTTGCCACAGTTATTAAGTGAATCATTGCAGTTATTAAATCAGTAACATTGTTGTTAAGTGAATCTGGTTTCCCCATTGACTTTGCTTGTCACATGACTCTGGGACACTGCAACCATCACAAATGTGAGTCAATTGTCAAGCATCCAAATGTAGATCATGTGAACATGGGGAAGCTGCAATGGTCATTGTAAGTGTGAAAAGTGGTCATAAGTCACTTTTTTCAGTGCTGTTGTAACTTTGAACGGACACTATGTTTATAAGTAGCACATTTGATGCTGCAGAGTACCTGGATACTCTCCAAAGACATTGTCACTATCATCTCTAATGGACTTGCCCAACTAACTTCAGCATGAGTACCAAATTCAATTCTGTTGCTCTGTCTTGGAATGAAACCATGTGTCCAATTTAATTCCAATATCTGAGTATTATAATGAGATTTTTAGCATCTCCCAAATCTTTGTTGCTCTAAAATATCCTTTGCTATGGCTAATGATAAGTGGTCACCAAAACCACAACTACATTTTGTTGCTTCCATATTTTTGTTTCATCCATCCTCTATTTTAAACAACCAGCAATCAAATATTGAATGTGTCACTCCTGTGAGATAGACCAGATAGGAAACTGATTCCATAGTAAGCAGTAAGACAAGAACTATACTTTATTGAGATTATAGCAACAGCACTTAGATTTATATACCACTTTACAGTGCTTTACAGCCCTCTCTAAGTGGTTTACAGAATCAGCCTATTGCCCCCAACAATCTGGGTCCTCATTTTACCCACCTAGGAAGGATGGAAGGCTGAATCAACTTGAGCCTGGTGAGATTTGAACTGCCAAATTGCAGGCAGCCTGGCAGTCAGTAGAAATAGCCTGCAGTACTGCACTTTAACCACTGTGCCATTGAGGCTCTTGGTTATACTGAATAACTCAGTAATTATACCATAGGAATCCTGCCAGTCTGCTTGTGATTTTCCTTCCCTCTCTAGCAAGGTGTCAAACTCACGGCCTGTGGGCTGGATGTTGTCATGTGCCGGCCCCTCCCCACCCGGTTTAGCGAAGGGGAAGTCCCAATATGTCATGTGACGATGCTGTGATGATGCAAGTTTATAGTGATTATAATACATAGTGATATGATATAGTGCTTTATAGAGATTTAAGGACTCAAAGACCCCTGCTTTATAGTGGGATGAGTTGTTTATATTTCCTTCATGGCCAACTCTTTCAATAGTGAGATGGGTAGCATATACATTTAAAAATAAATAAATTAAAATAAATTAACAATCACTCTGATTCTCCACAAAATGTAACTGTTACTAGAAGAAAGATTTGGCTGAATAATGGAAACAATGAAGCCTACTTTGATTGAGTAGTTAGAAGAGAATTTTCTGATGTGTTTCTGTAGTAACTGGACTGACATAACTTGGTTTGACACATCTGAGTTTTATTGCAGCCCTAAGCACAACAAACTGGGTATCAAGCTGATTGTCTTGTCATCACTCTTTCATACTCTCTCCCCCTTGACTGAACACTATCGTATTGCTTTATTTCAAAATTCATATGGAGTGATACCTTTAGTTTGAAGGCCATCATATAAGAGGATTAAAAACAAAATAGAAATTGAGAGTAAACAATGCTATCATTGTGCAATATAATCTATGCCCCATGCCTGAAACCAACTGACAAGGATCCAAAGTTTTTACTCAGCCTTGCCGTTGCAAGCTCACTACATCCTCAACACTGGTTGGTCAGCTCAAAGTCAACAAATAGTTTGTCAGCTTAATGTTTTTAGGAACTCTGCATCAAGCAAATGGCTTATGAAGAACCATGAAAAAGTGGGTGGCAGGAGACAGTCCAGCTGGTGTTCAAACATGGGAGTAGACTATGAACATGAAAACTGGCTCATGTCATGTGCATAGAGAAACCACAGTTGTTTCATATGACTGCATTTTTGTACTTGTTAAACATTTGTCATTTCTGAAGACCCATGTACAAATACTACCTTTTCCCCTCCTAACTAGATGCTCAAATTATAATTGTTGCTAATTGCACATATTGTGTATAATCTCCATAAGTTATCCAACATCAACTTCTAGATGCTGCTGGCCAGAAAGTTAGAATTGGACTCTTTGGCTATTTGCTGCCAGAATTGCTTTTCTTTTGTTGCCTGAACTAAAGAATGGATGTCCCTTATCACCCCCACAATCTTCATTAATTTTAGTCTCATTTGTTTTAAACATGGCTTTAGTGGTCCTTCAGGAAAGCATCATACATCCAATCAAAAATAAAAGATAAAGGTTTCCCATATCAGTCATGTCAGTCTGTAAGAAATGGTGCTCATCTCTGTTTCTTAGACAAGAGAACCAGCATTATCCAAAGACACTTCTGTGGTCCTGTGGCCAGTATGATTATATACCAAGGTACATGGAACCTTCCCACTGATGTGGTACCTATTTATCAACTTGCAGCTGCATGCTTTCACACTGTAGTATTACAGTGGCTTAGAGGTGGAGCCCTTGCCTCACAATCAGGAGGCTGTGGGTTTGATCCTAGGTAGAGGCAGATATTACTCTCTCTGGGCACAATGATAATATACCTGCTGAACAAAACTCCACATTGGCAACAGGAAGAGCATCCAGCCAGTAAAACACTCTGCTAGCTCCATTCAGTTGTCTAGACTCCACCCCGCAAGGGATTATAGGGTCATTAAATGATGACAATGATTTGCATGCTTTCAACTGCTAGGTGCATAGGAGCTGGGGCAAGAAATGGGAGTTTACCCCCTTGTGCAGATCAGGTCTTGAACTCAGGCTCTGATAAGCTCAGCGTCTTTAACCACTGAGCCAATAGCAAGTATCAGATGCAGAGATGGCATTGCAAGAAGCATCAGGATAACATATCCTTCCTTAGCACCCAATACATGTTATCCAGTCAATTGCACAGGTGGGCTAATGTGCCTTTGATGAAACTTACACCAACCTATCTTAGGAAATGGGATGAGTGGTTGTTTTCCCACAGTCAGGAGGGGGAAACAAAGTGGGAGATCTTGACCCACAATAAAGCAGGACCAAAACCTGTGCCAGTTCTATTACTGTGGAAGAATAGGGTGCAGCAATGAGGACAGCAAATTTTACGCCATCACACTTTTCTGTTGTCTAATGGAAAGCACTTTAACTGGGGCATGAGAAAGAATATAGATTGTGATCCTAATGGGCTTTTTGTGTGCACTCTTTGCCCCCGCTCCCCCCGGGTTTGATAATTTCTAGAAAGTAATATTTTGTCTGTCTAATCTTCCTCCTCAGTATGTGTTAATGAAATAAACTATTTAAAGGCTTCTTCTTTAATTAGTTAGAATTGTCCCTTCAAACCAATCTTCATTTTAATCTCTTTAAACAGAAAGGAGGGAAGTTCTGAAGGGAGAAGAAGAACAGCTCCGGTTTTTGGTTTTTTTAAAAAAATGGATGGAAATTGTTTTTAAACAGCTTGGTCATGAGCCTTTCCTACTCCCTGCGTTAGCTGTCAGCAAAACTCTTTTCAGCTTTCTACCCAAACATGTTATCACACAACGCTTGCTTTTCCCCAGACAGTAACAGATCATACAGAGCAGTTCTTTGTTTTCAAAGGTCTAGCCAGATGAGCAAATCACTTTGTGAAATGGAAAACAGCAAAACGTATTGCTCTTGCCTGATGCTTCTTGGGTAGCAAACAATGTGCAAGAAACAATGCCATATCCTTAGATATGGCTGTTATAGCTCTTTAGAAATGAAAGAGAGGACTAGGCCAGCTAAAGAAGGGGTAATCAACCTTAGCAACTTTAAGATTTGTGGACTTTAACTGCCAGAAAGCTTTGCTTCTGGGAGTTGAAATCTACAAGTCTTAAAGTTGCCAAGGTTGGAGACCCCTGATCTAAAGATTTCCTTTGTGGCTTGAAATGATGCCCAGGTCTATTTAAACATAAATAAAGTTGCAGAACTAAGTCATTTATATTATTTATTAATATAAATAATGTTGGGGAACTAAGTAAAAAAGAAAGAAGAAAGAAAAAAAGAACTGGGAAGCCTGTCAGTGCAAGTGTACTGAGGAAGGACTGGAGACAAGGTTATTTAATGAAAAGGTTTGAAAAAGTTAATTGAATCCTATATTAGCCTGAATTTATCTTGCAGTTTAGAAGCTTTCTGACATATCTGGATTCATCTCCATCCTTAAACCCTAACGACACTGGTTGCTTTGAGACTTCAAGTGAGGAAATCTTAATAAAAACTTGACTTGATGTTATTTCACTGCAAAGCCCGACCTGAATTAAACATGAGTGGCTGTATTTTCCACTACTAGTCAGCCACTACTACGACACCGCATATCTATCCTTCTTTCCTTCTTCTATCTATCTGCTGCATCACCATGTCATTTAAAGGATCATTACTGATTTACAGCCAATGCAAACTTGAGTTTATTAGCATGATTTATAGAGATCCCTGCTTAATATTTTCTTTTCTCTCCCCCCGCCCCTCACTTTTCTTTTTCTGCAATGGAATTTTGGGCCAGTAATTTGTTATGATTTTTCACAATCTCTGGTAATAATATGGTAGAAATATAAGATGAAAACTAAGGTTAGCACAAAAATGGAATGTTTTGAAAACCAGACATATCTGGTTTTCTTTTCTACTATCTTCTCTTATTGGTATCTTATTATTATATTACTTTGTTTTTGTATATACACAGAGAGCTTCTGCACCAGGAGAAAAATTCCTTATGTGTCTAATCACACTTGACCAATAAAGTATTCTATCCTATCCTATCCTACCCTACCCTACCCTACCTTACCCTATCCTATCCTATCCTACCCTACCCTACCCTATCCTATCCTGTAGAATAGAATCAATTCTATTCTATTTGGATGCTAAATTATTATAGGGGGGGGGGAGTGGCTTTTTTGTGATTTAATTATATTCCTTTTGATAATTCTTGGTTCCCTTATAAGGATAAGAAAAAAGGTAAGCAGGTCTTTTGATTTCTGGCAAGGGATAAGATAAGGAATAAGATCAAAAGGGAGCATGCAGTGGGGAAAAAAGGATAGGAGGTGAATGTGTATGTCTGTTGTAGTCAGTCAGTCAGCTGGAGAAGGACTTGGATAAGTAGGTCACAACAATTACTATTTTGAAGAAATGCTGATTTTGTCAAAATGTGGCTCTTAGCATAGGCTTCCAGCAGGGACAAACTTTCTCCAGCTTTTCCCATCTGGTTGTCATCCAGATGTATAGATGGAAATACAGCAAAATTGAAAAAGGCTGATCTAGTGCAAGGGAAGAGAGAGAAAAAGGGATTTGGAAGCTGATATTTATTTCAGAGGTTTGTTCTCATTTGACTTACACTGAAGCTGCTGGGTTTAGGTATAGTGCAAAAATACAGGTAGTCCTCAACTTATGACCACACTGAGACCAGAATTTCAGTTGTAAGTCATTGCAGACCTAAAACAAGTCAGAGCCAATTTTAGAACAATTTTTACATTAATGAAAACATCTCACGGTTGTTAAGTGAATCTAGTTTCTCCCAATGGAATTTTCACAAATAATAATCTGTGACCGTAGGACACGGCAACTAGTCATAAATTCAAGTCAATTGCCAAGCTCTCCCATTGCAATCATAGGGATGGTATGATAGTCATAAGTGTAATTAGTCATTTTTTCCCAAGGCCATGACAACTTTGAACCATCACTATGCAAAATCAGGAAACTGTGCCTCATTTATTTCATCCATGTCATTCAAGGAAATTCACTGGAGAAAGAAAATATGCTTGGAAGAGTAAGTGGCAAAAAGAAACCAGGCCACAAAAGAACACCACTGCCCAGCCAGAACATTTACAAACTCAAAGAAGTAGTGCAAGATTGGAAGATGTGGAGGGACCTGGCCCATAGAATTGCCAAGAATTAGACATGACTGAATGGATAACATCATCATCATAAATGGATAAGATAGGATAGGATAGGATAGGATAGGATAGGATAGGATAGAATAGAATAGAATAGAATAGAATAGAATAGAATAGAAAGTAGAGTAGAGTAGAACAAAACAGAACAGAACAGAGTAGAATAGAATAGAATAATAACTTTATTGTCACTGTGAATGTACACTAATTGGCATACATTAAAATGAAATTTCATTGCATACAACTCTCCAAGGGTGATCACCTCCAATATACACTACATAAACCTGACAAAATAAATAATAAATGCAAAATTATGTATATGCCCACATATAATATGTCATAAGTCAAAGACTGCCTGTAATAACGAACATACAGATGGGCTAGAAAGGAATAATTTCATGAAGGATAAGGTTGTGTTATGAATTGTATTGTTTTTCTATTATCTCACTAATTGAAATGAACAAAGAAAAGGCCATGGCTACCCCTTTCGTTTGAGGTTTAACTGAGTCACCTGTCCGATACATGCCATTCGAAGTACAATCATATCTCAGGAGTGTTTCCCACTGGCTATTATAAATGCGAAGTTATTTGGCAAAATCCTGAGAAGTTCAACTACATTGCTTATGCTTTCCAACCCCTCCCCCCAATTGCAATACAATGCTCTATTTCTGCTGGAAGTTGGTAGAAATGCATGACTCAGCAATCTCTTTACTTCAGCTTGAAAAAAAAGTGAAACTGAGGCATTTACAACTGAAATATGTGGGCTGTATCAAAAAAGGCAATTAATGTATTTATTGTCATAGAAGGGCCTTACATGTACTTTTCACTTTTGGACCAATGGGCTAAAAATAACAAACAGAGGTTCTCGGGGGCCACGGCATTATTAATAATTAACTTTATTATAGTTTCATTTTGGTTATAATCATTATTATGCTTTATCCCAATTCATTATTTTATGCATAAAGCATATTTATTTGCTCCTTCTCACAGGCATACAGATTAAAAAGAGCATGAAATTACCATATTAATGCAAAAGAAGACTATTATTAGTTTAAGACAATCTGCCCTGGAAAGGAGGATTAGGAGAAAAAATGTTGACAACATGATGGACTAACCAATGCAGAGAGCCCTAAGTTACCTTGATATTCTGCAACTGGGATTTAACCCCATATACTGTAAAAACCAAAGTCATATCAATTGATTACGTAGCTAACCTGTGGAGTAACTAGGATAGGTTTAGAGAAATTGCAATCTTCTGTTGATCCTGTTTATCTGTCTGATCCTATTTGACCTCTCATTAGTCTTCAATGCCATTGATCATGTTGTGCATGCTATACACATTATATAAATAGTATTTATGACACTATTTAATAATATAAACACTATATGAATAGTGTTTTTCAGTGGTTCTTCTTCCCATGGCAGGATGGGCTATTCCAATTGGTTATACTGGGGCAGAAAGATTAAAGCCTAAACCAAAAGGCAACTGGACCCTCTTGCTTTTTTTTTCTTTGAAAACATCTATGGAGATTCTGAGTCAGGCAGGTCATGATTGTCCTAAAGGTACTTTTTCAAAAGGCAATTGGACTGTATTTGGTTTTTTTTTTCCTTTTTGAATACATTTTGCTTTTCATCCAAGAAGCTTCTTCAGTTCTTAAATGAGAAGCAAAATATTTTCAAAGAAAAATAAATAAAACAAGACAATCCAGTTGCCTTTTGGAAAAGCACCTTTGGACATCCATGACCTGGATGATTGAGAATCTCCATAGACTTATTGCCATTCCTATTTCCTTATGGATTTTCTGAAAGCATCTTTTTGAGTAGCACTGTTTGAGACACAGAATGGTAGAATTATTTGAAGCCAGGGAGCTGAAAACAATAAAAAAACAGGACACTTTGTCTCCTGCACGTTTGTCCTAATCATCTTAAGCAAAATACATGCAAGAACATTTTTTTGCCATTGAAAAGAATTAAAAGAACATTTTTTTCTGTCAAATTGAATGAGCATTCCACCTTGAACTATTAAAATTAGAAAGGGCAGATTCTCAAAAGAAGGTGGCAAGATTATCAAGGGCTCCTGTCCCAAATCCACAGTCGCATTTCATTTCCTTTCGGTTCCTGAAGACTTTTCATTTCAGCAAGTTGCTAAAACATTATTTTAGCTTTTGAATCTAGTGCTTACTGTTTTTGTTTCGATTAATATTCATAAATTATTTTGGGGTTGTTGCTTTTCAAATTCTTTTGTCCTACATTTCTATTCCATATTTTGCTGTATATTTAAAAAGTGAAAATCATTACATAGTTCCCAGTAGTTCTCACAAAGCCCAAGCCCTCTTGAATTCCATTAATTTAGAATCAATGTAGTGCTGACCATTAGTTGACTAGATTCAAAAATATAGACATCAGCAATAAATCAGTTTCACTGGAATTTAATGTTTGGTCTTGCTTTTTCACACCTGATATCCTTGACTTTCCTCACTACAGTTTGTAGGCAATTTGCTCTTTCAGCTGTCAGCATAATTTCAGCATAGTGCAGATCATTTAAGTTTTTTCCTCCAGTTTTAAAACCAAGAACATTTTCCTCAAATCCATGCTCCCTCATGTATATTCAGCTACTCAGCACTCAGATTGAATAAATAAGAGAGACAATCCAGCTTTGTCTCACCCCTTTACCAATCTGGAGTCAGTTTGTTTCAAGATGTTCTGATCAAACTCCTTTGAGGTAGATTTTTTTTTTTACGTGAGGACAAGGACATATTCTGGGTGATTCCTAAGATTTTCTTAAGGTCATTCTATAGCAGGGGTGTCAAAGTCAAGGCCTGGGGGGCCAGATCTGGCCCACGAGGTTCTTAAATCTAGCCTATGGGGCCACCTAGGAAACAGCAAAGGACCATCCTGCAGTGCCTCTGTCAGGAAAACAGCTCAAGTGGCAATGGGAAGCCCTTGCAAGCTCTGTTTTCACTGGCAGAGGGTTGCAGGTGGCCATCGCAGCCGAAAACAGAGCTCAGGAGCCCATTTCGCTTGAAGAGTTCTCACGAGTTACGTCATGCTGGCCACACACAGTCTGGTCATGCCCACCCTGGCCCCCAGATCTGGCCATGCTCACCCTGGTCAAACACAACCCTGATGCAGCCTTCAATGAAATTGAGTTTGACACCCCTGTTCTATAGTTTGGAGCAGGGGGGAGGTTATAGTCATACAATTAGAAGCTTTTCTATATTCAGTGTAAGGAAAGTTCACTTGAGGATGGGGAATATTCTTTGGCTTACTCAATTATTCAATGCACATCAGCAATAATACCTCTCCAGCCATTGTACAATCTATTACTCTTATCAAAAAATAAAGTTCTAAAGAAACAAGATAAATCATTAGGCAAGGAACATGACAATAGTTGAGATATGAATCAGAGGCAATGATTACAATGGCAGTAAAATCACACACGCACCAAATAATGCAGCAGCACAAAAAGCCACAATGAACTGACTGAGAAAATCTCCATCAAAAAGGACCCTTTTGGGTGGTCACCTAATTTCTATTTTTGGGAGGGAGCTCTTGGAAAAAGCCTCTCAAGTGAAAATCTTGGGATTCTGACGGAGAAGTATTAGGATGAGACATTCTCCAGTTTGCCTCAAAAGCATAGCTTCACAAGTTAGCAACAGCCCTTTGAACGTGTCCCAGAAATAGATTCTAAGTTAATGAAAAGGACAGAATTCAGAAATCAAGCAGTTTAATGGCCAGCTAGACAACCTGTGACCCAAACAATATCTTTTTTCAGTGATATTTCCTGATCAGATTCCTCAATTTCTTCAATAACGACATATACATACACACACACACACACACACACACACACACACACACACATATATATGCAGGTCTTGACGTATTTGAGTCTTTTCCCATGTAAGATTGAGAGTATCTTGGCAACGTTTCGATGAGGTCCCATTCACCATCTTCAGGCTGTTGCTTTTGGCTTCGTGCTTGTATGAGCAAAGCATGATCGGAGCTGCCGACTCCCTATATGTACTGGTGGGGAGGTTGGCTGTGTTGTCATTTCTTGATTGGTTGATGGAGTTGATGTTTGCAGATTTCTTAAGAACATGTGTGGCTGAGGTATTGGCTGTGTGTCTATCAGCCTCCTGTGTTGTAACAACCTGGGTAATGGGCTGTGTGATGACCTTTTGAGTTCTATTGTTATGACATCCTAAGTCTTGTGCTGTAATCTCCTGGGTCATTGGCTGTGTTGTAACATCCTGAGGTTTTGTGGTGTAACCTTTGCAGAACACAAGAACGCAGTCAGAAAAGAAGAAAATTATTCCTCCCTTTTCCAGCACCTTAAAGCCACAGGACATGAAATTAATTTTGAAGGAACCAAATTAATCTTCAATACTGAACACTTCAATAAGAGAATAATCAGGGAAGCCATCGAAATAGAGAAACACCCCCATAACATGAATAAACCAGATGATACCTCTTGCCTACCAGACATTTGGAAACTAGCCCTTATCAACAAATGCGTCCCAGCCACAATAACCAACACCGGACCCAAAGCAACACATAATGCCACCACCAATCTCCCTCACCAGACTCAAACCCAAACCCACCCCATAGACAAAAGGCAACCACCATCCAGAAACCAGACCATGGCTGCATCACCAGCTGCCATACATCCCTACCCCCAAACCAAGCAAACTGACACATGCCATGAACATATAGTCAGGCCTCAAACTCGGAGCCAAACCAAAACCCAGAATGTCGCATCACAGCCACCCGCTCAGAATATCACATCATGGAACTCAAGAGGTTACATCACAAAACCTCAGGATGTTGCAACACAGCCAACGACCTAGGAGATTACAGCACAAGACTCAGGATGTCAAAACAATAGAACTCAGAAGGCCATCACACAGCCCATTACCCAGGTCATTACAACAGGAGGCTGATAGACACACAGCCAATACCTCAGCCACACATGTTCTTAAGAAAAAGCCAGCCAATCTGCAAACATCAACTCCATCAACCAAACAAGAAATGACAACACAGTCAACCTCCCCACCAGTATATATAGGAAGACGGCAGCTCCAATCATGCTTTGCTTGCACAAGCACGAAGCCAAAAACACCAGCCTGAAGATGGCAAGTGGGACCTCGCCGAAACGTTGCCAAGATATTCTCAATATTACATGGAAAAAGACCCGAACATGCCAAGACCTGCCATTTAATGATATTTTTATGTAATAAAATGTTGTATAAAATTTCCAAATTTGAATTCCACAGGGGCCATGGTTTCCAGATGTTGGGCTTATTCTGTAACTTAACTCATTTGATGGACCTTATTTAACATGTTTTGCCTTACAGTGCAGCATTTTACCCAGTTAAGGGTTACAGAAATCAGAATTTTTGTTATATGCAGTATAGATCTCTGTCAACAGTTACCTTAGTTAATTTCTGCTATATGGCTAAACCCAATTTGAAGTTTCTGGATTTTTGTTTGTCAAATGCAGATGCACATATAATGCCACAATGATTTCACAGTAAGTCACATTTTTATGTTATACCTGTTTCTCTAGAAGGAAAATCTCCCAAATAACCACTGGATAATTGTATTTCCTTCATAATGGAATGAGCAAAGGCTAGGCAAGCTATGATTCATTTCTGGGCCTGAAAATGAGATCTCAAATGCTGTAGCACCAGGGGGCACCAGTTCCTATGAAATCTCCTTACTCTTTCCCTCCTTATTTCCTTTCGACAATAAGGAATTGGAGAGTGGGGGGAGAAATCTCCTCAGAGCCAGAACGATTACCATCTGCCATTAAGAATGAGTAAAGGAGAAGCAGCCCATGTGATAAAAGAACTTATTTTCCTCTTTTACTAAAATTTAAAGCCTCTAAGAATCTAAAGGTATGTTCCTTCTTCCATAATATATCAACAAGGAAGCAAAGACAGGTTTGACTCATTCTGGAACTTGCAATATTGGCCAAAACTGGATCCTAAAGGTGTTTAGATCTTTGATAAATATAAAACAGAGAGCAGATGAGTCCAAGACAAATATGTTTCCCTTAAAAAAAAAGTTTTTATGCAGTGGTGTGATTCAATTTTTTTACTACTGGCTCTGTGGGCATGGCTTGGTGGGCGTAGCATAGCTTGGTGGGAATGGCTTGGTGGACATGGCAGGGGAAGGATACTGTAAAATCTCCATTCCCTCCCCATGCCTGGGGGAAGATTACTGCAAAATCCCATTCCCTCTCCACCCCATTAACCTGCTTTCCAGCTCCATTCTCCTGTTCAGGGCAACAAAAGAAGACCCAGCCAATCAGCTGGGACTCGGGAGGCAGAGAATAGAGGTGATATTTGCTGGGGGCGGGGCCAGTCAGAGGTGGTATTTGGCGGTTCTCAGAACTACTCAAAATTTCTGCTACTGATTCTTCAAAACTGGTCAGAACTTGCTGAATACCACCTCTGCTTTTATGTGACTAATGTGGAATGCAGGAGGTGAGCAGTTCTTCTGTCAAAAATTGCATTCTGTGCTATGCATGTAAGCATGTATTTCTTTGATTACATAACAAGCTTTTCTCTCTGTTCCAAATTTTCCCAGGCAATCTAACAAAGTTGTTCTGAGGCCATGGCAATCCCCTAGCCTGTTATTAAGGCAGGGATCCTCGATTGTGTTCGAACACTGGGCACATTTGGAATTTGGACAAGCCGTTATGAGTTATTCTTGCACAAGGCTTGCCATGATGGACATAATGATCACAGAACACCTATTTGCTAGCTGGCAAACCACAGTGATGCTCTGAATCACCCCCTTTAGTCTCTAAATTACAGACCAATCTCCTTATGCTGTGTCACCTGTAAAGTCATGGAATCAATTATTAACCAATCCATTATCCTCCACTTAGAGACAAACAACCTACTCTCCAATAAACAATTTGGTTTCAGGAAAAAACTATCCTGTAATCTGCAACTCTTACACTTCAAAAATATATGGACTACACAACTCAATCTGGGCAAAGCAATAGATGCAATCTACATAGACTTCTGTAAAGCCTTTGATTCAGTGGTACATGACAAACTACTCATAAAACTAAAATCTTATGGTATCTCTGGACAACTGCATAACTGCATTCCTGTCAAACAGACAACAAATGGTCAAAATTGGGAGTGTCCTATCAAATTCTGTACCAGTCAATAGCGGTGTCCCCCAAGGCAATGTTCTAGGACCAACTCTCTTCATACTCTACATAAATGACCTCTGTGATCATATTAAGAGCAACTGCGTTCTTTTCATTGATGTAAAGCTGTTCAATACCAGAGACAATACTGCTACCCTGCTAGCAGAATGGTCAAACAAATGGCAACTTCAAATCTCAACCAATATATGCTCTGTCTTACATATTGGCAAAAAAAATCAGAAAATAAAATACAAGCTGAATAGTCAAGATCTTGTTGATGATCGAAGCTCTGAAAAGGACCTTGGAATACTCAATTTCTAATGATCTAAGTGCTAGAGCCCACTGTAACTACATAGCCAAAAGGCATTAAGAGTTGTTAACCTAATCCTACGTAGCTTTTTCTCTATAATAATATCACACTACTAACTAGAGCATACAAAACATTTGCTAGACCAATGCTCGAATACAGCTCATCAGTCTGGAATCCACATTACGTATCTGATATTAGCACAGTTGAGAAAGTCCAGAAATATTTCACAAGAAGAGTTCTCCACTCCTCTACTCATTGTAGAATACCTTATGTCACCAGACTTGAAATTCTAGACCTAGAAAACCTTGAATTACGCTGTCTTTGGTCTGATCTAAGTATGGTATATAAAATCATCCATTGCGATGTCCTACCTGTCAATGAATACTTCAGCTTCAACCATAACAACACAAGAGCACACAATAGATACAAACTCAAGGTTAACCACACCAAACTTGATTGCAGGAAATACGACTTCAGCAACAGAGTGGTCAATGTCTGGAATACTCTACCTGACTCTGTGGTTTCTTCCCCAAACCCCAAAAACTTTAACCTTAGACTGTCTACTATTGACCTCACCCCTTTCCTAAGAGGTCTGTAGGGGGTGTGCATAAGCGCACCAATGTGCCTACCGTCTCTGTCCTATTGTTTCTTTTTATTTTTCTTATATGTATCCATTTCATGTATTCATAACTATGTATATACTTATACCTATTATCTTGTAAGTGATTGACAAATCAAATAAATAAAATAAATAAATAAAATAAATTCCCACTGTTCCTTACTTTACCATTGTCTTTCTTTCTGAACAGATGGGCATGCTTCCTCAAAAAAGGCTTTTGCTTCCAATCAATTTTGTTTTCTAAGCTTGATTCTGGGTTCTGCAAAGGGCTCCAAAGAATGATTGGAGATAAGTATAATGTCCAAAGCAGAGTACTTTAGCGTCTCTCTAAAACATAAAGATCAAAAAATATTGAGTCAAGTAGAGCAATAGCCTAGTAGCTAGCATGAGATTTTTTCTTCATATACTTTGATGCACATTTGTGCCCAGGGGTGGGATTCTACCAATTCGCACCTATTTGCTAGAACCACGTATTATTTCTAAGTAGTTCAGAGAACTGGTTGTTAGAAGAAATTACTGGCCTAATCCTGTAAGGAAGGCAGGAAGGAAACATTCTGGTGTTGCTTACAGAAACTGCCACTCCGTTAACCCTTATTACATTCTTGGCAGGACTAGACTTTCTGTCTCAGGAACTTCTCTGGAGTTTTTTTCCACTTCCTTTACTGGTACTTTTCTTGTGTGGAGTGACCATTCAAAGTTACAATGGTACTGAAGAAAGTGACTTATGACCATTTTTCACACTTACGACTGTTGCAGCATCCCCACAGTCATGAGAGGCCAGGCAAGGATATGCGTGTCTCGATGTGAGTGATATTGAGTTGGCCATGCCCAGCCAATAACATGACCACCAAGCCATGTCCACCCAATCACATGACCACCAAGCCATACCCACACCAACTAAGCCATGCCCACAGAACTGGTTGTTAAAAAATTTGAATCCCACCCCTGTTCGTGCCACCTTGTGAATAAAGGTATTGTCTTCTATGTATGCTCTCTGTTTGCTGCTTTTCAGAGCAACCAGTTCTACAGAGGTGGACAAAACCGGTAGAATCCCACCCCTGCACATGACCATGGGGATGATACAGTACCACAAGGGTGTAAATGGAGTCACTTTTAATCTGTGCTTTTGTAACTTTGACCGGTCACTAAATGAATGGTTGTAAGTCAAAGACTAGCTGTGCTCCCTTTCAGCCATAGGAAGGAGGCAATAGCAAACCACTTCCAAAATCTTATGGGCCATGGTGGCACAGTGGTTAGAGTGCAGTACTGCAGGCTACTTCTACTGAATGCTGGCTGCCTGCAATTTGGCAGTTTGAATCTCACCAGGCTCAAGGTTGACTTAGATTTCCATCCTTTTGAGGTGGGTAAAATGAGGACCCAGATTGTTGGGTTGACCCATATGCTGACTCTAAACTACTTAGAGAGGGCTATAAAAGTATAAAGTGATATATAAGTCTAAGTACTATTGCTATTGCTATCTTATGAAGAAAACTGCAGAGATACACCCAAGCAGTCACCAGGAGTCCAAACTGTCCTGAAGACACACACATGGTGAAGTAATGAAAATGCCCCAATTTATTTGCACAAATCACCAGGAAGCCTTTGACAAATCTTGCCATTGTGCATTTCCAATTGTTTGCCATCACGGCAGTTTGCTTTCAATGCCACTAGTCTGTATCCTTCTGCTTTCCTTTTCTGGAACTCGTCAGCTGCTCATCAAAATCTTTGTCTCGCATGTGGTTTGCCAAACAAAGCAATTTGTCCATTGTTTCGACTGGAGGGCCTCTTGAAAACAGCACTAGCTGCCCCTGTTTTATATTCACAACATAGATCTTTACATCACAAAACATTTTGATGTATCCGCTCTTTCATTTTTAATGAAAACATTTCAACTACTCAAAAGAAAGGTCACTGTAGTGCATTTAGAGCACAAATCATTGCACAAGAGATGGAAAACAGCCAGTGATGGAAGATGCCTGGGGAAGAACTGCCAGAGGTTATTGGGGGTAAAGGTATTGGGGAATTGTCCTGAAAGCCTCTTACATGTCTGTAGCAGACTTGACACTATGAGTTGGGATGACATCAGTTCTTTGCAGACAAGGAGACTCAATTCCACCAGAGATTTGAGTGGCATAGAATGGGACAGCTTTTAGGAAGCTGATAGAAATCATTCTATCCCCTCCTTTG
Organism: Pseudonaja textilis; assembly: GCF_900518735.1. Next base: position 15,912,262 of record NW_020769318.1, read on the forward strand.
GGAGATGGACTATGGTAGCATTTCATTTTTTGGTGGAAGGAAGAAGAAGTGCCTGTGGCAACTGCTGACTTTTCTACCCCAGTTAGGATCACAGGCAGAACCTTTGGATTTGAAGTTTGGCATACCTTTAGGCTGAAGTATGGCTTTTAACATTTTAATCCTGGATCTTATTAAACAAAGAGTTTCTATTGATCTCGAGAACAAACCTACACACAACAGAGAAGGCAATAATTCATCTAAATTGAACTTTTAGGCATGTCCTGGGAATATTGGCCCCTGAAAGATGGGGGATATGCATTTTAGAAATCAAAACATGAATCAGTCTTGAGGGGCCTTAAATTCAAACATTACCAAGCTGATGGATATGGAGGGAGGAAATGGCTTTTTTTTATTTTAGCTTGAAAGGTTAGGGTTAGAGTAAGGTAAATTTTACAGCATACTCCTTATTTACAGAAGGTCCTTCTAAAAAGATCTTCTGATTGGAAATATAGGAAAAGATTCTGCTAGCAGTTCTATGTCTGAGGCTTTAGAACAAGTAATGGCAGCAAGCCTGCTCTATGGAATGGTTGTATATGTTTGTAACTGCAGCAGATCTGATGCTAAACAGATCAAATATGTTCTCCTAGAAAGCCATGGGGTCTATACAATTTACATTGGAGTCAAGGAGGAAAAGGAGGAGGAGGAGAGGAGGAGGAAGAAAATTAAAAGGATTTAATAAGGATTAAAGGATTAAAGAATAAAGGATTTCCATAGCATAACTTCCTGCAGCGTACAAGTATATAAACTGAGATTTTCACCCCTTTTCCCTTCATTTTGGAGATAAATCAATCTTATAAAAGATAAACAAAATGAATTAAAATAAACAAATAAAATATATACAATATTCTCAGCATCTGACAAAATGGTATCAGCCCAACATAATTAATAAGCTAGTGAAATATCTCCCTTACAAAATAATACATAATTAACTATACATAATTAATAAAATGGATCAATGGTTATGTTTCAGCGGGAGATAGGCAGCATATAACAGAGTTGGAAGGGATGTTGGAGGTCTTCTAGTCCAACCCTACCTCCTGCTCAAGCATAAAACCCTATATTAATCAGCCAAATGATTGTTCATTATACTCCTTCAGTATTGGAGCACCAACAACTTCTGAAGGCTAGTCATTCCACTGATTAATTGTTCTGTCAGGAAATTCATCCTTAGATCTAGGTTGTTTCTCTCCTTGATTTAGTTTCCATCCATTGCTTCTTGTCCTGCCTCCAGGTGCTTTAGCGAATAGCTTTGTTAGTGTTTGGGGATAAACCCCCGAGCAAAGTGCACAGCAGCAGT
>NW_020769318.1:15913607-15985576 GCF_900518735.1 Pseudonaja textilis
TTACTCTTATCTTCACAACAGACATTACAACGCAAATACTTATCACAGGGTTTTAACCTTATTCCTTCAGATAACCCTACTGTACGTTTTAGCATTTTAAAATTTACATGCCCCAAACGCCTATGCAATAAATGGATACATTCATCATGAGGCTTGGTATTATTAAATACAGTCTGTGCCTCCCCTTTCTTACTATCATGTAAGACATACAATGCTCCATTTAAAGCTGCAGTTACCTTTTTGTTATCTCTTTCCAGTGTGCACTTATTATTCTTAAATGTAACCACATATCCTAGTTTATCTAATTCTCTTACAGAAAGTAGGTTCATTTTTAACTGTGGTACATATAACATTTTTATATTCTGGTCTAAACATGGACAATAAGCAATACCTTCACCCTTGGCCTTGAGGTGCCAACCATTGGCGAGTGATATATGTTGTGAGCTTGTAGACATTTTTATAAACTTTGTCTTATCTCTCGTGATGCAGTGGGATGCTCCACTGTCCACCACCCATATATCATTCTTCATATCACAGTTGCTAAACGTGGCCAGTTCAAAGGATTTCTTTGGCTTTCTTACATTCTGGCTTTTTCCTTTTCTGCAGAATCTTGCCAAATGTCCTCTGCCTCCACAATTAAAACACTTTTTAATTGTGTATGCCGTTGAAGATAACTTCTCTTCTTCCGGGTGCTTTACTTTACACAGCTGGTTTCTCTCAAGCTTTGAAGATAATTTCTCTTCCTTATTAGTCTTATCTTCTCTCAGCTGGTCACGTTCACTCCTTCTCCTGGCTTCCTCTAATAGCCTGCCGGTTATCTCAGTTACTGATAAACTGTCTTTAGGCAATACCTCTAATGCAGTCACAAAATCATCATAGCTTCGATCCAAAGAAGACAATATGATGTATACTTGTTGCAACTCATTAAATATAAGCTCTTTTTCTTGTAATTCTTGAAAAATGCTTTTCATACAGTTTAAATGAGTTAACATGTCTCCATTTTTCTCAAGATGTGTTCTAAACAGCTTCCGTGTAAGATTGATATGAGCTCCTACACTGTCTCGAACATAAATCCTCTTGAGATTATCCCAGCAATCTGCAGCATTTTCCACTCCACGGATATGAATGAGTTGCTGGTCAGACAGAGTCAGTCCTATGATGCACAAAGCCTGTTCATTCTTTTGTTTATAGTCCTGTATCTTTCTGGCATCCTCATCAACAGTAGGATCCAAGTTGGATACATCTGGTGGGTTTGTTACTATATCCCACAAACCTTCTCTTCGTAGCAGTAAACTACACTTCATTGACCATGAAACATAGTTTGTTCCATCTAGTCTGGATATCATGGACAGATGTGGCAAATTTACTTGTGCCATTGCTCTTGTGATAAACAACTATTTAACAAACAGTTTGTATTTACAGTAATGTGCAACTCTTCCCAAAATTAACTCTCTCTGCTATAACCTGGTTAGCTAGACTGTGCACACTGCTGGGCCCATAACCAATGTTAGTGTTTGGGGATAAACCCCCGAGCAAAGTGCACAGCAGCAGTCAAGCCAGGCAGCCAAATGAGAGAGAGGCTGGGCCCAAGAGTATACACACACTTGAGACAAAAACACTGTTTGTGGTTTTTAAATAGGTATTTAATACACACAGAGATTAAGAATAGTCATTCAGTCCATATGTCAGTATCCAGTATATCTATCCAGTTACCTAGTCTTTTAAACAGTAAATACAATGTCTTTATCTGCTTGTAAATCTTCTTCTTCTGTTACCTTTCTCTCAAAAACAATGCTGAATCCACAGCTCACCAAGCAAACAGTCCTTGTGTTCAGTTGAGAGAAGTATCTTGCACAGTAGACATCTGATACAGGAGGAAACAGTAGGCAGACAGATCAGAGACCAGTAACACCAGGAACCAGGAACCAGAACAGGAGCTCGAAACCAGGATCAGAAACCAGGAAGTGTTACGTCTCTCTCACTGCCTCTTATTGCAGCTTACAACCACACCCATAATTATCCAATGACATTGCAGTTTGGAGCTTAAAATTGCAAACACTTATGCCTAGGTTTTATATATTCATTCACCCAAACCAGTTGGTGTATTCATATACCCAACAAGCTTGACTCCCTCTTCTTTGTGCAAGCCCATTAGCAGAGGTGGTATTCAATAGGTTCTGACCAGTTCTGAAGAACCGGTAGCGGAAATTTTGAGTAGTTCGGAGAACTGGCAAATACCACCTCTGACTGGCCCCACCCCCATCTATTCTCTGCTGATCAGCTGGGTCTTCTTTTGTTGCCCAGCACAGGAGAGCGGAGCTGGAAAGCAGGTGGGGTGGGGAGGGAATGGAGATTTTATGGTATCCTTCCCCTGCCATGCCCACCAAGCCACACCCATCAAGCCATGCCCACAGAACTGGTAGTAATTTTTTTTTGAATCCCACCACTGCCCCTTAGATATTGGAACACCACTATCATGGCACTCTTACTCCTTGTTTTCATTAAACTAGGCATAACCAATTCCTGCAACCATTCTTTATGTGTTTTAGTTTCCAATCCCCTAATCATCTGTATTTTTTTTCCTCTGCACTTTTTTCCAGAGTCTCAACATCTCTTCTATATTGTGGGGACCAAAACTGGACACAATATTCCAGGTGTGGTCTTACTTGATTCAATCTCTCTGTTAATGCAACCTAAGACTGTGTTGGCTTTTTTGGCAACTGCAGCACACTGCTGGCTCATATTTAATTAGCTGTCCACTAGGACTCCAAGATCCTTCTCATGGTTACTACTATTGACCCAAGTACTACCTATTTGATACCTGTGCATTTGATTTTTCTTGACTTATTTTCTCACCATGAATTTCATGTTGTTGGATAGGTCAGGTATGTCAAGATATCTTGTATCTTGAGCCTATTTTCTGAAATGTTGGCTATTCCTGCCAGCTTGATGTCATCTGCCAATTTGATGAGGTCCACTTCTATCGCCTCATCTAAATTACTGATGAAGATATTGAAGAGAACTGGGCCTAAGACAGCACTTTGAGTTTTTCCTTATATGTAAATTCAGTTCCATTATGGACTGCATGTTGAGTGTAGTTGGTCAACCAGTTACACATCCATCTGATGGTAATATAAATTAATTTAATAAATAAAAGCTGGCTGGGTAATTTTGGGTCAATAAGATGAGTTCTAGTCCTTGCCTTAGGCATGGAAGCCAGCTGAGTGACTTTGGACCAGAAAGTCTCTCTCAGCCCAACTCAGCTCACAGGCTTGTTTTGGGGAAAATAGGAGGAGGAGAGAGTGTTGTATGTGTTTTCCATCTTGATTTATTTATAAAAATAATACATGTGGGATACGAATGAATGAATGAATGACAACAGCCTAGATAAGAACCTTGCTGGAAAAGGGGCAAGACCAGCTCTGTAGTAGATCCACCCCCATTCAACCCTGTATTTTTGCTTCTTGGTATCTGGTAGCTGAACCTTCTATCTCTTTGCACCTAGTGATACCAGTGACTTTAGAGTTTATGATCAAAATAACAGATTAAACTTATAACAAAACCTTTTATAACATCTATTTTTCTTTCTTTTCTTCTTTCTTGCTGTTTACCTTGCCTGAAGTCAAAAGGCATTCCAAGTAGCTTTCATTAGAGAAAAACAATGGAACAATATAATCAATACAAAATTAATGATAAATAGCAGCCATCAAACAGCCTTTGCAAAATGCAGCAGAAAAAAAAAATCAGTCTTAAAATTTATACAACCCAAGTCATCCATTCCAGATAACGTCCCAGAAATCAGTCAAAGTCAATGCCAAATAGTTAAGCTTGGAGCAATATTATGATGATTTTTTTTTATTCTTGAAGCAATTGGAATAGAAAAGGCTCTTCCTCCATTTTTGATAAACTTCATCTGAAAGTGGGCCTCTGAGGAGAAGCCCAGCAAGCACATTCATAAATAGAAGGCAGAGTTCAGCTGTTGGTTTCCAGCAGGACTTGATCTATTTCTGGGTTACTGTTAAGTGGCATCAGGGGAGCTTGCCCACTTCTCTATATCATAAATTAAAGAAAAGAAAATCTGCAGCAAAGGGGAGAGTTACTAATTATCTTTAAATTCAGAAATTATTTTTTTTTTTTTTCAGCTTGGAGTTGCAGAATTGTGGTTGTTTGCTCAGAGATCTCCATTTTGACATTGGGTGGTTGTCTGTTCTTCCATTTTTAATTTTTTGGGGGTAGAAATCAGTGGTGGGATTTAAATTATTTTACTACCGGTTCTGTGGGTGTGGCTTGGTGGGCGTGCCAGGGGAAGGATATTGTAAAATCTCCAGTCAGAGGTGGTATTTGCTGGTTCTCTGAACTGCTCAAACTTTCTGCTACCGGTTCTCCAGAACTGGTCAGAACCTGCCGAATGCCTCCTCTGATAGAAATGTTCTCTGTGACACTGCCCAGATTTTAGAAGAAAAAAATGTGCAAGCTGTTTGTATATTTAGGTAATTAAGAATGTACATGTCCATCCCTTCTGTGTGAACCTTAACCTTAACCCTAAAGGGATGGTTATCTTTTCTTCTTGCCACCAGAAGTACAAATTATAAAACTGAAAACTCGGAACTGTTTTTCCTCTCTCTCTTTCCCTCTTTTATCCTTTCTAATTTTCCTTCCTTCCTTCCTTCCTTCCTTCCTTCCTTCCTTCCTTCCTTCCTTCCTTCCTTCCTTCCTTCTTTTCTGTCCCTCCCTCCTCCCATCCATCATCTCTACCCTACTGTTCAACTTGAAAGATTCCCAAAAAATATAATGCTAAACACAAAAGGTTTACCAGCTCAAATGACAGGGTGCAGAAGAAAATATGGATGTGGACTAAAGAGGCAAAAATGAAAGTGCATGTGTGGTTCTTAGAATGCTAACTGTGGAAAAGGGCTATTTGGGGTTGTCCAGCTGGTTTTATTTCTTTTTTTCTGAAATCAGTTGTTCCCTTCTTACCTGATAATAACATAGCAATAGCAATAAGACTTATATACTTGACGAATGTATCTTTTCTTCTTATGTGCACTTGGTGCATATGCACCAAGACAAATTCATTGTGTGTCTAACTCTAATGACACTTGGCCAATAAAAAATTCATTCATTCATCCATACTGCTCAATAACACTTTATAACATTCTCTGGGTATTTTACAATATCAGCATATACCCCCCCCCAAAAAAAATAATAATCAGTGTTCTCATTTTGCCAGCCTCAGAAGGATGGAAGGCTGAGTCAACCTTGAGCCCTATCAGGATCAAAAACGGGGCTGTGGGTATAGTTTCCTTGTAATACTGGATTCTAACCATTGCAACACCAGGGCATCAAACTCCAACATCTCTAAGCAGTCCCTTATTCGAGTCTATGACAATTTGCCATAGCCAGCTTGCCATGTCCAACTTGCCACAGCCAACTTGCCACAGCTGACTTACTTCAGGATGATTTTCCATGGCGATCTTGCCACAGGGCAACTTGCTGCAGGATGAGAATTACACTAATATCAAAGATATGTTGGAATAAAATCATTAAAGAAAGGATGCAAAAAGAGGGACAGAATGAAATGTGAATAGCAAAAATATTTTTATTTATTTTAAATAATTAAATAGAATTGTTAAATTATCCTGCAATGAGTTGTCTCGTGGCGAGTTCGACTGCTGCAGCTTGGCTGCGGTGAGTTGGCCATGGTGTGTTGGCCATGGGGAGTTGGCTGTGGCAAGTTGTCCCATCCCCCCCTTATTCTGCCTTTTAGTCAGCACTTGAGCAGGTAAGAAAGTCCAGATTGTAAAACTTGTAGACTTGCCTAATTCCACATTTATTCTGTTTGATAGCTGAATGGGTGTATTGAGGACTGTCAGTTTTCTCAGCTTCTCAGCCCTAACCTAACAATTACTTTCACAGATCATCAGCTCCAATCACTTCTAGTCATTACTTAACTGAGCTGAACTCAGCAGGAGGAGCTAAACCTGTTGCTTATTAAACAGAAGGACCTTCAGGGCATTGTCATGCTGCTTCCCTGTAGGAAGTCGAGATTTCCCTCTTGAAAACTCCTGGAGCAAAGAAAAGGGCAGTAACAGATGAAATAAAATATTCCTTAGGCAGTGAATAATTCACATTTTTCTTTTTTAAAAGGAGAAAGAGTGGTGACCCTGACATTTCTAATTCCATGTCGTCTCATTTTAATTCAAATGAGATTTCACTTTTTAAAATGCCATCTAAATTTCATGTGTTTCGTACTGGACAAAAGTATCCATATACTTCTCCTTCTCCCAAATACAAGAGAGCAGGTTCTGTGGCCTGCCAACTTTTCTTCTAAACTGTAGTTGTACAAGTATTGTGGAGTTTTTAAAAATAATTTTGCTGTTCCCAATGTTGCCCTCCTGTTCATATGGTAAGAGGTTGAAGATCGATTGTCCCTGTGGCTAAAAAAAGTGAACCAATTCAGTTCATTTATTTTATTTTATTTATTTTGTCAAGCATGTTTTTGATAACAGGTATAATTAGGAACATGATTATGAGTACATGAGATGGATACAGATAAAAGGGGACATTAGGATAGGAACGGTAGGCATGTTGGTGCTCTTATGCAGGTAGACCTTGCTTAAGAACTTCCTTAATGACTTTAGAGATTATTTGAATTTACAAGCCACTGAAAAAGTAACTTTATGACAAGTCCTTGCTTTTATAACCATCACAACACCCTCACAGTCACATGACCAACTTTCTGGCATCACATTGTATCCTACAGGCATTTACCACTGTTGCAGCATCCTGCAATCCCATAATCATCAGTTTTTGATGAGCAGAGAAGCCAGCAGTAAAATAACAAGTCACAATTATATAATGTCTTGCTTGATGACTCACAGTGACTTATTTAATGACTGAGTGGGAAGAGACATCAACAGCCCACTGCAATCCTGTGATGTTTCACTCAGCAACAGAGTTGCTGATCCTAATTGTGATTGCTAAGTGAAGACTACCTGTTGTAATTTAAGGATCCCTCAGGCTCATAGAAAAATCAATAAAATTCTACTGATTCAAAAAAAATGCTCTTTTCTGTATAATATGTGGTGCTTTGCACAAGCTTCGTTCAAAAGCAGAGAAGTTCCATCATTCCATCACAGAGAAGTTTATTGCCTTTCTAGTAGCCCTGACTGTTTGATTCTGAAAAATATAGCACACAATTTAACTTTTTATCTCATTCACTGTGTTCTAGCTTTTAGTGAACTGAACTTAGTTGGTGTATTTGACACAACTTCTATTTGCTTGAAAATAGATCTAGGTTAGTTAAGCCACTCCAATCTGTAATTATCATTGTGAGTTCACACCATCGGAGCTCTGGAGAACACACTATTTGGGCTCTGTGTATCTCTGAAACAACAAACCTCTGTGAACTCATTAACTCATTTGTTTGGTTGTTATTGATATCTGTTGTGTGACTTCTGGAATAAGATCTTCTGAATTTATGAAGCAAAATCTTTGAAGAGATATGATACATTTTACAATTATTCTTGGATCAATTGGCAGAGTAGATTTTTTTTTTTTTTAGAAAAAACTTTATTAATTTTACTTTTAAAAAACAACAACACAGCTACAAATTATATACAACAAAAAGACAAACAGGTCTTGGCATAGGCCAAGAGGGAAAGAGAGGAAGGCTTGAGAGAGGAAAGAGGGAAAAGTAAGGGAAGAGGGGGGAAAGAGTAGGGAAAATAATTATAATAAAACCATATTTTTTGTGACTGTCTGTAAGGTCCTTTCTTCTTCAAAACTATCGTCGGCGGTGCTTTTCTTTATCTCTGCTTCGGAGGGCCTCAGCCTTAATTTTCCTAGAGGTGATCTATCTTTGGTTTAGCCAATTATACAAAGGATTCAAATTGCTATAATAGGTTGAGGATTCTTTATTTTTTAATGCTTGGGTTAGTTTGTCCATTTCGGCGCATTGTAAAATTTTCTGAATAACCATAAGTTCAGTGGGGATAGAGAGTAGTTTCCAGCACTGGGCAAATGCCAGTCTGGCCGCGGTTAAGATATGGATTGTAATATACTTCGATTTTTTGGATATTTGTTTATCAAAAATTCCTAGAAGGAAGGACTCTGGTTTGTACTCAATTTGTTCCTTGGTTATTTCCTCTAGCCAGTGCCTAATTTTTTGCCAGTACTTCTGGGTTTCCTTGCATGACCACCACATGTGGAAGAAGGTACCTTCTATGTTTTGACATTTCCAACATTTGGGGCTCGTGTTGGGGTGCATCTTCACCAATCTCGAAGGGGGCAGGTGCCATCTATAAAACATTTTATATGAGTTTTCTTTATAAGCTGCTGATTTCGTGATCTTAATGTTCCTGTTCCAGATCTTTTCCCATTCTGCTAGGGTAATGCTTTAATGATTGCATGGAGCAGAAACGTGGGTCGGAGCATTACCCTGGCAGAGTAGAAATTTTGAGGCTATGTTGTGCATACTCACCCAAAATGGGCAGCATGACTAATCATCAAAAAATTATTTACTGATGTGCGCAATTGTAAAATTGCTCCCCATTATCATTTGTTGCACTCAACCTTGGATTCTGCTTGTCAAAAGGTCACAAAAGGTGATCACATGACCCCAGGGCATGCATTTGTCATAAATACGAGTCATTTGCCAAGCCTGAATTTTGATCACCTGATCATAGGGCTGCTGCAATAATTGTGAAAAACAGTCAGGCAGACAAAATACAGATTAACTATGTCAGTCTGGCATAAAGAAAACTTATATAAAATGGTGTATCGCTGGCATTTACCTCCTGCGAGACTAGCAAAGATGTTCCCCAATCTGCCACCAAATTGTTGGAAGTATAATCATGTCCAAGGAACATATTTCCACATGTGGTGGACATGCCTATATGCACAGAAATTTTGGCAAACCATTAGAAATTGGATATTAGACATAATGAAACAAAATTTAAAATTTGAACTGGAAATTTTCTTATTAGTCATGATAGATCTGAAAATGGAAATGAAACACCAATACTTAGCTTTGCATATTATAACCACAGCCAGAATAAGCTTTGCCCAAAATTGGAAATCACCCACCATCCCCTCAGAAGATATGGTAATTAAAAAAATACATGAGTGTGCTGAGATGGATAGTCTCACCAAACTATTAAAAAATAATTAAGATAGCAATTACATAAAGTATGAAACATCTGGTATGATTGGGTAAAAGAAAAGGTAATATCTGATAATTGGCCAAGGTATTGTAAATAAGGGAGACGTGCAACTAATTATAAAGTCTATAGAGAACTTAAAACATTAAAAGAACGAAGGAGTTATTGTAATAAGGTAAAACACATCAATAATAACAAAAAACGAATGTAACCATTGCTCAATAAGTGGTGTAATGTGTGTGTGTGTGTGTTTGTTTGTTTTAATTGCATAAAATGCAATTTGTTTTTAATTAAATAAAAAGAAAAAAGAAAAACGGTCATAAATCATTTTTTCCAGGCTGTTGTAACCTTGAATAACCACTATGAACTGTTGTAAGTTGAGGACTACCTGTATTGTAGAAATAGGTTGTGCTTGTGATCTGTTTCTTACTGAAAAGTCCAGTAGTTTCCCATGTGTTTTATTTTGCTTTTTTTAAAAAAATAAGAATAACCTTTTAGAATACCTCTTACAATACCTTGGCCAATTACCTCAAGGGTCCTGGAAATGGTTTCTTTCAGATGGCCCCTACTAATATACACTGCTCAAAAAAAATAAAGGGAACACTTAAACAACACAATGTAACTCCAAGTCAATCACACTTCTGTGAAATCAAACTGTCCACTTAGGTAACAACACTGATTGACAATCAATTTCACATGCTGTTGTTCAAATGGAATAGACAACAGGTGGAAAGCACAGGCAGTTAGCAAGACATCCCCAATAAAGGAGTGGTTCTGCAGGTGGTGACCACAGACCACTTCTCAGTTCCTATGCTTTCTGGCTGATGGTTTGGTCAGTTTTGAATGCTGGCAGTGCTTTCACTCTAGTGGTAGCATGAGACGGAGTCTACAACCCACACAAGTGACTCAGGTAGTGCAGCTCATCCAGGATGGTACATCAAAGTGAAATGTGACAAGAAGGTTTGCTATGTCTGTCAGCGTAGTGTCCAGAGCAGGGAGATGCTACCAGGAGACAAGCTAGTACATCAGGAGACATGGAGGAGGCTGTAGGAGGGCAACAACCCAGCATCAGGACCACTACCTCCACCTTTGTGCAAGGAGGGACAGGAGGAACACTGCCAGAGCCCTGCAAAATGACCTCCAGCGGGCCACAAATGTGCATGTGGCTGCACAAATGGTCAGAAACAGACTCCATGAGGGTGGTATGAGGGCCCGACATCCACAGGTGGGGGTTGTGCTTACAGCCCAACACCATGCAGGACGTTTGGCATTTGCCAGAGAACACCAAGATTGGCAAATTTGCCACTGGCGCCCTATGCTCTTCACAGATAAAAGCAGGTTCACACTGAGCACATGTGACAGACATGACAAGGTCTGCAGATGCTGTGGAGAACATTCTGCTGCCTGCAACATCCTCCAGCATGACCGGTTTGGCAGTGGGTCAGTAATGGTGTGGGGTGGCATTTCTTTAGGGGACCGCACAGCCTTCCATGTACTCACCAGAGGTAGCCTGACTGCCATTAGGTACCGAGATGAGATCCTCAGACCCCTTGTGAGACCATATGCTGGTGCGGTTGGCCCTGGGTTCCTCCTAATGCAAGACAATGGTAGACCTCATGTGGCTGGAGTGTGTCAGCAGGTCCTGCAAGATGAAGGCATTGATGCTATGGACTGGCCCGCCTGTTCCCCAGACCTGAATCCAATTGAGCACATCTGGGACATCGTGTCTCACTCCATCCACCAACGCCACATTGCACCACAGACTGTCCAGGAGTTGGGGGATGCTTTAGTCCAGGTGTGGGAGGAAATCCCTCAGAAGACCATCCGCCACCTCATCAGGAACACGCCCAGGCATTGTAGGGAGGTCATACAGGCATGTGGAGGCCACACACATTACTGAGCCTCATTTTGACTTGTTTTAAGGACATTACATCAAAGTTGGATCAGCCTGTAGTGTTTTTTTCCACTTTAACTTTGAGTGTAACTCCAAATCCAGACCTCCATGGGTTGTTAAATTTGATTTCCATTGATAATTTTTGTGTGAGTTTGTTTTCAGCATATTCAACTATATAATGAACAAAATATTTAATAAGAATATTTCATTCATTCAGATCTAGGATGTCTCATTTTTGTGTTCCCTTTATTTTTTTGAGCAGTATATATAATTCAAAGCCCTCTTCTTTCAAATAATCACTTTCCTACTATTATTCTCACTTCATCTGCCTTACTTTATTTATTTATTTGATTTATTTAGTTTATATAGTCAGCCTATTTATCACAGACCTTATTTCTCTTCTTGTATTTCGATGACTAAACTTCAAAGGAACAACAGTAACTGTCCCTGTAGTTGGTTTTATTTAATAGTCTGATCATTGTGGTTCATTGTTATTGTTTTATTGTGGTTTTATGATGCCATGGTTAAGTTTTGCAAATTTTATAGATGTAAACTGCAGAATATCTCATTGTACAAAATCCATATACTAGTCAGGAAGCCCCAGTGTAGACAAAAGAGATTTGCCCAAAGTTGGCATAGAAGGGAGACTTGGCTCTACACTAAATACATATAAAACCACTATACCAGATGCTGTGATGTATCTATACCTATGAAGATCAGAATAGTGCAAGAAATGGTATTCTCTGTTATATTCTATAAAAGTGAAAGTTGGAATTTTGAAAAAAAAAACACGATAAAAGACTATTACTATTTTTGGTGTCAGAGAAGATTTACGAGAATACCCTTATAAACTAATGAATCTATGGAGAGTTTCAGTCCTCCAGGTCACGGTTGTCCCAAAGGTGCTTTTTCAAGAGGCAGCTGGACCTTATGGTTTTTCTTTGAAGACTTTTCACTTCTCATCAAAGAAGCTTCTTCAGAGTCTAATTGTCTCTTGAAAAAACACCGTTGGAAAAAACAAATGGATCATCAAGCAAATCTCCCTAGAGTTCACTTGTTCAAATGACTGGGCTCAATTTACCTGCTTTGAACACATTATGCAAAGCTCTAACTCTCTGAAGAAGGTTCTAATGCTGGGAGAAGTGAAAGGAAAGAATAGAAGATGACCAGCCAAAAGATGGATTATGTTACAGTGGCAATACAGGTGGAAGAAAGATCGGCTAAGGGACAGATCAAGGAAACTATCTATCTGGTGCCTAGGAGTCGACACAACTTGATGGCAGATAATTAATCAATCATATTCACATGAATCATTTTGAAGTTGACAATAAACAGATAATTTGATCAATAGATACATGACTTAGAGCATTAACAGATTCCCCCAGCATGAGTTCTGTTTCTTGAAGGCTACTACTTCCAGCTCAGTGGTAACACAATGTTTACCCTTCTTGCTGTGGGTCAAAAGTCCATTTTTCCAACTTGTATCAACACATGATACTAGCCGGTTCATTTCCTGAGCTTAATTTCATTGTAGGAAAATGACTCTATTGGAGTAATATTGGAGTCCCCTCACCTCCAATCAATAGTTGCTACTCTCTGTAGCTATTTTACGCTGAGCTACAAGGCTGCCTGTTCCTTCCAAAGGGCTTGTACCTGTTGAATTACTCTTCTCCCTTTCTGGGTCTCATTTCATGTAGTTCACTGATGGAATGTTGAAATGAAATTAAAAAATAATAATTAAGACCAACAGTTTTCCTGGCTCCCCTTCTAGCTCCTGTGACAAGAAGAATGATAAAAGTATTGTGATTTCTTTTTCTTTTATAGATCCACCAATGGATGCATCAGAAGGAAAGGTTTTACATACAAGGGGAAGTCAACAGGTCTACTGTTAGGAATACAAGTCACCTAACAGCTATTTGGGTTAGAAATATATAAACCAGGATAAACATTTTAAAACTGTATCTTTAAGAAAATGCAAAACTGTAATTAGGTGTGGTTTCTCAAACGGCCATAAGATGGAGCCAGAAACCTGGGTTGTTTTAGTCTGAGTCTCAGAAGAGTGTGTGAGTGTATCTCTGTTTCCTTCTGTTGGAAAGTATTGCCGTTGCTCCATTTCTTCTAATTGATGGATATTACTGGATTTAATGTAAGACTGATACTGAACTGTTTTTGACACTGGAATTTGATATTTGGATTATCCCTGGATGAAAACTGACTGATTTTACCTGTGAATGACTTTGGACTGCCTATTTTGGACTTTGCTTAACGTTTCTGGAAGTAAAAACCTACATTTACTGTACAGTGTATCTGTGTTCTGTGTGTGTATTATTCAAATACTACTCCCAAATACATCTCCCTGTATGCGCTCATTCTCCTAACGGGGAATTACCTCAACATCCACTTTCAGAACATCTGCAGGTGGGATGAAAACAGTGGGATGGTGACATACAATTGAAGCATGTAATTTAGGCAACCATCTTGATTTCTTTTAGACACATCTGGCTGATATGATTATTTATCAACGGAAACTACATGTCTTATTGTGTGTATGTATGTGTGTGTGCATGTGTGCATGCATGTGCACCTCTTTTGGCTCCTGGTGATTGTCTGGACTAACCCTGCATTTTTCATGGAAAGTTTTTGGGAAGTGGTTACCTATTTTGTAGGGCTAAAAAGAGTGCCTGGCCAAAGTCACTCTGCTGGCTTCATGTCTATGGGGGGACTAGAACTCATGATCTCCTGGCTTACAGCCTGTTACCTTAACCACCTCACCAATCTGGGTCTTACTGTAATCATTTTAGCAATGTAACATTTCATGTTTCTGTATTGAGACATAGTGCACACCTTTGAGAAATTAATGCAGTAACTCACTACAATCCAATTTAAGATCTCAGGTAATGACTCAGTTAGTAAAAGCTGCTAATTTAAGGTACATTAAGTGAAGAATTTCTACAACACAGAAGGTATGCCAAAAACACTTTTGACAGTTCAGAAATAGAGCAAAGAATTTCTTACACTGAATAGAATTATGTAAATAGTCTCTACATTGTTTTTACAAAAAAAGAATGCATACATATTCAAATACAGGAATGAATATATGGAGGGAGGGAGGAAGGGAGGCAGGGAGATGAAGATAGAAAGATTAGATAGATAGATAGATAGATAGATAGATAGATAGATAGATAGATAGATAGATAGATAGATTTCATAAAACATAATTTCTTTTTGATATTTGAATCCTTCATATGCCAGATTACAAACCATTTTACCTGTGAGGATCAAGCAGCTTCTTCTGCTTTAATCTTAGTAATACTGTAGTGTGGTTTTCTGGACTGAGGAAAACATACTTTTAACCAGTATTTTCCCTTGTCTTTTCTACTCCTTCCAATGTTATTTCAGTATTTCTTAAAATGGAAATCTGTTATTTGTTCTCCCTGGCACCCAACCAGGTCCTGTCTCTTTTTTTCAACATTAAACAATGTTGAGGTATTCCCCGTTAGGAGAATGAGTGCACTCAAGCAAATGTAATGAGAGTGGTGAAGAATAACACACAACCAGCATACAAATACCCTGAATAGTAAAATGTAGGTTTTACTTCCTGTAAATGGGTAAACAAAGTCTAACAAACAGTCCAAATCATACAAGGTTAAAACAGGTAGTATTCAATACAATCAGTCCAGGGATAATTCAAAAACAAAGTCCAGTATCATAAACAAAATTCAGTAAATGGAGTTTGCTAACAGTTTTCAAGACTCACAGCAATTCCAGCAGACCCACGATCAGGCAAAAGGCAATAGGGAAATGTAAGAAGAGAACAAACCAGGTTTCTGGCTCCATCTTATGGCCATTGGAGGAACCTCATCCAATCACAAGTACAGCACTCTCTTAAAGATACAACAGTATTAAATAACTATCCTGGTTTATATATTGCCAACCCAACTGTTAGGTGACTATCATTCCTAACAAACAACATGCAACTTCTATAAGTATTTTAGACATGACTGGAAACCTCCTTCTCATTTTAACCCATTCGTATCTTCAAGGTTGCTTCTTCTACTAGGAATGTAGAGAAACAGATAGATGAATGATAAAAATGCCAACTTCAGGCATACTGAAAGTTGTTTTTTTTTCCTCCCATGACAAAAAGTAAAATTCTGTTTCATTTTAGGAAGCATAATCACAGTTGCCTCTAGTGGCTTACAAGAGTCTCAAGGGCTGAAAAATCGTCCTCTTTTATAATAAAATCAGAAAGATTACCTTGGCTTCTGCTTGGAATATTACATGACACCAGTACAAATGCAGATCTTATATGTCTTTTGTCATTCTCATACTGTTGCAAATAGAAACACAGAAGTGACCTCATTCTGTGTTTACCTAGAGAGCTGTAATTGTTCAATGAAAAGAAAAGGGGCATTTCCATATAAGGAAACACTTCTGAGCTTCCTGAATATGTGCAGCCTTTGACCCGCCTAGAAAAAATATATCTTGAAAAGCTGAGAAAATAATCCCCACACCTAGAAATGATTTATTATAATCTTCATTATTTTTTTTTACAAACAGGGCTAAAGGCGTTAAAGGAGCAATTTCTTGGAGATTTTCAGGGCGGAAAAGGGTTATTAATCTTGAAATGCACTTATTGATAAGAAAATAGGAGAGGGGAACCTCCCAACTGTAATTTAGTCTCCGCACAATTTCTTTCTTTTTTTCTTTAATGTGTCCTGAGTTTTTCAGAGAGCTAATCCCCTGAAGGTAACTTACAGAGGCTTCAGCAGATGGCAGCATCTGGCTGATCTTGGTTGGGCTTGAAATTATCTAGCAAGAACTTTGATAGGAGACAACTGGGGATTTGTACAGGTAGTCCTTGACTTATGTCTGCAATTGAGCCCAAAATTTATGTTGCTAAGTGAGACAGTTGAAGAGTTCTGCTCCAGTTCATGGCCTTTCTTGCCACCATTGTTAAGTGAATCACTGCAGTTGTTAAGATAGTAAGTTGGTGGTTAAGTGAATCTGATTTCCCCATTGACTGCATTTCAGAAGGTCACAGAATGGGAACCACATGACTCCAGGACCCTGAAATTGTCATAAATATGAACAGTTGCCAAGTGCCTGAATTTTGATACTTGACCATAGGGATGCTGCAATGGCCATAAGTGTGAAAATAGCAATAGCAATAGCACTTAGATTTATATACCACTTCACGGTGCTTTACAGCCCTCTCTAAGCAGTTTACAGAGTCAGCATATTGCTCCCAACAATCTGGGTCCTCGTTTTACCAATCTCAGAAGGATGGGAGGCTGAGTCAACCTTGAGCCTGGTGAGATCCGAACAGGCAAATTTGTGCCACTGTGGCTCAAAACAGTCATAAGTCACTTTTTTCAGTACCCTTGTAACTTTGAAAGGTCAATATATAAACTGTTGTAATTCAAGGATTACATGTAGATTAGGCTGGTAAATATAGAAAACATTCTGGAATATGGCAGTGGGAAGCAAGATGTTTACTGTTGCCAAGAAAACTTAAGGGTGTATCCAGGTAACCAAGAGAGTCAATCACCAGGAGACTTGAAGAAAACTATAACCTACTTTTAATATTATCAGTCAATATAATCCTTAAGGGAAAAGGGGTACAGTGATAATTCCACACATTTTATTTTGAAATCGGCCTGCAAATCCAACCTTTCTATACAGAGATTTTGCCTGCATCTACAGTATTTCCTTCCCACTAGGGAAAAGAAATGGTTGAGAAGTGGACATATAAACTTGTATGCAGCATGGTGAGCTGGCCAGGTTGAACATGAACAGAATACTTGAGTATTTGTTCACTAAGAGTATAAAAGCACTCAGTATTAGATAATAGGATGGATACACTGAATCTTGGGAATGCAATTTTGTGTGGGAGATAGAAGAACCAGAACAATGATTATAACATTATATGAAGAACAGATTTACAAAATGATTTTGATAAAATCATTGCCTTTCAACTTGATTTACTGTCCAGGGGGGTTATAATGATGCAACAAGAAAGTGCGTATGTGGATATTGTGTACTGTAGACTGCTGTGAGCTCCTGAAAAACTGCTCGTATGAAGATGAATAAACAAATAAATGCCTATTTCCCCTGCTGTTGATTTATTCTGCCTCCCCAAAACCCCTGCTAGATTTTTATTTTGCACTTTGATATATAGATGCACAAGCACACATGGTCTCTGCCCTGTTGCTGAGTGAGTGTGGCCTACCAGAACTTTTGGGAGGGCCATTTTTTTGCCTTCCCCAGAGTCCAGAGGCTTCCCTCAGGCCTCTGGGAGGCTAAAGCAGCCTCCTCCAGGCTCTGGAGGCCCTATGGAAGACAGAAACAGGCCTGTTTCCAGACTTCTGGAACTTTTGGGAGGGCCATTTTTTGCCCTCCCAGAGCTTCTGTGTAGACCCTGCACTTACCTGCATCCAAAACAGGCCGTTTGAAGACTCCTGGGAGAGGAGGGGTGGGGTGGGCAGGGCCAGCCGGTCAGTTCAACTATTGGTTTGGTGAACCAGATGTAAATTTAACATCTGTTTCACCCAAACCGGTCTGAACCAGCTGAATCCCATCCCTGCCTGGGGGGGGGGGGGGGGGGAGAAAGTGATTGGCTTAAACCCAAAGGTGCTTTTTTAAAATGCAACTGGACTTTCTTTATTTTTTTCCTTGAACTGAAAAAGCTTCCTGGCTAAGAAGTGAAAGGTCTTCAAGGAAAAACAAAGAAAATCCATCTGTCTTTTGAAAAAGCAGTTTTGGGACAACCATGACCTGGATTGACTGAGAATCTCCATAGATATTTGGCTGGCTTAAAGCTACTCAGCTGGCTTTTGCCTAGAGCTCAGATGTTCTGGTTTTCAACCCAATGTCTCTAACCACTATATAAAACTGGCTTTCATAGTAAAGTATCTTGTAATGATATTATCATATTATAATGCTAATGTAATGTAATGATCTAATGTTGTAAATATATAGAAAACAAATATCATATTGAGAGGTTTATAAGGCTGAATCCAGCATGATGAAATTGAAATTTAAACGAAGGAAATAGGCACTGCTGCTTTGCTAATTGGATTGCAACTGAGAAGACGGTCTTGGGAGGATTTGGCTATTAAATCTCCCAGGAAACGCAACAGAAAAAAATATTAACAACAATAATTGTTACAAAGGAATTGTGGGAACCCACCCTCCTCCTAGAAGAATGAAATATTTTGAGGAATATTTTTTTAAAAAAGCATAGTATTATATTTCCCAAAGGGAGAAATGGAGGAACATGCTCTTGGAGACAGAAAGCAACCCGACCTTTTCTTAATAGCCCACAGCAGATGTCAGCACTTAAAAGATAAAGAGCTTATTGAAAAAAGACAAGTATCTGGATAGCTCTATTCATAAGCAAATAGCTATCACTGAAGATCCAACACAGGACAAAGCCATTAAGCCACAATAGGAATTATTGCATCACCAAACATCAACCAAACTTATCTCAGACAAATACCTAGGATTTGTACTTTGCCTATAGAGCCAGCTATCACCCCTACATAACCCCCTATATGACCCTATGAGAGTCTGACAACATGTTCTTGCACAGGAACAGGAAGCTCAAGTTCAAAGCTCAAAGAAGGTATAAAAAACCCTCACCCTCAATGCCATTTTGTCAGCTGTACCAGAATCATTTACTTGGTGGTTCTGTTCATCAATAAATGAACCCTCTTTCCAATCAGCCTCCATTTTGTCTCCAGTGCCTTCCTCCGGGCTTGGAACTGAACCAGAGGGATATTTCTTCCCATAGGATAAAGATGTTAACAAATCAGAGGATATGTCTCCTTTTGCCACTGATTGTATATTTTTACTGGCCTCATCATTTAGTATGAATCTAAACAATTGTAGAATAATCCAGGTGTGTCTTTAGAACTTTGCAACAGTCCAACAAAGCAAGTTTTAGATAACGGTAAACCTTAATTCTGTCAGGATCTCCTGGGATCACATGGAAGATCCTCCAAGGGAGAAAAAAAGGAAGAGAGGTGTCCCCCCCACCTTTTATTTTGCACACTTAACAGAAGCTCATCTCTCCTTCTGCCCCTCTTTTGTAGAAATGACATGACTGAGAAATCAATAATCAGCACTGTAAGGTCAGGAAGGAGAAACCTCCCAAATGTGAGTCTTAATTTCAGGACCAATTTGCCTCTTGTCAGCAGAGGTTTAGCAGAACTGACAGCTAATTAATTATAAAGAAAGAGTGGAGAGAAGTCATGAGGGGTTGAAAGCCTCATCCTGGTGTCTTTGGACTTCTGAGTCTTCCACTGGTTGGCTCTTCATAAGAACAAGCCTTTGCTTGAGAGAAAAAAAAAATGAAGTGAACAATTACAGGCAAATTCTGGGATGGGGGAGAAAACACCCTTTTAAAATGCAAACATAAAAATCAATTAACATTCAACAGTTTGATTCCTCTTTCTGCATATTGCTTCTATTTGTACTCTCTGCCACACACAATTTTGTTGTTCTTAGAGGGCTGCAAGGCAATCTATTGATTTTTTCCCCCTCCTCTCTTTAACTCATGCAACTGAAACGTGACTTGCAAAAGATGGATCTGCCAGTCACTTCACATTAAGGTTTCCATTATAATTGGACAATTTTTTGCAACAAAAGAAAGAAAGAAAGAAAGTTTAGATTTAAATTATCTAGAGGCAATATTTTATGCAATAGTGACAAACGGCTGTTATTAAACAGTTGCAAGCTGTTAGAGACAACCAACTGTTCCAGACTGTTGTGTAGACTGGCAGGTTGTTTGTTGACTCCTACAGATTTGAGATGCAGTGAGTGAAAGGCAATGGTTATAGCTGAGCACCTGTTTGATGAGCACATAGTGTCCTGTGTGATTCTCAAGTTACATTTTTTTTTCTGCAGGATCAAATCTGGATTGGTCAGTTGGACCAAAGGTTTAGTCTTCTGAGCTTGCTAGATTTTTAGCTGCTAATTGGGTGTTGATGGCAACTACAGCCAAAAACTTAATAGGCAGCCATCAACACTCCAATCAACAATTAAAAAGCCACACACGCAATTGTTTGAAATAACAGCCAATGATTTAATATCCAGCCATCAATCAACAATTAAGAAGCTACACACAGCCAGGCACCATATAAATACCATACACAGAATAGCCCAAAGCACACACTCTGCTAGGGAGAAGTTCCCTAAGGATGTTCTTCAGCACAAGTCTGAAAGCTCAAAGGATTAAACCTGTGGTCTTGGTGACCAACCCAGACTGGATCCTGCAACATTAACCTGAGACACATATATTCACATATATTTTTTCCTGTATTGATAGACTTTTTTTCACAAGAACATCTAAGGAAGGGAGAGGGATGTCAAAAAAGATGAGATAGTTGCCATGACTGTGTGATTAAAACTCAACATTTTTTTATGTGTGCTTTTAATGAGTGCAGAGAAAGCTAATTTGTAGTATTTGAAGACAATACTTGTTGAATGCATATTGGTCTTGCAACATTGGAGTGTTCTTTGCACTCAGTGGCATCATTAGCAGCCAAATCTGATTAGTTATGTGATAAGGCTGCAGTCGTTAAAATGTTTAAAGGTTATTTTCAAATAAAACTAGTGCTAAAGCAATAGCCAATTAATGATGTAAAAAGACCAAATCTATTGAACTCCTGGAGAATGAATGTTGGGTTTCAGGACAGGTCAGATGACTCATAAGAATGTTTGTTGTAAATGCCTTGCATTCTCTCATTCCAAATAGGCATACTTTGTGACAACTGAGATCAATATTCAGTACCTACAATATAAGGAGACTGTCAGAATATTCATGAAATGACAGAGACATGGTTAACAAGGCAGTCAATGGAGCTGACTTGGGGGCTGAGATTGGAAGGAATCTGGGTGTGGCTTAGCTCCATGCTCAGCTCTGAAGAAATGAAACATATCTGTGCTGTTTAAAGTGAAACTGAAAACTCTCTCTGCTCTGAAGCTGCTGCTTTTGTTTTGATTGTAACTCTGTACCATGTTGGAAGAACCTACTTTGGTATTGTACATTTACTTTATGTGTTATTATGTATATAAAGAAGTTAATGAATCCTGATGAATCAGTCATCTGTGTATGCTTTCTGGATTTGAATTTCTGCTGCAAAATCTAACAGAGATTATCAAATCAAGATGGAGCGACAACATCAGCAGTTTTGCAGGCCAAATTGGCAAAAGAAAGCTCAAGACCATATTGGTTGGAAATATGCAGAAGAGGCCTTCATCCTGCAGTGGATAGACAATGGCTAGAATGATCAGAATAGAGCTGGAAGGGACCTTGAAGATCTTCTAATTCAGCCCCCTGCTCAAGCAGGAGATCCTATGATGATGATCCAGTCAGTACAAGATCCTATCTCTCCCTGGGTCTTTATGTGCAGCCTGAACCAATCAGCCTAGCCCAATGTTGAGAAACACTTGCCTAGCCCAAGCCTAGAGACAGCACAGTAAAAGTCCAACCAGATTGAGTCCAATCCTTTATTTACTTACATCTAATGGACAGCCTCTTGCCAAATTATAGTTATAAAAGATTTGTCTGAAATGTTATAGGGTAGAGTTTTCTATACCATCATCCAAGTTCCCTTCCAACTCTGTTATTCTGCTCAACCTTTCTAATCTGCTGGATATATCTTGAGAGATTCTAGGTTATAGCTGTCCTGAACCTCTTCCCCCTTCCTCTTGGGACTATGCAGCCTCTTAATCTGGGCTTCTTTCTGGGAAAGCTGTGTGTTGCCAAATATGTCATTCCCTGTTCTTGCAGGTGCACATCTAGCCTGTCCCAAAAGGTAGGATTTTGTTAATCCTGTTGTGGGGATTAAAGTGACAGGGGAAAAAAAGCTAGTTGGAGGAGGGTGAGGATCAAAATGTAATAAATGGACATGAGCATCTTAAGTGGGGAGGGTATATGGCAGGAAATGATAGCATACATATGTTGAGAACATTGTATAACTGTTACAGCTTATATAATGTCAGAAGTTGCTGTAATTTGTCACACTTCTGCAAATTTATGTCATTGCAAAAAATAATCTAGCCTAAAGTCGGAATGCTATTGCTGTAACTGCTATGACTATTACTATGCTTACTAACAGTCAAGTGCCAAGGAAATTAGGAGATTCAGTCACTTCAAATGATTATAAAGATTTATTGCAAGCTTAAACTTGCTACAAGAATCTGAACTACTTACTAATGGTCAAAGGAAATTAGCAGGAGTTAAGAAAGGAATTTAAACTGGGCTGAACTTAGATCTCTTGTGAACATGCAAGGACTCATGAGTGATTATGTATTTGACCCCACCCTCGAGCTCATGCTACATTAATATTAGAAGCATTGCTACTCTCGCTCCTAAAATTACTGTACCATATGGATTTGCTATACAAATGTAGCATATTTTAAATATGATCCCACTCAGCCTAAACCTTTATTTCTCAATATTATAATCTCTTTTATGATCAAATGTGTTTCCCTGAAATGAGTATCACATTAAACAATCAGAAAAGCCTGTTGTGGTTTAGTCAGAAGCCCCTTTTTTTTCTAATATTTTTATTTTATTTTATGCAAACAGTCCATCTTCCGTTTAAACAGTGTGTCATCTGGGTACAAATATATTGTGCAATAACAATTACAATCAATACATATTCATTACTATAATATCAAATCTCTATTTGTACTTTATACTACTATGCATAATATATCTAATTATTATAACAATCCCCTTAGCATATTTAATTCTTATTCACATGTTTATTATTTTTTGCTAGTCTTCTTTAATTTCTAATTTCCATTTTTATTCTCCAGCCATTGATAAAATAGTTCCCATGTCATATAATATTCAGTTTGTTCCTTTTCTGTAATTGCAAAGTCAGAAGCACTTTTGAGGTACTTCTGGAATGAGAAAGCAGTCATAACAAACATTTGTGTGTTTAAAATAACATCAGAGGCAAATAAAAATAAAAATCCAATCCTTTTTAACCTTGAGAAGCTCAAACATAAACTGAAAATTCTGAGTTGCCACCCAAAATCATGTGAAGGGGAGCAGTTTTCTATTTTATAATGTATACAGTCCATTATATAAGCAATGGATTATTTGGGGCTTCATTTCTTTTTGTTATATTAATTTTTATTTAAAAATTTGCAAATAAGAAGATTAAAAACTAATACAAACTAAAAATCAATAAGAAGAAAAAAGAAAAAGCAAAAAAAACCATAAATATTCTTCCTTTTTAATTTTTTTTTTTTAAATGTGGGGTTTCAGAAGCACATTTCAGTTTGACAAAGTGCTGATGAAAATTCTCCATCAAGGCAAAGTGGCAATTCAACCTGCTGCCCTGTATTGAAACAGCAAATCAGAATGCATCATCCACATGCTTTGATCTGAACAATAAAAAGGTTCTTTTATGCTTGCATAACCCCACTCCTTTTTCCACATTAAAACAGCTAAATCATCTCATTTCTGAACTACTTTCTGAACTACTTTAAACTGGAGTGCTACTTTGAATTGGTTTAATTTGATACATTAATTGAAGCAATGCTTTGAATCGGATTATGGCTGATCCATACACCATATTAAACAGTAATCCTCAAAACAATAAGTACCTTTTTTCACTCAGCAAAGAAGAATGACTTTTCTCCATTTCCAAGGTTGTGGGAAATCATCTGGAGCTTGAACTAACATCACTTCAATATGTAGATGATACATAACTCTGTTTTTCATTTCCATCTGCTTATTTGAAGAAGCAGAGTCATACTCTCTAGATGAATGCTTTCAACCAGACTCCAAGTTGCCACAGAATGGGATTATTGAGAAAAGAGGAAGAATAGTCTGGAGGACCTGTGAACTCCAGAAATCAGTCACAGGATTTTAAAATGGCTTCAGATTAATAGACTAGCTTTTTATCAGAACATGTTCTGCCGTTTCCTTGACATATGGCAAGACCATTGCTTGAATAAATATTGATGAAGCTATTAGTGGTCTTCTTGTGTTTAGGCAAAATTAATTTCCCTTTTTAAGGGTTTAGTTCTTTGTTGCTTCAAATGTTCTAGTAATTATTTCTTAATATTTGAAAAAGGGCTTGGAAGTTTGTATTTATGTAGGAATTTATATTCTTGAAAGTGAAGCTGAATGGGAAGCTAAACAGGTTCAGACCTGATTAGTACTTTAATTGGAGTCCATCTGAAAATGTAAGGGAGGAAACCAAGACTAGAAATTGCAAAGAGGCTTTTTCGAAAGGTAACTGGACTTGATTGTTTTTCTTTGACGATGTTTCGCTTCTCATTCAAGAAGCTTCTTCAGCTCTCCATAGACGTCTAGACTAGAAAGTTTCTAATATTCCTAGAAGGAGATAATAGCAAGTCACATCTATGTGACTACTAAGGAAACTACACGAATGTCTTCATGAAGTCACCAGAAACTCAAGTCAAAGAGAGTTAACTACTGTCTGAGTGGTGCTTTTAATGACCTCATGGGGAACTATTAATGGACAACAGTGATGAATATTTGGATTTCATGTATGATAGTGTTCATGTAAAGTACATGCTTAAGCAGCCACATAAGACTCACATCATCAGACTTCCATCTCTTCCTTCTGTGAATTTTCCTGAAAAACAGTCTGCTTCCATCTTTTTGTCTAAAGTAGTTGCTCTCCATATATTCATTCACTTCTTCACCTCCTTTCTCTAAATATGTGCATTTTTAGTTGTGTACCACATCATAATATATGGTTAGTATATGCAACTATGAATAAAATATCATCACATCAGTCTGAAAACTCAGAACTTTCCCTCCTATTTATCAGTAAACAGAACAAGAAAGCAAGAATAGAAAATAAGAGCTCAAGGATATATTTAATGGCTGTTGCCTTTTTTTTTTTTTGCATGAAAATTTGGCCTAATAAAATGGAATGAAATAGAATCAGGAAATAATTGTAAATCATTGTATGATCAGCATTATATAGTAATTGTATGGTCACCATGCTTTCAAGAACCTTTCTGGGAAAATGTATGATCAGTCAATATTATAATACAAATTGGCTGCCCTGACTTCCTCTCCACTTCCTTGCTGTAAGTGAATAAAAATATTTTATTTGTAAAATAAGTTGTTTGTATCTATCTGAAAGGCATATAGAAATGTGATGGACCGGCAGGAAAAGAAATGGTTTCAATTTAGCTCATTATATTTAGGGTATTTTTTTGGTAAAACTCCCAGTTCCATTTTGCTCAGCAGATCTTTGGCTTCCATTTGGATGAATGATATCAGCATCATTGTTCAAGAAGAATTGTGACAGGAACACATGAATAGCAGGAAATGGAAGAGGCAATTTCCAGCAGCATAGATTGAAATGAGTGAAGGGGGGGGGGGTGAAACTTGTAACCAAGGTGGTGTAGTAAATAAGGATTGGCCTTTTGTGATCCAGGTTCAAATCCCTTATGCAACCATGGAGCCCCCTGGATCATTTTTCTTTCTCTAACCCACTTTCTGAAAGTTATTGTCATGAAGCTAACATGTTGAGAGACATTCTCTCTCTCCATACATTGCCTTAAGCTTTCAGAAGAAATTGGGGCTGTACATATGATAATAACAAATACTAGAAAAACAACATCAGAAGAAGATAATTATCATGCTGTAGATCTGAAGACCTGTGGCCTTCCATGCATGGATAAAGATCTCCTAGAATTCCTTGTCATTGGCCAAGAGAGCTGGAGTGATTCTTCAGATCATCTGAAGAAACATAGACTTCACTTTCTTGTACTAAATTGAGGAAATAGATGAATCTTAGCAGACTACCACTGTAATTTAGTAGAGACTCTTAGCAGCAGTATTGGCTGATTAAGTATTTTGATGACCCTAAAGATACTGTAGACAATGTCATGCTTTTTTCTATTCCATTCTCACTCCATTTGATGAAAGAAAAACTTATTTCAACATTTTGTGCAAAGGAATGAGGATTTCAATAAAATGAAGGCAGTAGTTAAAAGGTGGCTGGCAGATACCCTTCTCTCTCTCTCTTTTCCCCCTCCCTCCCTCCCTCCCTCTCAAACATACACACACATGTAACTGAAAAGAGAAATTTGAAAGAAATTATCAACTACCCTGAAACTAAGATAAAAAACAAAAATGTCTTTCTCAAATTATCAAAGGTGCTTTTTTTCCTCAAAAGGCAACTAACTGGACTATTTTTTTCCTTGAGGAAGAAATGTTTTTCCTTGAGGAAGAAACCTCAAGGAAAAAACTCAACTTCCTCAAGAAAAAAAAAACATAGTACAACTGCCTTCTGAGGGGAAAAAAAACACCTTTGAGAAAACCATGACCTGGATGAATGAGAATCTCCATAGATATCTTTCTTAAAGGAAGAAAATGGAAAAATTGGAAGACAAATTTCAGGGCAGAATTAAGAATAATTATATAAACTCTCATCTGTAGAGAGCCCTGTCAATTTCAGCAATTCATTTTCCACATATAGATAAGCTTCTTGTCTCTACAAATATTTTGTTCCATTCCTGGCTCTGATGATATAACTGCCATTAGCCCATTTGGACTGATCATCAGATCTCCTGAATCCTGAAGCATAACAGCCTGGACATTGTGTATGCCTGAAACAAACTTGCCAATTACTTTTTAGGAAAAGAAGATTCCTTCACTGGAAAAAAAAAAATTCTTTTTTAAAAAAGTAAAATGAAGTGCTGGGTTTGCACATACAGTATGAGAAGATAGATAGAAGCATCAATTGTGGAAGCATGGAAAAAATGAGATTACTTTCACAATTGGGGAGAGGGGAAGCTGCTTTGTAATGTTCTTGAATGTTTTTGAAGCATCTTAAAAGAAATCAACACAGATCTATGTGCTTTTTGTCACACTAGTGTGCATTAATGTCTCCAAAGAGGTGTTAAGATATTGTGACTTGTCTCTCCAATAGGAAAATACAAAGGGATTTTCCCCAGTTACATCCAACTACAACACAAACAAATCTTGGTGAAACCATATTTTTTTGTGGTTTTTTTCCCCTGACCATTGCTTTCATCTCATTCCCAGCCTGTGAATGAGATGGATTTAAGTCACTCATATACTCCAACAGAATTAGATTTTTCTGCCTTCTTTCAACACCGTGCAAGGACATTTCATATCATGTAGATTCCATGCTTGTATAGTTTTATACTCACTCAAGGATGGGTGAGCAGCAAATTAATTTAGTCATGGAGATTGGCTCAAAAGGAATCTATGCAACTTAGACAGAGCAGCTGTTTTCTATGTAGATTTACCCCCAGATTCTATCTTTGATAGCATCTTCAGAATAGGGTATAAAAAGACCTGTATTTGATAACCTGGAGAATCACTAATATTCTCTGTGGATAAAATATTCCTACCTGCTTCTCTAACATATCTGACTTTGGTTCTCAAAATATCCCAGCATGATAATGATCTTCTCAACGTGATGATTTCAGAAAAAAAAATCTGGAAAACCGAAGTTTGAGTAAGACTATTCTGAAATATATCAAGACTTATTTTGCACAATCAGAGGCTCTTTCTCCTGACCATGTGAAGCACATTGCCCCAGTCCTTGAATCAACAAAAAAGTAGGCAAGCAAATTTGTCCCAATCTAACGTTCAGCACTATTCTGTTCCAATGATGAAGTCAACAACTGGTACTGTCCTTATAGACAAACATAATGCAGGAGAGTTAGGAAAAAGTATTGGTGAATTCCTTTGGTTTTTCTTTTCCTCCCACCATCACCATGCAATGGAAAAACAAATTCATCGATAAATACCTCTAATATGGGCTAGGGATATTTGATATTCAGGCAGCTGAACTGTTTCTTATTTCTGTCTGTCTGTCTATACATATGTGTGAGACAAAGGGGCTTTATGCCATTGATTATGGATTGGACAGATGAAGAGTTGCAACCTGTTAGGAATGTAAGTTACCTAACAGTTAGTAGGGTTGGAAAATATATAAACCAGGATAGACATTTTAATACTGTCTCTTTAAGAGAATGCTAAAAGTGTAATTGGGTGTGGTTCCTCAGATGGCCATAAGATGGAGCCAGAAACCTGGGTTGTTTGTTCCTGTTCTGGTGTTTTCTGGAGAGTGTTGCTGTTCCTGTATTAACTGTTATTCTTGGAGTTGATGTAAATCTGTTACTAAACTGTTTCTTGATACTGGACTTTGATATTTGGATTATTCTTGAATTGAAAACTGACTGCTTTACCTGTGAATGACTTGGACTGTTTTGTTGAACTTTGCTTAACCGTTTTACTGGAAGTAAAAACCTACGTTTTACTATACAGTGTATCTGTGTGTTGTTTGTGTGTTATTCTTCACCACTCTCACTACGTCTCCCTGTGTGCGCTCATTCTCCTAACAGGGAATTACCTCAACACAACCTTCCTTTCTACACATGATTCATAACCATTCCTTTTGGATACCTTAACAACCAAGCAATTCTTCGGCACTTGACCTAAGACACTCCTTTCCTTCTATCACTTCTCCTACATGCTATTAAGTTTTCTGGCCTTCCAGTAAAAATGCCACCACTAATTTATCAATTACCCATAGGAGATACAGAGTGGCTTTAATTACTGCCCACATTTCTCCACCTTGGAATCTCCCTTTAGTTCTCTCTTTCTCCCTCTCTGCTTAAGCTGCCCTTCATACACCCACTTCAGATTTATTGATTGGATCCAGGCACAGTTTTGATTGTGAATTAAAGATACTCCCATTATACTTCTAGGCACAATTCAAAGTGTGGGATTAGAACTTTTAAAAGCTTGAGTGGCATAGAGATATGGATGATAGAGATCTACAGACTTTTGTGTGGCACAGAGTTTATGGAACAGCCTATCACTGACAATAACTGCTTATTCCAGCAGATCAGGCAGATAGGCATATTCTATGTTTCCTCTATTAAACAGTGTCATCTTGCAGGACTGAGGAGTTAGGCTTTCTTTGTTTTAGTGTGTGCCCTAAGAAAGACCCCAAATCTCTTGAAGCTTTGGAAATTCAAAAACATCTAGCTTCTCCTCCCTCTCCTAGGATATTAGGGAGCTCAATACATAACACATATGACTGTTAAGTGAATTTGTTATGCAATATTTTTCCTTTTCTTTATATTTCATTATGGGATCAGGTATGGAAAAAATCCCTTCTTACCTTTATGAGTAGTCTGTGTCTTCTTCAATTTCTCATCCTCTCACAAAAGCTTCAATGTTGGAGAGCTTCAATTTTGTTCCTGGGATCTGCTGGAAACCATTCTTCAGCCTAAGATCACAGCCCTCAGGCCCTGGTACTCCTTCCCTCTCCCTTTCTTTTCCCCTCTCTCTCATACTCTCTCCGCTCTCCATTTAAGATGGGTGGCCATACAAATAAATACATCAACAGAGTTTGTAGTTTTCCTCTATGGATGAGTTCCATGGTTGTAGTTATCAGTCAGTACCAGAGGTGATATTCAACATGTTCTGACCAGTTCTGGAGAACTGGTAGTGGAAATTTTGAATAGTTTGGAGAACTGGTAAATACCACCTCTGACTGGTCCCACCCCTAACTATTCTCTGCCTCCCGAGTCCCAGCTAATCAGCTGGATCTTCTTTTGTTGCCCTGCACAGAAGAATGGAGCTGGAAAGCAGGTTAGTAAGGTGGGAAGGGAATGAGATTTTACAGTATCCTTCCCCTGCCATGCCCACCAAGCCACACCCACAGAACTGGTAGCAAAAAAAAATTGAATCCCACCACTGGTCAGTACTTCTTTCATTCTACCCATCTATCTCTAGTTTTATTAATTAATTAATTGATTGATTTGATTTGTCAATCACTTACAAGATAATAGGTATAAGTATAAACATAGTTATGAATACATGAAATGGATACATATAAGAAAAATAAAAAGAAACAATAGGACAGGGACGGTAGGCACATTGGTGCATTTATGCATGCCCCCTACAGACCTCTTAGGAAAGGGGTGAGGTCAATAGTAGATAGTCTAAGGTTAAAGTTTTTGGGGTTTGGGGAAGAAACCACAGAGTCAGGTAGAGTATTCCAGACATTGACCACTCTGTTGCTGATGTCGTATTTCCTGCAATCAAGTTTGGTGCAGTTAACCTTGAGTTTGTATCTATTGTGTGCTCTTGTATTGTTATGGTTGAAGCTGAAGTATTCATTGACAGGTAGGACATTGCAATGTATGATTTTATATACTGTACTTAGATCGGACCAACAGCGGCGTAGTTCTAGGTTTTCTCGAACTAGAATTTCAAGTCTGGTGGCATAAGGTGTTCTGCAACAAGTAGAAGAGTGGAGAACTCTTCTGGTGAAATATTTCTGGACTTTCTCAACTGTGTTAATATCAGATACGTAATGTGGGTTCCAGACTGATGAGCTGTATTTGAGTATTGGACTAGCAAATGTTTTGTATGCTGTAGTTAGTAGTGTGATATTACCAGAGAAAAAGCTACGTAGGATTAGGTTAACAACTCTTAATGCCTTTTTGGCTATGTAGTTACAGTGGGCTCTAGAACTTAGATCATTAGAGATGAGCGCTCCAAGATCCTTGACAGAGTTTGAATCATCAGCAAGGTCTTGACTATTCAGCTTGTATTTTATTTTCTGATTTTTTTTGCCAATATGTAAGACAGAGCATTTATTTGTTGAGATTTGAAGTTGCCATTTGTTTGACCAGTCTGATACATAGTTGAGATCTTTTTGAATGGTAGCAGTATTGTCTGTGGTGTTGAATAGCTTTACATAATCAGTGAAGAGAACACAGTTGCCCTTAATATGATCACAGAGGTCATTTATGTAGAGTATAAAGAGAGTTGGTCCTAGAACACTGCCTTGGAGGACACGACTGTTGACAGGTACAGAATTTGATAGGATGCTCCCAATTTTGACCATTTGTTGTCTGTTTGACAAGAATGCTTCTATCCAGTTATGCAGTTGCCCAGAGATACCATAAGATTTTAGATTTAGGAGTAGTTTGTCGTGTAGCACTAAATCAAAGGCTTTATAGAAGTCTATGTAGATTGCATCTACCATATTTCCCCATGTATAAGCCACCCCTTTTTTCTAAAATTTTCAAGCCCAAAAAGTAGGGGGGTGGCATATACAAAGCAGGTACACTTTTTATACATGAAAAATGCATAAAATAATAAAGTAGGAATAAACTGGTTTTCCAGCAGTATGCTATACTTTTTTGTAAAAATTGTAAGTGATGATCGGCCTGAATCGGCCTGAATGCTTCGTTCCTACCGTACTCTCGTTCCGATGCGTAGATTGCAAGCGTCGCCCGCACCGCTTTCGACGTCATGACCGAAGTTGTAGATCTAGACATCGCGGACGACTTTCGTCTGAAGCTTTTTCGTCTGTCGCCGCCCGTACGGACGCCGCCCGGGCTTGGCGGCGACCGTCCAGTCAACCTGCCGGCGATCGCGGGGCAGATGGTGTTGCAGCACCGTCGTTTTTTTTCGTGCGACTTGCAAGATTGTACATAGTATTCATTACTGTGTTATTTTGAAATTCTAAAATGGCTGAAAAATGAAGAGACAAGCCTACACTGCAAACTTTAAGTTAAAAGTCACTAAGTTTGCCAAAGAATTTGGTAATCATGCAGCTGAGCGGGAATTTGGACCTCCACCAGATCGGAGAGCAATCATCAGATGGAGAAATCAGGAAGAGAAACTTCGAAAAATGCCAAGGATGCAAAAGGCATGTCGTGGAAAGTCTGCCAAGTGGCCACATTTGGAGAAGGAATTGAAGACATGGATAGTTGAGCAACGTCAACTTGGTGTAGTTATTACAACCAAGATGATTTTGCAAGAAGCCAAAAGAATAGCAAGAGAAAAAGAAGTTGAAAACTTTACTGGTTCAGCAAATTGGTGTTATCGCTTCATGAAGAGAGAGAAGCTGTCAATGAGGACTCGCACCAGACTTGCTCAAAGAATGCCTGAAGATTATGAAGCAAAAATAGTGGAGTTTCATAAGTTCATCATCAACCTTAGAAAGCACTGGAATTACGATGTTTCTCAAATTTATAATATGGATGAAACTCCAGTCACATTTGACTGTCCAAGCAACAGAACAGTCGATCTGAAAGGTGCCAAGACAGTTTCCATAAAGACAACTGGAAATGAGAAGAACAGATACACTGTCGTCTTGGGTTGTGCTGCTGATGGAACCAAGCTAAATCCAATGTTGATTTTTAAGAGGAAGACTTTCCCTAAAGAAAAAATTCACAACGGAATACTTCTTCACATGCATGAGAAAGGCTGGATGGATACTGATGGTATGCAAATTTGGTTCAAGAAGATATTTGGATGCCGACCAGGAGCTCTGCTTAAGAAACCGGCTTTGCTTGTCTTCGATTCCTTCAGGGGACACTTGACTGAGGATGTTAAGAAGATTGCCGAGACTATGAAAACCCAACTTGCGGTTATTCCAGGTGGCCTGACTTGTCAGCTTCAGCCCCTTGATGTTTCCATTAATAAAGCTTTTAAGGTGGCACTACGAGAAGAATGGAACCACTACATGACGACGACAGCAGGAGACAATCTTACCAAAACTGGTCGACTGAAGAAACCATCAATTGGAGAAGTTTCGAAGTGGGTAAAGAAGGCTTGGGACAGTGTGAAGATCGAGATCATTGTCAAAGCCTTTAAAAAATGTGGAATATCTAATTCTCTTGATGGTTCAGAAGATCATTTGATATATGAAGATGACGATGAAGATGACACAGAGGAAGAAGAAATGTTAGCTAAATTAGATGCTAATAATATTGAAGAAGATATGGAATGTGATGGAGCAGATAGTGATGATGAGTGTATGAGTGATTATTATGAATCTTGAATTTTGTTTCTTTGTAAATTTTCTTTCTTCATAACTTGTTTCTCTAATAAAATATTTTTTTCAAAACTTCACAGTCCAAAAATTGGGGGGGTGGCTTATACAAAGGGGGTGCTTATACATGGGGAAATACGGTATTGCTTTGCCCTGATCGAGTTGTATAGTCCATATCTTTTTGCAGTGTAAGAGTTGCAGATTACAGGATAGTTGTTTTCTGAAACCAAATTGTTTATTAGAGAGTAGGTTGTTTGTCTTTAAGTGGAGGATAATGGATTGGTTAATCATTGTTTCCATGACTTTACAGGTGATGCAGCATAAAGAGATTGGTCTCTAATTTTCAACTAGGCTGAGGTCTCCCTTTTTGAAGATGGGGATGACCATGGCTTGTGACCATAGCTTTGGCAAGGAGCTGGTACTGAAAGATTTTTCAAAGATTATGCTTAGAGGTTTGGCTATGGCAGTGGATAGCTTATATATGATATTATAGTTGCTCAAGTTGGTTGATTAATGAAGGAATGTTAGTTATTTTTACTCTATTGGTCTGGAACACAAAGCAAACCATTTCCAAATGTTGGATGTCACTTCTTAAAGGGAAGAAAAGAGTAGGGCTGGTCTGATTTTTCTCCTCGGGCTTTCTTTTCCTTGAGTCTTTCCTTGAGTCATGTAATTGTGGATCTCCTGAAACAAAAACAAATCTGTGATGGAAAATAACAGTCAGAAAAAAGGTGACATCTTTATACCAGCTTAAAGTGGCTAATAGAAACTGGAGAGATCCTATCCTCATTGCATCATCACCAATATCATTTTTTTTATTATGACTATTGCAAGACATTTTGTTGGGAGGAGAAGAAAATATCTGTTGTAAAAGGGATCAGTTAAAGATAAATTTAAACTGTTTTTGCAGTAAGCTGAAAATAATGAAGACTATCATAGGGACATGTCCTTGAAATAGCTAGAGGGCATCTTTGCTCTATGGTTGAAAGAACAAGGAGATATGTCCTATCCTTTTAAAAATTTAAAGCCAAGTTTATCAACTTGCTATGGGAATCAAGAAATGTTGTGCAATGTAGACCCTGTACATTTTTTTCTGAATACAGAATTGAAATATAGCCTAAGCATTACTGTTTCCCGATAACACTGCAAAATCTCTGTTTACTAAGGAGTTATTTAATCTACTTTTACAATGTAAGTTGAGTGAAAATTAAGGGAATACCTAACTGCCTTGAATCATACTCAAAGAGTTGTCATCAATGATTACTCATAAACTGAAATGGCATATTGAGGGCAGTGCTTCTAAATTCAATCCTGGGCTTGCTACTATTCAGCATTTTTATTAATGGCAGGAATAAAGAGATAGAGGGAATACTTATCAAATTTGCAGATGATACAGAATTGAATGAGATAGCTAATACCTTAGAAAACAGAACCACAATTGAATACAAAACTAGAGAAATGAGCTGAAAAGACCAGAATGAAATTTGACAGAGACAAATGCAAACTTCTTTGTATAGGAAACAGAAATCAACAGACCTGTGAAAATGATATTGGAATAGTAGTTGATTACAACAAGCAAAATGTGAGTCAGCAATCTGATGTAGCTGCAAAAAAGACAAATATAATGTTAGACAGCCTCAGCAAAAACATAGTTACTAAAGCAGGGTCATAACTGTTCTACTCTACATTGCAGTGGACAACAGGTATGTCTGCTTTTAGGCATCACTTTCAGGACTGCCATTCTGCTATGCTACCTGGCTGACAGCCTGCCATATGTAACAGGTGGGGGAAGGGGGAGATCAGCAGGGAGCGATAAGGAGAAGGTTAGCATGAGGAATCAAACTATGCCTTGTACCCTCCTGTTAGAACCGCTGGCTGTTCCAAGGTCACACAAAGGAATGCAGAACTATCCAGCTCACAAAAACAGGGACTGTTGCTCAAACAACTTGTTAGCACCTAATTGGACACTCTTTGATAAATGGAGGTAGGGGGTAGGGTGGGTGGGACCAAGGGAAAGTTAGCCATATGCTTTGGGTGTGAGAACCCCAGATCCAACTTTGCTTCTTTTGTAACCACTTGGCTTTAGTAAAGTATACGTCCGGCTAACCATTGGCTGAGAGTCTTTCTTCTCTAATTGACCAAGTTGGGACAGTTTACAATAATATTTTGAGAAGGATTCAGAAAATTGGATCCAGAGAAGGGGAATTACTACGTTTTTTAGAGGTGGGGCAGAAATTTAATTCTGCCAGGAGAAAGGAAGGAGCTGAGACTGTTTAGCCTTAAAAAGAGAAGAATGGGGGAATATGATACACTTTTAAAATACTTGAAAAGACATCACAAGATGAAGGTCAAGACCTTTCTCTTTCATTCCAAAGTGTAGGACACAGAATAATAGACTTAAATTATAGGATAGCAGATTCTGATTGAATGTTGGAGGGGAAATCCTATTATTGTTAGCAGTTATCAGGAAGACAGCATTCTTCCTTTTATTGGATGCATTGAAGTGAAATAATATTAATATTAATAAGATGATGATGATGATGTATCTTTTATAGATCAGAAGATAAAAGATAATTCACCATCATATCCTATTACATGGTGAGTTTTTAAAAAGAGGTGCAAAATAAGCTTAGGTTATCCATTTTACCAAAACGTCTTCATCATTTAGATGATTCCTATATTTCCCTTCTGTTATTAGACAGGTATTTGGATATTATAAAAATATCCATATTTTGTACTACAAAAAAATAAAGCACATTATATTTAAACATCCAGGCAATTTGCTTATATATATTTTTAATTGTTGCTATATTGTGATTTGGTTTTAGTCTGACTTATAGGAATGTTGCTGGTCTCTGAACATAACTCTAGTTTTTAATTTCCTCTGTCTTCCAGTCTTCAGCTGTGGATTTAGGAACCAGGTAATAACAAAGTAAATCTCACAAATATACCAATTTTCTGTGGACTGACCATGTATGATGCTAAGTTTTAAGTTAAAGCAGACAGAACTAATGTTGAATGGGAATATAGAACTATTGTAGAATAAGTAACTGCTTTTGGGCAAATGAATATACTGGAATAGGGCACTGAGTTGAGCAGAAGAGTAAAAGAGCTGAGTAATCTTGAATCCCTTGTAGGAAGGAAGAG
This sequence comes from Pseudonaja textilis, assembly GCF_900518735.1. The sequence continues at coordinate 15,949,664 of NW_020769318.1, forward strand.
GCTGAAGGAAGAACCTTCCTAAAACTTTGCAGTATTCATCAAGCAGTTATAAAATGTATGCTTTAATTTAGAAAAATTCCTATCTATAGGCAAGCAGCAATAATCCTACCACTCTGAACAGCTCATCGAATTGCTTCTGATTTCTTGCACTTGATAGTAAAGGAAAGATGCAGGATTATGATTGCACATATGGTTAATAATTGTAGTGTCATAGTATCAATGTGAGGTCATTACCCCAAGAAGTATGCGGGTCAGTTAAGACTAGGAACCTCCAACCATTTCTCATCAAAGATAACATATCGATCATCCTACTTCTAAAGACAGAGGTACTGGACTGTAAGAACCAGCCAGTCTCACTATTTGATTGACTGATTATTGATTAATTGATTATGTGCCATCCTAATGACCATATAGATAGATTTTTTTTCCCAAGAGCTAAAGAATATATCAGGCTGCAGGAATTGCAGTGTCTAGTCTAATGAAAAGAAGGAATAGAGAGTGATGTGATGAGTGTTCAAATATTTGAGGGGATTATTCAAATCCCTCAAAACAGGAGAAGAAGAAGCAATGGTTGGAAACTAATCAAGGAGAGAACCAACTTTGAACTAAAAAAAAAATCTGCTGACAAAACAATTAACTAATGCCTCGAGAAGTCATGGGTGCTCCAACACTGGAGGTTTTTAAGAAGAGATTGGACAATCTTTTATCTGAATGGTATAGGGCCATGATGGTGAACCTTTTCTACATTGCATGCCAAAAGTGAGCATGCATGTGCACATATCTCACTGTTGTGGTTAGCCAGCAGCAGGTGTGGACAGCTGAGGAGAGCGAGGACTCAGATGAGGTGCCAGGACCATTAGGGAGTGGACTTCTACCCTCAGAGATTGTGGGGACTGGCAGCAGCAATGAGGAGGTTCCCAAGGAGACTGTGCCAAGTGCACATGCATGCAGGATTCTCGTAGGAAAGAGTTACAACAGCACAGGTGACTCGGGAGTAAGGCTACAAGGTAATGGCCCCTCCTTCAAGAAGATAAAAGCCAGCTGTGAAAGGAACGTACTTCACATAAGGCAAAGACGTTTTGAAACTGGGCCTCATGGACATTCCAGTATCCTGAGTTTGTATCTGAACATTTTTGTATTGTAAATTATTTCTTGTTTGTTATCTTTAGGCAAGTCTTGCAGTTTGGCAAGGCTTGTGCGTATCACAGTTAATTGTTTTGTAAAAGCATTACAAGGTTTTTGTTCCTTTTGAATTTGTGTTTGATTTGTCAGAAAAGGCCGTGGGTCAGAACACTCACTCACGTTTATGTATCCATGATGCAATGCACATGCGACTCCCACCGCCCCCTGCGCATGCGTGTGTGACCCCCTGCATGTACACCACATGCCTCTGTGCATGAGCGTCTCACCTGCACCACACCACATGCCTCTGCGCATGCACATACAACCCCTGCATGCCACACGTCAGATGCCTCTGCTCATGCATGCGTGTCTCCCATGCGCACAACTTCCCCCACACATGCATGGGAGATACCCAACAATCAGATGGCTGGTCGGGGCATGCACACATGTGCCGTGGGGCTCTTCCAGGTGACCTCATGTATTCTGGAAGAAGTGGCTCTGCGTGCCATATCCAGCACACGTGCCATAGGTTTGCTATCACAGGTATAGAGTCTCCTGCCTGGGCAGGAGGTTGGATTAGAAGATCTCCAATATCTCTTCCAACTCTGTTATCCTGTTACCTATAATCTATTATTTTAAGTCTCCCAATAGTATAACTGAGTGCATCCACCATGCTTCTAGCCGACCTCTACTTCTCTTTCCTTCCACCTCTCCCAACATTAGAATCTTTCCCAGAAAGCCAGGTCTTTGCATGATTATCCATTTCAAGCAAGATAATCTGAATATGGTCACTTGTGCCTTGGATTGTTCTTTGATGATCCATTGGTTTGTTTTCTCAGCTGTCCATGATATTCTCAGGAATCTTCTCCAACACCAGAGTTCAAAGTCCCACTATTGGCAAGGCTACATCCAGTGTATCAGACAGCAGATTCCGAGAAGTAAAAAAAAATGTCCTGCTTTGTTTTCTGAACATTTCACACTTGCCATCTCTTAATGAATGATCTAGTATACTCTTCCTAAACAAGTCTACTGTCCAGTGCAATAAAGCATGCCATGCAATTGTCACTGTCAAACTAAGATTCAATTGCCTGCCAACTGATGTGTTTTATATGAAATGGGAAAAGATGTCATTTTGGGCAAGAGGCTAAATATTTCAAATCATCCCTATTGTTATCTTCTTGTTAAAAAGCTCTGTGATACACAAAGAAGGACGAATCAAAGGCTGCATTGAGGACTAGGGAGGGTTTATCTCCAGCAAACTCCATTCTAATTCTAAATGCCCCAGAGAAAGACAAATGATTTTTAATTCAGATGCAGCAAAGCAATGCCCTGAGCAAATCAACAGATAAAACAGTATATTGAAGAAGAAGCTTAAGATGATGGGAAAATAGTAGTTAAGGCAAACCTGTTTTCTAAAAGCCTATGGAGGCATGGATTGTTTTTGATCATCTAAAAATAATCTTTTCTGAATTTCATTCTATATCATTATTTTTTGCCCTTTAAAGAAATTATAGTGGTATTCATCAGCATAGCCACTGTGGACATAAGATAATTGTCTGTTCTATGAAGGTTGATGCAAATACAAAACAAGTTAATGATGAGACTAAGAGTATTATTGTGTTGTAAACTTTTCATTGAGGTTGTGAGGATAAGGCAAATATTTAGTCAGAGAAGCAATTGGGGCTTTGGTGAGTTCAAATAGTTTTTTGCTATATCATAACATGAGTAATTGTCATTAAAATTATCTTAATATACAATACAAACAACAAGGAGAAATGGGAAGAAAGGGGGAAGAAAAGTGTAGGTCCCAGATTGACTTGCATTTTTTTCATTGCAGTAAAGCACAGAATAGAATTATAGCCTTAACTTTTTATTTTACTAACTTAACAAACACAAGCCATTTCTATCTATAACAGCAAACTATAATTATCAGCAAAACCCAACATCAAGAGTTTATTTTTTGAATGTCTTGAGCACAAAGTCCAAAAGCGGCTTCCAAGTAAGAAACAAAGATGGATAGGTTCTTTTTCTCTAATTAAAGCAATCCATTTTGCCATTTCTGCTTGCTCCATCACTTTCCCCATTCATTCTTCAGTTGTGAGGATTGATGTTTCTATCCATTTCTGTGCATATAGAATTCTTGCTGCAGTCAAAGTATACAATAAGAAAGTTCCAAATCTCCCCCACTCCCCAAAAGCAAATAATTCTCAAGCTGCTAAGAGGTGGCACTCAGAGGCAGAGGTGAGTAGTGCCAAGCAGCCCAATAATCTAGTCAAAGAGTGTTGAAAATTGGTCCAAGGATCAAGCCAGGAGTCTGAATATCGGCAAAGAGTGAGAAGAATTTTGAGCAGAATGCCACAGAAACTCTGGTCTGAAGCATGCACGTTGTTGTCAACAAAAGGAATAAAGCATAATAATCTCTTGAAGACAGCCAATTTAATCTAGTGATTAAGACACTAATTAGACTAGAAAACAGGTCTGCCTTAGCCATGAAAGACAGCTGGGCAACTTTGGTCCAGTCATTCTCTCACAGCCCAATTCACCACACAAGTTGTTGTTGTGGGGGGTAGGGTCACCTGACCCTTTCTCCTCTTGAGACGAGCTGCTCATTTCTAATCTGCGCTTCATAGTTACTGTCCTGTTTTTGGACTATACACTTTATCATCATTAAACCCCTCATTATCTCCTAGGAAATAATATATCTCCTAGGAAACCTTAATCAATAAAACTGAATTGGCAAAGGAACCGGTTCTTTTTTTTGCCCTGCTCTTCTCGAGCTCTGAGATCATAATTTTAAGTAAGTTTCTTGTAACATGTGTTTGGTTTCTTGTTTACAAGTAGAGATTTTTTTTAATGGCCATGGACTATATTTCTATTTATTTTATTTTATTTGGTTTGACAATTGCTTAAAAGATAATAGGTATAAGTAAAAGCATAGTTATGAATACATGGATACATATAAGAAAAATAAAAGAAACAATAGGACAGGGACGGTTGGCACATTGGTGCGCTTATGCACGCCCCCTACAGACCTCTTAGGAAAGGGGTGAGGTCAATAGTAGACAGTCTAAGGTTAAAGTTTTTGGGGTTTGGGGAAGAAACCACAGAGTCAGGTAGAGTATTCCAGACATTGATCACTCTGTTGCGAAAGTCGTATTTCCTGCAATCAAATTTGGTGCGACTAACCTTGAGTTTGTATCTATTGTTTGCTCTTGTATTGTTATGGTTGAAGCTGAAGTATTCATTGACAGGTAGGACATTGCAATGTATGATTTTATATACTATACTTAGATTTCACATTGGGTTCTAGCAGGTGAACAATAGGCTTGCTTTCTTTTTAAAACTGATTTAAACCTATATTAGATTTTTCTTCTTCTATGTATTTGTCACAATTTAACAAGTTTAGACTGTGGTGTGTATGTGCATGCAACCACACACGCACCCACACATTTAATCAATGAAGTGAATGCCAATCTTTATATTTTTTTCAGTTGAGTTGTTGGTTCTAATGTTTGCATTGATGTTTTATATCTTTGTTTATAACTACATTCCTTGTGCACTGCAGAGGGTTATATGACTACAATAGTCCAGAAATCAAGTAAGTTTCTTGAACATGTGTTTGGCTTCTTGGAGTATTGTTCACAAGTGGAGAATTTTTTGATGGCCATTTCCAAATGGCACAAAGTAATTAACCTATTAGTCATTGAGAGTTCAGCTTTCAGTTGGTCATATAATTTCCAATCATCTAATGGCCAAATATTTTATCTGTCATGATGAGATGATGATTATGATGGTGCTGATAATAGTAATAGTAGTCCAAAGTGAATTCATTTTTTTAAAAGAAAAGAATTGCACATTTGGAGCTGAGGTTAAAGAATAGTAAAATTGACACAGAAATATAGATACTTGCGGTAGGCGACCTCTAAAGCACATTTTTCATCCTTTTGCTGCAAACTCCAATCTTTGCAACCTCCTCCAGATTGTAATGCAGACAGATCAGGCCCTGTTTCTATGACAACCTAGCCTAGAAATGCCAAGTTTCCTTCCTTTTTGCGTCCTCCACAACACGTCCATTGTTTATTTCTGCCTGTTAACTGTTTCCTTTGCTGCATGTGACAAATGAGTTAAATTAACTCCTAATAGAATTAGAAATACAGAGTGTTTGCGTATCAGCACTTGAGAAAATTTAAACTATTCAACCACAAGAGTACCAGTTTTGCGACACACAGAGATGGATGAAATCCAACTGTGATTGCTGGTATTCAGATAGAAATGAGAATTGAGACTGCAGTTTAATGCTTGCGTATCTGGGGAAAACAACAGCACCTGAGTAGGGTGAAAGATATATAAAGGTAGTTCTTGATCTGGATGCAACTCCAGAGGGTTGCGCTATTGAGAGCCCAGGACAAGACAGCAGAGTAAAACCATATCTTTTAATATGGCTGTTCTGACCTAGGTTTTCCCCAACAGCACGAAGCTGAGTCCTCATCCTGAAAAACCCCTTTTATTTGATTTACAATGAATTTCCTCTCCAACAAAGTCCTGGCCAACAATCTTTCATGAGAGTTCCCAAGTACAAACCTTTACTGGACTTGGCGAGTGGCCAGGCCTATATCTTTCAGATGCCACAATACTTGCCAGAATGAACTAATTGTTCCCTACAAAACCCCACCCCTCTTTTGCTCCTCTTTTATAGTCTAGGGGAGGGGCCATTCACTGTTCACCTGTGGCTTTACTCCCAAGTCAGCCCTTGTTCCTTTCGTCTGGCAACTCTGTGCATGCACACATGGGAACAGGCTTTAGCTGTTCTTCTGCCTCACTGATGTCTGACTCTGAAGGCAGCTGATAACTGTCAAATGGCCCTGGCCCCAATCTCTGCCTCTGATGCAGAGCACTCGTCAGAGCCTTCCCCAGACTCCAGGACTGGTCTATGCTCCTCCCCAACCTCCTCACTGTCTGAATCTGCTGTTGGGCCACAACAATGGCGGTTTAGGGAAAAGATTAAATGCATGGGGAACAATGTTATGACAAGGGATGCCATATCATCAAGTGTTAATTTAAACTCACTAAAAAAGCTTATATCAGGTTTTTTTTCCTTGGTCCTGCTCATTTCTTTTTCAGGCTTCTTACTGCTGAACTAGGCTTACTAAGTCAACTAAAGGTTGATTTGGGACATGAACATATCTGTGTGGATGTACTGGAAAAACAATGCATAAAGTAATTTGCAAGAGCTGCAGTGGTGCAGTGGTTAGAATACAGTATTCAGGCTGCTTCTGCTGATCACTGGTTGCCAGCAGTTTGGGTCTCAGCAGTTCAAGGTTGACTCAGCCTCCAATCCTTTTGAGGTGGGTAAAATGAGGGCCCAGATTGTTGGGGGCAATATGCTGACTCTGTAAATTACTTAGAGAGGGCTGTAAGGCGGTATATAAGTCTAAGTGCTATTGCTATTTGTCTTTTTCCAGGATTTCCCCCCTTCAACTTGCCAGTATAGCCCTCAACTCTAACATTTTCTTGTAGCCCATCTCAGACAGTCCTTGAGTTTTGAAGATTTGTCCTGAAATGAATAAAAAATTCCACTCCTTTGCAATGGTGATTTATTCATTAGCTCAGCAAACAGCAAATACTCTTCTCGGACAAGAAAAGCTAAAAGCCAGGCAAGATTAGAGTTGGGTTTGAATTTGCTCTCTGTCCTTTTATTACCATTATCATGAGACATACCCCACCACACCCAGGCCTATACACATTTCTAATCATGGCCACACCTAACCCATTATCCCTAAATGCTATTAATCCTATAACATGTCTACATCCCTACCTCATTCCGACCCTCACTAACTGATCCCTACCTGGTGCCACCTTCACCATGTTTTAACCTAAGGCTTAATTACCACCTATATGTGCCCCAACCCCCTTTAACAATATGCACCACATCAATACATGAAAAGAGTCATTTCCAGCAGCCCCGCAGTTGTTTCAGAATCCATCCTCCATCCCAGTAGTTGTTGCAGAATCCATTCTCAGCTCTGCTGAATCATTCCAGAACCATTGGCCAGCACACAAACAGAAATAGAGATCCAGCAACAGCAGAGATAAGGTGATATGGCCAGCTGATTTGCTGCGAGGCATATTCAGAGCTGATGGGCTCCGAGTGAACTCGGAGGCCGACAGGCAGCCCCCTCTACCAGAAATCCAACTGTAAAGCAATAAAAAGGGAATAATTATCACCATAGTGGTTCATGTCCCCCCCTTGGGTTTCCCAGGGTACCATTTATGGAACCTCCATTGAAGACGTGATGCATTAATATTGATGTGGTCAACCCATGATGCCTCACCTAAAGGACATTCCTTCCATTTTACTAAATATTGTAGACCTCTTCTATTGTAGACAGCCCACTTCCATGTACCAACTAAATCAATCCTGCATGGTTAGATATATCAGCTTATTCATGTCACACATTGCATTCCAAAATGTGGAATATGTTATGGTTGAAAGGTTTTTTTTCTTTAAGCTATATCCTTGGAAGGTGGGTAGTGGATGAGATTTATTATGTGCCATCAAGTCAGTGTTGACTCTTAAAGGCCACATAGATGGCTTTTTCTTTCATTGCCTATTTGATCAAAATAAGGTGTCTTGAGCCTGAGATTTATAGGAGAGGTGAGTAATGTGTCACATAGGTGATTGGCTTAGCTGGGCTATAAAGTGTAGCAATTATTGTATTAGTTGAATCAGTTCATTCTGTAAGAGTTGACAAGATGAAAAAGCTTAAATATTATTTGCAAATATTCCTTTAAAAAACTCAATCTTTTCCTACCACTCACCCACTTCAAATGGGAAACTTCAGGTTCAAGTCACCAGGACTTGACTTCCTAATTACCATAGTTTTGTTATATATTTTATTTTCAACAGGATTCAGAAGGAACAGGACATATGTCAACCTGAGACTTGCCTATGCCTCTTCTGAATATCTTTTGCGTGCATCTATGTGTAAGAGATTCCTCCTAAAAAGGTAACTGGCAAAAAACAAAGTTTTGACACATTGAGATGGACCCCCCCCCCAAAAAAAAAAAAAAAAATGACCAACTAATTGGCCTTTAAACAAAAATAAAAAGGGAAGTTAGCAACTTCATGGACATGTCAATTTAGTTTCTTTTTTTTTAATTTCAAGAATCAGGATCATGTGAAATATTAATACCACTTCATAATGCTTGGCAAGGCCACACTTGGAATTCTGCATCCAGTTTTGGTCACCATGATGTAAAAAAAATGTTAAGACTCTAGAAAGAGTGCAGAGAAGAGCAACAAAGATTATTAGGGGACTGGAGGCTAAAACTTATGAAGAACCATTGCAGGAACTGGGTATTTCTAGTCTAATGAAAAGAAGGAGTAGGGGAGACATGATAGCAATGTTCCAATATCTCAGGGGCTGCCACAAAGAAGAAGGAGTCAAGCTATTCTCCAAAGCGCCTGGGGGCAGGACAAGAATCAATGTGTGGAAATTAATCAAGGAGAGAAGCAATCTAGAACCAAGGAGAAATTTCCTGACAGTTAGAATAATTAATTGGTGGAACAACTTGCCTCCAGAAGTTGTAAATGCTCCAACACTGGAAGTTTTTAAGAAGAGATTGGATAACAATTTGTCTGAAATGGTATAGGGTTTCCTGTCTAAGCAGGGGGTTGGACTAGAAGACCTCCAAGGTCCCTTCCAACTCTGTTATTCTATTTCTATTTCTAATTTTATTATTCCTAAACTAGCCTACAGAACTGATGTTCCCCATGGCGCCGTCTAGGTATTAACCAATCCAAATCAACTAACTTCTTTGAGATCAGCCATAGCTGGCTACAAGCTCCTATCCATCTATTGAGCTAATTATACAAATTCCCATATCCCAGATATGCAAGAAAAAAGGACAGAATTTTGATCTTGCCCATAGGCATGACACGGGGCTTTACATGATTTCCCACCATGGCTTTCAACCTTCCACACAGGTGTGATCCTCCAGCTTACCCCTGAATTGCCAGCTGGAGTTGTTTAACCTTAATCTAAATTCACTTGAAAAAATCAGACACCGTTTTTCAAATTTATTGGAGAAGTTTAGTAGCTATATTTTAGGATTTACATCAGGAGGTACAAGTTGTTTTCACCTCAGGCTTTTGCTGTAGAATTACAATCTGTTCAGCTTTCATGAACAAACTGTATTCTCACAGTGACAAATAGCAGAATTCTACTATTTTCTTACATTGTCTTCCCTTGCTTTTTCATATATGATTGGGGATGTTTTATGTGTCATAAAATCTATTTGCAAGACTAATTTGTTTGGCAAGAACATTTTATGCTTGCCATCCATTTTTATGAATTGAACAATGCTGTTTTGATATACTAAATGGGGGAGTGGGGAAAGAATGGATGGACAAGAAGAAACAATGAGAAGCGTTTTCACCAGTACATTCAATTGGAAACAATAAACTGGGCTAAACCTCAAACAAGAAGCTTCTAATTAACACTGCAGGAGAATTTTCTGATTGGAACTTATTCCTGGGCAGATCTGTAGTTTTCCAGTAGAGATGAAAGTGCTGCTTTGGGTCATTTTTTTACAACCCAATTTATTTTGCTACCCATTTAAATGACTCCATAATCTACTGAATCTTTAGCTACATACAGTAGCTGTAAATACAACAGTTTTCTTTTGCTGTGAAACATGGCATCTGATCAGTCAAAGTATTTTGGCTTCAACAGGGCTGACTTATTATCGTCAGCTACTGGAGCATATTATTGGTGATCAGGATGGTGGGAAGAAGAAATAGAAGAGGAAGTTAATAAGCAATATGGTGCTTCAGCTCAAGCAGATGTCAGGAAAGGACAGGAGAGTGAGGTCTCATCAAAGATCTTGTTTTCAGTCAAGCTTGAATTATGATGCCAAGCTCAAGCCATTACTGCCAGCTTGCTTCCTTTTTTTATCTGTGAATGGCGGTGCTAATAAAACTGACAGATCCATGTGGTTGATTGCTGCACGCTAATTATTTATTTTGGCTGTCAATCATGACATGAGATGGTCATCAATTTAGATATCTTTAAGAAGCTTTAGACAAATTCAGAGAGAAGAAGCCTAACAATGCCTGTTTGTCAGGATGAGCTGATCTGCCAAAAATGACCTAATGTAAGATCCTTTTGAAGAATTTCAGGTGGTTTTCTGATTGATTCCAGTATTTACTTCAAGCCTAGTCAGTCACTCTAACTCAGGGATCCTCACTCTTTGGGCCATGGCTCACTAGCAGGCCATGAGCTGTTTGCAACTGGGGCACAGAAACTTGCACGAGCAGTGGGGCAAGAGTGTGCATACATGTGGTAGTCGTGAGTGGATGCTGCTCACATATATGGACCTTCACACATGCAAGTGCTTGCTGGTGAAACCTCTCCCCACCTCCCATCAGTCCACAAAGCCAAACAATTTGGAAAATTCTGCTCTAACTCAGATATCTTTCCGTGTGGGCACAACGCAGAAAACTGCAATTTCTCAGAATGCTCCAATCTGTCTATTGTGAATATTCTTGGAAATGAAGTCCAAAGATGTGGTCCTTGAAAAATCACTAAAATTGAAATCAGTACTCAAGGCCCATTGTAAAAGGTACCAGAAATGTATAATTCAGCAACATCTGGAATAATGTAATATTTCTGTTCCCAGAATAACACTTGTTGTTTAGTTAAATCTATTTATATCATAGCAGACATCCAAAATATATTTGAATCTATATCTAATTCTGGACAAAAGGATCTCAGATTCCTTGTTTCTTTGTTCCTTTCTGCCATTTTTCACTTGGATTGCTTTTCCTAGACATTCTTAAACAAGGTTATTTGAATTCTGTTTTTTGTATTCTTGCAGCACTTAATCAGGTCATGCAAAAATGTAAAAGGTGCTTATACCAAAAAAACCTTGGTAAGTTGGGTTAGTGTTTACATTGGTAAGTAGGCTGTGCAAAGCTTTGAAAAAGTGGTTCAGTTTGATAAAAGTTCAACTGAATCACCTCATCAAAGTAGATTTGCAAATTGAAGTGGGGCTCTGCTCTGAAGTGGTGAATCAGACTAAGTAGCTGGAAAACAATCAGTAGTCTTCTAAAATGTTTCAGCAGCTTTTCAGGGACTATTAACAGATAATATATAATGTCCCAGCTATACTTTCATATATAGGAAACCTAAGACTCCCAAGTAGCCAGTAAATGCCAAAGTACATAGCTATAAATGACATTTTGTGTCATTTGCTTAATGATGTCATTATGCAAAAAAATGTACATGTATGCAAATGACATGGTTTGAGGTATTTGGATAAATGGTGTAAATCACCATGGACATAATAAAATTAAGGTAAAACTAACTTAACTTTAACTGCAGAGTCATTTGTGCTCTCTGAGCATGGTTGTTTGCTTGCAGACATTTCATTATCCTACTAGATAACATCATCAGTGCCCTAGATAACTTTATTAGTTACATTTAACTGATGCATCTGGATTACTTTGGATATAAAATACATTATTTTGGGGAATTTCCAGATGAAAATGTGGTCCATTGCATTCAAAGACAGCTAAATTTTATATGTTAAATAAAGGTTTCACAATACAGTTCTAAAGTTAATTTAATAGACTTTCAGCATTGCTCTACAACAGGGCTGGGGAACAATGGCCTCTTTATGACTTATGGACTTCAACTCCCAGAATTCCAGAGCCAGCATCAGACATCAGAGACATCAGAATTCTGGGAGTTGAAGTCCACAAGTCATAAAAAGCCATAAAATGATGGTTCCCTACCCCTGGTCTACCACAATTCTTTTATAAGCTCTTTGTTGGACAGTTTGGAGGTTTCTATGTCATTTCCCCCTCATCTCTATTATCTTAAGCTTTCAAGAAAAGTTAGAAGAATATATCAAAACCAATACGGTGGCAAATTTTGGATGCAAAATGGGAGATGGGTTTTATTTGGAACCTGAAACAAATTACTGCATTCTAAAGATTCTGCTGAATTTTTCTCATCAGACACAATTACATGATTGTTCTTGGGATGAAACAGGATGCTGATGTGGCAAATATGACAAAGTTTACATGTATCATTTCTATTCTTTTCTCAGCAACTCCTGGTGTGGAAAATTCCTTTCTCTTTCCCTTCCCTTGAGTTAACTGCAGGGCCGCACAGATGGGCAACAACTTCAATCATGGCAGTTGAAGCAGCTGGTTGTCCCTCATATCCAAGAGGTTGGGGACTCTATGACTAAATGAACCTATTGTTTAGGGATCTTTTGTAATTTCAGCCAATTACAGTTTAGGACTCACTGTATTGTTTCAAACCAGAAAACAGGGTAATTCACTAAGTTAAGAATGTTGTGTGGGTACACCTTTCTTCTCACACATTTCTTTCTCTGCTTTTTTCCCATTTCCTCTCCTGTTCCCTTCTCCCCTCTACTTGGCTCAACCTATTGTTACTCACTGGTTCCAGTTACTGTCATTTAAGTTATTTTGATACAATAAAAAAGCTCTTTTGCCAAAAAATTAAAACCAGGCAAGCATCTATGAAAATTTGAGAGCCAAATGTCTGCACTCCCACTAAGTTCATTGGGCACCAACTGCTACTATTGACTTGTCTCTCCCTATATTTGCCAGCTGCTACTGCCACCATGCAAATCTTTCTCCTTTGGTTGTTTATCACACATTTTTCTACATGAAGATTGCAAACAAACAGTTCATGCTACCTCCTCTTAGGTTGCCAGAGAGCACCCTTTAAAAAACATGTTCAGTTTTATTCTTATGTATGTATGTATGTATGTATTTATTTATTTGATTGATTTGGTTTGATTTGATTTGATTTGATTTGTCAATCGCTTACAAGATAATAGGTATAAGTATATACATAGTTATGAATACATAAAATGGGTACATATAAGAAAAATAAAATAAACAATAGGACATGGACGGTAGGCATGTTGGTGCACTTATGCACGCCCCCTACAGACCTCTTAGGAATGGGGTGAGTTCAATAGTAGACAGTCTAAGGTTAAAGTTTTTGGGGTTTGGGGAAGAAACCACAGAGTCAGGTAGAGTATTCCAGACATTGACCACTCTGTTGCTGAAGTCGTATTTCCTGCAATCAAGTTTGGTGCAGTTAACTTTGAGTTTGTATCTATTGTGTGCTCTTGTGTTGTTATGGTTGAAGCTGAAGTATTCATTGACAGGTAGGACATTGCAATGGATGATTTTATATACCATACTTAGATCAGACCGGATACGTCGTAATTCAAGGTTTTCTAGGTCTAGAATTTCAAGTCTGATGGCATAAGGTATTCTATGAGTAGAGGAATGGAGAACTCTTCTGGTGAAATATTTCTGGACTTTCTCAACTGTGCTAATATCAGATACACAATGTGGGTTGCAGACTGATGAGCTGTATTCGAGTATTGGTCTAGCAAATGTTTTGTATGCTGTAGTTAGTAGTGTGATATTACCAGAGAAAAAGCTACGTAGGATTAGGTTAACAACTCTTAATGCCTTTTTGGCTTTGTAGTTTCAGTGGGCTCTAGCACTTAGATCATTAGAGATGTGTATTCCAAGGTCCTTTATAGAGCTTGGATCATCAGCAAGATCTTGACTATTCAGCTTGTATTTTATTTTCTGAATTTTTTTTGCCAATATGTAAGACAGAGCATTTATTTGTTGAGATTTGAAGTTGCCATTTGTTTGACCATTCTGATACATATTTGAGGTCTTTTTGCAGGGTAGCAGTATTGCCTGTGGTGTTGAATAGCTTTACATCATCAGTGAAGAGAATGCAGTTGCGCTTAATATGATCACAGAGGTCATTTATGTAGAGTATGAAGAGAGTTGGTCCTAGAACACTGCTTTGTGGGACACCACTATTGACAGGTACAGAATTTGATAGGACACTCCCAATTTTGACCATTTGTTGTCTGTTGACAGGAATGCTTCTATTCAATTATGCAGCTGTCCAGAGATATCATAAGATTCTAGTTTTAGGAGTAGTTTGTCATGTACCACTGAATCAAAGGCTTTACAGAAGTCTATGTAGATTGCATCTATTGCTTTGCCCTAATTGAGTTGTATAGTCCATATGTTTTTGCAGTGTAAGAGTTGCAGATTACAGGATAGTTTTTTCCTGAAATCAAATTGTTTATTGCAGAGTAGGTTGTTTGTCTCTAAGTGGAGGATGATGGATTGGTTAATAATTGATTCCATGACTTTACAGGTGACGGAGCATAAGGAGATTGGTCTCTAATTTTCAACTAGGCTGGGGTCTCCCTTTTTGAAGATGGGGATGACCGTGGCTTGTGACCATAGGTTAGACAAGGAGCTGGTCCTGAAAGATATTTCAAAGATTATGCTTAGAGGTTCAGTTATGGCAGTGGATAGCTTTTTTAAGAAGTAGGAACATATTCCGTCTGGTCCAATAGATAGAGATGGCTTTAGATTGCATAGTGCTTTTTAAACATTGTCTTCTGTAAAATCAATATGTATTAGATCATTGTAGTTGTCTGTGGTTCGGCTAGGAAATACTGGGCATGATCCATTGCTGTTTACAAATACTGCACTGAAGAATGTGTTAAAGATGTTGGCTTTAATGGTGTCATCGTTGCAGTCTTTACCATTAGGTCCTATCAGGGGTGGGATGGACCTTGAGTCTTTTAGTTTGTTGTTTACAAAATTGTAAAAAGCATGGGTGGAATTGGTGCATAGAAGGTTTTCCTCTTGTTTAATGTGATAATTGGTGCATTCAGTCTTTATCTGGTGGCATAACTTTTTGTATTGGATTTTGAAATAGGCAATATGACCAGATTTGTTTTTCCGCCAGAGTGATCTCTTTTTGGATTGAAGTTTTCTTATTGTTATGGGTAATCTGTTTTTTTTCTTTTTGTTTTGGAAGTTGTTGTTGGTACATATGGTTTGATGACTTTTTTGACTTCAAGTAAAAATATGTTGTAATGGTCTTCAACAGTATTGCATCCAGTGAATAGAGATACCCAATCAAGGGATGAGAGATCATTGTCTGTAAGATCATAGTTGCTTTTTTTGAAGTTATAATTGGGGATTATGTCATTGTGATGATTTTTGTGTGGGCATATGTTGAGACAAAAGTCAATCATATTGTGGTCACTGTTGGAAAAGGCTTCTTTAGTTTGTATTCCGTAAATTAAATTCAAACTATTGCAGAAGATGAGATTGAGGCAGTTTTTTAGTCTAGTGTTGTTGGTTACTAGTTGTTCCAGTCCCAGATTTGTAACAGCATTGTAGAAGGTTGCATGTATGGGTTCAGTTGCACATGCATTTAGGGTCCACTCAATATGAGGTAGATTGAAGTCACCAAGAAAGATAAAAGCATGTGGGCAGGATGCTGCCCATGTTAGTAGTGAATTTAGCTTGTTTACATGTTCAATGTCATAATCAGGTGCTCTGTAACATAGTAAGAATTGAAATGTGATATTTAAGGATAGTTCACAGATGATGGTCTCAGGAAGAGCAAGCTTCTGGGTAACTTGGATGTTTTTTCAGATGTAAGGACTTTTTATAGAAGATAGCAACACCACCTCCTCTACAAATTTCATGATCTGATCGGTAAACATGATAGTCTCTTACTGTGGTAATGGAGTCAGGGAGAGATGCATTGAGCCATGTTTCACAGACAAATATGATGTCGAATTTAGCCATATTTAGTAAGAGGAGAAATTCAGGTATTTTATTCGCAAGGCTTCTTGCATTGAGTAGCTTGCATTTAAGGCCAACAGTAGTTGAAATTGAGGTAGTTAGGGGCGTGTGTGCCTAGTCTTGGGTGATGGTGGATTGGTTGAGGTAGGGTTGTGGTTGAAGGTTAAAGCTGAGTTGCGGGTTGTGTGACTTACTTTTGATACAGTCAGCATGGTAGTCAATGTACAGGCCCTTCTCTCCATTGTCTAGACATTTTTTGAGTTCAGTGCAGAGTACATGGGAGCAGGCACGTTGCTGTATGGTTCTTATGGTTGTTGGTGGTTTTGGCGAGTGAATTTATAGTGTAAATGAATTTACGTTTGCTTGATTCATTTTTGCAAATGACCCTGCAGAAGCGTGGGGCCACAGAGCCGTCTCTGTATTTGAGTTCTTGGCCAATGCAGGAAATGTCAAGTATTTCATCAGGGGAGATGGTTGATGCTTGATAATCACTGATGATTTTTCGGACAGTTGTGATGTCATCATTATCATTGATGTCCTCTAGACCAAATAAGATGGCTTTTGGATGTTTCCGTTCACGCTCAACAGATTCTCTGATGAGGATTGGGATATCATTATTTGTCTGATTTATGTTTTTTTGTGGATTGGGTTGTGGTTGTTGGGTAGAGATGTGGTTTGTAGCTATTGGATGTTCAGGTTTTTGCGTTGTGTCTTTTTTTTCAAGGTTGGATAATTTTTCTTTCCAGGGATGCTACTATGGCGTCAAAGGATGTTATTTGTGTTTCAATGGTATCAACTCTTTCCAACAGATCCAGTTTGGGTCTGCATGATTTGCAGAGATATGGAAACTCATTGGATGATTCTAGGTTTTGAATCATTTGCTCAGGTAATCCCAAGCAGTCATGTTGAGCATATTTGTTACATAGAGAACATTTGATGGAGTTTTCATTATCCTTTAGAGTTTTGTAGCATTTAAGGCATGTGCAGGAGTCTTGTGATTCATTGGTGGGGATTACTTTCTCTTTAGGTTGTGGTTTGGCATTGGGTTTTTTTCTTGGCATGGTAGGTTTGTTAAGATGGTACGTTGATTAAATTAATTAATGGAACAATTTTGGGTAATCAATATAGCCAATATCACACCAATTAATCAATTGCAGTAATCTCTCTAGTCAAATAATTTTCCTAAGCAACAATCAGCCTAATCAATTAATTACACTAATCACTAATCAATTAATTACACTAAACATTAATCACACTGTTCAATTAAATTCACTGAATCACTGATTTTACTAATCAATTAAATTACATGAATCTTGATCTTTTAAACTAATCAGTATTTGCACTAAACACTCTAATCACACTAATCAATTAAAACAATAAATCAATTGAACCATTAATGAAATATTTTATAGAAATTGATTATCTAATCTTTGATATAGGTGATGAGGTAGAAAAGTTGTAAGTTTTGAGGTAATGAATTAAGCAGTGTTTGATTAAAGTAATGAGGTAGTATTGAAAGTCTGCAAGGAAAGGGTTAATTGTTTTACTAGCACCTGTAATTTACTGGGTGGGAGGAATTTATTGCTCTGATTGCTGCTGCTATTACTCTGTAAACAATAGGCTGTAACAAGATGTTCAAAGCATGCTGGATTTTTGAAAGAGAGCAAAACTTGCTGAATTAAAACACTTTAACTACAATCAATATGTCTCTAAGATTATTTTCCAATAGTTTCCTAAAGTTCTTCAAGTTGAGTAGTAGTAAAAATACAGTCCAGAAATTTGGGTTAACCAATCCAATCTGTCCTTTACTTTTAAAGTTACTTCTAGTTGCAATATCTTTTTTAAAAAACTAAATCTGACAGTCACTCCAGATCATTAATCACAGCTATTTTCCTCCTTTGAGTCCCACTTTCCAAGGAAAATTCCACTGCAGAAATTGGAGTGATTCTTACCAAGACTAAGTATGCAGTTACAAGATCTTTCCTTTCTTTTTCACTTCTGTCTCAGCTGCCTTCCTGGTTTCGATTTAGCCATGCTGGCAGTTCTCTTTTTAGTTCAGATGGAGGGGTTTTCTTCGGGTCAGTCGAGGAGACTCTCCTCTCCTTGCGACCATCGAAGCATTTGTGGAAAGGGGACTTCACGAAGACAGTAGTGTCACTCAAACAGGAAAAGCCAAAGGGAATATCAGGCCAGACATAAAACAAACTTACATAAGAAAAGGAATCAAATAAAAGGTATTAAAGAATCCTTATGGACAAAAACCTAAGTAATTAAGAAAACTAGACAAATAAGAAAAGGAAACCCTTACGAACACAGGACATACCAAATAAGCAAAACAAACAAAAGACACAAAAAATATAAATTACAAAAGAGACAGACAGGAGATTGCCACAAGACAAATATGAAAATCCATTATAAAGCTAAAAGAGATTAGGAAAAAAACCGCTAATACAATCTAACCACCCCGCAGATTTTGCCTTCCTCACCCCATGGAGTTTGCCTGCCAGCAGGAATAAAGACAAAACTCAAACAGGATTTGACACATTAAGCACAAATACAAACATTCACACACAAAAGGAGAAAAGGGTATAAAAAACCAGGGACTTACCATACGAAGCTAGCTAGCCCAGGAACGCAGACTTTTTGCTGTCACTCGCCTTCCTGAAAAATAAAAATATCCAGCTTTCAAGCAGTTGTCCATGTCCTTGCGCCAGAGCTCTCCCAGTGGGAAAATCGAATCCTCGAAGGAAAGGCATTTTGACAACTTTCAACAATTGGTGACCACAAAGGTTTTCCAGCCAACCCTGACACCGGACTGGGCCCGTGGATCCAAACCCAGCCAGCATGGACCTTCTTTGTCCAGGGACAACATCCATGGACCCAGCCCGGAAGGTATAGGGTAGTAAAGGGAGTCCTTGGGCTTTTCCGCTCAACAGCTGCTTGAAAGCAGGTGAGTACTGCTTCAAATTTATAACCTTACCAGGGAGGGAGTGGAAGCGTGAGTGTACCAGGTGTGTGATTGTGGATTTTCTTTGCGAAAACAGTGGGACCTCACCTCCTCCGTGATTGCCAGCCTCACCCCAGCCAGCTGCTAGCTCAAACACGAGCCATGACCGGCTGGATTTGTGAGTCCTTCTGAAGGACATAAGAAAAACTGAGCGGGCTGCAAAAGGAACTGGTGTTAGGAAATAAATAAAAAGCAGGAAAAAATAGTCCTGGTGCATCCTGCAAGCAAAGCCCTGTGCATTTAGAAGGGGCCTGTACCAGCTGCTGACAAACAAAACCGGAAATAGTTTGTCTAAAAAGCAGAGTAGGTCCTTCCAGATCCCCACCTTTAAGGGAGATCTGAAAACTGATGGCTGAGTGTAGGGAAGGGCCCGTAACAGTGCTGCTAGGGGGCAGACGGTCCTTCAAGATCCCTGTTTTTTAGGGGGGGTCTTGAAACTGACGGCTGAGTTTCCCTAAAAGAAAGGGGCCCGTACTGGGTGTGTAGGGAAACCAGAGTCCTTTCCAGACCCTTTTTGTCTGAAAACTGATGGCTGTAGCCCAGCTAAACCAAAGTAATCCCCACATCAGGTAGGGAATATGGGAAGTTGTAGCTCAAGGGCAATGGAAGAGACCCCCTTGGATAAATTACTTGAGGCTTGGGATGAAAGACAAGTGCCTGTCCTGACTGGAATGCATAAAAAAGAAGCAAAAAGAATTTGCAAAAAATGGGCTTTATTGCGAGATGACACGGGTAGACAAATTTGGCCTGATAGTGGTACGTTAGATTATAAAACCCTGAAAGCACTTAGAACACGCATTAAACCCAGTCAAATACCCTATTGATACTGCTGGGCTGAGATGGCTAGGATCAAAGACCTGACTGAGGGAAAAGATCAGGAAAAACCTGAAACCCATTCCCTGGAAGGAAAGACTGAGGCATGGATTATGGCTCCCCTTTTAAGCAAACCAGTGCCAGGCAGAAATAGGGGACAATTAGAATACGTTTTTACCCAGACTCCCTTCTCTGCTTCTGACTTGGTCATCTGGAAAAAGGATACCCCAGCTTTCAGGGCTGATCCTCAAACAGTAATTCAAACCCTGAAATCTATCATAGACAGCTATAATCCATCCTGGGGTGACATGACCCAGCTGCTACAAGTCTTTCTAACGAAAGATGAACTATTAAAACTATTTGAAAAAACAGACCAAATAGCTAAACTACCAACTATCCCTGGACAGGCAGCCCCAGCCTGCATCGCATGGCCAGTACATCGCCCTGACTGGGACTATAATGATACCAATCACTGGGATGAATACACAAGAGCAAAAAATAACTTACTAAAAGCTTTAGAGGAAATAGGTAAAGAGCCTTTAAACTGGTCAGAATTCCAAAAAACAACACAAAGAGAAAAGGAAAACCCTGATGCCTTTTGGGTCCGCCTGTCAGAAGCAGCTATTACATATGGCCATCTAGACCTTAGCTGCCTGAAGGACCAAAGGATTTTAGCTTCAGCCTTCGTGGATATCAAAGAACATTTCGACCACTACGTCTCTAACTGGCCAGCCTTAGAAATAGCAGAGTTGTGCAGAATTGCTAACTTTGTCTATGATCAAAGAGACAAACTGAAAGAGGAGGAGAAAGATAGGTAAAGGAGGATAGAAAGACATGAGGACTTAAAAATATTTGCTGTAATGCAACACGATGCCAGACAATCGGCAGATAAAACCCCCTATAATTCAAGGAAATGCTGGCATTGTGATAAAGCAGGATGGTCGCAAGGCAAATGCCAGCATTGCTATAGATGCGGACAGGAAGGGCATTTCAGCAGGTAATGTAGGCAACACCTTTCCTGCAACTGATATCAACCACCACCTAGAAACATGAAGCCAGGCAATAATCCAGTCCATTACACTGAACAACAAAGCTTTAATCATCACGCACCACCCAGCACTCCTTTTCCTCAAATAAATCATAACAATGGACCTCAATGGGAGCAAAGAAGAGAAAATGACCTGCCCCTTTCCTGACTAGAACATGAGAATGAAAACACTGAATTCATGGCTACCTTTAACGGGCTGGCTATTCCCCTAAAAAACGGCCCTGAAGGGGAACCCATTGTCACCATTCTTATAGGAGGAAAAAAATACAATTGCTTAATTGATACTGGAGCCAGCTCCTCATTAATTACTGAACCACCATATAAAGCTTCAGTGGCTGAAGGGGCTCAGGATAGCATAATGGGAGTGGGGGGGGGGGAATAATCCCTGTAGAATTTACCCACAACGTAACAGTAGAACTAGGACCTTTCACAGTAGACCATGCATTCACTATTTGCCCCCAGTCGCCACTATCTCTACTAGGTAGGGATCTCCTATGTAAAATGGGAGCTACCATAACATGTGGCAAACAGGGGCTGCAATTGGAAATCCCAGGAAAAGGCACACACCAGACAATCATGCTGATAACCAGGAACACGGGGCTTCATGAAGATTTAAAAAGCCTGCCACCCTACTTATGGGGCTGGGATGCATAAGAAGTGGGAGTACTTAAAGGAGAAACACCTGTTACTATCCAAGTGAAACATGGACCACCTCCATGCGTGCCCCAATACAAAACCCCTGCAGAGGCAATTCTCCTCATAAAGGAATTAATACAAGCATACCTAAAGCAAGGAGTTCTCATTAAATGTACCTCTCCCTGCAACACCCCCATTTTTCCTGTGAAGAAATCTACAGTAGACAAAGATGGAAACCCCATCTTTAGATTTGTTCACAATTTAAGGCTCATAAATGATCATGTGATACCAAGAGCCCCCATTGTGCCTAACCTATCAACTATAATCACCGAGGTGCCAGCCTCAGCCACCTATTTTTCTGTCATAGATTTGTGCTCTGCTTTTTTTAGCATTCCGGTGGACCCAGCATCCCAATATCTATTTGCCTTTACTTGGCAAGACCAACAGTATACCTGGACTTGATTGCCACAAGGCTACACTGAGTCCCCTACCCTATTCTCACAAATATTAAGGGCAGACCTCTCCTCCATTTCCCTACCACAGAAGTTCACTTTGATCCAATATGTTGATGGTTTACTGCTGGCATCTCAGACTGAGCTAGCATGTAAAACAGACACCCTATACTTACTTGAAGCCCTGGCAGAAAGAGGGCACAAAGCCTCCCCTTCCAAATCGCGATATTTAAAACAAGAAATAACATATCTGGGCTACATTATTGCACCAGGAATTAGAAAATTGGCCCCTAACCGGGTAGAGACCATTTTAGCCATGAAACCACCCCAGACAAAACGACAAGTAAGAGCCTTACTGGGAGTACTGGGCTTCTGCCACCCATGGATCCCCTTGTTTGGAGAATTAGCCCGACCATTCATTCAACTAACAGGCAAAAACATGCCTGACCCCATTGAATGGTCCAAACTTTTGGACAAAACACTTCAGACCATGAAACAAACCCTGGCATAAGCCCCAGCACTCGGGATACCTGACTATAGAAAACCTTTTACCTTATTCATCCATGAAAAATTAGGTGTTGCCTCTGGCATTCTGACACAGCCTTTTGGACACACACATCGGCCAGTCACTTACTATTCTGTAACCCTAGATCCAGTAGCTCAAGGGGTTGTCCGCTGCTTAAGAGCTGTGGCTGCTACAGTCGAACTTGTGAAATGATTGAAGGATTTAGTACTAGGACATCCACTATTGCTTAAAGTCCCCCATGAAGTTTTTGCGATTCTCTTAAAGAGCCAGACACAAACTTTCACTCAGCAGAGTTTGGCTCAATATGAAACTGAACTTTTTACTTCTGAGCACATTACGTTTGAGAGGTGCAATACTCTAAACCCAGATACTCTGCTCCCCACAGAACAGGAGGAAGGTAATCTCCATGATTGCCTCCATTTAGTGCATGACGCTGAACTACCCCGCTCCGATTTAACAGATACCCTGCTACAAAACCCCGACATTGAATTCTTCACATGGTTCCTCCTACATGCACGAGAACAAAAGAGTAACAGGAGCAGCTTTAGTCTCCCTACGAGAAATCATCTGGGCTTGCCCCCTTCCTCCCTCCCACAGCACCCAAGCAGCTGAGCTTATAGCTTTAACTAAAGCTTGTGAAGCTGCAAGGAAATGATCTACTAACATCTATTCAGATTCCAAATACGCTTTTGGAGTCTGCCATGCAACAGGAGCTCTATGGAAACAATGGGGTTTTTTAACTTCGGTGGGACAACAGATAGTACATGCACCATTAGTAGCCAAACTGTTAGAAGCCATCCAATTACCACAAGTGCTAGCAGTCATCCATTGTAAAGCCCACCAAACAGATGACTCTACAATAACAAAAGGAAACCAATATGCAGATGCAACAGCCAAATGGGTGGCAACCAAACCTCTACCTCACACCATCATGACACCAGCCTTAACAATGAAACCAGAAATACCATACAAACAATTTCTAGATAAAGGGGAATCCGAACAATGGGGAAAAAAATTTTCAGCAGTTTTTGAGCAAGGATTTTGGAGATTCCCAGATGGCAGACCTATAGCCCCACGACGTCTCCTTAGGTTAATTTGCCAAAGACTACATACAAAAGGACATTGTGGCACATAAGCTATGGTAGATGCCATCAGGAGGGTAGGGTATGCACCCGGAGCCTATAGTGAGGCTACAAGAAGAGCCATGACATGCCAAACCTGCCAAGCAAATAATACCACCTCCAGAAAAACAATTCATGAAGGAGGAAGACCCTGGGTGCAGAAACCATTTGAAAAGATCCAAATGGATTATATACAGCTACCTAAGGCAAATGGGTATCAATATGCTCTTGTCTGCAAGGACCAACTAACCCACTGGGTAGAGGCCTTCCCATGCTGCCATGCTACTGCCCTAGAAGCAGCCAGACATCTCCTCAAGGACATTGTTCCTAGGTTCAGGGTCCCCACCATTCTGGACATGGATAGGGGAAAACACTTCATAGCACAAATCCTCACACATATATTCCAGGCTCTGGGCATTACCCAAAACCTCCATGTGCCCTAATCTCTGACATCATCAGGAGCTGTGGAGAGAGCAAACAAAGAGGTGAAGACCCTACTGGGCAAACTCTGTCAGGAGACACACCTCTCCTGGCCACAAGTGCTCTCTTTTATATCAGAACTAGACCAAGACAGGACATAGGTATTTCCCCCTTTGAGATCCCTTTGGGTCACACACACACACCCCGATACCCTACAAGGCCTAGATCCTCATTCCCTCTGCTTAGATAGGGGGGATAGGGTTCTCTCTTCTTATAGCCCTGCAAAAGAGACTACAGACCCTCTGGACTCAGAGTGCGCTGACACAGACCTTACCCCTGGAAGAAGCCCTGCATCCATATGAGCCGGGAGATTGGGTGTGGATCAAGTTCTTCACCAGAACCTCATCTTTACAACCCAGGTGGAAAGGACCCTACCAAGTCTTACTAACTACACACACCGCCATAAAGGTTGCAGAACGAGACTCTTGGATACATTGGACACATGCAAAGCCGGCAGTCATAGACCATAGCCAAACTCCACCACAAACAATCCCACCCATCAAACTCAAGAAAAATCTGGACACAGATCAATGGACGCTTGCAGCATTCTTCAACACCACTGAGCCACACAACTGTGAGGAACCAAGTGCACACATTGAATTACACAAAACTGGACTCCCAGGTGCTGAGTTATAAAACTCTATTTTTATTTTTAATTTTTTTTAAAAAAAATTTTTTCTCACCTTCTACATTTTTTTCTTTCTCTTCTTCTTCCCTTTTATAACAAGGAAGAGACTTTAGACATACCTTTTAGTAATTTTTGATACTTGACCTATACCTTTCTTTACATTGTTACCTTTTTTTACATTGTACAAAAAAAGGGGGGGGAGGGAAGAAAAGGTATCTAGCAATGGGAAACATGAAATGCAATATATACTATGTATTATTATCTGTAACAATTGTAACACTTGTAACACAAGCAACTGCGTTCCTGGAACCAAAGCTTATCCCAGAGAAAGGAAACGTATGGGAATATTTAGCAAGAGAAATACTCAACACCACTGTCTTTTGCTTAGCAGGAGGGAAATCAGTCAAGGACATCTTAACCACATGCCTAATGGGAGTGGCAACTAGGCCACATAACATCATTAACTACACCACATTTAGAAACCTTCCTGACTCCTACGAAAGCATTTTTAGCTGGGGCCACTCTACAAGAACCAAAGACCACACCATGTACACCCTACACATTGCTGCAGTAACCACCTCTGAGAGATGCTTTAATGTCACGGGGTGCAGCACACCTAGGGTCACAGAATGCACCAGTCTTAGAAACACAGAACTAAACTGCAACTATATCATTCTCATATAGTTACCTGAAACTCCCACCAGGGTGGTTTTTCCTTTGTGGCTTAAAAGCCTACTCATACCTTCCTGCAAATGCCACAAATGGCCCCTGCACCTTGGGAAGGTTAACCATGCTTATGCCATCCTTACAGAGACAACACAGGAGAGCCTTCCAAACCCTAGGCTCAGACTGTGACTCCAAAGTCTCCCTTCTCACCAAAACAGAATATGTCTCATTGGCAATATCCCTGGTAGGGATACCTGGATTGGCAGTGCGAAATTCTAGAAATTTGAATAGCCTAACATGTACCTTCGCAAAAGGCTTGAATTCGACCTCCCATGCCCTGGATGCCCTTAACAGAGAACTGAGGGAGGTCAGAGAAGCCACCCTGGAGAATAGGGCAGCAATAGACTTTCTCCTCTTGAAGCATAATTATGGCTACGAAGCATCCCACGGGATGTGTTGTTTCAATCTAGACAAAACCTCAGGACTTGTAGGGAGGGACATCCACCACCTGAAAGAACTAGCTCAAAATATTGGTCATGAGTAATCATTCCTGGACTTTTCATGGCTCTTCTTGTGGATGCCAGATTTCCATTGGCTCAAAATCCTTACAACAACCATAGTCACTATTTGTGTCTTTGGAGCCCTCATGTGTTGCCTCTGTTGATGCATACCAACCTGCCTTAGTTGCTGAAAGGCCTGTATTCCCTCTCAGAAGAGAAAATTAAAGGAGAGACAGGTGGCCATGATGATGATCCAGAGAATACCAAGTATACCCAGACACTCAATCAGAGACCACCCTCCCCCCAAAAAATAATTTTGGAAAGGGAACTTCACGAAGACAGTAGTGTCACTCAAACAGGAAAAGCCCAAGGGGAACATCAGGCCAGCCATAAAACAAACTTACATTGGAAAAGGAATCAAATAAAAGGTATTAAAGAATCCCTATGGACAAAAACCTAAGTAATAAAGAAAACTAGACAAATAAGAAAAGGAAACCCTTACGAAAACAGGACATACCAAATAAGCAAAACAAACATACAAAAGACACAAAAAATGTAAATTACAAAAGAGACAGGCAGGAGATTGCCATAAGACAAATATGAAAATCCATTATAAAGCTAAAAGAGATTAGGAAAAAAACTGATAATACAATCTAACCACCCCGCGGAGTTTGCCCTCCAGCAGGAATAAAGACAAAACTCAAACAGGATTTGACACATTAAACACAAATACAAACATTCACACACAAAAGGAGAAAAGGGTATAAAAAACCAGGGACTTACCATACGAAGCTAGCTAGCCCAGGAATGCAGACTTCTTGCTGTCCCTCGCCTTCCTGAAAAATAAAAAGATCCAGCTTTCAAGCAGTTGTCCGTATCCTTGCGCCAGAGCTCTCCCAGCGGGAAAATCGAATCCTCGAAGGAAAGGCATTTTGACACCTTTCTTTTTTTTTTTTTGAACAAATTTTATTGATTTTCCAAAACAATACACAGACAGACAAAACATAAAATATAATGACATAAGAATTTTTTTTCTTAAAAAGCCAATACAGCATCTTATTTAAAGACAGAATTATTCCAAGTTATCACATTTCCAAACAAGCACAATTTGATATATATATTTACCTTATCTGTTCATCTTCATATCTTATCCCAAACTTCTCTTTATTACTTCCTTTCCTTCTATTTATTCAAATTATATCTCTTTAACTTTAGATTGTATACATTTTTTTATATCCATCTGTCTTATACATTTTCATTATTCTCTTCCAATACAAAAACAAACAAGACATAAAACATACAAACATAAAACATCTTTTCTGAAAGTTGCTTGATCCCGGGTTAAAACTCATCGTACAGACACCTCTTCAAAAATCATGTTCCTTTTATATATCATTCCATATCTTATTACCATTTTCCATTTTCTATATAGCTTTTTTTAACTCTCTTAGTTTTATTCTACTTATCTCAGTTCAAGTCATAATACTTAACATTCTTTGTCTGTTCTCAACTATCCATTCATTTTTTCTCTTTAAACAAAACCTCTCCTGTATACTAATTAGAGTATGACGCCTTTAACTCTTTCCCCTAACCTAATAATACTTAATATCACACATAACTTGTATTGGGATTCTGTTTAGCACATCCTAAAGTCACACAATATATTATATAAAGAGAGAAAGAAAAAAGAGAGAACGACAATAACAAACAAATTTATAGATATATAATATAGGTAGTACCCCTGTCAAAACCATTTTAATCATACCTATTGATACTTATTTATATATTTATATCTTAAACATTTTATTCTATAAATGCCTATAATAACATAATCTTATGTACCTTACAGAATCCCTTTTTCAATTAAATTTACCCATTGTCTCTAAATAAATTTTGTTTCTTTAAATCTTGCTTCCCATCGTTGAGACTTCTCACCCCTTCTTTTCTCCCTTGCTTATTCTTTTCCTTACCCTGTTTACCCCTTTGTCTTTCCACCTCCCTTTTCTTCTTGTGCTTTCCCCCTTCCTGTTGTTTTCTAACCTTATATCCACCCTTCAACTCATTTTTATCTTTTTTGGTTGTTTTTTTAGGTTTTAAAATCCCTTTTTCCTTTCCCTCTTCCTCCTTCTTCTCCCCCAATAGAGTCACATGTTCATCAAAAATAGTTCCTTCTTTGTCCCAATTATCCTGCTGCGCAATCAATTCTCCATAGGAACGCACCGCCATTTCTAAAGATTGAAAAAGAATGTCCAAGGTATCTTTCCAGTCTTGTTCTTCCTTTTTATATTTTAGATATTCAGTTTTAAATTCATCCAAAAGTGGTGCCATTATAAAGAGGAAAATTTTTTCCCAAAACAACCACCCGAGTGTTTTTAAACAAAGAAAAAAAGTTTCCCAAAAGATGCAAAGTCACCAAACAATCCAGATAGACTATTTCATTTAGCACTTTTTCCCTTCTTCCATTTCTTTTTCTGGGGTTGCTATTAAATCACAAAATTCCAATTATAATATGTCTTTTGAAGTCTTATTACTGTTCAAATGGCTCTTTAAAATTCTAGGCAGTCTGCTCCTTATTTTCAACTTACTTCAATTTTTTTCCTCTCCCTTCCCACTCACAGCAGAAGAAAAAATTTTCTTTAAATATTCAGAAATCCATATCCCTTTGGCATTAGCATAGTCTTTAGCATTTAGCATACCTTCAATGCGGGTTTCCGATTTCTCTCAAAGCTGTTCCGTTTGGAAGGAGAGTGAAAAGAAAAAAAGTTTTCCCTTTGATATCCATTCGCTGCTTACTCAGTCTGGGAACAATGTGTCTTTAGTAGATGTTAAATACCAGGATACTTTCACTGTTCCTTTGTCCCGGTCAGCAAAATCACTTTCATTATTTCACAAACCCCTCCAGCACTTCCTTTTCCCGGCTGAGCTCTTCTAAATGGCGGCCATTAGAGACCGCCGTTCAGCTGCCATCGGAGAGGGAGATTTAGCCGGCTAGAGAAGAGAGATGCGATGTCTCTCGTCCCTGCCAGAACCCCCCAGTCTTCACCACCTTCTACAAAGGTGGCTTAGCCCCGAAGCCAAATGGCTCGAGGCACTCAGGCAGTGAACACAGGCAGAAACCATGCACAGTCACGGATTCCTGCCTGCACCGAAGCACCACAAGCCGGAAGTCGGCATTTTGACACCTTTCAACACATTCCTCTGCCTTTACCACCCATCCAGGCTGACTTTCGGCTCCTAAGAGCCTCAGGGCTTTCTCCTCCCTACCAGCTATCCAATGTGGCTCCGGGGAAACTGTGTGGGGGATATTAATGGAAACACGTTGTCTGGCGTGGAAGATACTTCTATCAGCTATGTGAGGGATTTAAATGAAGGTATGTTGTTTGCACTCTGCTGGCTCCAAGTGATCCAGTTCAAGAGCTCCACCAGTGTGGTTAATAGGGCTCAATAGAAAGAGGTTCACTTCTCTGGGGAAGGAGAGGAGGGCTCTGGATCAGTTAGCAGGAGCTCTGCCAGCATTATTAAGGCTCCATGGCTTCAGAATCTAGCGTTTTTGGGCTTGTTTTGGGGCTCTGGTTTACTCACGGTTACTGGTGCAGGTGGCAGCTTTAAAAGTGATTTCAGGTGCAGGTGGTGGCTTTATAGGGAGATAGTGGGGCAGGAGCGAGAGCCTCACCTTCCTAGTTGGGTGCCGCCATTTCTTATTCTTTGTTGTTGAGAGAGATAACTAGAAAAATATTGAATACTGAAAAAAAAGTTTAGCTTCCCTCCTTCAAAACACAATGATCTTAGGATTCTGGTTCCACAATTGGCCACAATGCAGAATTACAGACTCTGTCACAACTCCATACTTCGTTTCCCCCAGCCTTTTTTCCTCCTTTCAATGAAGAGTTCGGGACAAATACATTACATCCACATTGGAGACCTGTTGGCTGAGTTCACAAATCATGCCAAGCCTCAAACAAGGCAGTACATTGGCTCAGCAGACAGCATGAATCCATCTTTTGTCTACATCTTTGTGTCTTTTTATATTTGGATCATTAAACAAAGCTTTGCAGATCTTGCATTCAGAGTCCACTTTGGTGGAAACATCTGTGCAAACCTATTAGAATCTAAAACAGAAGCATACCTCTATTATCTAGTCAGTAAAATGCTTTGAAAACACAAAGCTTCTTTTTATAGATCTCATTCTTTGATGAAGTGTTTTGAACATTGTTTTGAATTTCCTCTTCCCTCCTCTCAGTTTTTAATGGAGGATGGGGGATGAAGCAACAGTGGTTCTTAAATGACAGAACAAAGTAACTGCACTGTACGTTCAAAATAGTCTCACTGTTATGCACTTGAATATTAATGTTTATTCATGATCATTCCCTCACATAAATAAATACACATTGGAGTCGTTTTCCATTTGTACTTCGAAAAGAGCTTTCCTTTCACCATATCATCTTCCTTACACCCTATAATTGCAAAGCCCCTTTTCATCTTGTTGGATGCCATCTTGCTGGGCACCTGTTACCCATCTCTCTCTCTCATTTCTCCCCCCCCGTCACCTTTTTTTTGTTCAAATGCCAGATTTTCTGTTTTCTTGAAGAAAGGTACTTAGCAAGACTTCACAGCAGCAGTGGGATCCTACGTGTTCCACTACCGGTTCAGTGATCATGCATGCACAGCTTTCCACACACCAGCTGAGGCCTGCAGCACCAATCAGCTGAGAGGATAAAGAAAAGCAAAAAGCAGGGGCAGGTGGCAAGGCCAATCCTGTGCTCTCAGCTGATTGTCAGAGGCTTTTTTTTACTACCGGTTTGGCTGAACTGGTCTGAACCAGTAGCACATCACCATTGCTTAACAGGCTTTATGTCCCGTGCTTCCACTCTGCTTGCCTGCTACTAATGTGTTCCTTGCATTCAGACCAAAACTGTCCTTTCCAAACCTAACTTCAATGAGACAGAATGTTTGTTTCGTTCCCTTTTTTTCTTGTGCAACCCCAAGACTGCCCCCCCCCCCCCCCATGGTATAAAACACTTTTGAACTTACCTAGATAGGAAGAGGCTTTTGTAGTCTGATGAATTCTTTATCACCTGCCAGATCATCCGGCTGTTTGATGCATACAGCATACAGGGAAATCTCTTTCATCTCTCAGTGATAAGGATTTGTAAATGACCCACATGGGTTGATGGCCAGCTGCCACCATTTGCTTCCCTATTTTCTTGAGGATGCTCACCTTTCTAGTCAATGTTGCTCTCTGGGATCTAACAGCATAGAAGATGGTTTGCTTTCCTTGAAGATTTGAAGGCTATTCTAAAATAGCCCTTTCTTGAAAAATATAACCTTTCTTAGAGATTTTTGAGAATATTCATAGCGAGAGTTGTAGGTTTTGGCAGGGGTCCATTCTCCAAGTTTGCTGTCCAGGAGCTATATTTCCAGGAGCTAAACAGCAAGCTCAGGGAATGGACCCCTGCCATAACCTTGCTTTTACAGCTACCATATTTGGACTGCAAACATTTGGACAGCCAACAAATAGTGACAAAGAATGAGAAATCCTTGTGTTTCTTTTATACCATCTAGTAGTCATCCCAAGATGCTTTTTTAAAAGGCAACTGGCCTTTGTTTTTCCTTGAAGATGTTTTGCTTCTCACCCAAAAAGCTGCTTCAGTTCTGACTGCCATAATGGAAGAAGCTTCTTGGATGAGAAGAGGAATGTCTTCAATGAAAAACAAAGTCCCGTTGCCTCTTGAAAAAGCACCTTTGGGATAACCATGACCTGGATGCTGAGAATCTCTATGGACATCTAGTGGTTATTTAAATTTTGCATCCCAAATATGGTAGCCCTATTTTTCTCAGTGACAACTATAAGTGATTGTCAGACTCCAAAAACCAAAAATGACATGCTGAGGTTCCTCTAAGCAGTGTCCATTATTGTTCTTCGTCTGCGACAAAATTCTTACAAAACTAAAGCAGACTACTTACCATTAAAGATACACTCTGAGAATTCCTAGGGAAGAGTTATTTTGATTTTCTTTCTTGCAGACAAACTATCTAAACTTCATTGTCTTTTTGCTTCTCTGGAATGCACTCCCTCCCTCATGGGAATCCAGACTCTATTCCATAGTATAATTACCTTATACTAGAATATAGCAGGGATCTTCTCTAGGTTTTTCTCTTCCCTTTCTTCAAGTCTCTCCAGCTCTGCTATGAAACAGTCTCATTATTAGCTATATTTGATTATACATGTTATTACTGTGGTAAGAATAGCATTTACCCAGAACTGGAAGGAGAAAGATATACCGAGTGAAGATGGAGTAATAAATAAAATTCTGATATGTGCTGAAATGGACAAGCTAACTTTAGAGATGAAAAACAAAGACGAGTCGGAATATTACACAATTTGGAATAGATTGTACCATTGATGGGGGAAGAAAGGAAGGTCTTAATTGGGAAAAGAGTTGTTAAGAGGGTAAATGAGTGTATGAGATGAACATAGGACCAATGATTGTGGAAAATGCAATATATGAATAAACAAATGTGTGTGTGTGTGTGTGTGTGTGTGTGTGTGTGTGTGTATATATGAGGTACTACAGACAAAATCAGTAAGATACTACACAGGCATCACATCAAGACTGCCTTCAAAACAGACAGAAAAATAGCAGCCATCCTAAGAAACCCCAAAGATAAAATTGACCTGAAAAACCAAGGCATGTATGAAGTCCTCTGTGCATCATACCCTGCCACATACGTCGGACAGACCAATAGAAGAATAAGTACCCACCTGGATGAATACAAAAATACAAAAGCTGGAACACACTTCCTCACTAGTCCAACGCATGAAGGCCACAGGTCATAGCATCGACTTCAATGGCACCAAAACCCTAGCCACTATAGAAAACCCCAGCTACAGAATTATCATAGAAGCCATAGAGATTGAAAAAAGACCTGAAAGCATGAATAGAAGAGATGACACTACCACACTGTCAATTATCTGGAAGCCTGCACTCACAAACAAAAAAAAAAAAAATATCCACACCACAAGCCAAGCAAACACCTGGGCACAAATAGACACCCCACCCCCTGATACCTCCAGCTCAAACACACCCCCACCAGCCACCCAGATGAAACCTAGCTTCCTAATAAATGATAGATGGCCATTCACCCGAAGCCAAGCCGCACTAAAAGCCCCCAATACAGGAAACACAAAGTTGCCAGCCAATCAAGACAAAAAACACCACAAAACAGACAGAAGATATTAGAAACACCAATCAAGCAGAACACAGCAAACTCCAAGACCAATGAACACAGACCAAGACTCCCAACCAATCAGGATGAAGAAAAAATCATTTTGGCACAGCAGTAGGCTAGCACCAATTTTAAAGCAGAAATGGCTGTGAAAGCCTGACACACAGACAAACCCAATACACAAACTTGATGATGGCAGATGAGATTCTGCTGAAACATCGCTACAACTTTAAAGCACAACTATAACGACATGAGAAAATACCAGAACAAAGCTGAATACCATACATATAAACACCTGCGAAAACTTAAGAAAACAAATATGAATAATTGTACATAGAAATATATATATCTGTGTGATATTGACCAAAAGTTATGTCAAACTGGTTTCACTACATTTAATGTTTTTAATTGTTTTGTTCAATAAAATATTTTATATGTGTGTGTGTGTGTGTGTGTGTGTGTGTGTTTTCTGAGGTTCTCGTGGGTATTTCTATGTGGATCTTTGGTTATTCGGGTTTTCTCCCACGTAAGATTGGAAGTATCTAGGCAACGTTTCGATGAAGTCTCATTCATCATCTTCAGGCTTGTGTCTTCGGCTCTGTGCTTCTCAGAGTGTGCTTCGTCTCTGTGGTTCTCTGTGCTCTGAGAAGCACAGAGCCGAAGACACAAGCCTGAAGATGATGAATGAGACTTCATCAAAACGTTGCCTAGATACTTCCAATCTTATACGGGAGAAAACCCGAATAACCAAAGATCCACACATATATATATGTGCAGAATCTCATCTGCCATCATCAGGCTTCTGTATAGTGTTTATCTATACAGAAGCCTGATGATGGCAGATGAGATTCTGCCGAAACGTTGCTACAACTTTAAAAGCACAACTACAATGACATGGGAAAATACCCGGACAAAGCTGAATGCTGTACATGTAAGTACCCGCAAAAACTTAAGAATGAATATATATATATATACAGTCTCATTATTGACCACACCAATACCCTTATTGCCATAATTCATTTCTTATATCAGCATCCTTTATATCAGCACCCAGGATACAACAACACTGGGTACAATTGTGTTTCTCACAGTTTCAGAATAACACTGGCAATGTTTTCTATTCCAGATCACATGAAATTTGGTGTGGGGTGGGGACCAAGTATTATATTACATAAATATTTTCTTTTGTTTTGAGAAGTTTCACTGTTTAATTACAGAAGTGTGGAAGTTGTAGGTGGCCTTGGGACTCCAGGCTGCCTATTCCATATTTAAAACCATCTACTGTACTTCCTTACACTTTTATCTCTGATTTCATTGGTAAATCAAGTACAGATTAGGATAATCTTCGTTCTTTTATACTTTAGCTGCCTGATGGTTTCACACTTAATCAAGTCTTTCTCCAACTTCCAGAAAAGTCTCATATAATTACAGGATTTCCCACTTTAGTTATCCCATTTTTTCTTGATCTGTCTGCAGAATTGTTATGTCTGCATTTATCTAACACCCAAACTTGGAATCTATGTACATGACCAACAGTGGCTGTCTATGGCATTTCTGCTGATATCTCCTAGAAGATGATTTTATTTATTTATTTGTTTGTTTGTTTGTTTATTTATTGAGACAATTTATATAGCTTCACAATAACAGAACGGAATAATAGAATGGAATTTTGTTATTCTGAAAGAAATCTGAGTTGGAAGGACTTTGGAAGTCTTCTAATCCAACCCCCTGCTTAGGTAGGATACCCTACACCACTTCAGACAAATGGTTGTCTAATCTCTTCTTAAAAACTTCCAGTGATGGAGCATTCACAACCTCTGGAAGCAAGCTGTTCCACTGATTAATTGTTCGAACTGTCAGGAAATTTCTCCGTAGTTCTAACTTGACTCCCTCTTCTTTATGGCAACCCCTTAAATATTGGTACACTGTTATCATGTCAAAGTCCTCAGATCATCATCATCTCCTCTTAACAACCCCATAATCGCTTGCAGGGTGGAGTCTGGGCAACTGAATGGAGCTGAGTGTTTACTGGCCGGGTGCCCTTCCTGTCACCAATGCAGAGTTTTATTCAACAGATATATTCTCAGTGTGCCTAGAGAGAGAAATATCTGCCTCTACCTGGGATCGAACTCACTTTTTTTTTCACTTTTTCTTGGAAATAATCCATGGAATGAAGATGGTTAACTTTTATTATCATGCAACTACATTTATTTATACATTTTAATATCTCTATTTGATCTCCCATTGGGATAGAAGGAAGAGCATGGCACCTCTACAGACCTTTAGATTTGTTGAATTTTGAGGCACAGATAAAGATGCCCATTGAACTTTTGGAGACTGTAGGGTCCTTGGTGCTCTTTGATCTTAATTCTTTTCTTGTAAATATTTCATTATCCAACTAGGTAACTTCATCAGTGCTAGGAGGTGGGATTTGTTCTCTTTTAACATATTAGTGGTTTGCTTGCTCTGTCAATGTTGGAGAGGCTGTTCTTGATGGTTCCTTGTTTACGCTGTTATTTACTGAATCGGTAGTTCCTTGACTGGGGTATTGCTTAGTGTTAATATCTGATTATTGGGTCATTGATTGCTGTCTGGAGGTGTTAGCTTTTTGGTAGTCTCTTTTGAATGGTATTACGTATTATTATAATGATATTATTTTGAATGTTTATGCACCAGTCACACAAGAAGAGCAAGGCATCCCAAAAGAGAAGCCACCTTCTGGTTAGGGACTCAATTGTAAGGGATGTAAATTTAGGAACAAATTTTTGAAAGAGGTCAGGTGTCCACCAGGTGCTACTGACAAGAAGCGTATTCTTAAGATAGTCAAGAATGCCAGTAAGGACTGTGATGTTGATGCTGTTATACATCTTGGTACAGAAGTGTTAGTGTTTGGGGATAAACCCCCAAGCAGAGTATGCAGCAGCAGTCAAGCCAGGCAGGCAAAAGAGAGAGAGAGTGGGCCCAAGAGTATACACACACTGGAGACAAAAAC
>NW_020769318.1:15985586-16005506 GCF_900518735.1 Pseudonaja textilis
AACCGCACCCACAATGACATTGCAGTTTCTTGCTTAAAGCTACATAGCACTTAATCCTAGGTTTACATATTTATTCAACCCAAACCTGGTTGGTGTATCCATATACCCAACAAGAAGGATGTACTTTCTGTTCAGAAAGACTTCCAGAGCTTGGGGTATGAACTTAGTCATATGGACTGTAGGCTTATCTTTTCAGAGGTTCTACCAGTATACAAAGAACAAAAAGGGAAAGGGCAGTGTGTAGCAGAGTTTAATGTGTGGCTAAAGGAGTGGTGTAAAAGGGAAGGCTTTGGTTTTATTAGTCATGATGTCTGCAGCTGGTCCAGTGAAAAACTGTACAAAAGAGATGGTTTGCATCCATCAAAGAAAGGGACTGAGTTACTTGGTATTAAATTCACAATTTCTTGGATAAACATTTACACTGAACAGCGGGGACAGAGAATTAATGGATTCAAAACATCTCTGTCCCCAGCAACCTAAAACTAATAAGGATGCCAGTGCATGCAAAATAGATGTTTGTGCAGGTAAGATTATCAACCTTGATGCCAACCAAAACCAAGCATTTAATTGTGAGTGCCATACCATGTGCATTAATCAAACAGGTGACAAGAAAGTAGGGACAGGAAGGCACAACACAGGTTATGTAGACAATAAACATAGTGTCAGACATAAAGATCTCAAGTGCCTATATACAAATGCACAATGTCTGGGGAACAAACAGGGTGAACTCTAACTATGAACACATGAAGGTAAATATGATATAGTTGGAATAACAGAAACTTGGTGGAATGAAACCCATGACTGGAACATACCGGTAGAAGGATGCAAACTATTCAAAAAAACCCAGACCCCATAAAAGAGGAGGTGAAATTGCACTGTATGTAAAGGACCATGATATTGCTACAGAAATGCATGAAACCAAAGATGAAAGCCCCCTAGAATGCATATGGGTCAATATAAAAGAAAAAAAGGGTGACATGGCTATAGGTATATATTATAGGCCACCCAATCAAGCAGAAAATATAGATGTCCTTTTTGCCAGCCAACTAACAAACATATGCAGGAAACACACAACAATAGTAATGGGAGACTTCAATTATCCTGATATCAATTGGAAAACTAATTCTGCACCAAGTGAGAAAAGTTCCTAACCAACCTAGCTGACAACTTTGTTGTCCAAAAGGTAGAGGGTGAAACTAGAGGGACAGCCATACTGGACTTAATTCTTACAAATAGAGAAGAAGTGATAGAGGGAGTTGAAATTGCAGGAACCTTGGGTGAGAGTGACCATGTCATACGAGAATTCAACATAACACAAACACAAGCAACAGAACATAATGACATCAGAGTCTTGGATTTTAAAAGAGCTGATTTAAATAAACTCAAGAGAGAACTTGGGAAAGATTTCATGGATGAAAATCCTAAAGGGGAAAACAACTCAAGAATCTTGGGAAACTCTAAAAAGTATCATCATAGAAGCCCAGACCAGCACAATACCACTGAGAAAGAAAAACAAGAAATCCAAGAAGAAACAAGCATGGCTACACAAAGATCTCTCTGGTAAATTGAAAGAAAAAAAGGACAAGTACAAAAAATGGAAAGAAGGACATACAGCTAAGGCATAATATCAGCAGATAGCCAGAATCTGCAAAGATGAAGTCAGGATAGCAAAGGCTCGGAACAAACAAAGTCTTGCAACAAAAGTCAAAGATAATAAAAAAAGTTTCTTCCAACATATAAATGACAAGAAAAAAATCAAGGAAACAGTCGGTCCACTAAAGAGAGAAGATGGCAAGGAAGTAACAGGCAACAGAGAAAAAGCAGAACTGCTTAACTCATTCTTTGCATCTGTCTTCACACAAAAAGAAACTATAGTTCAACCCACCAAAAACATAACTGTAAAAGACAGACCAGAAATAAAAGTTAAAATAAGCAAAAAAATAGTAAGAGAACACCTGTCTGATCTTGATGAAAACAAATCACTGGTGCCTGATGGATTACATCCCAGAGTTTTAAAGGAGCTGGCTGAGGTCATCTCAGAACCACTGCACCATATCTTTCAAAAATCCTGGAGCACCGGGGAACTACCAGAGGACTGGAAAAGAGCTGAAGTGGTTCCCATCTTCAAAAAAGAAAAAAACAGACCCAGGAAACTATAGACCAATCAGCCTAACAACAATACCCGGGAAGATACTGGAAAAGAAAAAAAGAAAAAACCAGATCTGCCAACATCTAGAAACAAGTAAAGTAATAACTAGCAGTCAGCACAGGTTTGTTAAAAACGGATCATGCCAAACCAATCTTATTTCATTCTTTAACACAGTGACTAAATTAGTAGACCAGAAAAATACTGTGGACATAATATATTTAGATTTCAGCAAGGCATTCGATAAAGTAGACCACAACCTACTTCTTAGTAAGCTAGAAAAAAGTGGAATAGATAGCACCACCACTAGATGGATTCGCAACTGGCTGGCAAACCATACTCAATGAGTAGTCCTTAATGGGTCTAAGTCTACATGGAGGGAAGTAAGCAGTGGGGTGCCACGAGGTTCCGTCTTAGGCCCAGTACTCTTTAATATCTTCATTAACGACTTAGATGAGGGAATAGAAGGGGGACTTACCAAATTTGCAGATGATACTAACTTGGCAGGAATAGCTAACACCCAAGAAGATAGGCTCAAGATCCAGATGGATCCTGACATACTAGAATACTGGGCCATATCTAATAAAATGAAATTCAATGTAGAGAAAAGTAAGTCCTACACTTAAGCAAGAAAAACCAAAAGTACACATATAGACTGGGTGAAACCAGGCTCAATAGCAGTAACTGTGAGAGGGATCTTGGAGTCTTAGTGGACAACCAGCTAAATATGAGCCAGCAGTATGCAGCAGCCACCAAAAAAGCTAATGCAATCCTAGGTTGTATTAACAGAGGGATACAGTCAAGATCAAGGGAAGTACTAATACCACTCTATAAATCCTTAGTAAGACCACACCTAGAGTACTGCATCCAGTTTTGGTCACCACATTATAAAAAAGATGTTGAGACTCTAGAAAAAGTTCAGAGAAGAGCAACCAGAATGATTAGGGAACTAGAGGCTAAAACACAACGAATGGTTGGGCTTGGCTATTCTAGTAAAGAGAAGGACCAGGGGAGACATGATAGCGGTCTTCCAATATTTGAGGGGCTGCCACAGGGAGGAGGGGGTCAATCTATTTTCTAAAGCTCCTATAGGCCAAACAAGGAATAATGGATGGAAATTGAACAAGGAGAGATTTAACCTGGAAACAAGGAGAAACTTTCTGACAGTGAGAACAATCAACCAATGGAACAGCTTGCCCTTGGAAGTTGTGGGAGTGCCATCACTTGAGACTTTCAAGAAGAGATTGGACTGCCATTGGTCAGAAATGGTGTAGGGTCTCCTGCTTGGGTGGGGGGTTGGACTAGATGACCTACAAGGTCCCTTCCAACTCTGATTATCTGTAATCTGTAATCTGTATATAGATATTGTTTATCTCTATGTTGATTGCTGATATATCTGAATACCAAGTTTCCAGGTATTCTCTAGCACAGGGTCACCAACCTTTTGGACTACAGTGACCCCCAAACTCATAATTTTAAATCCCAGGGACCACTAGCCAGTTCTGTGGGTGTGGCCTAATTTGTGGGTTTGGCTTGATAGTCATGTGACTGGCTGGGCATGTCTTGTATGTAAATATTATAAATATTTATATAAACATTGAATTTTTTTATAAAAAAGAGCAACTTTTACCCAAAATCAGGCAAAGCAGGCAGGGAGATTGAGTTGCTCACAGAATCATTCAGTGATCTATCTATTTGCCATTGGCTAGCTCAGTCTGTCATGTAAAATTTGCTTGCCGTGAGCCTGCACTGAATAATAGAACCTTCAATCCTAAGGAATGCAGAGCCAAAAATCTAAAGACTAGCTAGAAAGCAAGTGCAACCATTTCCTGCTTTCTCACTAATCTAAATCTCCCTGCACAGCAGAACAGCTGATAGTTGGAAACAGGAAAAAATAGCAACTTAGCAGGCAAGTTTGCTGGGTAAGGAGTGAGTGGGTGGGGAGGGTTCCTGCGGGCCATGTGGGCAGCGCACCCTTGTGTTTCTGCGCAGCCTGGATTAATTGCTTGGGAGGGGGGTGACATTTCTCTGAGGTCCACCAAAATGTTCCTGAGACCCACCAGTGGGCCCACTGGTTGGCGACCACTGCTCTAGCATTATTGGAAACACTGGAAATCCAGAAGACCCATGACTAAAGACAAAAGTGCTCTTATGTTTTTCCTCAGTTGGCCACTGTACATAAATATTGCTACGGCCTTTATGGTCTGTTTCTCTTGCTATTACTCCCCTCTGAGATGAAGTTTCAAAGTATTTCTAGCAGGACTACCAGATTCTGTAACAGATTTGTTCCCCATGCCATCCATCTGGTAAACTCTCAAGACTCATTTTTCTCACCATGTACATGTATACATTCAAACTAGACTGTGTTGTTTCTCCATGTCATATAATATCTGTGGCTTTATGCATAATTGTGTCTGTATGTGTGTGTGTGTGCGCGCGTGTGTGCACGTTTATTTATTTATTTGTTTATTTATTTTGTCATGTTAATGTAGTGCATATTGGAGGCAGTGACCCTCTGAAAGTTGTATGCGGTGGAATTTAATTTTAATGTATGCTGATTAGTGCACATTCAAAATGATAATGAAGTTATTCTAAGTTCTATATCTAAGCTATGGCATTCCCTAGGACAGTGGCTGTTCCAATGAGCTGCACATCTTAGGTTGCTCTGAATGGTCTCTCAAAAGAACTGTAGGTGAAGACTTAGCTCCACTTCACTGCCTGTCACAGCCCACTGCTCAAAGCAATTGCTACATTACCCATAGTGTTAGGAGCTGCTCCAACACATTGGCAAACATTAAAAAATGTACAATTGCTATGGACTGCAAAACACTCATCCATACATGATGCAAGTCTTCTCCATTTAACTGCCAACTAAGTATCATTTTCCCACCCACTCATCCTCAAAACAAACATCCGTTTTCCTGTTTTCTGACAGAAATAATCTTTCACATACCTCTGAATGGGCTAAAGCAAATCCATAAAAAGTGTTCCTTATGTTCTTTTTCTCTCCTTTTATATGTGCAATTTCTTTCTCCCAGTTTTCTAGAACAAGTCTTTAGAAGTGGATAAGAGCTTACAAGGATTCTTCTAATGAACACATTCAACCATTAAATAAAGTAGAGAAGGAGGGAGAGGTTGTTTTTTTTAGCACTTCCCTTTGTGGTTATAAACACATTTGTTTTTGACTATTTACAGCTGCAGCTAACAATAATAAAGAAATTATAGCATGGGTTACATTTACAATTTGTATCTGGCATATTACTGGCAGTGCTGTATCTCCCTCTTACTCTTATTTGTATAAGAACTACATAGAAGTTTGAATATTCTGAATTATGGAGATTAGCCAACAATTCTGAAGCCACCTCAATCTTGTTACTACATATCCTAATAAATAGAAATAGGTAGGAGATATGGATGTGGATAATGTTGTTATAAAGAACTAATTATGCACCTATATCTGAATGGGAAGTGATGGGTCCCTTCACATCACCTTCAGTTTCAATCTTAGAGACAGTATCAAGTCAGGATCCAATCTGGGTCGGTCACCAGTTTTGTCCTCTGCGCTTTCAGACTTGTGCTGGAGCCCATCCTCAAGGAATTTATCTCTAGCAGATAGCATGCTTTGGGCTATTCTCAGTGTGGTATTTATATAGAGAAAATAAAGTCTTACACTCAGGCAATAAAAACAAAAACAAAAGTACACATACAGATTGGATGAAATCTGGCTTAACAGCACTAACTGTGAGAGGGATCTTGGAGTTCTAACGGACAATCAATTAAATATGGTGGCCAAAAAAGCCAATGCAATCCTAAATTGCAATAACAGAGGGATTCAATCAAGATCATATGAGGTACTAACACTACCCTATAAAGCCTTAGTAAGACTACACCTAGAATACTGCATCCAGTTTTGGACACACTATATAAAAAAAGATGTTGAGACTCTAGAACAGGGGTGTCAAACTCTCAGCCCACAGGCTGGATGAATCATGTGCTGGCCATGCCCACACCCAGTTTAGTGGAGGGGGGGAAGTCATGATACATCACATGATGATGCAGTGAAGATGCAAGTTTGATACCCCTGCTCTAGAAAGAGTGCAGAGAGTGCAAAGAAGAGCAACAAAGATGATTAGGATTAAGATATGAAGAACAGTTACAGGAACTGGGCACGATTAGTCTAGTGAAGAGAAGGACCAGGGGAGACACGATAGCAGTGTTCCATTATTTGAGGGGCTGCCACTGAGAAGGAAGGGGTCAAACACCCGATGGCCAGACAAGGAATAATGGATGGAAACTGATCAAAGAGAGATTCAACCTAGAAATAAGGAGAAAATTTCCAACTGTGAGAACAATCAACCAATGGAACAGAAGCTACCTTCAGAAGTTGTGGGAGTTTCATCACTGGAAGCTTTCAATAAGAGACTGCACTGCCATCTGTCATCAATATCACAATCAACAACTAAAAAGCCACACTTAACCAGGCAGCATACAATTTCTGCTAAAGAGAAATTCCCTGAAAATGGACTCCAGCATGAATCTAAAAGCATGGAAGATTAAACTTCTGGTCCAAGTGACTAATCCAGATTGGACTATGCAGAAAAAATATAACTTGGAACCACAAAAGGAAATAGTAACTTTGGAGGAGTCAAAGCCAGAAATAAGTAGGCTATAGTCTCAACCAATATAATTTACTAAGATTAATTCCAATGAAGTGTAGCATGTACTGAAATACAGTGACTGGATTTTCTAGTGAACTGGTTAAAAGTATTCTCCAAACGTTGCCATTTTATGATGGTCATGGCTTGAATATTTTGATTGCAAAATGTATTAGTTTATGCTTTTTACCATTCCACTGCCTTCTCAATGGTACTGTGGTTAATTATGCAGATAAAGAGTTTATAGTAGCACATAGAAAGTGTCATTATCTGTTTTATTATAACTGATCTCTTCTGGTCTGTATTATACTTGCTTTATTGGAGATGATAATGTACAATTTGAGGCTGCTGGTAGATAATAAT
This sequence comes from Pseudonaja textilis, assembly GCF_900518735.1. The sequence goes on from NW_020769318.1 coordinate 15,992,751, forward strand.
ATGCAAGATGTACAATTATGTGGATCTAAATTGCAAAAATTACATAGTCACTTTTATGAGTCTTGGGTTGAAAATGCTCTGGCAATGCATGTGAAGAAAGTATCAGTAAAAGCAAAGCAAGTTTTAAATGTCCTTAGCATAGTGTAGCACATAGTTTTGCTGTTATTATTAATTTATTCACTAAAATATTTAGACCCACTTTCTCATTAAAGAAAATGAACATCAGAATGGCTAGCAAAATCAAATCAGAAGCATAACAAGTAGATTATTTTTAAGAGTTAACAATAATTACTATAAAAATGCAACATAGATTAGTGACTTTATAAATCAGCACCAGCTTTTCTTACTCTGATTCTTTGCAGATGTGTTGGGATGAGAATTTTATAATTCTGGAAGCACAAGAAGTCAGTATGCTGAAAATTGCAGGAGAGTAGACTGGACCACAAAACTTGAACAATCACACATTCTTTTTGACTGCCTCATCAATAAATAATTGCAAAAATAGTACACTGTTCACCCAACATGCCCTTCTCTTTGGAAAAAAATCCTAAATGAAATTATTCTTCACCAAACTGAAGGAAACATTTGATTTAATCATGATCCATGTGAAGTAGCAGGGTTTAGTGTAAGAGCAAATTAATTGCAATATTGTAGAGAAGCATGCACTCTGTCCAAGGATATTTATAAACTTTATATATTTCATAAAGAATCACCCAATAATACAAAGCTAAGTATTTATGTATGACAAAATATGTGAACCTTCCCACCCATTTAAGGATAAAATTAGAGTCAGGTGTTTGAATCCATAGAATGAAAATCAGGTATGAGTGTGGGTGACTTGTGTTACATAAAAAACAGAATTCAGGGTATTAATTATTATATGCTGATCTTTGGAACATAAATATATGGAAGTGTGCCATGGCTTGACAAAGGAGGACCTTCTGAGGATTTCCCAAAAACATTGGTTGATGCTCACCTGGCTAGAAAAAAGTTACATATTTTTTTCCAAAGAGTTTGGATTCCAGCAATCCACTGTCAGGCAGATTATGTAAAAATGGAGGCAATTCAACACCATTGTAATCCGACTCAAGAAAGGTTGAGCAATTAATATCCCACCAAGAATAAAGCATGTAATACTTTGGGAGATCTCTAAGAACTCCAGGGTAACATATAAAGGATGAAAGACCCATCTTGCATTGACAAATATCAGTGTTCATAAGACCACCACCAGAAGAATATTGAACAATAATAATATGCATGACAGGGTTACAAGGATAAAGCCACTGCTCTCCAAAAAAAACCCAACAACAACATTTCTGCCCAGCTACAGTTTGTGAAAGACCATGTGAATAAGCAAGAAAGGTTTTGAAAGAATGTTATGTGGATGGATGAGTCCAAAATTGGACTTTTTGGCTTGAGTTGAAAATGTCATGTTTGAATGCCATGTTTAAAAGGCAAAGCCTGCATGCCAACATAAGAACCTTATCCTATCTGTTCCATATTAGCATACTTGAAATACCCTCTTCTGATTGGTCAACAGACACTATACAACGATTGGTCCAAATACCCTACTGCAATTGGTTCGCTGAGAATAGCCCGCAATTGGCACAGCTGATTATAGGAGATTCAAAGAACTGTCATTGGTTGCGAGCTGCAGGAAATCCCTATAAAAGGGGCTGCCATGGCTCCAAGATCTTGTACAGATCTAAATAAAGAAATAATAGCTGAAAGTCACACTGGTCTCTAGTCTCCTTTCCCGTGATCTAACCCTGGGGACGAGGGTGGGATTCGGAGACAAAGGAGACCAGTCGAGCACATGGCAACCAGGACTGACCAACCAATGAGATGGCCGGCAGCAACTCGCCACCTGCACCATTCGACCAAGCAGCAGAGGACTGGGAATCGTATATCGATCGGTTCCTCATGTTCCTCAAAAGCAACGATCTACAGGAGGCAACCAACCAGAGGAAGAGACCCGTGTTCTTGACACATTGCGGGCCCGCAGTGTTCAAAATGGCCAAGGCATTGGCCAAGCCCCGGGACTTTAAGGAGATGGCATGGCCAGACCTGGACTGACTACTACGGACCCACTATGCACCGGCCGTCTCCAACCTCATCTAAAGCCACAAGTTTTACAAATGGGATCAGAAAGAAGGGGAAAGCATCGGAGACTTTGTAGTGGCTCTCAGGAATATCGGAGGTGAGTGTGGATTCTCTAACATGGACGAGGCCATGAGAGACTGCGTGGTCCTTGGACTAAAAGACCTCACACTCCAGAGCTGGTTGATGACCCGACCAGATATTACGGTTACCGGAGCCATCTCTGAGGCCACCGCAGCTGAAGCCGTGAAAAAGTCAGTGGCCACAATGTGGCAGATGAACACGGTAGCCCAGCAAACACCAACGGAAGTAAGCCCTCCCCAGGAACAGGGACCAGAGGGAAGCCAAAAGCCACCACCATGACCGCACACCATGAGGATATCGACTCCCCTTCTGAGACCGATGAGGAGGAGGAAGAAATTCACACACTCCAGTTGGAACGAGACAGATGGGAGCGGAGAGGTCATAAGTCAGGGTTCCAATGCGCTGGGTGCAGAGGAGACCACCCCTGTTCAGAGTGCCGGTTCCTAGACACTATTTGCCGGCACTGTGAAAAATGGGGACACATCACCAAGGTCTGCCAAAATAAAAGGAATTACAGCCCGAGGCAACATGAAAGCCCCCCCCCCCCCCCAGGACCAGAGACAGGCACACAGAGAGCTGTTGGAACCATGAAGGCAGAAGCAAGTGGCTCAACAAAAACTGCCAGAAGGAAGAAACCCACCATACGGTCACCACCAGGCACTCAAGTGCAACTGATGCCCGAAAGGTACACGTGAAAGTCGGCATCGAGGGCCAGCAGTGTAACATGGAGGTGGATTCTGGATCATACCTATCCATGGTATCTTGGGACACCATAAAGCACCTAGTGCATGTCAGCATACGCAGACATGAGCTAGAAAACCAGAGACTGACTGAAAAGGACTACCAGGGGAACAGAATCCCCATAGCCAGGGTCAGACATTTTCATATAAACTTCAAAAAACACACAAAAATCCTCCCACTGACCATCATAGACAGAGACCACCCAAGCCTGCTGGGACTGGAGTGGTTCACACCATTGGGGATCGAGGTGACAGGCATCAATCACATCACCGAGGCAGACTGGGAGGAGAGCCTAATGCGGGACTTCCAGGGTGTCTTCGACAGGAAGCTAGGCAAGTACCGTGGGTCCCCTATTTCTTTTAATCTGAACCCGAACATAGCCCCAATACATTTAAAGCCAAGGCAAGTCCCTTTCGCCCTGAAACCAAAGATAGATGAGCAATTGGACAAGATCATTGCACAAGGAGTCCTAGAGCAAATAGATCTCGCCAGGTGGGAAACCCCAATAGTCACCCAATTAAACCAGATGGCTCCATGAGAATCTGCGGAGACTATAAGGCCACCCTCAATCATGCATTACAGCAGAGTGCATACCCCGTTCCAGTGGTACAGCACCTCCTACACTCGCTGGGGGGAGGAAAAGTCCTCGCAAAGCTCGATCTGGCACAGGCATACCAGCAACTGCCAGTCGACCCCAAAACAGCCAAGGCACAGACCATTGTGATGCACAGGGGTGCATTCTGTTGCAAAGACTCCAATTCAGAGTCAGTGTGGCCCTAGGTTTGTTCCAGAGCCTGATGGAACAGTTATTGCAAGGAATAAAGGGGGTGGTGCCCTATTTCGATGACGTGCTGGTATCTGCCAAGGATAACAATCAATTGGAAAGCCACCTCAGAAAAGTCCTGCAGAAATTTAAAGAAGCAGGACTCAAAGTTAAAAAAGAAAAGTGCCAGCTATGCACCAAAAACGTAGAATTCCTGGGGTACCTAATTGACAAGAATGGAATCCACCCCACCAAGAAGACAATTAAAGCCATCAAAGAAGCCCCCAGACCACAGAACAAAACAGAACTACAGGCATTCCTTGGACTCATTAACTTTTATAATGTTTTCTTGCCATAGAAGGCAACAACAGCAGAGCCTCTACATAGGCTGTTAGACAAGACAGCCACCTGGTCCTGGGGCAAGTGGGAAGAAACCACATTTCAAAGAATAAAAGACCTGCTGACATCTGAATTGGTTCTTATACAATACAACGAAACCTTACCGTTAACCGTGACCTGCGACGCATCACCATTCAGCATCGGAGCCATCCTAAGCCACACACTACCGGACGGGAGAGAAGCGCCAATCGCATTCTACTCCAAGACATTGTCCAGGGCAGAGAGGAACTACAGCCAGCTAGACAGGGAGGCACTAGCAGCAATCACTGGAGTACAGCGGTTCCATGAATACCTGTACGGTAGGACTTTCTCCCTCATTTCTCCCTCCCACTCCTGGGAATACTGGCAGGGAACAGGGCCACCCCAAACATTTTGTCACCATGGATGACAAGGTGGTCTGAGTTCCTTGCTGCCTACAACTACCAATTAATCCACAGGCCAGGGAAAAGCATATCACATGCTGAAGCCCTGAGCCGCTCCCCACTCCCTGACCTGGAAGATGACCTGGCTCCCACCACATACATACTTTAGATAGAAACATTACCCAACTTAATCATGACCGCATCAGAGATTGCCAAAGAAACTGCAAAAGACAGGCAACTGGCGCGGATTTTAAACTGGGTAGCAAAAGGGTGGCTGGAAACCAATGACAGTGAGCCATTTAAGACCTTCCAAAACCGACAACTATCGGTTCACAAAACTATCTACACAAAAGGGGTGCATGCTATGGGGGGACAGAGTTGTAATTCTGGAAAAAATACAAACAATGGTATTGGACATGTTACACGAGGCACACCTGGGGATCATCAAAATGAAATCCTTGGGCAGGAGTTAATGTCTGGTGGCCAGGGATGGACAAAGACATTGAGGCATGGGTGGCAACATGCGGCAAATGCCAGAAATCCAGACTTAACCCCCCCTTCCACTCCTTCCCTTGAGTGGGAGACACCTAGGGGCCACTGGTCATGAGTCCATATAGATTTTGTGGGACCTCCAAAGGGACATACATTTTTAATGACTGTCGACACTTACTCAAATTGGCTGGAGGTCAGCGTCATGCAATCAACAACAACAGAGGCCGTCAGCAAAAAATTAACAAAACTGTTCGCAACCCATGGATTACTGGACTTGCTAGTTTCAGACAACGGGCCACAATTCATGGTGTTGTCATTTGAAAAATTCCTAGCCGAACAAAGCATATGGCATGCATTAACAGTGCCCGCTCACCCGGCGGCGAACGGGAGGGTGGAATGCATGGTTAGGTACACCAAAGACACATTAGAAAAAATGGACACAGAGGACATACAAGATAAAATAAATAAAATGCTGATGATACAACACATAACACCCAGCACATCAACAAACAAAAGCCCAGCAGAACTCCTGATGGGCAGGGAACTACAATCACAATTAGACAGATTGCACCCAACATACAATGCCGAAAAACCACCAGACTCTTCCAGTAAATATCGCATATTTACACCAGGGGATTTAGTATATGCAAATAACTTTACAGGGGACCCACTCTGGATACCAGCCAGAATAACTCAGGTAATGGGGCCCCGGTCGTACCGGCTGGAAACGGAAGATGGAAAAAGCTGGAAAAGGCACATCGACCAACTGAGGTCGAGAACAACTGAAAGAAACACCAACAACACGAGGAACACAGATAAACTACATACACAAAAACCACAACAAATAGAGCATAATAAAACCCCCCCCCGGGGGGGAAATATCCCTAAACATTAACCACAAGGGAGGAAAAAACCCTCAGATAACACAACAACAAACTGAACACCACCCACCAACACCAATAGGCCCCAAAATAAACCAACACTACTTACCGGCAGACGACTTCGGCAGAAGGGAACTGACAGTGGATTACGAACACGAGGCCTCTCCTGAAAGAAACAGCCAAGCCAGCTCAACCAGCCCGGAAAGACCAGGCGGGAGCGGCGGAGCCACCGACTCGACCAACCCGGGTAGACTGGGTGGGAGCAGCAGCAGCAGGCCTGACTCACCCTTCCAGGCGGTTCCACCAAGGAGGATGGGAGCGATAGCAATCCCATCCGAACCAGCCGAAGGCAGCAGCACAACTGAGCTGCACAGGTCAAGTAGGAACACGAAGAGCCCCGCCTACTTATGGGACTACGTTATGTAGGTTGGACTGGACCAAGAGGGGAGAGGTGTTCCATATTAGCATACTTGAAATACCCTCTTCTGATTGGTCAATAGACACTGTACAATGATTGGTCCAAATACCCTACTGCAATTGGTTCACTAAAAATCCCCCGCGATTGGCATGGCTGATTGCAGGAGATTCAAAGAACTGTCATTGGTTGCGAGCCATGGGAAATCCCTATAAAAAGAGCTGCCATGGCTCCAAGATCTTGTACAGATCTAAATAAAGAAATAAGAGATGAAAGTCACACGGGTCTCTAGTCTCCTTTCCCGCGATCTAACACTATCTGTAAAACACAGTGGTGGAAGTATGGTTTGTGCCTGCTTTTCTGCCTTTGGACCAGGATGGCTTGCTATCATGTATGGAACTATGGATTCTGAATTATACCAGCAAATTCTACAAGAAAATAGCTGATATCTGCTTATCAATTGAAGCTTAAGGGAAAGTGAATTATGGAACAAGGCAATGGCATAAAACAAGTTGTGTGACCATAAAATTGTTACAGGGTTGTTGTGAAGAAAATAGGGGGAAGAATATGAGTGTTCACCCCATTGAGGTATTTATAAAAATAATAAAGATGGGCTATGTAAGTTAATGCTTTGAAATAGTCTGACTTTAATCTTATAGAAATGTTGTGAGATGATCCGAGACAACAATAGCATGTAGACTTATATAACACTTCACAGTGCTTTACAGCCCACTCTAAGTGATTTACACTCTATTGCCCCCAACAACCTGGCTCCTCATTTTATCCACCTCAGAAGGATGGAAGGCTGAGTCAATCTTGGGCCAGTGAGGATCGAACTCTTGACAGTGAGCATTGAGTTAGCCTACAATAGTGAATTTTAACCACTGTGCCACCAGAGCTGGTGAGTAGTTTATGTGAGAAAGCCTACCAACATCCTTGAGTTAAAACCGTTCTGTAAGAAGGAATGGTCTAAAGTTGCTCCAAGGTGACATGCAAGACTGAATAATAATTATTTGGGACATGCAAGTTACTGATACTTTTGCCTCACACAAATATGTAGCTATGGATTATTTTCCTCAATCAACAAATGAATGAGTATAACAGCAATAGTAATAGCACTTAGACTTATATACTGCTTTACAGCCCTCTCTAAGTGGTTTACAGAGTCAGCATATTGCCCCCAACAATTTGGGTCCTCATTTTACCTACCTTGGAAGGGTTTGAGCCTGGTGAGATTTGAACTGCCAATTTACAAGCAGCTGGCAGACAGCCAAAATAGCCTGCAGTACTGCACTCTAACCGTTCCGCCACCATGGCTCATAATCGTTTTGACTCATTTGTTTAATGAGATTCTCTTTATCTAGTTTTAGGACTAGTGTGTAAAAAAAACAGATCATGTTTTAGGTCATGTTTATGCAGAAATCTTGACAATTCAAAAGGGTTCACAAACTTTTAAGCCCTATTAGGTATCTTCCTTCCCAACCTCCTTTCTCTTTATCTCTGTCTGTCATCTACATCTGAATGAAAGACAGAATGAATTGTAACTGGAGTGTTTATAATCTCTGAACATTTAATTTTAATTGTATCTCATACATGCTTCTCCCTCTTTACAATAAATAAAATGACTTCAATTAGATCAGTAGTTATTTCCTTCAGAGATACAAAATATAGAGGTAATTAAAAGAGAGGAAGGAGGTGTATACAACTCATTCCCTCTGTGTGGTTAAAAGGCTACAATTAAACAAAGTTGATGGAAACTGCTAGTAAGATAGATTATCTTCCTGCATCATATTTTTATTTTTAAAAAAAAACACATTCTCAATAGAACTGGTGAGAACAAGACTGTGCATTTAATGGACTAAATTAGAGACTAATCAGCACTACAGAAGTAATTGTCTCTCATTTTCCTCTGTGAATCTGACTCTATAAAAAGAGTTTCAGCACCCATTTTGGGGGAAGACTGATAGGCTTGTCAGGTCTAAGTAAAGTTACTCCAGGGATCTCCAGACTTTTTTTTTTTAGAAAATAAACACATTTGGAAGTTTGAGAACATCCCATCAGCACTGGGAGCATCAATAGAAAGATAACAAAAAGGCACAAACATATGATTGAAACCCAAACTCTTTTTTCATGTATGGTACAGTTGTAGTTCTATTTTTTTTTTTTTTTTACAACTGCTCTCTAGGAAATAACTCTTTAGTGAACCTGTTCTCTATCACTGCAGAGTTATGGAATGATCATTTTAAATTACAAGAAGAAAAATACTGGTAAAATGTTAGAGAAAACTTGTTGTGGCCCGCTGGTGGCTGGTGGAGCAGGCAGCAGAGTCGGACAGTAGTGAGGAGGTTGGGGAGGAACCTGGGCCAGTCCTGGAGGCTGAGGAAGGCTCGGATGAGGGCTTTGCATCAGAGGCAGAGATGGGGCCAGGGCAGGCTGGCAGACATCAGCTGCATTCGGGCTAGGACAGCAGTGAGGCGGGGGAGCTTCTGGAACTGGTTCCCCTTTGCGCATGACTAGAGCTGCCAAAAGGAAGGTACAATTAAGAACTCAGGGTTGACATGGGAGTAAGGCCATAGGTAGACGATGAATGGCCCCTCCCATCAGGATTAAAAGAAAAGCAAAAGGGGAGGGGGCTTTTGCAGGAAACAACTTGCTCATTCATTCATCTGTTCATTCCAGCCTCATGAAAATTTGTCTGTGTAACCCAGCCCTTCCTTGTCAGCACTGAGTGTGGAATTTTACCAGGCAGCGTTCCAGGATAGATAAAGGTCTGAGCTAATTAGTATACCTTTGCAAGACTGTTTTCCAATCTGTTGGCTGACTGTGAATGAAATAAATTCAAATTAATGTACCGTGTTTCCCCATGTATAAGCACCCCCTTTGTATAAGCCACCCCCCCAATTTTTGGACTGTGAAGTTTTGAAAAAAATATTTTATTAGAGAAACAAGTTATGAAGAAAGAAAATTTACAAAGAAACAAAATTCGACGTCTAGATCTACAACTTCGGTCATGACGCCGAAAGCGGTGCGGGCGACGCTAGCAATCTACGCATCGGAACGAGAGTAGGAATGAAGCATTCAGGCCGATGCCTAGCGTATGCATTTCTATCGCGTACTCGCACTCGTAATCGTATCATCACTTACAATTTTTACAAAAAAGTATAGCATACTGCTGGAAAACCAGTTTATTCCTACTTTATTATTTTATGCATTTTTCACGTATAAAAAGTGTACCTGCTTTGTATATGCCACCCCCCTACTTTTTGGGCTTGAAAATTTTGGAAAAAAGGGGTGGCTTATACATGGGGAAATACAGTAATAAAAGAGGTTTTTGCCGGGACTCAGAATTGACTTAGTGCTTTTGGGGGAGGCCTAAGACAGAACAAAACTTTCCAACTTGAAGAATAGTTCATCAGTGGAATGGGCAAGATGCCCCTCACTTTAAATTGGATTTGAGCAAGAAGAATTGATAGTGACCCATCAGGGATGCTTTCTTGATTCTTGCACTGAGCATGGGTTGGACTTAATGGCCTACATGAACCTTACAAATCTACATACTGATGATGACATTCATCTTATATTTGAACATTCCAAGCGTGGAAAGCATTGTGATATCCTTGACTAGTCTTTTAATCTTTCCACGCTTTCCCAGAATGCCTAATTCTGAGATGTAATTAAGTTTGGATGAAAATAAGCACGGAGCTTGTCACAAATGGAATCTTGTCTAAACTGTTCTGATCATGCATGTTCAACAGTTCAATTCAGGGAAGCATAGTTACATTTATATTTTGGTTTTTCAAGTAAAAATGTACATGGGAGAAAAACTACATCACACATCTTATTTTCCTTCTTTATAGTTTTTGCTCTGAAGATGGCTATAAGGTCTCTGCCCAAACCTTCATACATAGAGCTCTGTCACTGAGAAAGAATGTGGGGCAAAGACCTTGTTTCACATAAGTCATACGCAGTTTGAGATTTAAAGATTAATTTTCCAAAGAAGAACTGTGTCATGCTCTTTGGATTGTGCAGATGTCCAAAATATGATCTTTTGCAGAACCCAAGTTACTTGAAGAACTATCTCATCCCAATGGAATTGGCCTATCTCATTTGTGCTGACAGAAGGGAAATGTTATGGATCCCATCAGTCAAAAAACTCTGACTGGTGGAATCCAGAAGAGCCTTTACATTGTGACCTCTGAGATGAGATCCACCATCACACCCCTGGCCTTTTGGAAGGGCCTTAAAATCTGTCTCTGCCAATTGGCCTGGGGACCAGATGGGAGTGTGCCATTCTTGAGATGGTTTGTAGATTAAATAGAAGATCCCACCTCCACCCTGTTGTATATTATCCCCCATCTTGGCCAATTCTCTGTTAATTCTAAGGTGATATCTGTTTTATTTTTATAATATTGTTTTATCGTGTTGTAAGACATCCAGAGTAAAATGGCAGTGAAATGGGCAGCATATAAATTTAATAAAATAAATACATACAGAGAATTAATTAATATATAGAAATAATATTCTTGGTTGAAAGAAATCAGATTTTGTTACTTCCTCTCTTCTGCAGGAAATCCGAGTGAAAATATAACCATCATACTTAAAACAGTTACTGTGAATTCTCACTTTTTCTGGAACTTTGCTTTCATGTCCACTTGGATAGATTATGGGGTAGACTGATTCCTCTACTTCAAGTCCCCCAACCTAGGGCAGGAGTCTCTGCCCCAGAGAGAGTCAACCAGGGTGTAATTAAGTTGCAAAAGACTTTAATTCAGATGTAACACTGTCACACTTTTCTCTCTAAGTGTCAGGGCTCCAACAAATCCACCCCACTCAAATCATAAGTCTCTAGCCGCTTCTCTCAGAGTAAAAAAATTGAAGTATTTTTCAAAGAAGTATTTTTAAGTTGACACCAAGAACATCCTCATTCAGGAGAACAATAATTAATATATTCATCACGAAATTTTTAATGTTAGGCTTTCCATTTTTGAATGCAAGGCTGAAGGATAGAACTGCAATCAAGAAGTTATATTAAAAACAAATTCCAAAGGATCTTGAGGTTTGGCAGCACAGATGCTGTCAAACTGGATTTCTAGTTTTGATGAAACGTTCTTTGGTATTCACAGAGGCCTGGTGTCCATTCTCTTTGTGGCACTCAATGACTTTTCTCTGATTCCCTGAACTTTAATTATAAGCACACTGACATTAATTGGCAGTATGCTCTGAATGGACCAAAGAAGGTATTGCTTCACATAACACCTAATTAACTTGTGAAATCCTCACCCCAAGATGAGGTGATGGCCATTAGTTTAGTTGACTTTAAAAAAAAGAGAGAAATGGTTGAAAGGGCCATTCACAGTTATTTTCCATAACTACATGCAATTCTTGGTGATGGCATTTGCAGGAGTATATGTCTTGTAAAGAGGATTTGAAGATAAAGATCTAATCTACATGGGCCTACTGCCTCACTACATATTTCATGATGTAATCCCCAACCCATCTTTACAAGCAGTTGCCCCCAATAGTTTAGACTAGTTTCAGATAGTTTGGGTGACTATGGCTTCTGTACCACACTGCGTAAGTGCCCTTTAATTATCCACATTATAATATTTATGAATGGAAAATCTGGCTGTACAGATAGGCAGAATGGTTGTGGATACACCATCTTTCTATTTGTGAGTGGCAGATATTCATTTAATATTGAGGAGGAACTTCTGAAAAGGAGTAACTGTGTCAGTTTTGGGCAGTCATATAAATGTTTTATCTAAATAATATAAATGGAATTCATATAAATGTATCAAAGTTGTCACCAGCCAGTGTATGGAAAAACTTAAAAAAATAGTGCAAGACAGGAACAGAAAAGAAAGCAGAATTGGAAGGGAACTTGTAGGTCATCTAGTCCAACCCCCCACCCAAGCACGAGACCCTACACCACTTTTCACAAATGGCAGTCCAGTCTCTTCTCTAAAGCTTCCAGTGATGAAACTCCCACAACTTCTAAAGGCAAGTTATTCCATTGGTTGATTGTTCTCATTGTCAGAAAATTTATCCTTATTTCTAGGTTGAATCTCTCCTTGATCAGTTTCCATCCACTATTCCTTGTCTGGCCTTCAGATGTTCTAAGTACATACATGGAAAAGGGGAAAAGGCAAGGGAGAAAAGCTTCTTAATTCAATGGGGCAAAGACAAGTTTAATATCTAAAAGAAGACTTGCTGGAATCCAAGTGCCCTGTCCCAAACTGTCCTAGAGCAGAGGTTGCCAACCTTTTGGACCTCAGGGACCACCAAACTCATAATTTTAGATCCCAGAGACCACTAACGAGTTCTGAGGGTGTGGTCTAATTTGTGGATGTGGCTTGGTAGTCATGTGACTGGCTGGGCATGGCTTGTATGTAAATATTATAAATATTTATATAAATATTGAATTTTTTATTAAAAAAGAGAAACTTTTACCCAAAATCAGGCAAAGCAGGCAGGCAGATTGAGTTGCTCACAGAATCACAGATTCATTCAGAGATCTAT
>NW_020769318.1:16005516-16044718 GCF_900518735.1 Pseudonaja textilis
GGCAGATTGAGTTGCTCACAGAATCACAGATTCATTCAGAGATCTATATATCTCCCATCGGCTAGCTCAGTCTCTCAAATTTGCTTGCCATGAGTCTGCACTGAATTTGCTTGCAAGCAAACCTTCAGTCCTAAGGGAGGTTCGGCTGTGCTGAGCAGAAGATCTAAAGACTAGCTCAAAACCAAGAAATCCAACCATTTCCTGCTTCCTAGCTAACCTAAATCTCCCTGCACAGCAGAATAGATGATGGTCAGAAAAAGGAAAAATAGCAATTTAGCATGCAAGTTTACCAGGTAAGTAGTGAGTGGGTGGGGAGGGTTCCTGTGGGCCATGTGGGCAGTGCAGACTTGTGTTTCTGAGCAGCCTGGATGAATTGCTTTGTGGGGGTGCTCTGGGCATGAGATTTCTCTGCGGCCCACCAAAATTTTCTCATGGCCCACCAGTGGGCCATGGCCCACCGGTTGGTGACCGCTGTCCTAGAGGAAGGCTCTTACAAGTAAAATCAGATCAAATCCATTCATTTTTTAAAGGCTAGTTTCTACTATTCATATATAAGGCCAAGAAATAAGGAACAGCTAGACAATTAATTCTACAGGTTCATTCATTACACTTCATATTCCAACTTTCTTGGCCTTTTGGCTAAGATCAAGTATAGCATTATACTTCATGTTCCAACTTTCACCAAAACCTTTCAAAGATCCTTTGCTTCTATTGCACTTAAAAAGAAAGTGTTGGCCAAGTTGTAAACATAAAAGATACTAAGTTGCCTTGATTGTAATGAGCCTCCTTTCCTCTACATCAACTTCATTTGAATTAAATATTTCCACAGGTTAAACAAATATTCCCAGAGTTTTTGTTCACCATCTGGTGACAACATAGGAACATCCTCTTTTTTGGGGTGGGGGGTGGGGGGTACAGTATTAGTACCACTTTTGTCTTCTGTAATTTTTCTTTCTTTTACTTCTCAAGTTAGCATGTGGCCACAGTATTAAAGCCGGTTTTCTTACAATCACAAGCAAAAAACTTGACACCATATCAATTCTGCCATCAAAACAAGAGAAAAATGTAAATCATCCATTCCACTCAAAGGAGAATGAGTTCTACTTTGCTGTATGGGTGATCATAAGAAATAGAATAATTTGAAGCTTGATTTCACTAAAAATAGGCCTTTTATCTGATTCACAGCAGTTACTAGAATTCTCATATGTCAGAATATTTGTCTTTAGAAGTCTATTCTTCCATTTTCTTGTCTAGCCAGTCTAGAGATGCACAGTACTTTGTATTTCCCAGTAGACTGTTCTGTACTTGTTACCTTGCTAAAATCAGTTCGTTTGTTTGCCAGCAGCCAAAACTGGTAAGCTTCTCTCACTCATAGCCTTAAAACAAAAGAAATATTCCAGTGTAGAAGTTGCCTGGATACTCTTCACTGGTTTCATAGTTCAGATAAAGTCCTCTCTTCTTTCAACATAACATGATATTGATGAGTAAGGAATCTAAGCATAGAACTGGAGATTTTCCACTGTTGATACTGGAGGAGGTTTCATTAGCACATAACAGGTACACAACATATGGCTTCCCCTGGATACATAACATATGTTTTTGAAGCAGTTAGTAGCTGTGGCCAGTGTGCCCATGGTGCCTATTCCTGAATGGGGAGGCTCTACTTTGGTTACGCATGCCTTATTAATATCCTAATTAGACAGTTGTAATATGCTCTACATGGGGCTGCTCTTGAACAATATCTGGAACCTGAATTGGTCCAGAATGTGGCAGCAAAGGTAGTAATGGGCACATTATGATATGTCCATGTAATACCACTACTTTATAAGCTGCATTGGCTCCCAACTGGTTTCTGGATGAAATTCAAGGTGCTGGCCCCATTCCAAAGGAATGGAGGACTACCTATCTGTAGTTATTTCTGGCCCTTCTACATTGTCTCAGAAGATGGGCATATTTCCCACTTGATATAATGTCATCTCATGGGACCAAGGAGGTGAATCTTTTCTGCTGCAGCATCTGCCTTTTGGAGCAATCATCCCCCAAGGTTCAGGTAGTTTTAACCCAGTTAGATTTGAGGCAAAGTTTAAAAACTTGGGGTGTTTTTGCTAGTGTTGGACATAGTGACAGATGAGTTTGCCTTCTGCAAAATAGACTATATAATTGGTGGGCCTGGCTGTATATTGTTTAATGTAGCTTATGAATTTTCTTTTTCAGTTGAGGGTTTATTTGCCTTCTTGTTTTGTGGTTTGTTTTCATTTGAGGAATGCCACTTGAAGTCATAATTACACAAATGTATTCATTTATTTGATTTATGAGGCTACCTCTCTTGAAAAGTGACTGTGTTGTGAGTAATGTTTAAAACTAAATATATATAATAAAATATAAAATATAAATAATAAAATCTGCAATATAACAGTCCAACAAAAAGACAACAGCCAAGAATAAGTACCTCAGAACAAGATCAAATCACCCAGGCTTTAGTAATTAAAACTGCTCAGAATTACCTTGTGGTGGCTGATATGTGTAATTGATTAAATAAATTTAATTATTCCAAGACATTAATTAAATTTATTTAATTATTTATTAATATTAATCATGTTTATTTAATTAATTATTCCCAGGCATAAGAATGGAGGGGTATCTCAGTAAATATCTCACAACAAGATCGAATTACCCAGGTTTTAGTAACTCAAAGAGTTACCCAGAGTTACTTGTGGTAAGATGAGCAACCAATAAATTTAATTACTTAATTAACTCAATTCTCATGCCTGAGAAAACAGCCAGGTCTTCAATGTTTTTTAAATATAAAACTATATCTATCTATATTATCTATCTATCTATCTATCTATCTATCTATCTATCTATCTATTGCCTACCTTTCTGTCTCTATATAGACACACAGACACAGACACACACACACACACACACACACACACACACACTAAAAGAAAAACATGAGCAAACAAACATGATATGGTATAGAGGTAAATGTACCAAGGCAAAAACTACCCTAATCATCATTAACCTCAAGACCAAAACAAGGCAATTTTGAATTGTGCTCCAGATTTCCAAATACAACACTGTTAACGGTAACAATGCTACTTTGTGATCCCTACAAGGAACCCTGGGGTTATATACCACTAATGATACTGCTGTAGCATTGCTTGGATTCATGTGCTCTGAACACCATAAAATTTACCTCTGTTTTCTAGAATAGCTGATCCTTCTGAATTTCAACCTGAAGTGATTCCTGTTTCCCCAAATCTGACTAATTGCACATTGGTGGCTACTGAAAAGGATACCGTGTAACTCAGGAAATACTCTGGATGCACCTTTGATTTATATGGTCTGGCTATTATTTCAGGTCTAATTTTATGTTTGTATGGTATGTATTTAAAGATACTAGTAAGGACACTTACAGAGCAAAAACCATTTCAAATTTATTGGTTAAATAAATCCTCTCACAAACAAACAGGAAGAAAGAAATGGCAGCAATTCCATGACACATAGATGTTAGCTTAGAGCAGGGGTCTACAAATTTGGCAACTTGAAGTTGTGTGGACTTCAACTCTCAGAATTCCTCCTCCAGTCATGTTAGCTCAGGAATTCTGGGAAGGAATTCCACAAGTCTTAAGCTTGCCAAGTTTGAAGACCCTTGGCTTAGAGCAACCTTATATATTATCTAAACATATTTTATTTATTTATTTATTTATTTATGTATGTATGTATGTATGTATGTCAATTGCTTACAAGATAATTGGTATAAGTAAAAACATAGTTATGAATACATGGATACATGTAAGAAAAAGAAAAGAAACAATAGGACAGGGACAGTAGGCATGTTGGTGCACTTATGCACGCCCCCTACAGACCTCTTAGGAAAGGTCAATAGTAGACAGTCTAAGGTTAAAATTTTGGGGGGTTGGGGAAGAAACCACAGAGTCAGGTAGAGTATTCCAGACATTGATCACTCTGCTGCTGAAGTCGTATTTCCTGCAATCAAGTTTGGTGCGATTAACCTTAAGTTTGTATCTATTGTTTGCTCATAAGGTATTCTGCAACAAGTAGAGGAGTGGAGAACTCTTCTGGTGAAATATTTCTGGACTTTCTCAACTGTGTTAATATCAGATACATAATATGGGTTTCAGACTGATGAGCTGTATTTGAGTATTGGTCTAGCAAATGTTTTGTATGCTCTAGTTATTAGTGTAATATTATCAGAGAAAAAGCTACGTAAGATTAGGTTAACAACTCTTAACGCCTTTTTGGCTATGTAGTTACAGTGGGCTTTAGCATTTAGGTCATTAGAGATGAGTACTGCAAGATCCTTGACAGGGTTTGGATCATCAACAAAGTCTTGATGATTCAGCCTGTATTTTATTTTCTGATTTTTTATTTTTTTGCCAATATGTAGGACAGAGCATTTATTTGTTGAGATTTGAAGTTGCTATTTGTTTGACCATTTTGATACATAGTCAAGGTCTTTTTGAAGAGTAGCAGCATTGTCTATGGTGTTGAATTGCTTTACATCATCAGCAAAGAGAACGCAGTTGCTCTTGATATGATCACAGATGTCATTTATGTAGAGAATGAAAAGAGTTGGTCCTAGAACACTGCCTTGGGTGACACCACTGTTGACAGCTACAGAATTTGATAAGACGCTCCCAATTTTGACCATTTGTTGTCTGTTTGACAGGAATGTTTCTATCCAGTTATGCAGGTCTCCAGAGATACCATAAGATTTTAGTTTTAGGAGTAGTTTGTCATATACCACTGAATCAAAGGCTTTGTAGAAGTCTATGTAGATTGTGTCTATTGTTTTGCCCAAATCGCGTTCTGTAGTCCTTGTTTTTGCAGTGTAAGAGTTGCAGATTACATGATAGTTTTTTCCTGAAACCAAAATGTTTATTAGAGAGTAGGTTGTTTATTTCTAAGTGGAGGATGATGGATTGGTTAATCATTGATTCCATGACTTTACAGGTGACACAGCATAAAGAGATTGGTCTGTAATTTTCAACTAGGCTGTATCCTTTCTTTATTTGTCAGTACAAGCTCCATAGTAGTTTTTCACAATCAAATTGTCCAGGTAGTCTCTGAGAATCAGACATGACTGAACAGAAGAATATATATGTGTATCTTATTAAGAATACCTAGGAAAGTTCTTGAGAGAATTCTAACTGAAAAGGTACAAAGGAGATAATGAAAATAATTTGAGAGTGTACTGCAGGTTGATGCTGGGCAATAGGTTGCTGAGTATAACAAAACTTATTGTATGTTAGATACAATGTAGGGAATAAATTTGAAATACATATTGTTTGCTATGCATATAGTGTTAAAGGTTGCCAAATGTTGTAACAGCAACAATGGAAGAGAAGCATATGGAAAGAAATTGAATGATTAGATAATGGGTCAATATGAGCAGAGATATAAGACATCCCATTGTTTGTTTTAAATGTTTCTGGATAATTGTACAGTATAAGGGATGCTTCCAGTGACATTAAGGATCTATTGGTTAGGGATATACTGAATGTATATGTGCTAATATACATATGTGATAATATATGCTAATAATACTGTGTTGGTTGAAAATGCAAATGATGTATTGTGATTGTTTGACAAATCTATTATTTGTTGTATGATACAACAAATAATAGATTTGGAGGTAGGTCTATTTGATAGGAACAATGTAGCTAATGATTGCAAATTATACATAAAAGGAAAAAACTGGCGGGAAAGATGAATCTGTGTCCCCCGGTAGATGTTTTCTAAGATGGGAAAGTGAAAGTGAAAGGACAAATTCTAAGCCATGCAGATGTTGATTGAAGGTTAGTGGTTAGTATCTGGTCTAGTGTGAGGAAAAATGTTTATTGGATGAAGAGAAAATGTGTATTTTTCTCTCCATTTGTTATCTGAAGCAAGAATTTGAAATCAGGAGGAACATAAGGGTATGCTGACAGCAGTAGGACTGGAGACCACAAGGAGATAGTTCAGCTGTAGAAGGAAAGTGAATTGAATACAAAAGTCAAGGATGACCATGAACCAGTACTTTGAACTGATTAGGAAATAATAATGAGGATCAAATTACAAGTCAAATGTATGAAAGGAACATGAATGGTTGTAGAGGAAGGAGAATATTTAAAAAGTCATAGCTTAATTGAGCTGAAAAGATTAAAAAAACAAGGCAATATACAGTATTATGAATGCAGCATTTGACTGTGGTTCGAATAAATACAAAACATTGGACTTGTCTGAATAATTACTTGGTCTGAAGTTTTTATTCCAGGCAACTAAACAGACAAATCTGTATTGGTTTTTTGGCAACATTTTTGGAAGTGGTTTGTTTCTTCCAAGGACTGAGAGAGAATAACTGGCCCAGGGTCCTCCAGCTTGCTTAATGCCTAAGCCAATATTAGCTTCTTAGGTTTTGGTTCAGCTATAGCAAACTTTCAAGAATGATTTGCAAAGGTAGAAAAAAAAAAAGAAAACAATGGTGTTGGTAGAAATTGTATTTTTTTTTCTTTACATACTGCAGTTCTTAATTGTTTTCTGCATTTTGTAAATGTTGCTTACATCAAAAGGGAATACCACAATTGAAATATATTATCAGGTGAAATAGATAAAAATAGTGTCTCACTACTGGCAACATAATGCACCAATTTCTATCTTGAATGTATCCAGGATGTCAATTTTTTCCACTTTATTAGAAAAGAGTATGCCTGTGAATTTCCAAATATTGTTGGATTGAATTCCCAGCATCCTTCATCATTTGTGAGGTTGTCTGATGCTGCCATAACTTGTACTTCAGAATTCTGGAGTACCCTATGTGGTTTAGCTTTGATCAAAGACCCACAGGTTTGTGAGTCCAGCTGCAAAATCTTATACTTGGTTTGCTTCATGGAAATCACTTCTAAACTCTACAAATCAATATGTTTTGCATATTATTTGCAGAACATAAAGTAAGGTTAGTACAAATACAACCTTACAATTATTGAACAGCATGTAATGACCAAATTATATCAACCCTACTATAAAGTGACAAAATCTATCTGCATATTCATTTGACAAGCTTTTCTTTCTGGTTTTGTATACAAGGACTTAGGAGCGGTAAAACAATATTCAGTTGTAATTAGAGGTTTTCTTTTCTTTCTTGTTTGTTTTACCATTCTTTAGTATAAGAAAGAAAAGCAGAGAAGGCCAGGAAAAGCATTACAAACACATATAGAATAGAATAGAATAGAATAGAATAGAATAGAATAGAATAGAATAGAATAGAATATTGGCCAAGTGTGATTGGACACACAAGGAATTTGTCTTGGTGTAAATACTTTCAGTATACATAAAAGAAAAGATACATTCATTAAGAATCAAGAATCATAACATACAACATTTAATGATAGTCATAGGGTACAATTAGCAATCAAATCATACAAGGAAACAGTCAATATAAATCATAAGGATACAAGCGACAAAGTTACAGTCCTACAATCACAATTGGGAGGGGATGGGTAATAAGGAGTTATGAGAAGATCAACAGTAATAGTAGTGCAGACTTTGTAATAGTTGAATAGTGTTGAGGGAATTATTTGTTTAGCAGAGTGATGGCTTTCAGGAAAAAACTGTTCTTGTGTCTAGTTGTTCTGGTGAGCAGTGCTCTATAGTGTCCGTTTTGAGGGTAGGGGTTGAAACAGTTTATGTCCAGGATGTGAGAGGTCTGTAAATATTTTCATGGCCCTCTTTTTGACTCATGCAGTATACAGGTCCTCGACTGAAGGTAGTAATTGTTTTTTCTGCAGTCCTAATTATCCTCTGAAGTCTGTGTCTGTCCTGTTGGGTTGCAGAACCACACCAGACAGTTACAGAGATGCAGATGATAGACTCAATCATTCCTCTGTAGAACTGTATCAGCAGCTCCTTGGGCAGTTTGAGCTTTCTGAGTTGGTGCAGAAGGGACATTCTTTGTTGTGCTTTTTTGATGATGTTTTTAATGTTAGGTGTCCATTTTAGGTCATGTGATATAGTAGAATCCAGAAATTTGAAGGTGTCTACTGTTGATACTGTCTAGTATTGTAAGAAGTGGTAGTATGGGAGGGTTTCTTCTAAAGTCTACCACCGTTTCTACAATATCCACATTGTTCCCTATTTGAAGAATGGTTTCTATCAAACATTACACCATTATTTTCCCAACAAGCTCTTTAATTAACAATTGTCTCAGAGGAGAGGGGAAAGAAAGATTGACTGGTTGGGGGAAGAACTACACACAACTATTTGATTTATATCTATATTTAAAACTACCTATTTATCTATCTATACCCATATTTTGAAGATAATTTTTCTTTTAATATAATTTTTAAGATATGTTATTATAGTAGTAAAAACTAACACAAATTAGGCTCAGAGAAATAAAATAGAATTGAAAAAATACAGAGGAAAAATAAGAAAAATAAATACAAACAGGTATCTATTCATCCCATATCCCATCCCTTATCTATTACCAAATCCATAACAACTTTTCAAATCTGGTATCAGCAAAATGTCTAAAGTGGGTTGCCAGAACTTTGGGGAGAAAAATCTTATTTGAACCTAGATAAAATAAGTCAATTTTATATTCCTTTGACTTTAAACAGTCTTAATTTTTTAAATTCATTCAGATATTGTTGTAGGATTTGATTTCTGTTCTATTCTTCTTTATTCCATCACAGTTTTCTTGAAGGTTTCTTGAATCCAATAAGAAAACATTTTCCAGATCTTTCTCTAGGTTTATCATTTGTATTTCCCCTTTAATTTTAAAAACTTTAACCTTTTACTTTTGTATACCTAATAAAGCTTCCTTTTCCAAATCATTCTTTTGGCCTGTCATTTGTAATTCCATTTTTGGTACTTTGTTATGTCAGATAAAATTTGTTCCACATCTGTTGTTCCTTCATTAACATATTTTGGACATACTCTATCCATAGAAGCATACACTATTGCTGACAGTGTTGATACAATATTGTAATTACTAATTTCTGGCTTCATTCTTCAAAAATTTCGGTTAATGTTTCCAATCTTTAAATGTGTCATTTTGTCAGTCCTATTATTAACTGATATCAAGAACAGGCTTGTATTTATTTATTTTTTCCTTCTGCTTAGAATCTTTAATGCCCTCTAATGCTCAGGTTTCTAAAATCATAAAGTAACTTATCTTTGCTATGACTTACAATAATAGGATAACCAAAATAAATCTGTTTCCCAGGAGAAACTATTTTTTCATAGTTAATTCCAACATCTTATGGTAACAGTCAATATTCCAAATTTATCTGGGCCCTTGATCCTTTCATAACTTTTTAGATCAAATTCTAATTTAGCATTTTACTGTTTATTTCAAATTATTTAAATTCTTAAGCTTATATCTTTTTGAAATTGTCATTCTCTAATAATTTTAAATGGTTAACCAGCAATTTCTGAAAGTGATTAAAAAGTGAAGTATACAAACATAGGATCAAATTAAGTCCAATTAAGAACATTCTGGATGGGAATTCTCTGAATTAACAACAGAAGAGTGTTCTTTTTTAAATGTGGAAATTAACTCTGAAAAAAGTAATGAAGTCATTTCAATATTACTTCCTCTTTTTATCCCAATATATTTCCAGTATATTGGCTAATTTTCTTCACATAGTCATTAGGAATGAAATTCCTTTTCAAAACATTGTAGAGATTAACCATTTCCTTCCAGAAAGGCATTTTCCTTGGCTGAATTTTGAGGGGGATATGGTTTCATAGAGACAGCTACCACCACAAAGAACAAGAATCAAGTGTAGAGATCAATTCCCCAGAAATTCTCTGTAAAAGGAGTGGGTAGGAGATTGCCCTATAGGTGGCTGGTCTTTGTTAGAAGACTGAAGCACAGTGGTTTTCCACATGTTTGAGCACTGGGAGATGACAGGATTATCCACCCCGGGTGATCATATTCTGTTTTCTCCTTCCCTACCCTCCAATTGAAGTTGAAAAGCATTAATAGTAATAGCACTTAGACTTATATACCACTTTACAGTGCTTCACAGCCTCTCTAAGCAGTTTACAGAGCCAGCATATTGCCATCAACAATCTGGGCCCTCATTTTACCCTCAGAAGGATGGAAGGCTGAGTCAACCTTGAGCCTGGTGGGATTTGAACTGCCAAATTGCAGGCAGCCGATAGTCAGCAGAAATGCCTTGCATTACAGCACTCTAACCACTGCGCCACTGAGGTTCTTAAGGTTTGGATACAAATACAGTTCAACACAGTTGGAAGGGGCCTTGTAGGTCATCTAGTCCAACTCCCTGCCCAAGCAGACCCTACACCATTTTTTACAGATGGCAGTCCAGTCTCTTCTTGAAAGCTTCCAGTGATGAAGCTCCCACAACTTCTGAGGGCAAGCTGTTCAATTGGTTGATTGTTCTCATAGAAAATTTATCCTTATCTCCAGGTTGAATCTCTCTTTGATCAGTTTCCATCCATTATTATTATAATGTGTCAGTATTTTTTATGTATACTGTAAATAGTGATTATTGCTGGTCTAAGACCGTAATAAAGCTATATTCATTCCATCCATTATTCTGTGTCTGGCCTTCAGGTGCCTTGGAAAATAACTTGACCCCCTCCTCTCTGTGGCAGCCCCTCAAATATTAGAACACTATCATGTCTCCCCTGGTCCTTCTCTTCACCACAGTAGCCATGACCGGTTCCTCCAACTGTTCATTGTATGTTTTAGCCTCCAATCCCCTAATCATCTTGGTTGCTCTTCTCTGCACTCTTTCTAGACTCTCAACATCTTTTTTTATAGTGTGTTTTTACAGTATGGTATTAGTACCTCACTTAATCCCTCTGTTAATGCAATTGAGGATTGCATTGGCTTTTTGGGCTGCCACCACACACTGTTGGCTCATATTTAATTGGTTGTCCACTAAGACTCCAATATCTCTCTCACAGTTACTGCTATTAAGCCTGGTTCCACCAAGTCAGTATGTGTATTTTTTGTTTTTCTTGCCAAAGTGTAAGACTTTACTTTTCTCTACATTGAATTTCATTTTGTTAGATAGGGCCCAGTGTTCAAGTCTGTCAAGATCCATCTGGATATTGCACCTATCATCTAGGCCAGGGACCACTGGTGGTCCTCGAGAAACTTTTGGTGGTCCACAGAGAAGTGTCTCCCCCAAAGCATCCTCCCAAAGCAATTAATCCAGGCTGCGCAGGAACACAAGGCTTGTGTCACTTGCATTGCAAACAACATGAGGTAGTGAGGGGAGGAGGGAAAGGGCAGAGTGGGGAACTTGCCCCACTTGCCCCACATGCCTCACTTGGCCACCAGGCTTCTTCTGCTTTTGCTGCATGCAAGGAAAGCAGCAAAAGTTTTCCTTTCTCTCCCACAAACTCCTCCAGAAATGAGTCTTTGGGGACCCTGCAAGGCATCCTGCTCCAAGAGGTTGCACTGGCAAAGACTCATTTCTGGAGGAGTTTGGGGGAGAGAAAGAAAGACTTCTGCTGCTTTCCTTGTATGAAGCCAAAACTCACTCTCTCTCTCTCTCCCACTGAGAAGGGAGCTGGAACTGGTATCCTGCAATCCCAAATAAAGAATGATTGATCAATAGGAAAACAGGGTAGGAAAATTTCCTGCAGACTTTTTTGGGGATTTTCCCAGGGTCTCTGGTCTGCAAGATTTAAAATTATGAGTTTGGTGGTCCCTGAGGTCCAAAAGGTTGGCGAGCCTTGATCTAGAGTGTTGGTTATTTCTGCCAGCTTAGTGTCATTTTCAAATCTGGTAAGTTTAATTTCTATTGCCTCATCTTTGAAAGAAGCAAAGCAGTTCAATATAGACAACTTAAAACCACAATTGTGAGAAGACTTTCTGCTTTAAAGCAAGGTGGCTGTTAAGTGAATTGTCTGTCAGGGAAGTAGATTGAATGAGTTTTTTGCCATAATTGTTAAGTAAATCATTGCAGTTATTAAGTGAATTATATGACTGTTAAGTGGGTCCAGATTCCCCCATTGATTTTGCTTATTGGAAGCCAGCTGGGAAGGTCAAAAATAATGATCAGATTGCTGCAACCATTGTATACACGTACTACTTGTCAAGGGCAATTTTGAGATGTGACCATGGGAATGGTTGTAAGTGTGAGATATGGTCTTAAATAACTTTTTGGTGGTCTCACAATGTCAGACAGTCATTAAACAAAGGGTTGTAAGTCAAGGACTACTTGTGTAAAAGAAGTCACTATAGATTTTATTCTACTAGTCGTTGTCCACTATAGGGAGTGGTGCTCATCTCTGTCTCAAGGCCATTGAGTCTACAAGACATTTCCATGTCATGTAGCCAGCACGACATCATGGAGCACTGTTAACTTTCCACCGAAATGATACCTATTTATCTACTCACATTTGCATGCTTTTGAACTGCTAGGTTGGCATGATCTGAGGCAAGGACAGGATTTCATCCTGTTGTGAGATGGTCTCGAACCTGGAATGCTGGCTTTTCAGATGACCAGCCAAGTGTCTTAACCACTGAACCCTCATGTTGCCCCATCTTGTATACCTTCCCCCAAATCACCTCTTTGATCATCTATAACCTGTCACCATAGATTACACAGCGTATGGCTTTTAAATAAGCAAATGTCTCATTTCCCCCTTTTTCAGAAGCATGACTGCAACTATTGACAGTGCAGTTAGTCTTTTTGGATACAAAATAAAAATTAATGTTGTGTGACATCAGCTTAAAAAGTAACTCAATGCACAATCCCTGTCCAAAGGGGAGAGAAACAAGAACAGAAAATTTCACATGGATCTAAGTATAATGGCATTTCCACTTCCCCAACAGATATTAGGGCTTTCTACAAGAACCTGACAACTGAACAAGTTAATTATACTAGGATATGATAATCAGAAAGTATGGCACACTAAAAAATAAAAAGCTCAGTCATTTGCCAAGACACAATAAAAAAGACACATCTCAAAGGAAACTAATTAACCTGTGCAGGGAGAAATGAATATGAATAAGAACTTAACGAGAAGGAAACCATTGAAATGGCTTTCCAGGCTGAATTGACACATGGAAATCTCATTGCAGGATGAAAGGAAACCTTTCACTTTCTACAAACACTCAACTTCACACCTTCAGACAGATGCATAACCATTCCATTCAAAATTATATTTCTAGTTCATGAGATTTTGTATCACAATAATATACTTTCTGTATATATAAGGCCATGTGAACTGAATTGGTAATAGGGACTTTTGGTTTCCAACAATTCATCCTTAATAGTACTAAGACTTTGCCTCTTAGTTGATCAGATGTAGACAACAATAGACTGGTTTGCAAAATTGCCTGTAGTTACATACTGCAAAACAGAGTGAAAACCTGTTAGGCTAAAACTGGGCTTTAGTTGCACTTGTGACTTATAGCCCCCAGATGTGCTAAAATTCACTGCTACTATCTTCACTGTTAGAAAAGAGGGTCAGAAGTAGAACAAGTAAATTAAGACTGGAGCCTTATCTGTGCCTACCTCTATCTGATTAAAAAGAGTTATTAAGTGTCAAAGCCAGGGTGGTTGTGTTTAACAAGAAAAATGGAGCAAGCAGTTGCAAGTTATGTACACTAGAGTCTGTTTTTTTCTTAAGCCTGCTCTGTCTTAAGTTCCCTCTCTCTGAGATTTCTTTATCTGTTTCTGTTAAGGCCAGTATGTAGAGCGTTCTATAATTATTATATTTTTTATGCCACCCATCTCATTGTCAGGTGACTCTAACAGAATTATTACACCTTTTTTATATTGTACTTTGTCTTGCTGAGCCTATATACTTCTTTTCCACTCTTTTGGACCATCCACTTCCTCTGAAGGAAAAAACTCTAACTTTTGTCTGGCTGCTGCATTCAGTTTTCTGGTGGCTGCAGAGCTATAAAGTGCACATCTCCTCCATTCTTTTGTTATCTCCTTCTACATTTTCATCAAGTTCTCTGCTTTATTGACAGATCTTCCATGCTGGTGCTGGGAAAAGACTCAAACAGGAGTGGGGAAAGGCAGCAGAGGTACCTGCAGTTATTTCAAGCAACCTGTTATTCCACACACCACAGCCAAGAGCTACAATGGGGGGGAGGGGAGAAATGCGTGTAAAAAGTAGACCTTAGTTGACATGCTTCCAAAGTCAAGGCCACATCTGAACAGACAAATGAGCATATAGAACACGATACTGTACTAAAGCCTATCTCCTAATTTCTGGAAAACATGCTTCCTTTTCAAAGGAGGATTTTTAGGATGCTTTAGGATTTCTTCAGAATTTTTTTTTCTAGTGGGGCTTTGAACTTACTTGATGTGGTATTGCCAGGGTTTTTATTACATATCAGTCTGCAACCCTCCTGCTGTCTCTGCTTCCTAATCAGAAAATGCCACTCTGAAGGAGCTTCTCAGAATAGCTTCCCCTGAGATTTCATTTCTTCAGCAGGAGGAGAAATATCCAATCGTTCCTCAAAGACAGAATGGCCCCATTAGCCGTGACAGCACTAGCACAACTAGTAAAAGACACCAGGGGAGAAGGTCTCTCATGTTGTCTTCTATTGGGGTGGGTGGATTTAAACAGTGCTTATAACTTGCCCCACCCCAGAAGACTCTGGGTGGCTTCAAAGTGTATAAAAATTGCTATGCCTCACCTAAAGCAATCAAATCGCTTTCAAGAGACACCATAAGTATATTAAGCATGCATCCAAACGCAGCATACACTGGGCTCCCTGTAAGGCATTGGAAGTTTGCTGAGCAGCCCTGATCAAAAGCAGAACCAGAGCTTATATACCTTTGACCTACTTACATGTCAAAGACAAGACACACACAAAAAAGCAAACACAGTTTAAATTACTTCATCATGTGGGAATGATTTAGATTGGTGTTTTAATTCAACTCCCAATTCTGGGAGTTGAAGTCCACATCTCTAAAAGTTGCTAGGCTTGAGAAACATTATATTAGGTAACTCTACTTGGGCGACCTATTTATTATTTATCCTTTCCCATGAGTTCAGCATGCCAACTATGCTATCTCTGACATATGGTCAATGAACATATACAATCTGGTTCCTGGCTGAAGCTTCTTTCTGTTGTCAGTCTGGGACAATTCATCTTGTTATGCATGTTTTCTTACCGGACACTTTAAGCAGTTCACATATATGGGGTGGGTGAGGGATTGGATAGGTATGGTTAGTGAATGCAGCTCACGTGTAAATTCCCACCATAGAATGTATAACTGTAAGAACATAATAAACTTGTACTACTAGTTTTCTAGATTACCACAAAATAAAGCTAGCATAGTACAACTTCCCCCAAACCTACACAAATCACACACCTAGATGTCATCAGTCAGATCAAATGGGGCTGAAGGCTTGTGGAAATATTGCAGATTTAACGTGGGAGAGACCGAGAAAGGAGGTATATGTACTGTGCTTTAGGGAGATGGCCTAAACCAACCTATTGTCTGCCCGCTCCATTGTTTTTCTCATGGGAGTAATTCTTAACAGGTTCTCTGAGATGACTGGACTGAACAGTTAATTGAGGCAAGGCATTGCCTGATGTATCTCAGTGTTGGACCATAAAAGGATTTAACGATAATAACCAGCACTTTCAATTTGTCCTTGGAGCCTACTAATGCAGAAACTTTAAAACTGGTATACTTTTAGCTGGTGAAGTTATTCCACTAGCAATCTAACTAACACAATTTGTACTAGCTATAGATTCTATGATGTCTCCAAGGGCAATCAGACCAACAGAACGCTGTAATAGTCTACTTGAGTGGTGATCAGGAGATGCATTACTAAAATGAATGAAAGCCTGGGAAAACTGAGCAGTTGAGCTATTAAGGAGCTGAGTATGGAGTGAAACATACACATTAGTTGGCTACTTCTAAAATAATATAATATAAGAAAACCATAGCTCACTAGAATTTCTCAGACTGTCACTTCCAAACCGTAAGAGCAGTTTGACAACAGAACTAGATAACCAGAGAAGGAGTAACTTCCTGTCGGTAGATGCATTCAGAAATGTGTTTAATTTGGATTCTGGCACTAAGCAGGGAGTTGGGCTCAATAGGCAGATGGCTTCTTCCAGTTCTATGATTACATGAATTTCTAAAATAAATTTTATTTCATTACATAATGAAGAATGCTCAGTGAATCAATAAAATAAATGTAGAAGTCATTTTCAGCAAAGCATTAATAAAAATGGTTGCCCATCATCTTGAAATTCATATGAAATATGTAAGATCTATGAAATAGAACCAGCCAAAGAGAAAGAAGTTTCAGCAGTTTGGAATTTCATACTTGTTGAACCAACTCATACCATTAAACGTTTCAGCTATCTCACTTATGCAGTGTTTGTGATAAGAAGATTCTTAGCCTGATAGAAAAGGAAAATGTTGCACTGCTTAGATAATTCTTGTTCTGCCCTGATTTAATTCCAAGGGAAGATCTCTTTAAAGTCAGATATACCCCTGGTGACTTTAAATACTTGTGGAACACAGAATAACAGAGTTGGAAGGGACTTGAAGGTTTTCAAGACCAGCGGTCACCAACCGGTGGGCCACAGCCCACTGGTGGGTGTCGGGAAAATTTTGGTGTGCCTCAGAGAAATGTCACCCCCCCAAAGCAATTAATCCAGGCTGCACAGAAACACAAGGCTGCGCTGCCCACATGGCCCATGGGAACCCTCCCTACCCACTCACTCCTTACCCAGCAAACTTTCCTGCTAAGTTGCTATTTTTCCTTTTTCCGACTATCAGCTGTTCTGCTGTGCCAGGAGATTTAGATTAGCTAGGAAGCAGGAAATGGTTGCATTTCTTGCTTTCTAGCTAGTCTTTAGATTTTCGGCTCTGCTTTCCTTAGGACTGAAGGTTCTATTATTCAGTGCTGACTCACGGCAAGCAAATTTTATGTGACAGACTGAGCTAGCCAATGGCAGATAGATAGATCACTGAATGATTCTGTGAGCAACTCAATCTGCCTGCCTGCTTTGCCTGATTTTGGGTAAAAGTTGCTCTTTTTTAAATAAAAAATTCAATATTTATATAAATATTTATAATATTTACATACAAGCCATGCCCAGCCAGTCGCATGACCACCAAGCCACACCCACAAATTAGGCTACACCCACAGAACTGGTAAGTGGTCCCTGGGATTTAAAATTATGAGTTTGGTAGTCCCTGAGGTTCAAAAGATTAGTGACCCCTGTTCAAGTCCAACCCCCTGCTTAAGCAAAGGACCCTATACTATTCCAGCCAAGTCTCTTCTTAAAAGCTTCCAGTGATGAAGCACCCACAACTTCTGAAGGTGAGCCATTCCACAAATTAATTGCTCCCCTTTGGGAGGAGGTTTTGAAATATTTCTAGCAGGACTACCAGATTCTGCAACAGCTTTGTTCCCTATGCCCACTGTCTGATAAACTTGCAAGATTTGTTTTTCTTGCCATGTACCTGTATATATCTGAACTAGACTGTGTTGTTTTTCTGTGTCATATAATATATGTGGGTATATGCGTATTTATTTATTTATATATATATATTGTCATATTTGTGTAATGTATATTGGGGGTGGTGACCCTTTGAGAGCTATATGCAATGAAATTTCGTTTTAATAAATGACGATTAGTGTACATTTAAAGCAGGGGTGTCAAATGGCGGCCCATGGGCTGGATGCGTCACGCACAGGCCACACTCACCCCAGCTCTGCAAAAGGGGAAAATGTCATGAAACATCATATGACAGCAACATGAGGTGGTGAGTTTGATCACATGGTTTAAAGTGACAGTAAAGTTACTCTAAGTCTAATTGTTCTCACTGATAGGAAATTTCTCTTTAGTTCTAGCATCTCTCCTTGATTAGTTTCCATTCATGTTTCATTGTCTTGCCTTTTGGTGCTTTGGAAAATAGTTTGACCCCCCCCCCCCTCTTTGTGGCAGCCCCTCAAATATTGAAACACTGCTATCATGTCACCCCTTAGTCCTTCTTTTGTCCATGAGAAGTATGTTAGCAACATATTGAAATGGTTTGCCACTACTTTTGTTCATGCAGAGGGCAGAGGAAATGGCCTTCAAGGACAGGAGGAAGAGCGGATGGTCAGATAAGAGTGGCTTGAGCATGGACCAAGAAAATAATATGAGAAAACATCTCGGACAAGGCCATCCTTGGTTCATGTGAAGATTAAGAAAGGAGAAAGCACACATAGACTTGCAAGGTTTTGTTACAATAAAATACTCCTGATTTATATGTCATTGGTTTCTTAGGCTGATCTACCTTGTTGGGTTGACATTTTAGGCTTTTTTCTATTTTCTATATCTTATTGCCTGGCATTTTCTGTTGGTCTTCCATCCTGAATAGTTACAAACTCAGCCCTATTTAGCTTTTCAAGATCAAAAAGATCACCTGTGTGCTGTCACTTGATTCCTCGTAGCTCATGGCTGGTGCATCACATTCAAACTATTTTTAATGTTACTATTTGGTATTCCTTTATTTCCTTTCTTTCCACCAACATAATAAATAAACTGCCAGCTCAGACCAACAAATCACAAAACTCACAATGACAGGCAGCAAAGGAAAAAGGGGAAATGTATTCTCTTTCATTAACTTTTTAAAGCTTAATGATTTTGTAGAATTGTTGCAGCAAATTGTAAATGATGTATGAAGTTAAAAATTCATGCCCCCCTACTGCATAAAAATAAAAACACAGCTTTGTAATCAGGATGTCCTTGTTTGTGGGGAATGTCTTACATCAGAAGCACTCTAGATCTTAGTAGAATATTTGGCTTGAACTGAAGGAGACTCTGCTACTCTTTTGAACACCAGTAGAACATTTCTCATTAAAAGAAGCATAACTGAAATACCTGCACATCTTCACATTTATTTTGGTCAGTAAAAGGAAGCACCACCAGCTTCCAAATGGTTCTGAACAACAACTCCCAACTGTTGCAGTCGGTTGGTGTGAAGACCAGATTGATACTGATGTAGAAAGTTAGCACCCACCCCTCTCCTAGAAAAATGAAATATTTTAGAAAATATTTTAAAAAGCCTGGATGAGAAATTGAGAAACATGTTTTTTCGAGACAGAAAACAGCTCCCTGCTCCCAGCAGATATTTGGTGCCATTAAGAAAGACTGGGCCAGCCTATCTACAACACAAAAGACTTCCAGCTGCAGGGTGATGGGATTAAAACATGACTCCCCAGGACATAATAGGATTAATCCATCTAGTAGCAAGCTCACCACATGGCACAATCACTGGGGACATTGCATCACCCAGCAAGCTTCAACTAAGCCTGGGCCTCAGACAGCATACAAAGTTAGCTGTGACCCCTACAACAGCCAATAGAATACATGTTCTTCAACAAGGAGTTCAAGTTCAAAGCCCAAGAGAAGGTATAAATACCCCTCACTCTCAACTCCATGTGTTCAGCTGTAGCAGAGAACCATGTGCTTGATGGTTCTGCTTCATTAAAATATCTTTCCAATCAGCCTCCATGTTTCCAGTGTCTTTCTCCCCACTTGGAACTGAACCAGATGGATATTTCTTTCAACATCAAGAACAGTTTGATGTAATGGTTAAGACACTGGGCTAAAAATTAGAAGATCATAGATTCTAATTCTACCTTAGGCACAAGCCTGGCTGATGGACCTTGGGCCAGTGACACCCTTTCAACCTTAGGGAGATGGCAATGACAAACCATTTCCAAAGTCTTGCCAAGAAAACTGCAGGGACTAGTCCAGGCAGGCACCAGACTTGAAGGCATCTATACATAGACACACATTTATATTGCCCTCTTCTTGGCCAGATTAAGGATTCCAAGGAGCAATAGTATAGTTGAAAACTCTAATTTCTAACATTAGTAAGTCAAAGATAGACATGCTAAATCTTGATCAGGCTCAAGAAGGAGAAGATGAATGAATGGATCCAGGCAGCACAGTGACAGTAAAACATCAAGCTTTATCAGGAAATCAAAATTCAAGGCAAAAGAGTAGCTAGTAACACACATTCACAAATTATTGTTGTTGTTTCCAACCATGTTTTATACAAGAGGCTGTACCTACTCTACCTCAAGAACAGTATCCCCCCCAAAGATTCGCACAGCTCCCACTCTACAAAGGTTTCATAAGTCTTTGGAATTATGGTTTTGTCCCCAGGGTTGGAGTTACATTGTTTTTTCATTATACATTCTTTTCTTAAAAGAAATTTTTTCATCATATAAACTACATGGAGTCATTTGGAAGACAGGTGGTCTTCCTAATTTAATTAATTAACACTGTGTATGTGCCTTCAAGTCAACTTGATTTCTGGCAACTGCCTGGACAAGTCCCTGCAGATTAACTAAACTACTCTTATATAGCTGATGCCTATCAAATCTGATTTAGATGAATAGTAATCTAAATAAATGTTCTCAAACTTAGCAGCTTTTAAATTCCTGGACTTTATCTCCCAGATTTCCCAGGAATTCTGGGAATTGAAATCCATACATCCTAATGTCAGGTTTGAGAAACACTGATCTAAATTTATTGAGCTACTCTCAGTAAAAGTGCATTTGGCTCACAAGGGCTTGCTTATGTAATGGTGTACTTTGTGCCTATTTGCATTTGATCCAGGAATGTCAACATTCACACTGGCTGGGTCGCTGCCTAGAATAGGATCTTGGGTTTCTGGGAACTGACTCAGACCTATGTTAAGGCCTGATATATCTAATAAGAGAACCTTTATTGTTGTTGTTTTTTTTTTACTGCCAGCACAGTGGTACACATTACAAATGAAATTGTTGCCTGCTATTGATAACACTCCTTTTCTCAAAGCTGTAAACTCTCTTTCCCTCCAATAAGGTATCAACAGTACTATTGTGGAGGTTCCCCAATTACTTGTTCTACATATCACAATTCCTGTCATGGATTACAAAGAACACAAAGAATAACACAAAGAATAACCCAATAAAACATACTAATACAAAAACACTAAAATGTATATTTAATTCATCACTCAATGCATTAAATGATTAATAAGTTTTAAAAATGCCTGAGAACAAGATCTCAGTAGAAGATCTTTAACATTTATTTAAAGAGGTTGATGTGGAATTAAGTGTTTCTTAATTTACAGTTCTTTGGGGATGGGATGAAATTCTAAAAGGTTTCAGATGGAGGATTTATTATGAACTCATTCAGGCAGTCAAGCAGTTTTGAGCTTACTTGCAGAGCTGGATTTTCCAGTCCTAAAATCAGTGAAACATGGTCATGCCTTCCTCTTATCACACACATACTTTCACACCCAAATAAAGAAATCATGGGCAATTATAACTTTCAGATGCTGAAGACCATGAAGAAAGAGAGAGAGAAAAAGAAAGGAAGAGAAAGAAAATCAATCAATCAATCAATAAGGGGCAGGTAACTCCTCTACCCCACAGGAGAGTTTCTAGGGTCAGATTACTTCCAGCCGATAATTTCCTGTTAAGATTACTCCCTTTTTCTGATGCTGAATGGAAAAGAGGAAATATGTTGATGGTAGTAAGTAGCAAGCAGAAGCATGTAGTAGAGAAGGTATAAGGGGATGGATGCTGTTCCATACTAGCAAGCTTGTAGGCCTGCATTCCTATTGGTCCAGAAAAGCCAGGCCGTGATTGGACAAAACTACGCGTTCTGATTGGTTCTTATTCGGCTGCCGCGATTGGGTAAAACCAAGCGCGGCAAGCTCAAATGCATGTCATAGGCGGCCTAGCCGCAGCCAGCTCTATAAAAGGAGTTGCCTCGGCTGGGAGTCTTGTCTCAGTATCTGGTTTCCTAATAAAGAGCTGTTGTCACTATTTCGAGTCTCATCTCTCCTTGGGACCCACCGCCCAGACTTAACAGACATATTATCAGAGGTGACGAAGAAAGAGAATTAATAAAGGAGAATATTTTGTAGTTCAGCGTTGAAATGAAAGGTCCTTAGTGCTCTCTAAGCGTGATTGTTTTCTTGCAGATATTTCATTAGCAAATGAATCAGTGCTGGTGTTATTAGTTTGGGTAGTGAAACATCTGCAAGTAAACAACCAAGCTCAGAGAGCACCAAGGACTCCCTCAGAAGAAGAATTGGTGGTTTTGCAAGGTAGAAAGGAAGAAGAAGGGATCTTTGCAGAGTATGATGCCCAGAATCCCTTGAGAGTGAAATGGGCGGCATATAAATTAATAAATATATGGTAAAAAAATTGAGATGTCAACATGACAATGAAATAGAAGGACAAGAAGAAAAAATAAATTGCATTCTTCTGCCAGTCATGGATACCACTTAGGAGGAAGAGATGGTATCAGTACAGTGGTGGGATTCAATTATTTTTACTACGGGTTCTGTGGGTGTGGCTTGCTTGGTGGGCATGGCTTGGTCATCATGTGACAGGGTGGGCGTGGCTTGGTCATCATGTGATTGAGTGAGCATTGCTTGGTGGTCATGTGACTGTGGGGGTGTGGCCAACTCAATGTCACTCAAATGTCTAAGGGTCTCTCACCTAGCCCCTCCTCTCCCCGCCATTCCTTGTCACACCCAGCGTATCTATAGTTCTATAAAAATATTGTTCACCTTTTATAACTTTATTGTCTACAAATTACAGGTGTACTTTCATGGACCACAAGGAGGAAATGGCTCACATGCTTTGCCCAAGAGTGTAATAGGCAATAGGCTTTTAAGGGGCTGCCAGAAAGAAGGGGGGAACAATGTATTTTCCAAAGCACTAGAAGGCAAACAAGAAGCAATGGATGGAAACTGAACAAAGAGAGAAGCAACCTAAAACTAAGAAGAAACTTCCTGACAGTGAGAACAATTAACCAGTGAAACTGCCTGTCTCCAGAAGTTCTGGGTGATCAATCACTGGAAGTTTTAAAAAGACTGGACAGCCATTTCTCTGAAATGGTATAGGGTTCCCCCAAAGGTCCCTTCTAAGTGATATTCTGTTATTTGGACACCTTTCCCAGGACCTCTACTCAGAGTTTGGCATCCTCAGTTTTCCTGCCTGAGCAGGGGGTTGGACTAGAAGACCTCCAAAGTCCCTTTCAACTCTGTTAAACACACATGTATTTATGCTCTGGACTATAGACACTGAATGTATGAAAACCCTGAAAAATATGTGGTAGCCCTGGGCAAAAGAAAGGCAATAAAATCACTCTAGGTGTAGGGACAGTGTACCTTATTAACACATGATAAATAATGGAACAATTAAAAATAATAGCATAGAGTTTTCTCTGTCTCTTTTCTCTTTCTGTCTCTCTCTTTCTCTCTCCCTTCTTGTTTCTTTTTCTTTCTTTCTTTCTTTCTTTCTTTCTTTCTTTCTTTCTTTCTTTCTTCCTTCCTTCCTTCCTTCCTTCCTTCCTTCCTTCCTTCCTTCCTTCCTTCCTTCCTCTTTCTTTCTCTTTCTTTCTTTGTCTCTTGCTTTCTCCCTTCTTCTTTCTTTCTTTTTCTTTCTTTTCTTCTCTCTCTCTCTCACACACAAACACATGACGTGTGCATGCAAGCAATGGCCACAGCCTTTTGCACGGCCGATCACACAAAATAGCGCAAACTCACCACAAAGCAACCCACACAATAGATGCAATTCCCAGCCTTCCCCCTCCCCCTGCCTCCGCCCCCAGCCAAGTCTCTGGAATCCCCCCATGCCAGCAAGATCATCTACCCGGTGGAGATGGGAATGCATCTCCCTGCTAGGCCCCTCGGAGCTTAGGATGTGGCTCCCTTCCTCCCTGTCGTGCACCAGCTCTTTTACCTGCTGACCTTCTGAGCAAAAGGAAAAGTATGCTCTCACATTTTGATGTCTGCAGCCAGAGCCAGGTTTGGAAAACTCATGCCTGGGGTAGAGGAATGGTCCTTCTCAATAACCTCCAAACTGTTGCTGCTGCTTCAAGTTATGAATCCAGGCTTGGAGCAGTTTTGGAGCTTAACGGACTGCTCCTCCACCCCAGTCATGCATTTTCAAGCAGGTCCTTTAAACTTCTCCAAGGCTGATTCCCCCCACCCCACCACATCTGTCAGCCTGACTCCCTCTCACTATGCTGGCTGGAGAATTCTGGGAGTTGAAGTCCACAAGTCTTAAGGTTGCCAAGTTTGGAGACCTCTGTCTTTAAGTTTCAGTTTCTAATTCATTTCCCATTGGCTGACCTTGTTAACCATGTCTCTGCCAGTTCACGAATATTCTGACAATCCCATACAACCTTTTTAAGGAAGCTATTCAAGACTATCTCCTCTAAACTGAAAATATATACCTCCAGTTGAACTTTTAGAATGTAATATGCTTCTAGAGTTAATACAAATCCACCCACTTAACAAGGTAATTATGCTTTGGGGAGTTTTCTAACTATCTGTGATGCTTTCTTATAGCCACCTGTAAGCATGCTTTATTGATTTCCTTAACTATTTCAAGTTGAAATACCATTGTTGATGAGAGACCAAATCTGCCCATTGGGGAAGCACAGGTAGAAAGGAGGACCACTTTTAAAGAAAGTGAGAGGAACATCACAGCAAGACAAGTAGCTCATTAGAGGAGACATTCACATGTAGAGAATGGTCTTTCCAGCTTTAAAGACTTATGATTAAAGTCTGACTTGTTCTACAAGCACAAACTCAGTTTAGAGCTGAACATGGCCATGGGAGCATAAAACCCACAGAGGACATAAGCAGGTGTCTTGCATATGTTCCCAAAGGATTCAGGCACACCCACATCACCGTATTAAAAATAAATAAAAGCAGTGCAAAGGAGAGTTTTTGTTGCATTTGCTTGCAAGAAGAAAAGAAATATGCCCCAGGAGCTGGTAGCAGCTAGTTGACTAACTAGTTGGATGTTTTGGTAAGCCAAGCCGAGGTAGCCCTCATTAGTTCTTGAGTGTGTGTGTGATGGTGGGGGGAGGGGGGGTACTATCTCAGCACCCCAAACCTTTGCTTAGAAATTAAAAATATATCCTGAAAAAATGGTATATGAGAAATCATGTTGCAACATGAGAGAAGGCAGTCTGCCTGCAACATGGCCGGCACTTGAGTTGCCGTTGCCCTGTCCCTTTAAGTCAGGGCTGTCAAACTCATGGCCTGCAGGCCAGATAGCATCACATGCAAGCCGCACCCACACCTGGTTTAGTGAATGGGGAAAAGTCATGATATGTCAAATGACTAGGCAAGTTTTGACACCCCTGCTTTAAGGTGTCTCCCTAGCCAGCACAGCAACCCCTGGCTACAAAAGCTGAGCAGAGAGGCAGCTGGATGGGGTGATGTGGATGTGAGAAGGAGGGTGATTTGTGGCTGCTTATAGAAATAAAGTCTGCAGCAGCCTAAGGCATATAAGAAGACACTGTTCTCCAGCAGTAGGATTCTCAAGGAATAGTAGTGGAGGAGCAGAAGTAGAAGCTGTAGTAGAACTGGGGAAGAATGGAATAGTGAGCAGTAAGTACCGGCCTTTGAGTGCTTGTGTAGGTATGTTGGCTCACTGGGATTTGGAGCCCACTGATCTGGGTATAATTTAAAACAGGGCTGTCAAACTCGTGGGATCATTTTGTTGTCACATGATCACAACTTTTGTCCCCTTTGCTAAAATGGGAATGGGTGTGGCCAGCATGTGACTCAACCAGCCTGTGGGCCATGAGTTTGACACCCCTAGTTTAAAAGAACCTGCAGCATGCATGCAGTCACCAAAAGTCAAGATCATTCTAATGTTTTCAACACAAAACACAAACAAACAAACAAAAAATCAGTTGACTCTCTTATTAAGCTTGAGCCACGTATACTTTGTTTTTGTTTTTCCAAAATGAGGAAAAAATGTCTCCCTAAATCAGACTACAGTTCAGAGAAAGCTGCAGGCTATTGGATAATATGGGGGCATTTTTGATGGGGAGGAGGGATTTCCACCCATTCTGAAAGTCACATATGCAGCCTCAATTTCTTTCCAATGTAACGTTTAACATAATAAAAAGTTAATGACAACTGTGATTCAATCAATTGATTCTTTTTAACAAAAAATAATGTATGTTCAAATGAAGCAAAATGTAGCGTAGCATCTGTGTGTAGTTTTCTTTTATATATATCTGCTCACCTTTTGAAGTTCAGCCTGCTGCCTATACATTATTCAAAGATTTAATGTGATCAATGGACTCTCAAATTCATGCTTTCATCTGCTAAACAACAGGTTTTGTAGAGTGGTGAACATTCTTGATAAACATAACTCCAGGGAACATTTCCCCTCTCTCCTGAACATAGCTAAACTACAGCTCCTAATAAAGGTAATGAGTTTCCCTGTCCACTTGTCTCTGACTCTAGGGGGCAGTGTTCATCTCTGCTTCTTAGCCAGCATTGTCTGAAGAAATTTCCATAGTCATGTGGATCAGTGATGGGATTCAAATTTTTTTACTACAGGTTCTGTGGGTGTGCCTTGGTGGGCATGGCGTGGCTTGGTGGGCATGGCGGGGAAGGATACTGTAAAATCCCATTCCCTCTCCACCCCTCTAACCTGCTTTCTAGCTCTGTTCTCCTGTGCAGGAGACCCAGCCAATCATCTGGACTCAGGGAGCAGAGAGTAGATGGGGGTGTGGCCAGTCAGAGGTTATATTTGCTGGTTCTCTGCAGCAGCGAATCCACATCTAACAGCCTGGGCATATGCCAAAGCCTCACGTAGGCAAAGGAGTTTTGATACCTGCAAGACCTCACGTAGGCTGAAAGCAGGTATCAGGAACAAAAGGATGCTGCCCACCTTGGGCTACTGGCTGGACTGCAGGCGCGGATTGGTTACTTTGTACCCTTAAGCACTGTGATTGGGCGCTACAATGTATCCACTGAGACCCCCCACTCTTTTAACATGTAAAGTAGACTGGACTTTCTCTTTTGTGACGTTTAACAATGTGTGTTCAATAAAAGAGCTTCCCTGAGCGCGTGTTCGGGGCTGCTCATCCAAGACTGAACCGGCTTGGTCTCTTTCTTGATGCATTGGACTCAATGAGAAGCCCTCCTAATGCGGAGCAAAGCCGCAGTTCTCCGAACTACTTAAAATTTCTGCTACCGGTTCTCCAGAACTGGTCAGAACCTGCTGAATACCACCTCTGATGTGGACAGAATGATCATACGCTGAGTTGTAGGGAATACTGTTGCCAGGGGTGGGATTCAAATTTTTTAACAACCAGTTCTGTGGGCGTGTCTTAGTTGGTGGCGTGGCTTGGTGGTCATGTGATTGGGTGGACGTGGCTTGGTGGTCATGTTATTGGCTGGGCATGGCCAACTCAATATCACTCACATTGAGGCACGGATCTCCTTGCCTGGCCTCTCATGACTGTGGGGATGCTGCAACCATCGTAAGTGTGAAAAATGGTCATAAGTCACTTTTTTCAGTGCCATTGTAATTTTGAATAGTCACACCACACAAGCAAAGTACCAGCAAATGAGGGAAAATAACTCCAGAGAAGTTCCAGAGGCAGGAAGTCTAGTCCTGCCAAGAACGTAATAAGGGTTAACAAAGAGGCAGTTTCTGTAAGCAACACCAAAATGTTTCCTTCCTGCCTTCCTTACAGGATTAGGCCAGTAATTTCTTCTAACAACCGGTTCTCAGAACTGCTTAGAATGTTAACAACCACTTCTAGAGAATAGGTGCGAACTGGTAGAATATCACCCCTGACTTTTGCCTTCTGACCAAGTGAAATCTACTTATCTACTCACATTTGCATAGTTTCAAACTGCTAGGTTGGCAAGAGCTGGGGCAAATAGAAGCTCACCCTGTCATGTAGTGTTCAGGTCTCAAACCTGGCTGTCAGATTTCCATCTGATAAGCTAAGCATCTTTAACCCCAATCATGACCCCCACGACCTCCTAATATCTGTCATCAATTGCCATGCTAGCCAGGTTGGCTGGGAGTTGTGGTTCCCCTTAGGTGCTTGCAAATTTACAGTCAATACTTCTACTGGGTTTCCCAGCACAAAGTAGCTGTACACATTCATCCATGTTGTGATATTCAGTGGAATATCAAAGGAACCCAGCCTTTTGGCAGAAGGAGCTATGTTAACGCTCCAAGGAAAGAGATTTTGCTCATACAACATGCTTTGAAAAAAAAAAAAAATCCATTCTGAATCTTTGCATAGTCCTAGTCTCTCTAATGATGTTTCTCAACCTTGGCAATGCTGGCTGGGGAATTGTGGGGGATGAAGTCCACACATCTTCAAAGTTGCCAAGATTGAAAAACACGGCTCTATCAAATTCTTTCTTAGATATCACAGAAAAAATTTCATTGCCACAAATGCCAGTCTGGATCTGTTCATGAATTGCAAAGGATATGCAGTCCTGAAGATCATGCTTCTTCTTCTTTTTTTTTTTTTTTTGTGGAGGGGGGTGGGATTTGTTTTTCTTAAAATACAAAAGCTGCTGCTAAGAGTGTCATGAGCAGATTAAACAAAAGCAGGAGTCTGTGAGAATGAAGCTTACTCTTCCCTCTCGTACTCGTTTCTGCTTTTGTACTGATTGCCACATGTAATCTTTTTATTGATTTCTATGTCTACAATTTATAAACCTGTAAAAAGTCTTTGAAAGATTCTCTCTGTCACAAATAGTAAACCTGAACTGTGGCATTGCACAAAGCTTGAAATTAAATAGTCCTCCATAAAAACATATTCACTGCATGTTATAAACAAAACAATATTAATGCAACTTGTTTCTCCCCCTACCTTTGGTACACTCATTTTTATATGCAGAATTGACAGGTTGTTATTTATACCTCTAATCCAGTGAGCACTCTACAATTTTCAACAACAAAAATTGTATTTTTTCACTTCTTCAAATCACATATAGGTGAAACAACTTCAATCAATGGAGACATTTCAAGGATCAATAAGCTCTGAATAATTAAATATGGAAATTCAGACTGATCAGTTAACACCTTGGATAACATGCTCAAGAATTGTTTTTTATGATCTTTTTTTTAAAAAATATATGTTTACATTATTGCTGAGTCAGGGAAAATTAGATATGGATAGATACTGATGTAGTTTTTCCCCTAGCTATTCCCAGCCCATACAGAGTTTTGACTAATCCCCCAAATTTATCAAGGATTAGATCTTGTTACCACTTGGATGAAAGATCCCTGAGAAAAACCAAGACTGTAAGTTAGATTGGAAAGTCATAAAATGGCTGGGAATAAACTATTTCTTCCAGATGGGCAGATCATTAGGAATCAACGTTGACTTGAAGATTTTACATTTCTGACATGATTTTTATGCAGGATTTCTGGTCTGATGGTGATGGGGTCAGGTTTCCTCATTCCATGTGGCCCTACTTGGAATATTTTGGCTAGTTTTGTTCTCTAAAAAGGATGTTGGAGCCAATTCAGAAGAAGGCTACTAAGATGGTGAGGGGACTGAAAACTACATCTTATGATGAATAGTTCAAGGAAGTGGATATGTTTAGCCTTTAGAAGAGAACACTAAGGGAAGATTTAATAGCAATCTTCATGTAACAAAAACGGTTGTCATACAGAGAAAGGAAATAACCTATTTGGTCCATTACTGTGGATATCAAGACCAGGATCAATGTGTTGAACCCTCAGAGAAGTCTTTCCATTCACCACCAGTTAGTTAAAACTGAAGAAGCTTCTTGGATGACAAGTGAAACATCTTAAAGAAAAATCAGAAAGTCCAGTTGCCTTTAAAATAAAAGCATATTTGGAACTCAGGTAAGTCAATTCAAATTAAATATTAATAATTTCCTGATGGCAAGATCTGTCAGTCAATAGAGTAGGCTGCCTCATAAAGAGGTATTTTCCCCACAGAGATGGTATTCAGCAGGTTCTGACCAGTTCTGGAGAACGGGTAGTGGAAATTTTGAGTAGTTCAGAGAACTGGTAAATACCACCACTGACGGGGATTTTACAGTATCCTTCCCATGTCACCCGATCAAGCCATGCCCACAGAACTGGTAGTAAAAAATTTTGAATCCCACCACTGGTTCCCCATCATTAGAAGTCTCCAAGCAGGTATTAGCTCTCCAGCTTTTTGAAATGCTTTATAGATTCTGTACTGAGCAAGGATTTGGATTAAATGACTTCTCAGGTACCTCTTGACGCTCTGATTCTATGATCAGTTATTTCCCCCCCCCCCCCCATGGTCAAGCATTTATGCATTAGCAGCCCCATTTGCACCTTGTAGTGATACAATCCAGATGTGGGTTTGACATCTGAGAGAGCAAGACAATCAGATGTCAGATAATTATATAAGAGCAAGAAGGCAGTGAACTTCATTCTTTCCTTGTGGGAAAACTGAAAAATTGCCTCAGTCTGAGAATGCAGCTTCTATTAGCACCTTTTTCAAAAGGAAATACTCTCTTGTGGATCAGCCAATCATCCATCTATGCATATTCATGGAAATTTATCTGAAGATTCCTCTTATTGCAATCAGGAATACAGTAACAATTGATTCTCCACCTCTGAAAATCATACTCTGTGCTAAATACAACCATGCATATCTTTTCTTCTCAAGGTGACCTGAGATGCTGTTATTTCTAAAAAGGGCAAGGAATGAATAGAGATGTTCTCTCTATGGGTGTATGCAATAATCCAAATTATGTTTTAATTGGCAGCACTCGAGGCTATGTATCTAGCAGCACAAATACATTTTCATCATTGTTATTTGAAGCACATTTTCTCAAGATAGACCAATAAGGGGCTAAATATGACATTTTAAAGGGAGGACTAAAATAATAAAAATGATTAGGTATCAAGCACTGAAAAAATATCCATAAAATTCTTGCCAACCATCTGTATAGCTTAATTCCAGCTATCCATGGGGGATGTGGGGGATGCTGGGGATAGAAAACCCAATCCCAACAGAAGGCATAAGAATACAAGCTTATTCTAGCAAAAGCTAGAATGTTGACAATTTTCTAAATCACAAATGAAGGCAAACCTAAGTGTTCCAAGATAATGTTGCAAGATCCAATTTGAGTCACTCAACTTGGAACAAACATATATTCTTCCAAGCTTTTGGGCTTGTACTGCAGCCTATCATCAGATCACTTCTCTCTCCCTTGAATACGTGCACTGAGCTGTTCTACACATTGAATTTATATGGTTCCTGGTTGTGTATATCTTTTAGTTGTTAATTAGGGTATTGATGGCTGGCTATTAAGTCATTAATTGTTATTTCCTTGTGCTGCCACGCCCACTGCTTCTAAGTACCTGAGAGGCTAGTGGTATATCAGCACTCCTAT
Organism: Pseudonaja textilis; assembly: GCF_900518735.1. Next base: position 16,036,707 of record NW_020769318.1, read on the forward strand.
TGACTGTGGGCCTATGACAAGGGGCCCATTTCCCAATGATTTATCTGGCCATTTTTTCCCATGCTCAGCCAACAATTGTAGTAGCTTCAAAACTGAACACATGTCCTTATTCATTGCACTGTGAGGCTATCAATGAGTTCAATTCTCCTCGTCTAACTGTTCACTTGCAATCTGGGGATTAGCTTCCTCCCCATCTGTCCCACATAGTTGCAGGGCAAATCCATGCAGGGAATCCAGTAAATTACATTTGACGTTTCTCCCACCTCCAGCTGATTTTTGAAGTTCCTATATTCATACCATGACCACATTTTGGGGGGGAAAATAAAGGACATTCTGATAAAGTGGCAAATCTGAAAGACGTTTATCAACACAGAAAAAATGTGTATGTATATATATCAACACGTATTTGGGTTTACAAAGAAAAATTCAACAGAGAAACCAAGAAAAATGTTACAGAAATGAATATTCAAATAAAAATATATAAAATCAAATAATATATGTAAATGCATTTAAAAATGAGAATTCAATTTTTTTATGAATGTGAAAATTAAATGCACAAAATAAAGGACAAAAGTGAGGTTTGGAAAAATAAATAAATCTAAAGGATAGCTTTCTGAGGGAAAAAGGCCTTTATAATATAGTTATAATATGGTTATTGTATATATCCATGAATTCTTAAGGGGAATTCCATCAGAGAAAGTATATCTACAGTAAGTATAGGAAATGATTGCCTCATTACTACGTAGTTTTTTACTTACAACTACAACTGGAACCAGAATTTCTATTGCTAAGCAAGGCAGTTGTTAAATGAGTCATGACTGATTTTATGACCTTTTTGCCATTAACAAATGAATCACTACAGTTATTAAATGAGTCATGCAGTCATTAAACAAATCCAGCTTCCCGCATTGACTTTGCTTGTCAGAAACCAACTGTGAAGGTCTCAAATGGCAGTTATGGCTGCAGCCTTCATAAATACAGTACAAGCTTGGTTGCCAAGTGTCCAGATTTTGAACACATGATCGTGAGAGTATTTCAATGGTTGTAAATGAGAGGACATGTGGTTCAATCACTATTTTCAGTGCCACTGTAACTGCAAATAGTTGCCCCTTTTCTTTCTCTAGTATATTAAATGAAGTCCCTTCATATTTCCTTCTTATGTTTCAGCAGGCAGCAGCTGAGACAACTTCTTTGGCTTGGAAGCTAAACAGAATCTAACCTGCTTATTATTTGACTGGAGTAGAGTGGGAAGCTGAAAAGTGTCTCAAAAGAAGGCAGCAGAATTGTATTTGCCCAGGAAAACTAAGGCCATCTTCAAGTAAATGTTTTTTTTTCTACTTCCTTCTTATATTATGAGACCAATTCTCGAATACAGCTCATCCAACCTGGAACCCACATTGCATATTGGACATTAACACAATTGAGCGGGTTCAGAGGTATTTCTCGAGAAAAGTACTCCACTCCTCCACTCACAATAGAATTCCCAGTGCCTCCAGGCTTGAAATTCTAGGCCTGGACAATCTGGAACTGCGTTGCCTGTGGTCCGATCCAAGCATAGTTCACAAAATTGTCTGCTGTAACATCTTGCCTGTCAATGACTTCTTCAGCTTCAGTCACAATAATACATAGGCAAACAACCAATATAAACTCAAGGTAAACCACTTCAAACTCGATTGCAGAAAATACAATTTTAGCAACACAGTGATCAATGCCTGGAATGCCCCACCAGACTCTGTTGTTACAGCCTCAACCCCTCACAGCTTCACCCTCAAACTGTCTACCATGGACCTCACCCCATTCCTAAGAGGTCCTTAAAGAGGTCCTTAAAGAGGTCCTTAAAGGGGGTGTGCATAAGCGTACCAGTGTGCCTACCGTCCCTGCCTTACTGTCCCTATTTATCTGTATTTATTTCATTTGTTGTTGTTTATGTTCATACTTATACTTGTTATCTTGTACATGTTTGACAAACAAATAAATAAATAAAAATGATGCCCCCCCCCCGAGATACAAACTAAAAGAAGAAGCAGAGACCAAAGGGATTCCTGCCTTCTTCCCACTCAAGGCGACTACTTTCATCTTACACTGTTTGGAAGCACCTTTGCATGGTACCCTCTGTCAGCATCATGCTTAAGGAAAACATCCCACCCAGATCTTCACAGATCTTCATAAGACTGAATTATTAAGGTGGGACTCTTCTTACCCAAGCTAGAAATAGAGATCATAGGCTGCCAATGATGCTGCTGTTGCTTTCAAGAACATTCTAATAAGGGCCATTGATAGAGGGGAGAACTGTCAGGCCCAAACCCAAGAATGGCACATTGTGATACTTCCGGGCTAAGTCCTTTGTTGTTTATACAAGTATAGAATTTTTTTTTGCCAGACCAAAGATTCTACTATCAGTAACTTCAATATGCTCTATTTATGAACTATTAGGCAGAGGCTGTCTTCACCCTCTTTCTCTCATATGTAACATCTGGGCTGAATTGCCTTTTATTCTTCTGGAATGCACCGCCTCCCTCCTGGGAATCCATCTCTTTCCTAAGTTTCATCACAAGAACTATTGCTATCTCTCACCTTCAAACAACAATTCTCTTTTCATAGCAACCGGTAATAACAAATTATGACTCATAACTATGAATGGGATTTAGCAGCATCTAGTCACATAAAAGTCCACACTTAAGAGATAAAAGGCAACCTGGGGAAATATGAAATGCACATCCAACTAATTAATGGGTCTGCCAGGAGAAAATGGCTGAAGAAAGCGATGAAAGAATAATCCTAAGCAAAATTCTAACAATAAAATGTGGTGTCTCTCCCACAGGCATTTGATGTCTGCCATCAGGATAATGGCTCACTGAGCCCTGAGCTAGAAAAACTGCAAACATCTCTGGGAAGAAGAGGTCTTCATTCATAAGCATGTATGTTACTTTTACTTCCATCCAGAAATATGCATATTGTCAGCTCTGGAAGCCGTATTAGCACCAGGAGCTTTCATGCTGCCACATTCCTGTGCCTGGGAATTTGGGAGGGGGCATTTTATAGAGTGTTTGTAGTTAGCCATAATAGCATTCTTCTTTGCAGTCAAGGTCATGTCATTCCTACACCTGGATGAGGAGTGGCTAAGGGAGGTTTCAAAGTTGGGATGGATGGTGATTGGGCCATGTGATGTATTGCTGGGTACAGGGGATGGAATGTGATTTTGAATTACTGTGGGGAAACCCAGAACTCTCAGAATTGGGTTTTCCCAGATGTGCCAGTGAGACTACTTTAATAAAATGGAACTTTGAGAAAATGCCTGCCTTGGAGTTTTGGTGTTGGAGTTTGGTTTTTCTGGAATGCTGACACATATAAGGAAATGCATAAACCAACTGACAGCAAGAAATATGACATACCTATGCTTGAAGGAGCACCCCAAGGTAAATTAAGAAAGAAGTGACTAATTAGTATTTTGGAAAAGGAAACTGGCTTGAGAATCTTCAACGGTTCAAAAATGAAGACAGACCAAAATATCTACCTAGGCAACACACTGACCAAGAATGGCTGAGGAAGAGCAGGATTTTTTTTTTTACATTTCTTCCTATTTGGGATGGTTCCAGATAAGATTATCTGCAGGGAAAGTTAAAAAAAAAAAGATACCTGTCATTGTACAGTTGACACTTTTTAACATTGTAGGACTTTATGCATATATTTTAAAAAGTTGGGGTTGGGTCATGCATTTGCAACTACCTTGACTTTTTTGAGTTCCATCTCCCCTCCCAGAGAGCCTATGACAATTCGCCATGGCCAACTCATCACGGCTAACTCACCATGGCCAACTCGTTGCAGAACAACTCGCCATGGCCATCTCACCACAGCACAACTCGCTGCGGGACAAGAGTTACAGCAATATCAAAGATATGGTGGAATAGAAGAATTAAAGAAAGGATACAAAAGGAGGGACAGAATGAAATGTGAATGGCAAAAATCAAAACAATTATTATTTATTGTAAATTATTAAATAGAATTATTAAATTGTTCTGCAGTGACTTATCCTGTGGCGAGTTGTCCATGGTGACTTATCCAGTGTTGAGTTGGCCATGTTGAGTTAGCTGCAGCAAGTTGGCTGTGGCACGTTGTCCCATTCCCCCTCCCAGATACCCCAATCTCAGGGTTTGCACTGAGGTAGAATCGGTTGTGAGCTTCGGAGAACAATTGATCAATTCAGAGAACATTGATCTCTGAGTATCTATGGAGATTCTCAGTCATCCAGGTCGTAGTTGTCCCAAAGGTGCTTTTTCAAGAGGTAATTGGATTTTCTGGTTTTTCAGTTGATCTCTGAGGTTTCAAAGACCTTTGAGCTGTACCCAGAACAGACTGACTGTTCACACATACTTAAACTGGTTCGCAAATTAGCCTATTTTCTGGGCTTGTGCAATACAGTCCAACATCAGTAAAATAAATCTACCACATTTAGTACAGGTAGTCCTCAACGTAGGACCACAATTGGGCCCCAAATTTCTATTGCTAAGCAAGACATTTGTTAAATGAGTTTTGCCCCATTTTCTGACCTTTCTTGCCACAGTTGTAAAGTGAACTGTTGCAGTTGTTAAATTAGTAACATGGTTGTTAAATGATTCCTCATTGACTTGGCTTATCAGGTGATTGCATGAACCCAGGACACTGCAACTGTCATAAATATGAGTTGGTTGCCAAGCATCTGAATTTTGATCACATGACTCTAGGGAAGAGTGAAAAAATGGTTTAAGTCACCTTTTTCAGGGCCATTGTACATTCAAATGGTCACTAAACAAAGTGTTGCAATTTGACAGAGATAGTGTGCATGCATGTACTGTTTTTTTCATTGCTCCTGAATTTAGTTTCAACTCAACCCGTGTCCTAGAATTGTAAGGGTATGGGAAAAGGGAGGTCACTTTCTTTCTTTTCATAGATAGTATGAAAAAAAAGATAGTGACCTTCCTTTTCTATACTCTTACAACTCTGGGACACTGGAAGAGTTGAAACAAAACAGAGAGAGATTCATGAGCACTGGAAAAAATGCACACACACACACACACACACACACACACACCTTTAATATGTCTTGCCTTCATTTTAGGCTAAAGAGCCCCATTTCCTACACATTTCAACCTTTGGAAAGCCAGTTTTGAAGGTGTTTAATAGGGACATAAAGAATAGTGGTTTGGGAATAGATGCAGGGAAAGATTGCCCAGTTCTGCCATTGGACATCTGTCTTATTTTATTTCTCAAGTGATGCTTCCAAGCATGTGGAAAACAGCTAGGGAGCCTGCCTGTTTTTGTATAATTTTACAGACAAAGGAGAGGAACAGCTCTCCTTTGTCTCCTTTGAACAAGGGAGAGAGAATTGCAAGCACCCATGCCTGTTCTCTTTCAGCAAAGTGTCTCTGTAGTCTGTAGATAATTACCATGTAACCTCTGCAAAATATTAGGGGTTGGACTAGATCTCCAAGCCCTGTGATTCTATGTTCATTTGAAAGCAACGTTATTGTTTGCAGGGGATTTGATAAATGAGTTTGAAGAAATGGAAGGCAGCCACTTCCAACAGATTTCAATTCACGTTGACATTCCATCTCCATTAAATAAGACTTCTGATAGGTAAAATGGAATAGGCCCCATCAGCATAGGCTTCTGCAGGGAATTCACATTAGTATATGGGAAGGAGGGAGGAAGGGAAGGAGTGGGGGGGGGGAATCCCACAACAACAGCCATGGAATTGCACACTTCTTTGAAAAGATGTCCAAATGTTCCAGAAAAACTGAGAGTCTAATGCATGCTGAATTGTGAAGACTGAAGGGACTTTATATTAGAATTGGTTTTTTTTTTTTAGTTTGAATTTGCAAAATGATGTTTAAATATGAGAAAATACAAAACCTGAGGTCATCTTGGTTACACCATGACCTATACAAGATCAATCAGCAGTTATATGGAAGAAGGTCTTCTCAGGGGTAGGTTCACTGTCTGAAACACCTTCAGGGGGGCATCGATTGCATAAACCTGAACAGGAAGACCTTTACACTTCCAAATCTGAATACCTGTGTTTTTAAATACAACAGTCAACACTTTAAATCATTTCCCTGCTAAAATAGCTACCTGTATTTTAGCTATTACATTAACACTAGTGCACAGTTTTGATAATTCATTTCCAATAGAGGACCCAATGCAACAGCTGACTAAATCAATCATTTAATGTATAGTTATGCATTTGTATCTTGCTTTGCTAAAAAAAAAAACCACACACAACCTCACAGCAAAAATTAGATAATAAAAAATACTGTATTTAAAAGATAGTAAAATAACCATTAGCTTCACCGATATAAAGTAGTGAGAAGTAAAAAGTCAATTTCAGATTTTTGTAATAAAACAAAAATAATAGCAACATACATTGATCTTACACTGAATCATCATATCACCATAAAGTCCATTTCCCTCTTTTGTGGGAATTGATAATAAATCTTCTCCAATAAATGGCTGCTGAGCTTCCTACTGACCATATCTAACAAAAGGAGACCATCATCTCTGACCTTACTGTTAGGATTTGTTTTTTCCTGACACACAATTGAAATCCATCTTCCTGGAACTGAAGTCCATTATTCTGTGACTGACCTTTTATTGTGTAATAATTGGAGGACCTTTTTGATTTTCTTTTGGGTGACACCTTTTCAGATATTTTCAGAATGCTATCATATCCACTGTCCAGTTTGTCTTCTCTTGGTATTTGAAGATAGATCTTTTAAACATATTTTATTGTGCTTTACTAATCTAGATGACATACTACTAGTTCATGTATGATATGCAATAGGTTAAATAAATAAGCCTCACCTTAACTTTGTTCAGTATAAGATAAGACAAAGATAAACTTGGATAGGCTTTCAGGATTCTGTTATTCTACTTCACTACTATGAGCTCCTGGGATCACAGATAGGATTCATGACAGCTTTTGAAGGCAGACCAGGTCAAGAAACAGGCACAGATAGAATTGCAGGAATATTGCAAATTGCGATATCGCTTGGGAGAGAAGATTAAAGGGATCGGCTAAAGGCTTGGTCTGAAAGAGAGTTATGAAGTCAACTCAGCAACTTGGCAAAGTCCCAAGTAATGAGATTGTAAACATTCCTAGGTATTGTTCTTAGAAATACTGCAATTTGTCTTGAAACTGAACAGATCTGTTGGCTCCAGGGTGCATTTCTTGAAGATCTTGGCAATATCAGCTTCAGTCTAAAAGCTTTTCTCTCTTTCTCAAAAGTTCTGATTCCATTTTAATTTAGTAAAACATAGGCATTAAATAATTCAGCAGCCTGGCTTGAAACAACTCTCCTGGTAGTCTGATAGCACACAAAGGAAGGTTGCTAAAGATGCTGCTTTTGAGTAATGCAGTTTTGCCAAATAAAACAGCCATAATTCCTTCTGAGGCTAAAAACAAGCAGCTTATCAGAACAAACCCAAAATTTCTTCAGGATTGTTTTAAGAACAGTGTCTGGATATTAGCAAAGCATCTCACCTGAAGCCTTATATTTTATTAGGAAAGAACATAATCATATTTCTAATGGATAGAGGGGAGATGCCAAATGGTGAACTCTGCTTTTCTCCTTTGGTTAGCTTGTTTAGTGTACTACTGAACTAGGTACCAGTATATGGCAGACTTGATTAGTGGATCTCAGAAATGGCCAGGCTGAGATATGCTTAATAGTTGGATGGGGAGTTAGCAGGGGATCCCTGACCTGTAGGCTAGTCTGAAAAATTAGGGGGAAAGTATTCTGGAAGGAGAGGGTCCTTGTTGATCTCTGAGCTTGGTTGTTTTCTTGCAGACATTTCATTACCCAAACTAGGTAACATCATTTATACCAGTAAGGAATGGGGTTTGCTATCAGTTTATATTCTGTTGGCTTGCCCTAACGGTGTCATTGGGAGTGGTTTTGGAAGTTCTATGGAATGGAATGGCATGGAATAGAATAGAATAGAATAGAATAGAATAGAATAGAATAGAATAGAATAGA
>NW_020769318.1:16064606-16119907 GCF_900518735.1 Pseudonaja textilis
TTCTTTCTTTCTTTCTTTCTTTCTTTCTTTCTTTCTTTCTTTCTTTCTTTCTTTCTTTCTTTCTTTCTTGGCCATGTATTTGTATATTTGAACTAGACTGTGATGCTTCTCTGTGTCATATAGGTGTGTAAATATGAGTATATGCGTAATGGTTATCTTTTAAGAGCTGAATGAAATAAAATTTCATTTTCATCTATGCCGATTAGTGTACATTTAAAGTGACAATAATGATTCTGTTCTGTTCTGTTCCATTCTGTTCCATTCTATTCTATTATTTTTGGAAGGCACACATACAGACTGGCAACATCCAAAAAGTAGGCAAAAGCAGAAACAAAGAGATGAATCCCTGTATCCAGTTGTTTCCTTCCTTTTGTAGAATAGAGGAGAGATCACCTGGTATGCTACTATCTCTATATTGCTGTTGTAAGGAATATAAAAAGATTAACAATGGAACAATGAAAGGCCACTCTCTTTAGCTCTGCTTGCTAATTCCCTCAGCACTATTTCCAGTGGGCCCGGAATGTTTTCTGTTGGATGTTTAGATAGATATAGATAATAAAACTGTTGTTATTGAATCTTTTTTTCCCACTCATGCCTATTATTCATGCTAAGAGCTACCAACATGAAAAAAACTTAACAAAAAGCCTTTGGGGAGATGAAAAAAAAATTAGATAGTTCTTGACTTACAGTTATTTGTTTAGCGACTATTCAAAGTTACCATAGCACTGAACAAAGGCCCAATGAAAAAACAATACTTTCTTCTTAAAGTTTATAATATGTGCTGATCTGAATGTTCATGGATCTTTGTTTTATAATCCTGTAAGTTCCTGAAGTTTCAGATGTTGCAACACCCCCATATCCTTACAGGATCTAACCTAACTGATGGTTAGATGATGAAAATTTGGACACTAGGCAGCCTGCTTGACTTGCAACCACAGGAGCAATGCAAATGCCCTACCCACTTATGCTACCTTATGGTATACCTCATCTATGTCCTTTTGGCCTCCTACGATGCTATGTTCAATCATAAGAGCCACGGTGGTGCAGTGGTTAAAATGCAGTATTGCAGGCTAATTCTGTTGACCACCAGAAGTTCGATTTCTCACCGATTCAAGGTTGGCTCAGCCTTCCATCCTTCTGAGGTTGGTAAAATGAGAACCAGATTGTTGGAGGCAATATGCTGACCTTTGTAAACCACTTAAAGAGGGCTGTGAAACACTGTGAGGCGGTATATATTGCTATTGTGATCCCAGATAACCTTCGATGTCTTCTTGGTCTCATTGCTGATGAGGCTGCTGGCCAGGCTGTAGGTCAGCTTCATACTGCAAAAAAAAGGGGGGAAAGGTTGCTTAGCAAAGACACATTGGGGGCTTGGAGAGACTAAGCCTGGAATGGTTTGGATTGAGATGGGTCTTCAGCTAGCAACTGGTAAAATTTGCTTAACAATGGCAGTGAGGATTACCAGAATTGTGGTCACTAAATGAGGCAGGCACATCATGTCTCACTTTATGATCACATTGCTTAGCAACTGAAATTCTAGTCCCAATTATGGTCATAAGTCAAGGACTACTTGTACTATAGTCAGTGAATGACTAATGGTCTTTCTCTATTCTGTTCCCTTCCATTGTTCACAGCATTATCTTTCCTCCCCCTTTTAATATTTTACTGTAGTGGTCTACCTGTTTAAAAGAAGAAAGCATGGATCATTGATGTGGAGATTGTAGAGTAGAAGATAAACAATTGGAGAAATATCAACATCTGAAACTGAAATTGAAAGATTATGGGCTAACCTGCCTGTGGTGGCCCCAGTAGTTATTGGTGCACTGGCTGCCATACCAAAATGTCTTGGATGACACTTAAAAAATATGCACATTGGCAATATTTCCATCATCAATTAAAAGTCAAACTACTTGGATTTACACATACACTATGCTGATACATGAAGACATCCTAGCTTCTTGGGACTGATGTCTATGAAAGCCAACATCAGCTAAAGAACTGAAAGAACTAAAACCTAAAACCCAATTTATTTTTGTATAAATAATAATAATAATAGATATAGTCCTTGTTTAATGACCATTGTTGGAACCAGCAACCTGGTCATTAAACAATGAATCATGAATGTGCTTATAATCTTATAATGTGCTTATGTGCTTATGATTTTACTTCTGCTTTTTTATATTCTAATTATATCCTAATAAGTGACAGAAAAACAAACAAAGAAAAAAGAACTCAACTCCTATTATCACTTTCTTTCTAGCAAGTGAACATATATACTACTAGGCAACTGTGAAAAATGCGAAGAAGAGACCGGATGGAAGACAGCTTGATATACTTAAAGATAATGAAACACCTAATTCTTTGAATGAGAATGATCTGACAAAACTTGATATTAATCTTATCTTCAAAAATGGAGGAAAACTTTCAATCTGGAAAACTGTAGTATACTCCGTTTGACATCATTCTGGGAATATTTTAGAATAAACTCTAAAAAGATCTATTGGTAGGAAATTTCTCAACAACGTGCTAAGCACCAGAAGTCAGTTTTCAAGGGAAAAAAATATTTCCAGTCTAAATTTATCTTATTTTTTTTATTGGATAACTAGCTCAGTAGATTGTGAAAATGATGTAGAAGTAATATATCTTCATTTCAGCAAAGCGTTTGACAAAGTACACTGTGACGTTCTGACATTCTAATTAGCAAATTGGTTAAGTGTAGGCTGGATGGCATGATAATTTAGTAGATACAGAGCTGGGTTGAAAACTGCCTAAAGAGAGCTCAACGGTCGTAGATCATCAAACTGGAAGTGATATCAAGTAGAATGTCATGGTTCAGTTTTGGGTCTTCTACTGTTCAATGCTTTTCTTGATGGCTTGGATGGAAGAGGTGAAGGGAATGTTTATGAGATCTGCAAAAATGGATGAAAAGGTTAACATTTTAGAAGGTAGAAAGGTAGAACATTCAGCTTAATATTGATAGAGCATTTGTACTCACTCACTAAAGAAATTGGAAGTAAATTTATAGGTGAAGGATAAGGGATACCTGATTTGGTAATAATACTTAGAAAACAGATCTTGGAACCATGGTTGACTTCACACTGGATGTGAATTGGCAGTATGATGCCACTTCAAAAAGAGCATATGCAGTTTAGGTCTGAATGAATGCCAGTATAATTTCCTAACCACGGAAAACAAAATAATGATAAGGCTTTGCGAGGATCAAACATCAATGTTAAGTACTGTGTCCACTACTAGGCACCACATTGTAAAGACTCAGACAAACTAACAGGTTCAAAAAAGAAGTACATTATCTTGTCAGGGTGTGATGGAGCAAGTGAGTATAAATGGAACAAACTGTAATTAACAAAACTTTTGTAGGTTACAGAGGTTCTCTGTGTGCAGTGTGTTTCCTTGAGTATTTCATTACCATGTAAGATCACAGAGTTCAAACCTGTAACAGAATTAGCCATAATAGCAGTTTTTTAAATACCAGGAAGGCTGTCACATGGAAGAAAGTCAAGACTTTCATTTCAGAGTGCAAGTTGTGAAATAATCAATTCAAATTATAGGACAGAAAATTCCAATGCAATGTTGGAGAAAAAAAACTTCTTAACAAGTCAGAGCAGTTTGAGAACAGAACCAAAAATGTAATGATCTTTCCTTTAGTGGATTGGGAAATGGCAACTTCAGATTCCTTCAGTGGAGTGGAAGTTCAGCTCAGCAGACAATGTGATCATGTTAAACTCAGTGATTCTATGAGAATTTAAATTATGAATAGAATCCTGCTCCCCCTACATGTCTGGGTTCTGATGGGAGGATATGGCAATAAATCTTATACCTCCAGATACTTAGCCCTGTTTTCAGTAATCAACACAGATATAACACAGATTCTTTTTAAATCTTATTATATTTATTTATAAGTAAATCAAGAAGATGAACATACCTAATACACAGGGATGGGATTCAAAAATTGTAACAACCGGTTCTGTGGGCGTGGCTTAGGTGGTGGTCATGGCTTGGTGGTCATGTTATTGGCTGGGTGTGGCCAACTCATTATCACTCACATCAAGGCACTCATCTCCTCACCTGGCCTCTCATGACTGTGGAGATGCTGCAACAATTGTAAGTGTGAAAAATGGTCATAAGTCACTTTTTTCAGTGCCATTGTAATTCTGAATGGTCACTCCACACAAGCAAAGTACCAGCAAAGGAGGGGAAAAAAAACTCCAGAGACATTCCTGAGACAGGAAGTCTAGTGCTGCCAAGAATGTGATAAGGGTTAACAGAGGGGCAGTTTCTGTAAGCAACACCAGAATGTTTCCTTCCTGCCTTCCTTACAGGATTAGGCCAGTAATTTCTTCTAACAACTGGTTCTCCGAACTGCTTAGAATGTTAACCACCAGTTCTAGTGAATAGGTGCGAACTGGTAGAATCCCACCCCTGCTAATACATCTTTCTCCTACTATTTTTCCATTACAACAATTCTGTAAAGTGGGTTGGGTTGCGACTTGAGAGAGAGTAACTGGCCCAGAGTCGACCAGTTGGCTTTCATGTCTAAGGTGGGACTAGAACTCACAGTCTCCTGGTTACTAGGTCAGCATCTCTGAGCTTGCATTTCTCTTATATCTACCAACATTTGAAACACTAGGCTAGTGATAGCAAACCTTTTGGGCACTGAGTGCCCAAAGCACGCATACATGTGTGCAAACACATGCCTGCGCATATCCAAAATGGAATGTGTGCATGTGCCCTGTGCATGCGTGTGGGTTCCCCTGTACTTGAGTGCACATCCCACATGCACATACATATAACTCATGCATGCGCATGCCCGCACGCATGCACCCTACCTCCATGCATGCCCCCCATTCCTGCACATGCACAGCAAAGACCTGAAGACCAGATGGCCAGTGGGAGGCACACATGCATGTGTGACCGAGTTGAGGTGGGGCAATGGCGCATGTGCCCACAAAGTGGGCTCTGCATGCCACCTGTGGCACGCATGCCATAGGTTCACCACCGCTGCACTAGGCTATTTCTTGAGTCTTGTCTCTTCTTTGTCTCCTATATGCTTTTCATTGGATAGCAGCCTTAATCAAGGCCTCCATAGGAATGAAGCTGAGCCACCTCCTTTATGCAAGTAGGACCTGATCATCCTATACAGCACTAGTTTCTGTGGATATGACAACCAGAGAACACACATGCAACATTTTTTTTAAAAGGCCCAGAGAATAAACCACTCTCCCTATTGAATTTTCACCAGCTATCATTTTCTATCCTTGAAAATGCACACAGTTTCTGTTGTGACAGAAGCAAGATGGAGAGGATGTGCTATTCAGTGTAACCAGAACATGTGTGTCATTGATCTTTTCATGCCAGTGGTTGTGAAGCCCCACACTTAGCACACTGTTGGATGTGGCAGTACCCCTTTTAATGGCCATCTGAGAGTTTCATCCATCACTACAGACAGCTATTTTGCTGGCACCAACCAGTTTTATTTATCAGGCCACATGGTTTGCTGAGATATCAGAGGTGGAGAACGGGGGAGAAAGTACATTACTAGATGTCAGAAAACCAGAAGTACATAACTGATGGGCATTATTTAAGCCCCATCAATTTATAATATTAGCTTTCTTCTTTCTAGCAATTAATCTATCCCTTTCTAGAAGCCACTGAGCAGTTCCTGCTCCCTAGAAAAAAGAAGCCAACTCCACACAAGCAAAGTGACTGTCACTTGCAATGAGCGTAGTTTTGTTTGCAGAGAGATAAACTGCCAGGAGGGTATGACTCAGAGCCCATCTTGGCTACTGCTAAGTGCCTTGCTTTGAGGTTTCTTTCAATAGGAAGTGGCATGGAAATGTTTCAAATTAATAAGAGGAAAAAAAGGATATGCTCTGCAGTACAGAGCCATGGGCAAAAAACCCCATGTTTATGGGATATGAAACCGCTTGCCTAAGAAGAAAAAAATAAGAAATAAGAGAGGCAGAGGGGAAATAAAGAAGGAGAGAATGAAACCAGAAATAATCCTTTGATTCGAATAGTCAAGAGACAAGCCATTTCTATGAAAAGGAGGTCACCATCAGGACCAACCAGGGAGCAAAGATACTGGGTAAAAAAAGGTAAAGGTTTATTCTATCCAGTCATGTCCAACTCTATGGGTGGTGCTCATCTCCATTTCTTTGGCTGAGGGAGCCAGCCTTTTCTGAAGACAATATATCCATAGTTGAGTGGCCAGCATGTGGCCAGCATATATGCCAAAGGTGCCTAGAATACTGTTACTTTCCCACCAAAGTGGTACCTATTGATCTACTCACATTTACAAGCTTTTGAACTGCTAGGTGGGCAGGAACTGGAGTAAGTAATGAGAGCTCACCCCTTTGCGTGGAGCTAGGGTCTCGGACCTGGACTGTCATCTCTCCAGCTGACAAGCTCTGTGTCTTTAACCACTGAGACATCACACCCCAGATGCTGGTACTATTCCATTATTTACATGATTCTCAGCTGTGATTGAACTAGGATTCCCACAGGCCAATGGCAAGGTTTGCTGGGAACTGTGGTTCAGTCATATTGGAAGGGCTATATGTGCCTAAGCTTCACTGTATTGCATCAAAACACTGTATTTCTGGTCTGTTTATTTCAATGCTTCTTCAGGCTTGTTTGAAAGCCTCTCCTACAAATGCCCAAGCTTGGGAGAGAAGAATCAACTCAAGGTCAGTCGTGATAAGAACACTTTGCTACTTTCTGTGCTGCAACTCTTTTCGAAATCCATAGATGCTTAAGAATCTGCTTTTTGCTTTGCGAAAACAGTTTTCAGAGGATTTAAAAAAAAAAGAAGTATAGAAAACTTCGGCCGGTGTTCACAGGGTCAGTTCAGGAGTGAATAATCCCTCAGTGGATTTATTTTTCCTTAGAGTAGACAAAATAATAGTTGAGCTTTATTACTGTTAAGTCGTCATCCTGCCATGCTTTCCTCTAGAAGCACCCCTGCCCCTTAGATTTGCTCTCTAAGAAGTCCATCGTGGATTTTTTTAAAACTTCTCTACTCTTTTTCATTATGTGACACCATTTAGTATAAAAGGGCATATTTTTTTCCTCATTAATTATTTCAGTAGGCCTCCTATCTGCCAAATATTTATCTGCCTGCCCAGCCATTAGATTAAAGTTTCGCAACCTTGGCAACTTTAAGCTATGTGGATTTCAACACCCAGAATTCCTCCAGGCAGCATGCTGGCTAAGGAATTCTATGAGTTGAAATCTACAATTCTTAAAGTGGTCAAGGATAAAAAATACCATTTTAGATAACTCCATTTGGGTGACTTGGCTGGGGAATTCTAGGAATTGAAGTCCACACTGGATTCATGGCTGGACGTGTACAGAGTTTCTACCTTATACCAGGAAGGGCAGAGAATGTTCTCAGTTGCAAGGAAAACTGCACAGGGTGAAGCACTGATGGATTTAGATGAATGAAGGTCATCATATGTAATCTCATTTCCTAGCATTATACCTGAATGGTTGATAACCATATGCAAATATTGATTGTCATTTCTCTCCAACAGAACAACAGGGGGTCTTTGCCAAATGGCCTATAAAACACTATCCAGGGTAGTGAC
Source organism: Pseudonaja textilis (assembly GCF_900518735.1). The sequence goes on from NW_020769318.1 coordinate 16,072,214, forward strand.
AGAAAATGCTCCTGATATTCTGACCATGTACTGTATATAAATTGGGGTTTTTGAAAGATATGATTCTTTCTTGAAAGGAAAGCTCATACCCTTTAACAGCAGCCCCCACTGCTCATAAAAATAGCAGTCAGTTGCAGAAAAATAATCTAGGTACGTGCTGGGTTTTTTCCTCAACTTTCATCAATATTCCAAAGTTTCATGAGAAATCAATATGAATGTGTCATCCAACTCTAAAGAATAGTGGCAAACCATTGTTTTGGAGTTAAGGGGCAAGATAGAAAGGCAACAATACTTTAGATTAATTTTAAAATAATTCAGAGTATATATATTGGTCCACAGGAGGAATTTATATAATTAACACACCTCTTAAACGTAATTTGGGCCTAATATATGAATTGTTCAAAAAGTTCCCAAGCTAGTATCATCATTGAAAAAGTTTGGCAATCATACAAATCAGTCATCAACAGGCACATAGAGATAAACAACAGTTACACAGCATCCAACCACAATAATAAAAAGCTACAAAGTCAACAAAAAGACTAGAACACCTCCTTACCAGCAATCAAAATCCAGATAAATGGAAATTAACACTAGGATTAAAACCAAACAAACTATAAACAGCCTAATCAAGGAATTACCAAGGAGAAAACACCCTCAATCAACATTGACAGCAAGCTACTTTGTATTATAATGTATACTGTCTTCTAGGTAACATTGAAAATGTTACCTAATTGGTTAAGGAAATGTCTGCAGGCAAACAGCCAAGCTCAGAGGGCATCAAGGACTCCACTTGAAAAAGTTTCTGGTGTTCCTAAATGGATAGTTGATTTTTATTTCCAATTAAAAGTTGTATTAAAATAGACAATCTGGATAACTTGCAGGTAATTTGGATCAGGTTAAAATAGCATATTTTCATTAAGGGATGTAGGAGCCCAACGGCTCACACAGTTAGGACACTCGTTTGATAACCAACAAGCTCTTATTCAAGACCCGAGTGCTGCCATGGGGCAAGGTGAGCTCCTGTCCTTCGCTCAAGCTCCTGCCCGGGACATGAAAAGAGCCCCCAACTGGATGTCCCCTGGACAATGGTGATGTCACCAGCTAACTTTTTCAACCTGGAAGCATTTCAGTGCCTCTGACATGAGTTTGGTGTGATTAAAGGATTAGAGTCTTAAATAATGTTAAATTAGGATTGGATGACTTTAGGACGAGGATTATCTATAATTGTCTGTCAATCAGCAACAAACATGCTTAATATTCCTTCGTCGTATTTTGCACGACAACTATTGAGTTTAGAAGTGAGAAATACAACTTATACTGTGAATAGTCAATGCAACCAGATGTTTTAGAACAGGGGTCTTCAAACTTGACATTTCATAAGCATTTTCTTTTCCAGCTGCTTGTTGAGCACAATTTACATGTTGATACTTTATACATTTTCAATGTATACCTACAAAATAATTATTTCTTTATTGCTCTGTATTTCCCTTCTCCAACCTGGTGCCCTCCCTGATTTTTTTTTTTTTTTGTCAAACTAGCCAAGACTGTTGGAAAGCCCCATTTGGGACTTTCTGTTAGCTATATAAGCAGCCCAAGTGTACATATTGTCAAGGAGCATTTTAGGAACATTCGTTCTTATAGTCCCAGGTCAACAATTCATACTTTTGCCTTTCCAATTTAAATTCCTAAGGCAATATTCCAACAAAAACAGTTCAATCACTTCTAACTAAAAACATGGTGAAACATTGAAACAACAGTGGCAGTCTAAATAATAAAGTTCCAGAGAAAATAGCAGGCAGCATTTAGCTTTTGCAAAAAATTCTCTCGAGGCCAAACAAAACTATTATGATTAGGAAAGAAAAGAAAACCTTGGCCTGCATCTCAAATTTAATAAAGATGTGATGCAGGCTTTTGACAAGGAAGTGTTCCACAAAACATATAAACCTGCTGAGTACTGAACTCTAAATTATCTAATATAGGTTGGGATGCTAGAGATAAAGAAACACGGCATCACTGCTGAAAAGGTCCTGAACAAGCTAAGAATTCCTCTTAGGTATATACACTTGTTTGTTAGCAATAAAAGGAAACTAGGCTGCCAAAAACCATCAAAGTAAACACTAGACAGAACATAGAACAACCTAAAAGATTGGAAGACATGGAGAGACCTGGCCCATAGAATTATAAGAGTATGACATGTATGGTGGTGATGATGATGACACCACTGTCATCACCACCATTGTCATCCATTTATTTAAATCAGGAGTTTCCAACCTTGGCAATTTAAGACTTGTAGACTTTAACTCTCAGAATTCCCCAGATAGTATAGATTCAATACCCCCAGTTTAAATAAATAAGTTATAAGTTAACATCCAACACAATCCTATGAAGAACAACATAGAGCATAGTCCTTCAGGCTGGTGTAACTTATGTCCATTTTGGGTTCCAGGATTAAATCTTGCACAGCTTGGAAAAATCTAAAGTGTGTTCTAAGGTTAACTGACAATGTGCAGTTTCTCTTGAGCTGGGGTGGTACCCTGATTAGAATGCAATATTGCAGGATCTGGTTTGAGCTTCTTTGGCGATGGACCAAAATCCATGATCGTGCACAGTTTCAATCCATGCTCACCACTGGAGCACCCCGAGCCAGCTGAATTCGAGGCTAAGCCATCCCATAGAGGTGGTAAAGAGGGGGAAGACCACCAGCAGGGTCGAGGAGAGCTGCATTTCTCCTCCTCAGCTGGTCATTACTCCCTTTCCCAAAGGCAGTTGCAGTGGTGGTCAGAAATGGCCACCTCAAAGAAGAAATCAATGAGAAAAGAATGTGCAGGAAGAAGATAAGAAGAGAAAGTTTTGGTTGACCGGGTTAAATTGAAAAAGCAACAACGTAAGGTACCCTGGAATTTGAACTATAAAAAATAACATTGTTCCCAAAGAAGACTTTGAAGCAGCGAAGGAGAGAGGGAAGGGAAAGGATTTGGGTTTTTTTCCCGTCCCTTCCTTATACTGATAGCTAAGAGATTTAAATAAGAAATTGACAAAAATCCACTTTGACATCAATAGGCATTTAAGATGAAAATAAAATGTCAAAGGGATAACAAAGACTTTTGAATACTCAAAAACTTTTAAAAGCAGGAAAGGAGAGAAAAAAAATAAAAGGGTGGGATCTGGAAAAATGGAGGAGACTGCCTGGAACTAAAAGCAACCTACAGTGAAACTTTAACAAGATTCTTAAAAGATACATTTTAACTGAAACTTTGTAACAAAATAATAGAACCCCAGGAAGAGAAAGTGGAAAAAAGAAGCAAGAAGAAACAGCTTTGGGTTATTTGGATTACTTGGTGATTTTTGGCTATTGGATTTAAATGACTAAAATCAATTGGGTGGTTGTTTAAAAGTGTTTAAAATGGCATCACTTTTAGAAGAACTGAAATGGAACTTAAAAAACAGAAAGAAGATGCACAAGAAGGAAGAGGTTCTTTTGGCTTTGTATTTCAACTTTTAGAAATGGAGATCTGGAAGTATGAGAAACAACAAGAAACACTTGTAGAACAAGAAGGTTGGGACAAAGAAGAAGCCACCTTTAATGATAAAGTAATTTTATGTGGGCAAAAAGGGGAAAGGGGGGGAAAAGAGTGAAAAGTTTAAGATTTGAAAAAACAACAACTAAAAAAGAATAGTTTGAAAAATATTACAATATTAGGAAGCAACAGAAGAGAGGATCACAGAAGAGAGAATTAGAAGTAGAGAGACAAGAGGGGGGAAAGGGGAGGGAGAAGAAGTGGGGGAAGAAGGAAAGGAAAAGAAGTTATAAAAGGCAGAAACAAGATATAGAGAAGCAGGGAAAAGGTATAAGGATTGAAAGTACAGTATAAGCCTATATAGAGATAATGGGTGAAAATTTAATTGAAAAAGGGATTCTGCAAAGGTACATAAGATAGTATTGTTATATTAGAAATAGAAATAATTTTAGAAAATATGAAACAATGTATGATTAAAATGATGGATAAAATACTTATTGCAATGCAGTGGAATGTTTGTTAATAAATAAATGAAATAAAGTGAATTAGAGAATGAAATTAGGAAAGGATGGGGACATTTTAATTATTATTAATGATTTGAAAAAAAAGAATTAATTATGAAAAGTTTATAAGTGTTCACAAGGAAGTATGATATTCAATTGAAAAGAAATGTTAAAATGTTAAGATTCTAACTAATATTAATGATAGAATTGAATTGGAATGGAATGAGTGTTTTATTTACTGTTGTCATATATATATATATATTTTTTAAGAACATAGTGTGTATTTTAAGAATGTACCAAGCAGAATTCGATTGGAAGTTATGTTATATGTTCTATTGAATGTTGTAATTTTAAAGGCATAAATTGAAGTTTAAATAAGAGTTGAATGGATAAAATTAAAAGATATAAAGGTGTCATACTCCAATTAGTAACTGTAGTGTATTCACATATAGACTTCTAATACTACATTCCTATTGGTTAGTTAACACAGCGTAATGATTGGTTAAGAACGACGGGTTCCGATTGGCCACATAAGTGGAGGGAAGTTTAAATACATGCCATTGGTTGTGAGCCACGAGCAGCCGCTATAAAAAGGGCTGCCGCGGCTCGACTTCAGTTGAAGTTACTGGTTGCCAATAAAGAGCTGATTTCAACTCCGGTATTCGAGTCTGCTTTGTCCTGGTGATAGAACACTGGCGACGAGGATGGGATCGAAGGAACAAAAACCATAAGCACGTGGCAACGATAGCCGAAAGACCAATGAGATGGCCGGCAACAATTTGCCACCTGCACCGTTCAACCCAGCTGAAGAAGACTGGGAGTCATAAATTGATAGGTTCCTGATGTTTTTAGAAACAACGAACTGCAAGGAATCACTGACCAGAGGAAGAGAGCCATGTTCCTGACGCATTGTGGCCTGACTATTTTTTAAATGGCCAAGGCATTAGCAAGACCAAATGATGTTAAACAGATGGCCTGGCCAAACCTAAATCGGATGCTGAGAAACCATTACACGCCAGTCATGTCCAATCTCATTAGAAGACACGAATTCTACTAGTGCAACCAATGAGAAGGTGAGAGTATTGGAGACTTTGTAGCAGCATTAAGAGACATTGGGGGGGGCATGCGAGTTCCTCAACATGGATGAAGCCATGAGGGATCATATAGTCCTTGGACTAAGAGATGCAACCCTACAGAGCAAACTGCTAAACTGACCCAACATCACCGCAAATGAAGCAATTGCTGAAGCAACTGCCACTGAAGCAGCAAAGAAGTCTGCAGCAAAAATGAAGCAGATGAATACAACAAACAGTCCGAGCCTGAATAAAGAAAAGAAAACAGAGGGAGCCCAAAAGCATGCTGCCACAACCTCTCACCATGAGGATATTGAATCATCAACTGACTCCAAAGATGAAGATGAGGAGGTAAACAGACTCCATTCAGAAAGGAACCGGAGAGAGAGACGAGGAAGAAAACCTGAATTTCAGTGTGCGGGTTGCAGCAGAAACCACCCGAGGTCTGAATGTAGATTCTTGAATGCCACATGCCGGCATTGTGAAAAATGGGGGCACATTGCAAGGGTCTGCCGAAACATAAAGAGCTATAGTACAAAGAGACGTGGCAGTACCCTGCCCCCCCAGAAACAAGAAAAGCCAACCGGAAGTCGCTGAGCCGGGATCATAGAAATCAACGGCACAACGAGAAGGAAGAGACACATTAGACAATCACTATTGGGATGGCTAAAACAACAAACACTAAGAAGGTTTGAATCAACATCCTGATAGAAGGCGAGCCATGTGAAATGGAAGTAGACTCCAGTTCGTATTTATCAATGGTATCATGGAACACAATAAAAAAATTGATACCAGACATAAAATGTAGAGAACTTGAAGAGCAAAGCCTGATCATCAAGGACTACCAGGGTAACAAGATACCAGTAGTAGGAGTGGGACATTTCAAAGTAAAATTTAAAAAACACACTGAGATTCTTCCATTAACTATCGTTGACAGAGATCACCCCAGCCTGCTCGGTTTAGAATGGTTGGAACTGCTCAGAATCAAAGTGACAGGAATCAACAGCATCACCATGACGGACTGGGAGAAAGACCTGATGGAGGAATTCCATGACGTATTCGACAGGACTTTAGGCAAGTACAATGGGACCCCTATATCGTTTAGTTTAAACCCGAACATAGCCCCCATCAGGCTTAAAGCCAGACGGGTACCATTTGCGCTAAGACCAAAAATTGATGAGCAACTGAACAAGCTCATTCCTCAGGGGGTGTTAGAGCCAACCAACCATGCCAGATGGGAAAGCCCGATTGTGACCCCTATAAAACCTGATGGGTCCGTGTGCATCTGTGGTGACTATAAGGCCACCCTGAATCATGCATTGCAACAGAGCACATATCCCGTTCCGGTAGTCCAACACCTGCTGCACTCCTTGGGGAGAGGAAGGATCTTTGTGAAGCTCAATCTCGCACAGGCATATCAACAATTACCAGTTGATCCCGAGATGGCAGAAGCACAAACTATCGTAACACATAGAGGAGCTTTTAAATGAAATAGATTACAATTCGGTGTCAGCATGGCCCCTGGCGTTTTCCGGAGCCTGATGGAACGCCTTCTCCAAGGATTAAAAGGGGTGGTTCCCTACTTCGATGATGTACTAATATCAGCTGGAAAAAAAAACACCTAAAAGACCGATTAAAGGAAGTCTTGTCAAAATTTAGAGAAGCAGGACTCAAAGTTAAAAAAGAAAAATGCCAACTTGCCACAAATCAGGTCAAGTTCCTGGGATACCTTATTGATGAAACAGGAATCCACCCCTCCACAAAAAATTATGAGCAATAAAGGAAGCTCCCAGACCCAAAAACAAATCGATTTACAAGCATTTTTGGGACTCATTAATTTTTATCATGTCTTTCTGCTGCAGAAGGCAACAGTAGCGGAACCACTGCATAGACTCCTCAATAAAAAAGCCAATTGGAAATGGGGCAACCAAGAAGCAACAGCATTCCAAAAAATCAAAGACTTAATCACATCTAAATCTGTATTGATCCAATACAGTGACACATTACCTCTGACTGTCACATGCGACGCTTCACCTTTCAGCATAGGCACAATACTTAGCCACACACTACCAGACGGCAGAGAAGCACCAATCACATTTTATTCTAAGACGCTGTCCAAGACTGAAAGAAACTACAGCCAACTGGACAGGAAAACCTTGGCAGCCATCTTGGGGGTGAAACGTTTCCACGAATACCTATACGGTAGGGCATTTTCTTTAATCACCAACCACAAACCATTATTGGGAATCCTAGCCAGAGACAGGGCCACCCCCAACATCCTGTCTCCAAGAATGACAAGATGGTCAGAATTTCTTGCAGCCTACAATTACAAACTCATTTATCGTCCAGGAAAAGCCATACCCCACGCAGACGCATTACGTCGTTCACCAATACCAGGTCATGATGACAATCCAGCACCCACCACGAATACCCTACAAATTGAAACGATTCCAAATTGGCCCATCACCGCATTGGACATCACAAGGGAAACAGCTAAAGTTACACTGATGGCCTGAATAATGAACTGGGTAGGATGGGGTTGGCCGGAAAACAAAAAAAATGAGACTTTTAAACCTTTTAAAAACTGGCAAACTGAATTGTCAATTGAAAAAGGGTGCATTTTGTGGAGAGATCGGGTGGTTGTTCCAAAAAAATTACAAGAAGACGTGCTAAACATGTTACATGAAGGACACCCAGGCATGGTAAAGATGAAGTTCCTGGCCAGAAGCTATGTTTGGTGGCCAGAAATAGATAAAGACATTGAAACCTGGGTCAAAACATGTAACAAATGCCAGTCATCCAGACCCACTCCCCCTTCAGCACCGGTTCTTGACTGGGAGATACCCAGAGGCCCCTGGTCAAGAATCCATATGGACTTTGCTGGCCCCACAAAAGGATATACTATCTAATCATTGTGGATGCCTATTCCAACTGGCTAGAAGTCATCATCATCAACAACAGAAGCCGTCACCAAACAATTAAAAAAACTCTTCGCCACCCACGGTCTACCAGTTGTAGTAGTATCGGACAATGGGCCACAGTTTACAGCTTTGGCTTTTGAACAATTCCTGGCAGAACAAGGAATAAGACATGCTTTGACAGTGCCAGCTCATCCGGCAGCAAATGGAAGAGCGGAACGCATAGTTCGTTACATGAAAGAAGCATTAGAAAAGCTGGAGGGAAATGACATGCAAGAAAAAATCAATACCATGCTCACCATTCAACATATAACACCATGCACGGCAACAAACAAGAGCCCAGCTGAACTATTGATGGGAAGAAAGTTGCGCTCCTACTTGGACAGACTGCACCCCACTTACAACCCCCAAAAGCCATCAGACTCTTCCAGTAAGTACCTCTCTTTCTTACCAGGTGACCTAGTTTATGCAAAAAATCTTACTGGAGAACCGTTGTGGTTACCAGCAACAATCACACAAATCACAGGCCCTCGCTTATACTGACTAGAAACAGCTGACAGCAGATCGTGGAAACGACACATCGATCAACTACGGTCACGACACGTCGAACACAACACCGATGTTCCCCGAAACATGGAACAAACACTTCCCCAAGCACCCCCAGAAAGTAATGAAAAAACGGGGGGGGGGGGAGAGACCCTTAAATAATAAAGGAAACGAAAACATTCCAGTTACAAACCACCAACCAGAAGCCGAGAACCCAGAAAAAAATAAAAATTACTTACGATTAGAAGACTCGGAAAAAAGAGAACTGAAGGAACACCAAGAAAGAAGCAGCCAAGCCGACTCTACCTGCCTGCACACAATGCAAGGAAACAACGGAGACCGTCCAATCAACCCTACAAGGCACGGTGGGAGCGGCATGGCTTAGGCACCCATACAGGAGGTTCCTAGGAGAAGAACGGGAAGGACAGCAGGCCTGTCCGAACTGGTGGAGACCAACACAGAGACTGAACTGCGCAGGTCAACTCGGACTCACAAAAGCCCCACCTACTGGCGCGATTATGTCATGTAATGTTGGAGTGAACCAAGAGGGGAGGGGTGTAGTGTATTCACATATAGACTTCTAATACTACATTCCTATTGGTTAGTTAACACAGTGTAACAATTGGTTAAGAACAACGGATTCCGATTGGCTGCATAAGAGGCGGGAAGTTTAAATGCATGCCATTGGTTGTGAGCCGTGAGCAGCCGCTATAAAAAGGGCTGCCGCGGCTCGACTTTAGTTGAAGTTACTGGTTGCTAATAAAGAGCTGATTTCAACTCCGGTATTCGAGTCTGCTTTGTCCTGGCGATAGAACAGTAACTACAGGAGAAAATTTGTTCAATGAGAAAAGAAAATATGAAATTGAAATAGGACAGCCAAAAGTATAAATATAATGATTGGAAAGACATTGAAACTTAGAAAAAGATACATAATTGAATTTAGATAGATAATTAAAAATAAAGTTGAAAAAACCAAGGGAGGGGAAAAATTATGGAGAAAATATTAAAACAGTAATAAGATATGGAATAGAACACAAAGATGAATATGAAATTGAGTTTGTGTCTGTATGAAGAAGGGATAACCCGGGATCATGCTATTCTCAAAAAAAGATGTTTTATTTGTATGATGTTTTTGTGAAAACTCAAATAAAATGTATATTTTTAAAAAAAGAATGCAATATTGCAGACTAGCTCTGCATTCCACCACCAGAAGTTCAATCCTCAAGGGCTCAAAGTTGACTCATCTTTCCATCTTTCCAAAGTCTGTAAAATGAGGTCCCAGATTGTTAGGAGCAATATGCTGACTCTATAAACCACTTAGGGAGTGTTGTAAAGCACTGTGAAGCAGGATATAAGTCTAAGTGCTATTCTTTAAAAATGATAGACTGATATATCCAAATTGAACCAATGCCTGACTTAATAAACAATACCCTTTGACTGCAAGTTCTTTGTCAACTGATCAATTGGTAATTAATTACATTTTCACGAAACCAATATAGTTTGATATTTAGTGACATTTCTTCCTTATTAAAAAGGAAGCATGCACTTTTTAGCAAGCATCTTCTTGGGAAAAGCAATATACTCTTGGCTGAGAAAATGGGGAGTGTCTCTTTCGAAAATGAGACCTCTTTCTACAGGCAGTTCTTTGTGGATTGCATTTTATTCTTCAAAAATCAGATTTAGAGGGTCAGCTTTATATGCAGTCCTATTTTTCATAACCCATTCATCTAATTCAGGGATCAGTATGCCTTTCAGGTACTGGATACTCTTGCTACTTTATACAATGTTGCCAGGCAACCTCAACAAAATCTCATGTGATCTCATGTGAAAAGATATTTTCTGCGCTTCTTGCAAGGGTTTTCTTTTTCAAAATGGAGATCAGCTGGTGCTCGACACATGAATAATGACTCTTCTTCAATCAGTCTGATTAAATACTGAACATTCCTTTTTATCATTTATAGAAATAAGGAATAGTTCCCTGCTATATTTGAACTGCTGCTGCAAAACCAAACCTTTTACCTTCCCTTCTCTCTCTTGGGATCCTATCCATCACCCTACTTTCTCTTTGTGCACCTCTAAGTCACTTGCTATGCTAAGATCAAGCTAAGATCACCTAAGATCAAGCTAAGTCTAAAATGCTAGAGAATTCCTGGAAGACTGAGACTCAGACAAATCAGCCATCAACAGACACACAGAGATAAACAATATTCCTACCATTCAAAAGAAACAATCAAATAGCCAGAAAGGAAACAAAAGGACCAAAATACCTCATCAGCATTCAACACCCAAAGAAGCAGAGATTAACACCAAGATTAACAGTAGACCAACAACCAAGCTGTAAACACCAACCCAGTTAAGGAAATAACAACTCAGACCAACAGTGAACAACAGCCTAAACAACGGACCACCTAGAACACTTAGAACAGACGTCTCCAAACTTGGCAACGTTAAGACTCGTAGACTTCAATTCCCAAAATTGTCTAGCCAGCATAGCTGGCTGAAGAATTCTGGATGTTGAAGTCCATAAGTCTTAATGTTGCCAAGTTTGGGGACCCTTGACTTAGAACCACCAACACTGATAAAGCAAGCCACTAAAATATGTCAGAGAATAAACCCCTCTCCCAGAGGTGGTATTCAGCAGGTTCTGACCAGTTCTGGAGAACCAGTAGTGGACATTTTGAGTAGTTCAGAGAACCGGCAAATACCACCTCTGACTGGAGATTTTACAGTATCCTTCCCCTGCCACGCCCACCAAGGCACGCCCACAGAACCGGTAGTAAAAAAAATCCCACCACTGCCCTCTCCCCTCTACACTGATGATGTTACCAAGACAGGTAGTGAAACTTCTGAAAGAAAACAACCAAGCTCAAAGACCACTAGGGATCCCACAGTTCAACCCTGAACTACAAATGTTATCTTTCGTTGCTATCACCTGCTCTCACTCTGATTGGGGTGCCCTTTGCTAAGAATTGCAAATCTACATGAGAAAGATATTCTTTCCTTGGACATCTCACCCCTCCTTCCTTTGAGAGGGAAAGGAAATAGAGAAGGGAAACATTAATATCTCTCAATTACTTCTCCCAACACCAGGCAACCGGTTCTGTGATTAATTCACTTGCAACTGTTTATGGAACACAACAGATTGTAATACAAAAACCTCTGTCTCAGATTGCGCTTGAAAGAGCCCTAATCCCCTTTTCTAATTCAATTACTTTGTAGCACTTGAGTCAAATGGGTGTTCCGGCTCTAGACCGAACAGTGAAAATACCTGTGCCGTGAGCAAGATGTTCATGAAATTCTATTTCTATATCATGTTTGCATGAACATTCCTGTGCCAGGCCCATTAAATTGCCTCACTCCATCAAATTACCTGCTAATCAGAAACACTTCATGCTACAATAAGCCAGCAGAACAGAGCTGATATTAATGGAGTCTGTTTTGAGCAATGCAAACATGATTCAGAAAGTGGGGGAGGGACGAAGGGGGTGGAATGAGAAGCCAGCCAGATGCAGCTCCTCTTTATTGGGAGGTAGGAATTTCCCCCAGAACAACACTGAGGGTTTCATAAAAATGCTTACCTTTTTCCATAGCTTGTTAGTTCATCAGGATTAAAAAAACGAATGTTCAGCCTTCCCCCCCAGTTCTTCGGCTGCTGGGAATGGGTGCTCTTTTACATGCAGTTGACTAAAACAGTGTCTCATTACAGGTAATACTCCACTTACAACAGCCTGTTTAGTTTGACCGTTTGAAGTTACAACATTGAAAACAGTGTCTTACGACCATTTCTCACACAACCATTGTAGCATCCCCATAGCCAGGTGATTAAATTTCAGGTGCTTGGCAATTAACTCATGATAATTGAAGTATCCAAGGGTCATGTGATCAGTTTTTGCAACAAACACATGAGGAAGCCAGGTTGATGTAACAATTGTTTAACTAACTTAACAACTGCAATGATTTTCTTAAAACTTTGGCAGGAAAGGTTGTGAAATGAGGTAAAATTCATTTAACAATTATCTTGCTTAGCCAGAGAAATGTTGAGCTCAATTGTGGCTGTAAGTTGAGCACTACCTGTATTAGCATTCAACTTACCATTGAGCAGTACTGCAGACTACTTCTACTGACTGCCAGCTGCCTGCAGTTCGGCAGTTCAATTCTCTCCTCCTCAAGGTTGATTCAGCCTTCCATCCTTCTGAGGTTGGTAAAATGAGGAGCCAGATTGTTGTGGGAAATAGGCTGACTCTATAAATTCTTAGAGAGGGCTGTAAAGCACTGTGAAGAATATGGCTATTAAGCCTACTGAACGATGCTGTTGTGAATTAGAACACTTTGATAAAAAATATTTGGGTCAATTCTCCATCTTTGGATTTATCTAGCTATACATTTGCCATAAACACTAAAACCTCTCCAAAAGTATTAGCACACCTTGGTGTCGGGCTCCGTACACAATGGCGCTAACCTTGGAGCCCACCAGCAACAATAGTACTAACCTTGAAGCCCGCCAGAAATGTGTTCCTTCAAACCTCGAAGTTTGTCGGCTTGTATCTTGAAACTACGATCATCCAGAGGACCAGCTGAGATTTGGTTTCTCCTTTTTTCCCCAAGCACCTACCATTTAGAACATTTTGGCAGTCAGCAAAAGTTGGCTTTGTTCACTTCAGTGCCTGCCTTATTGTCTTCCTCTTAGATAGCTGTATATTACAGCAATCAGGTGAAAAAAAATATCTCAAGCCTCTCATCCTCTGCTGATATCATTGGTATTGTTTCTATGTGTTTATGAGATTAGTATCACCTAATCTAGCCATGTCCTCACTCTTGAACTATACAGGAACCGATTACCTAAACTAGCGGATGTTGTAGTTTCCCAGGGTTTAAAAGTATACCTTGTTTAAATACCTTACAATGGATATAAAGATCTTCAAGGACTGATCACAGATTTCAACAGCCAGATATGGAATTGTAAAGTGAAGTAGGAATTATTGTAAGAATCTCATGCCCTCTAACCTAAGACCATTAGATAAGGAGAAGAAAGCATACCCACTTCCTTTAATCTTTCTCCTTGTCCTTCTTTGAAACTTTCCAATTTCTCTTAACATGGGAAATAGGAAACATTACAGAGTACATGAAGCAGAGATTAATGCAAAACAGAATGGAGCTATTCCTTCTCAGCACATCATCTAAAGGTTAGCTTTGGAAACTGCCAAAAAAACCATTTTGGAAAATGAATTACATATTGTGTTGACTCTCCTAGATGCTTTCCCAGATACCTCTCTAGATGTCATCTCGTGGAAGGATGGACCAGTTCCAGGCACATCTGGAAGGGATTTGGTCAATGGCTCCAAGCAGCCATCTGAGAGGGATTTGGCTGAAGCACAACTGCATCAGGACAGGCCTGAGGCTTCAGGTGGGGAAAGCATGCAGCTGCAGCCAGTCAGTGATGAGGAGAGGAACTGCCTTCTGCAACTGATCCAAGAACACATAGGGCAGAGAAAAAACAGGGGTAGAAAAGGTCAGCCAGATTACTCATGGGGAGAAAGCCTCGCCTTTCTTGATGGGTTGCACCAGAAGCTGGCTATTCAGTACAGCAGACAGATGGAGGTAATGCTGAGAACAATGCAATTGTTTCCTAGCTGTATGTTTATACATTGTGATTCTTGCCTTGCTTTGGAATGTCACTGTGCCTTGACTTGGATTGTGAATCCACTTGCATTGTGGATTTATTTTTGCCTGCTAGTTTTATTTTGATTGGAAACTTTCAAGTGCCTTGTAGACTCATAGACCATCATTCTGTGGACTAGCATTGGTCTTCTTGTGGCTGGACTTAATTGGGACTACTCTGGGGTGTGGGTGAAGGGAGTTTCTGAGGATTATTAATAAGCCCTCTAAACCACAGATATGTGTGTGGGTGAGTGGGATAGCACACATGTGTGCTATAGGCCACATGTTGCCACTCCTGAACAAGAGTCAAACATTGTAATGGTATCTGGGCAAGACCTTGGGAGGCAGGAGGGAGAGTGGCAGACTGGACAATCAGCATGTACAAGATATTCCAGCCTAGAGAAGGAGCAGGAGCAGAAAACATTTCAGAAGGGACCTTCCCTAGTTTTCCAGAGAATAAAGGAAAAGGGGAGTCCTGCATGGTTCTGTTAATGTAGGCTTACAATAATGATATAGGTAGTATTCCAAGTTGGGCTTCTTGTCTAGACTACTTTGCAGTGCTAACAATAATAGTGAAGATCTATTCTGTTTCAAAAAAAAATAGTAAAGATCTATTTTTCATGACTATATAAGTAATATACTTGCAAGTAGTAAGTGGATGGGATGCTATTAGCTTTGGTGTAGAAACTGAACAGGACAATGCAAACATTGAATGGGAACAGTTCAAGGAACTACACTGAAATATTCATAAGATGTAGGCTGTGGTATGCAGATTTTTCCATAATATGAAAGTAGAGAAGGATGAGGTGGAAAAAAGCTGTGAGCTCTGTGTAAATCAGCCAAACTCTAGCTAAACAATTGCTTTGCTTTTGAAAAGTCAATCCAATTCAATTTAGCAATTATAATTGGTTCAGAAAAACTAATCCTATTCAATTCAGGCATCCTAATCAAATTGGGCCAATTCAGATTTCCAAACCAATTCAGGAAACATTGTTTCTGCATGAGCAGAAGTGCTCAAATCGATTTTGAGGCATCCAGTTCAATTCAGTGATTCAAAGTGGCTTCCCCATTCAATCTGAAAGGTCAATTAAATTGAGAGATTTGACTAAATTGCTTTTCAAAGCAAAGATCCCAAGGAAATATTGTAGTCACACACTTCTAAACACTACTCAAGCATCTCTTGGGATGGATGCAGACAAAGACATATTGTGCTCTGCACACAACAAAGACCTGCAGTGGACCCCAATAAACCCCCTAATTCACCCAAGGGGATGACCATAGCAACCTGTTATGTTCTCCTAATCTAAACCCTGAAAAAGTGATCTTCCTGTTTTCAAGAAAAATATTCAAAGAATATTTTTTCCATAGCTTTTACAGTTTCAATCCCCAGAAACTAATGCTTTAAAATGGCAAAGTTTTCTTTAAGCCCAGAATCTGCATCAATTAAAATACAGAAAGAGAATACCTGGGCCAGAAGCCAGGTTTTTTTTCCCCCTTGCAGTTGGCTTTTCATGTTCTCCAGAAAGCTTCCTTTAATACCAGGCTGAGAAATTCAAAATCTTTTTCCTTCTCATTCACCTATGTGATAAAAGGGAAGTTACTTTTAGAAATGGATTCAAATGAAAAGGCATGCCTACCCTTAGTAGTGTTTGAGTGTTCCTAATGTGTTAATATTATCTTGCGTCAGGAAAGAGGAGAGATTCTTGGGGAAGATAGTTGACAGAGAGGAGTCAGCTAATTGGCTAGTAGAGATAGTTGATAAAGGCAAGTGATAAGGATAAATTACCTCTGGGTTATGGTAAATTTTCACAGTTTCCTGTGAAAGAAAGAAGAGCTGGAATAGTTTAGAACATGGGCATTATTTAGGATATGATATTAATTTATGCTTTTGTTGAAGTGTGTATGATTTCTTTTCTTTTTATATTTTTTATTTGCTCTGACATTGGAATTCATTTTGTTGCATGTTGGAACAGGTTCTTTCAGTGTTTGTTAACCTCATCAACTGTAAGATATCTAGACTTCAAGCCCCAGAATTCCCCAGCCAGCATGGAAGATTGGAGGTTGAAGTCTCCACATGTTGAAGATATTGAGGTTGAGAAACATTGGTCTACCCATTGGGGATACGGGACATGAAAGCTACATCCCAGTAAGTTCTAGCCACAAGATTGCCCAAATGGGATCAAAATTAGCAGAATGGTGGGTACAGGTTTAAGAGAAGAAGTGGGCTGCTGGGGGTTCACAGGGGTTTGGGAGAGCCTCTAGCTAAGATTCTATGCAGTTCAGAGAACCCCCAAATCCCACTTCTGGCTGGCCCTGCCCCACCCACCCCTGCCCTGCCCCCTCCCCCAGGAGTCCACATGTGGTTCATTTTGGATGCAGGTAAGTGCAGGGCATGTACAGAGGCTTGGGGAGGGCAAAAAACGGGCCTCCCAGAAGTTGGGGAAGGCTGGAAATGGGCTTATTTCTGGCTTCCAGAGGGCCTCCAGAGCCCAGGCTGTTTTTGCCTTCCCAGAGGCTTCAGAAAAGCCTCCTCAGCCCAGGGAGGACACAAACACTCACACACACACCATGGTGCAGGAGGCTGACTAGGTCACACCCACCATGGCTACACCTACCCAGCAACTGGGCAGAGAATCCCTTGCTAAAATTTTTGAAGCCCACCCCTGATTAAGAGTGACACCTTGCCTCTTTTTATGTGTAATACCATTTCATCCTGGAAAATGTCTATCTGGCTGATAATAATGCCAACTTGATCATAGAAGAAGACTTGATCATACAAAAGGTACTGGAATGTGCCAAAATGGATAAGCTCACATTGTAAAAGAAAGACAAGGAGGATTCTGAATATTATGCAATATGGGATAAATGGTATGAGTGGTTAAAAAACAGATAGAAAGATTAGGAAGAAGGATTATGGTGAATAAAGCAGGAGACCTTAGTAGATTATCAATATGATTATAAATAAATATATATAGGATATATGTATTTGTCGAAGCCAAAACATTGTTAAGACTATGATTGAGATTTGTGTTTCTGAAAACTGCAATAAAAACAATAAAAAAATAATGCCAACTTGATAGCATGCAATCAATTAAACATCATCATAACATATATTAAAGGACCAGGGCTTTGACTCTGATGCCAGATCTGCCACCTTTCAGATTTCGATTTCCCACTCCTGGAAAGTTGCCAATCTAAGATGCTAAATCAGTGGTTCCCAAACTTTTTCAGTCCACCGCCCCCTTGGTGCTACAGACTCCTCCTCAGTGCCCCCCCCCTCGCACAGGGTTGGGATTCAAATTTCTGTGGGCATGGCCTAATTTGAGGGTGTGGCTTGCTGGTCAAGTGACTGGGTGGGCGTGGCCAGATGACTGGCAAGCCAAATACAAGTGGTTCTCACTTAATGGCCAGTTGTTTAGCAAGTGTTCTAATTTATGACTGGCCTCCCCAGAGCTATTTGACCTGTTTTTAGAGTTTTAACAGTTTTAACAGCCATGCACACACATACACACACATTCCCTTCCAACCCTGGTGGAGCAGGTGATTGGACTAGAATCGGCAAAACATCTCTGATTAGATTCTAATAGTGAATAGAATCTAATCCAGAGATGGTTTTGCCAATTCTTGTTGATTTTTATTTGTATTTCTTTATTTTATGTTGCTGGATTGCATTGACACGTGTGTCCCTTTTTGTGCACAACCCAGAAGTTTTTGTGATTCTTTGCAGCAAAAATTACCGACCTCTGGCTTTGCTCTATTTTTCAAATGTGCTGCCCCTACCATGTTCTAGGTGCCGGCCCTGCATTGGAGGGACCTGGCCAAGCAAGTCCGAGCGGAGCAGTGCACCAAGTCAAAGGGCTGAGCCTGAGAGAGGGAAAGAGAGAGAGAAAAGAAAAAGAGAGAGAAAGAGAGAAGGAAGAAAAGAAAGAGAAAGGGGAAAGAAAAAAAGGGACAAAGAAAGGGGGAGATGGAAGGAAGGGACAGAAAGAAAAAGAAATAAAGAAGGAGGGAGGGAGGGAGGAGATAATGAGATATCTATTCTAGTCTAATCACCTGCTCCAGCAGGGTTAGAAGAGTGTGTGTGTGTGTGTGTGTGTGTGTGTGTGTTCTCCTTGTAATTTACCAGTACATTTCAGTTTTGCCTTCCTCAGAATTGGCGCTGTAATACACTGGGGAAAAGTAATTTTTTAGGGTGGAGATCTGGTCCAATGGATCCTGTTTGAAGCCTCAACAAAATCTGAGAACTTCCTGATAGTCTTGACTATGTTTCGTCCACAAAACCTTTAATAGAAGCCAAAGATGTTTCAATGTGGAAAAGGGCCTCAGTCTAAACTAGGCCTCATTTCAATCTGATGCATCAGGTCTCTCTCTCTCTCTCTCTCCCCACCCCACCCCCTTCTAGACTGGCTTTGCTCTACCTTTTCCGATGTGCCTGCGGGGCCGGTGCTTCGAACATGGATGGATGGATGGATAGATAGAGAGACAAGTAGGTAGGTAGGCAGGCAGGCAAGCAGGCAGAAGGACAGACAGACAGACCTTTTGGACGGATGTATGGATAGGTAGGTAGGTAGATAGATAGATCTATATTGGTAGGTAGGTAGATAGAAAGACAGGCAGGCAGGCAGACAGGTAGGCAGGCAGGCAGACAGAGCTTTTGGATGGATGGATGAATGGATAGATGGATGGATGGATGGATGGATGGACGGACGGATGGACAGACAGAATGCGACAGTGGCGGATTTTGGGAAAACGGTGGTGGCAGCTTTTCCCAACGTACTGCAGCATTCGAGGCACCGGCTCCAGTGCGGTACAACAGTCAATGAGCCTGCAGGGCCAGTGCTTCAAATGCCTCCCTGCCACCTCTTATAACCCCTCTGCCAGCCCCCTTGGGGATGCTAAGAGGTGGCAGGGGGGCATTTGAGGCGCCGGCCCTGCAGGCTCACCCATTGACTGTTGCACCGCTCCAGAGCCAGAGCCTGCCACCACTTAGCACCCCTCTGCCAGCCCTCTTGGGGATGCTAAGTGGTGGCAGCAGGGCAGCGCATCAAATGCGGCCGTGGTGGCACATAATGTGCCACCGCTTCTGCATTCAAGGTGCCAGCTCTGGAGCAGTACAACAGCTGGTGCCTTGAACACCCTCCTGCCGCCTCTTAGTACCCTTCTGCTGGCCCCCTTGGGGATGCTAAGTGGCAGCAAGAGGGAATTTGAGGTGCTGGCTCCGGAGCAGTGCAACAGTCAATGGGTGAACCTGCAGGGCCAGCACCTCGAACATCCCCCTGCTGCCTCTTAGCGTCCCCAAGGGGGCCAGCAGAGGGTTGCTAGGAGACGGCAGGAGGCATTCGAGACACCGGCTCTGGAGCAGTGCAACAGTCATTGGATGACCCTGCAGGGCCAGCGCCTTGAATGACCCCCTGCTGCCTCTTACCGCCCCCCTGCTGGCCCCCTTGCCTCTTAGCTTCCCCCTAAGGCATCCCACTGCCCCCAGGGGGTGGTATCTCCCACTTTGGGAATCACTGTGTTAAATCATAATGAGAGATTTAGTGGTATATAAATTGTCTTTTCAAATGCAGGGAAGGTAGACTCATATACAGTATTTTTGCTTCGTTTCAATTTAGACTTTCCAATATGAAGTACTTATTTGTTGCTTTCATGCGTTAAAAACATATGCTGCTGCTGGAAATAGCTCTTTCGGGCACATAATACATGGCTACCAAGGGTCATATCTCTTATAAGTTTGAAGAAAGGATTCCTGGACAAAACCTGTCATCTTCATTTCTTGCAGCAGCATTTAGGATTTCAAGTAAAAGTAGAACTATTCTTGTAAGAGACAGTAGAAATGAATTACTTACAATAACTTTTAGTTTGCAAATTGAAAGCTGCCGCAGTTTGGCTATATTCTCAAAGCATGTTTAACCTGTATTCTGATGTAATCCGTTTACTGAATTCTCTGAAAACATTGCATAAGAAAGTAAACAAATCATCTGGGTATGTACAATATAACTTAATGTTATATACTATATATATATATATATACACATCCCCTTTCACCAAGTTAATATTGAATCTATCTTAGCACATATTTATTCAGCTACTAGTTTTTTTCCTACCTGGTCAAGTATAATAAAAGTACTGTATGTAGTCATCGCCCCATCTCTTGTTATATTTGCAAATTCTGTTCTTTTCTGTCAAACAAGGATGGTCAGTGAATCTACATGAGAGAATCTTCTCTCCACCTCTGTTTTGTACTCTGAACACCCAATATCATGTTGCTTAAATTTGGCAGCAAACCATAAAGTCATGGTCATATTTTGGAGAGAGGAAGACAAGGGAAGGCAAATGATGAGATGTGCTGCAACATTTTGATGCAGATAGGACAGACTAAGGAACAGACTCTGTGTAAATCTAATTTATTTTTATTAGAACAGAAGTAGTATCAGAGTCTTGCAAATTTGAATGTGCTACTCTTCTTCCCTTTTTTTTCTTTATGAAAATTGGGGTAGGGTGGGCCTAAAATATTTTTGCAATTACTTCTTAGCCTGGTTCAGTTTCATTGATGTGATTGTTGCCTTGGTAAATGATCTTTTGATCTTCTGTCCTTCAAGGCCATCTTCTTTATGCACTACTTCTGCCCCGTGCATACTTGCATGCAACATTACAGTGCAGTGCAAAAGATTGGGACTTATATTGTGACACCACAATGCTCTTGTCATGTTGGTGTCATTGTGCTTAGGCACAGATGCCTGCAGTGGTGCATCTCACTGCAAAAGTGACTTTAAATACTACTGGAGCCTCTCATTCAGGGAAACTAGCTTTTAGGACCCATAAAAATTGTCAAATACATTTAACTATTGCCTTCTGTGAAACAGATGGATGATCTAAATTTGATAATGAAATAAATTTTGAAATACCAGGAAACATGCTTTGGCACCTGATCTAGTTTCACTTCAACTTCTCAAAGTTCAGGACCAATGCCATACAGCACAAGGGAAAATGAAGACACATTTAGCTCTGCTCTTGCCAGTTCTTCCATGTCTCCACTGAGACATGCATTTAAGACAAGCAGGATTTCATGCTTGCTAGTTCCATTTAAAAGTCCTGGAAAAGCTATAACAATCCCATCTCTTCCATTGGGCCAAGACCACAATGACAGAACTAATTTGGTTTGCTGTCCATGGAATATAAATCTTGACACTGCATTGTAACAGGTGTTTCCTATTCACTACTCCCCACAAACAGTTCTAACAAGCTGTCTTGGAAAAGAAAAGATTTAAAAATGCCACAAAAGGGAAAAATACTTCTTACTGAAGACTGAAGGAGCCTGTGTGGCTGGCATCTCCAAGGAGTTACAATTTAACTTGCCGCACTGTTGCTTTGCTATTTCATTATTATATGACAGCTTTGCTATGCCAACAATTCTAGATCTACTTTAAGATTCAGATATTTCAGTTTATTGCACTCTTTACTGAATGTAATAAGGTAGGGCATTGAAATCTTAAAAAACAGAATTTTGAAGGCATTTCAGAATCCCTACCTTGCCCATTTCTTAATCTGGCCTACCTTGAACATTGACAGCAATCTCAAAAGCCTGGCCAGTTTTCTCTGCCCCTTTTTATTCCAAACAACTTCAAGGAAGGGGCTATTTTGAGTTTCCTTTTCATGTTTCTCTTTTTCAGAACTGTGGAAGTCTTTTCTAAAGTCCCTCCTTGATGGCTCACTTGCTTCTTCCCTATCTCCAAGATCATTTCTAAATTCTTTTACAATATCTGATAGACATTATGTCTATGTGAACTAGGGCTCTTTTATCTGGGTTAGAAAGGCAACTTGATGGCTATTAAATGGCACCTAATAATTTTATCTATGACTTTGCTGGTAACTAGCAGTCAACTGGATTGTTGCTGCACAGATCTGATATCTCTAATGTGATAACTTGACACAACTGTCAAGCTTGTGCTTAAGGAAACTAAAACCATACACATTGAGCTGTGCACCACAATTTGTACATGTTACCTAGAAGGCAATATTCTTAGCTTTAGTATTACCTTCTGTTGTGGAGCCTGTTGTAGTGTGATCTGAGTGGTAGCAGGTATAGCAATCCTCAACTTGCCTTTGGAAAATAGGAGTAGGCTGAGGTCTTTGTGGAAAAGTTATCCCTGCTTGGCAGACTCTAACAAGGTGGCCTTTCTTTTGACAGTTCAGGCAGATTGCATTCCTGAACCTGCAGGATGCCCTAAGATGGGTACCTCCACAGCTCAGGCAGATTGGTTGCTGCCTGGGGGTGAGGTTGGTTTTTTGCCTAGGTCCTTCTAGGGAGGGCTTCTGTTGTCTAAGGCGATTTACCTCCATTGTGTCTTCAGGATTTTCATCTAGGGAAACTTCCTCAGAGTGAATAGTTGAGCTACCTTGCCTGATACGGGTCCCTTGTATTTCAGCTGCTGACAGAGCAGATAGCTCAGCAGCTTGGGCTTCTTCTATAGCTATAGCTAAGGTCAGGTCTTTTTTAGCTAGCAAACGTCTTTGAAGCCTCAGGTCCTTGACTCCACAGACAATCTGATCTAGGAGCATGTCTTCTAGGTAATCTCTGAATCCACATTGTAGGGCAGCTGATCGTAAAGCTGCCATATACTCACTAACTAACTCCCCCTCAGATTGCTTCCTCATCCTAAAGGCATGTCTCCTAGTGATTTGGGAAGGCTTAGGGGAGTAGTGGTTGGAGAGGATCTCTTGAAGCTCCTCCCAGGGGATAGTTCTAATAGAATGAGGAGCGACCAGTGCTGTAGCGGTGTCAAAAACCGCAGCCCTGCAAAAACTAAGGAAGTATGATTTCTTTCGGTGGTTTGTGGCGTCCGTGAGGTCTATCGCATCTAGGAAGCAGATGAAGCGATTTTTGTATGATTCCCACGTCTCAGCAGTCGGCTTGAAGGGTGGGAATGCCAGGCTGGAAGTCATCATGAGGCGGCAGCGTCTGTCTCCTCAGCTGGGGAAGATTTTGAAACTCGCGCTCTTAAAAGAGCGATTGCGGCTGTGCCTGTCAGGCAGCATCTGTCTCCTCAGCTGTGGAGGCTTTTAAACTTTGCTCTCACAGGGAGCGTCAGCGGCTGCAGCTGTCAGCTCTCGGTGGATCCACTCTTTTTTTAGTGACTTAGCTCAGCTTGTTGAACGTCTGGTTGCCTCTTATTGCATCCCACCCTCGTCGCCAGTGTTGTGGAGCAGCGGAGATATGAGGCAAACACAGAGCGATCAGTTAGAAGCTTTATTCAATGAATAAAGGGTTGCCGCGGCTGCCGAGGCTAACAAGGCAGATCAGCTGGTGGCAACAGCTGATGTCATTTGACAGCTCCTTTTATAGCTGGCTGTCAAACGGCATCAGCCAATGGGAGTGATTGGCGCTCTGTGAATACCACACCTTCCATAGTTTTGGGAGTTGTCAATGGAGGCAAAATCTTAGCCTTATGCCCTCATTTGGTTCTTTTACAAGTATATTTTATTCCACACTGGGCGAGAGATGCCTCACAAACATATACATATACCAACCTGCTTCTATGGGAAGCTAATTGATTAAAAGATATAATTGGGGGTGGGGGAGTGAAGAAAAAAAGGAAAAAACTCTTCACCTTTAACTAAAATTCAGTAATTTATAAGTCTTAACTCCTGATAGCACTTGATTAAACTAAGAATAGATGGTATCACACTGTTACTGTAGTGTTGATCAGCTCATTTATAAAGGAGAACATTCATAGCAAGAACTTTACCACTTGATGGTCCATTGTTCGGTTATTTTCAGTTGAGAACCTACAACTTGAATCTCAGTAGTCTACGGATTGCTAGTTAGTCAATGACTGTTTATAATTCTGCAGTGGGCTTCAATCACAGCTTAGACTTTGAAAACTGGTGCAATCTAAACTACTGGCATATTTTTGGCCTTTCTAATGAAATAATGGCATCATTCTATCTGTGGTCCTGCCTTTACTGATTTATCTCTGAAGGAGTTTGTCCAACTCAAAATAAAAGAATCATATAAGTAGATGACCCATTTAGACTCCGGAATCAGGGCAAGAATCCAAATGAAAACATCTCCAACAAGTGCTGTCTAGATCCTGCTTGAAGATTTCCAGCAGCATACCTTAGGACCTTGACAACCGTGGATTGAAAGACATTACAGAGGTGGCAAGCACAGCACAAAACATTGTGGGATGTTTTCTGATACCACTAGATGACATTGCTAGGGCTCACTCCTTAGAAGAGTGAGGAAAATTCTCAGGGACCACTCATACCCCAGTCACCACTTCTTCACTCTCCCACTATTGGGTAGGAGATATAGAAGCATAGCCAGCTGCACCAACAGGCTGAAGAACAGTTTCTATTTATTTATTTATTTCATTTATTTTTATTTGTCAATTGCTTACAAGATAATAGGTATAAGTAAAAACATAGTTATGAATACATGGATACATATAAGAAAAATAAAAAAATATAAAAGAAACAATAGGATAGGGACAGTAGGCACATGGAAAATAACTTCATGTCAACATCGTATGATAGACTTGCAGGGCCGGTGCTTGGCTTACTTTAGTCAGGGTGCATATTTCAGTCTTTATGTGTGTCTTGTCTGCCAGGTGTTTGGTTCTGGCAATTAGTGTTTTGGCCACGGAATTTATCTGTGCTGGGTGGTGGTGGGATTGGGCGTTGAGGTAGTGGTTGGTGTGTGTTTTCTTCTGGCATATGGTGTGTCCTAGTGTGCCATCTGTCTTTTTTTGTAGATTAGTACATCTAGGAATGGTAGTTGTTTGTTTGTTTCCATTTCCATGGTGAATTTGATTTTGGGGTGTGTGCTGTTTAGATGTGTTAGGAAATTGTTTAGGTTTTCTTTTCCATGGGGCCAAATCACAAATGTGTCATCGATGCATCTTAGCCATAGTTTGGGTTTGTGGGTGGCACTGGCAAGGGCTCTGGATTTGAATTCTTCCATGAACAGGTTTGCAATGGTGGGTGACAGTGGTGATCTCATAGGGGCTCCTTCAATTTGCTTGTATCTTTGTCCTTTGTATATGAAATATATGTTGGTTACGCCGTGTTCTGCTAGTTCCATGAGATGTTTGGGTGGTTGGTATTTATTTTTGATGATTTCTAGGGTTTCTTTTATCGGGACTTGAGTGAATAGTGCAACTACATCGCAACTTACAAGCAGACCTTTTTTGTTCCACATGTAGAGGTGGTATGAGTTTTGTACATGTGAAGCTGCTTCTTCAGCATGGGGCTGTAGCTGCTTTGCTAGGTATTTGGCTCAGTTTTGTAGTGGTGCTCCTCTGGAGCTGACTATGGGTCTGAGCGGTATGCCTTTTTTGTGTATTTTGGGGAGGTTGTATAGTTTGGGGAGGTCATATAGTTTGGGGCAAAAGTCTTCCAGATTCCCCAAACAATACAACCTCCCAAGACAGGAGGACAATTTCCGTCTTAATGGCAATAGGGTTGATACTTGTCAGCCACTCAGATATATGTCCTATACAATCACTAGAGGGTCCTCAGAGGAGATGTTATATGGCCATTATGTTTACCAGGGTATTGGAAAGAGGGGAGCATTCTTAAACTGGTTCCTATTTCTGTCAGAAAAGAATGTGAAGAATCATTAGAGTCTGTGGTTCTAAAGAGGAGACGGAAAATCTGAACCTGATAGTAGATTGTGTAGGGAAATAAGTGATGGAGAGAACTCCTGCAAGTCCCTTGGACTGCAAGGTGATCAAACTGGTCAGTCTTAGAGGAGATCAATCCTGACTGCTCTTTAGAAGGCCAGATCCTGAAGAGGAAACTCAGATACTTTGGCCACCTAATAAGAAGGAAGGACTCACTGGAGAAGAGCCTAATGCTGGGAAAGATGGAGAGCAA
This sequence comes from Pseudonaja textilis, assembly GCF_900518735.1. The sequence goes on from NW_020769318.1 coordinate 16,098,310, forward strand.
TAGAAGTAGGGGATGACAGAGAATAAGGTTGCTGGAGAAAGGCACTGAAGCAGTCGGCATGAGCTTAAATGGACTCCAGGGGATGGTAGAAGACAGGAAGGCCTGGAGAAATGTTGTCCATGGGGTTCCAATGGGTCAGACATGACTTCACAACTAACAACAACAGGGAAATAAGGTGGTTAGGTTTGAATATGTTTCAATATTGTGTCTTTTTCCTTTTAATATATTTATGGTCACAGTTATGTCTATTTTCTAATTTCTTCTTTCTTTTTTTTCTGCTTCTTACATGAACCTGAGCAGAGGAATTAGCTCAACAAAAGGCAGCCTCTGAGATCATGTTGCCATTTCATTCTGTCTTCCTTGTTTATTTTACTTATTTAATTTGTCAATCGCTTACAAGATAATAGGTATAAGTATAAACATGAGTAAGAAAACAGGAAATAGTTACAAATAAATGGGGACAATAGGACAGGGACAGTAGGCATGATTGTGCACTTATGCACACCCCTTACAGACCTCTTAGAAATGGAATGAGGTCAATAGTGGATAGTTTGAAGTTAAAGAAGTGGTTATGGCTATTTTCTAATTTCTTCTTTCTTTTGTTTCTGCTTCTTACATCAACCTGAGCAGGGGAATTAGCTCAACAAAAGGCAGCCTCTGATATCATGTTGCCATCTTCCTTGTTTATATCTAGCAAGTTCTTCACGGTTGCTTAGAGCTAATCAATATTCTTAGCTGAGTCATGTGATTCCTTGAGAAGGCAGTGTCAACTGAGGTTCTGAATCGATGTGCCTGACAAAAGAGAAATCCTGCAGCTTTTTCCGAAGTCCATGAAATGCCTTCACGGCATGGCTGATTAGAAAGCAAGCTAGTACAATTGGTGGGGAGAAAAAGAAGCACAGCAGTCTGTGGAAACTTGGTTTGGTACACCACTTTATTACCTGCTTTATTCCTGTCAGAGCTTCTCAAAGTAGTCTCCTGTGACTTCCCAGGACTGAGTGAATTATAAAACACTGGTTTAGAAGTTTCCCAGGCATATTCATCTTGGGGAAATTGGGCCACAGTTAGTGTGCCAAACTGACAACCAAGTAACGATTTCATCCGCAAAACGCACTCCTTTTTTTAGAGTAGAGTTTTCGTGAGGTTGGATAATGTACCTTAACAAATTCTATTTGTTGCTTGCTTCTCTTCATATCCCATCCACCACCACCCCCTTTAATAAAGCCAAAATTACCTTGACAGGCAATACAGTGGTCTTTTCTCCTAAGAGTTGCATTCTTGAAGAAGTTGAGCCAACGGTTTCTCTTGGGTGAAATTGCCTTTTCTGCCTTCCAGTCAACTTATGGAACAGAAGGTTATGACTTAGTTGTGGAGGAAAAACACCAAAAGTGATGATTGCTATGGATGCTTATACACATACATAGGGGAGACTGGATTTCCAATATAATAACCAGGGAAACAAAGTCTACCTTTTCCTTAGAAGTTTGGTTATGATGTAGCCTTGGGAGCCATAGTGACTCAGTGGTTAGAATCAGAGGTGGCATTCAGCAGGTTCTGGCCAGTTCTAGAGAACCAGTAGCGGAAATTTTGAGTAGTTTGGAGAATTGGCAAATACCACCTCTGACTGGCCCCATCCTGAGTCCCAGCTGATTTGTAACCCTGCACAGAATAATAGAGCTGGAAAGCAGATTAATGGGGAAGGGAAGGAATGGGATTTTGCTCTAAGCTTCCCCAGGAGTGGGGAGGAATGGAGATTTTACAGTACCTCCCCCTGGAGTCTGGTGGGAATGGAGATTTTACAGTATCCTTCCCCTGCTATGCCTACCAAGCCACGCCCACCAAGCCACGCCATGCCCACCAAGCCACGCCCACAGAACTGGTAGTAAAAAAAAACTCTTTTGAATCCCACCACTGGTTAGAATGCAGTATTGCAGGCTAATTCTGCTGATTGCCAGCAGTTCGATCCTGACAAAGTTGGCTCACCCTTCCATCCTTCCATGGCCAGTAAAATGAGGACCCATATTATTGGGGACAAAATGCTGAGTCTGAAAACAGCTTGGAGAGGGATGTATATAAATCTAAGCTGTATATAAATCTACAAAGCTGTATATAAATCTAAGCACTATTGCTAGGACTAGGGCTTCTTGAAATAAAGTTGAGATAAGCTCCACCCCCATCCCCTTGGCCTTCTGAAATGGCCAGAAAATCTGGCTCTGCCAATTGGCTTGGGGTCCCAATGTGGACATCCCACTCTGGAGTTGGTTAGTAGACTAACAAGAAGTTCCCGCCTTCACTCTGCTTATGTATGGGTTCTTTTTTAATCTTTTTTTCAACTTAAAATGGCTAATGTTTTTAATGTTGTAACATTTTTATTGTTTTATAGTGCTATTTTATGATGTTGTAAGCTGCCCAAAGTTGCTCCACAATGAGATGGGTGGCATATAAATTTAATTAAAAGATAAATACCAGGAGATAACATTTAAAACAATGGTTCTCAGTTCAGATCCACTCTATGTGCTGAACATTTTGGGTTGCTATGATGGCATCATCAATTTTGCTTTAGGACTCAGAGTGCAAAAGAGCTTTGCATAGAAAACAAATGACACCTGATTCCTAATGTTTGATTCTTGGCAGGGTTAACTCAATGTATACCCTGGTCGTATAATTTGGATTGTTTATCTGTTCCATCCCATACTTCCAGCAGCCTATCTATAATAGCTACAATTTTATAGTCAGATTCCAAATTTCCTAGAAATAATCAAGGAAGTTTACTTCTGTGTAATCTGAGGAGAAGATTACTGATTACTGACAGAATTGGCTCCAGCAGATCCCAGGCTACTTTAATCCCATCTGACAAAGAATGTCATCTGGTGGGATTCAGGTGAAGAGAATTTTCAGCTGTGCTCCCCACCCTTTGGAATGTTCTCCCATCGGATGTGAGGTAAGCTTTCACACTACTGGTCTTCCAGAGGAGTCTTAAAACCTGCTTCTGCCAGCTGGCCTGGGGTCCGATGGAAGCCCTATATGCTGGGATTGGCTCATGAGGTAGAAAGAAGATCTCCACTACTGTGTTCTTGAACTGTAGTCTTTATTTAATCTTTCTTAAATTTAATTGTTTTGTATTATCCCAAAGGTGCTTTTTCAAAAGACAGCTGGACTTTCTTTGTTTTTCCTTGAAGACATTTTGCTTCTCAATCAAAGAAGCTTCTTCATTTCTGACTGAATGGTAGAGAATTGAATGATTTATATTCTTTTCAGTCATCTGGTTGTTAACCTACTTTCTGAGAGTCATTGAGGTCACTAGGAGGTTTATCTGAGCCCTCAGGGTCACCTGAATAATGCAAATGGGTGTGGAACTTCCTTGGAACTGCTGAAAGGACTGTGTTATAAACAGGAGTTAGGTGGTGCCATATCCCCACCCTCTCTTTGTTGAGAGACAGCTATTCAGTTTTAATGTAGATGGCCTCTTGAACAAAGAGTAAAAACATCTTCAAGGAAAAACAAAGAAAATCCACTTATTTTTTGAAAAAGCACCTTTGGGACAACCATGACCTGTACTATATTTTTCTCTTTTTTCATTCTGTAATCTGCCCAAAATCATTGCAACAGTGAGATGAGTGGCCTATCTAATAAATAAATTAAATAAACCAGTTAACCAATGATGCAAATTTATTAAAGGTACATAACACTTAACATTTTACTGTAGAAAAACATTTTCCCTCTCTGTAGTACATTAGATATGTTACTACCATGTTTCCCCCAAAAATACAATTTACACAGAAAGTAAGCCCTAGCTTGATTTTTATATGTGCACCCAATATAAGCCTTACCACCCAAATAAGCCCTGATTAAGACCCTGCCCATTCCAGGGTGAACAGGTAAAATTTTAGAGTGGGGATGGAGCTGCCCTACTACTTACCTTTGACAGTTGAAGCCAGGCCTTGCACACCTCGACACCTGCCTTGCTAGCCCAGGTCTTCTGCAGCTGGCAAGGCTGGCAAGGTTTTTCTGAAGGAAAGGAAAGCTTTGCTAGCCTTGCCAGCCACAGAAGAAATTCCTGAAGGCTTCTGACAGTGAAAAGAAGGCTGGGGGTGACACATGCAAGTGAGGTGAGTCAATGGATGATATCCCCCCAAAACAAGACCTGGTGCCTTTTTTGCTGGAAAAAATATAAGGCAAGGTCTTAATCTTGGGGAAACACATTTTTGATATAGTTCCATGTCAGAGGCACCCAAGTGCTTCTGTGGTGAAAGGATCAGCTGGTGACATCACCATTGCCTGGGGGATACAAAGTCGAAGGCTCCTTCCATATCCATTTCATTAGAGATGTTTATCATGGATTACAGATGAACCATAAGATGCAAAAGGGTTTGGGTTCTGTAACTTTTGGTACAGCTTTTTACACCTGTACAATTTCTGCAGAGCATCAGCTTTCATATAATGTCCTCCATACATTGAGAGCAATGGTATAAAAGAGAAAGAAATCATTAAAACACATTACACACATTTTCAAAAAGATCAAGAAAACCACTGGAACAAAATGCCCTTCTTAAAAGAAATGAGATTTTAGATACCCATACATTCCTAGTCACATCTTATGTGACTTTCTCCCAATTTAAAATGTAAAGGTTAGCCTGGTCCACTCCTTGTTAACTTTCTGGAAGGTATTAAAAATTGAACAGTTTTGGAAGGCTGAGGAAAATAATAAACTCCCTATAAATGGAATTATTGTTGCTATTTACTGTTGTTATTTACAAATAATGCTTGTGTTTCTGTGTTGTTGTGAACTTTCAAAAGTTTGATTAATTGCAGAGGCTATAAATTGAATTAAATAATGTTAATCAATTTCAATAATCCCCAAATATACAAAATTTGAATATGTGTAGTCCTACATGGATTTCTAGCATTCTATTGATATTAATTGGACTCCAATTAAGTGGGTAAAATTTGTACTGTTTTATGCCTAAAACATATGTAGATTCCCTTTTCAAGGTTAAGCAGAAAGTAAAAGCAAGAACATGACTTAAGGAAGTTAGGTTGATAGATATGTACATAGGTAGATGATAGATAGGTGATAGATAGATGATAGATAGATAGATAGATAGATAGATAGATAGATAGATAGATATAGATATAGATAGATAGATATAGATAGATAATATTCTATACACAATGTACTGTAAAAGGTTGATATCCATCAAACAAATACAAAAATGTTCACATTATGACTCTTTTTGTGCATGGATGTACAGGCAGTCCTCGATTTATGACCATAATTGAGCCCAAAATTTCTGTTGCTAAATGAGACAGTTATTAAATGAACGTTATCCCATTTTATGAGCTTTCTTTCCATAGTTGTTAAGCAAATGCAATTGTTACATTAGTATTTTTTTTAATTTTAATTTTAATTTAATTTTAATTTATTTATTTAATGTCCAGAGATACCATAAGATTTTAGTTTTAGGAGTAGTTTGTTGTGTACCACTGAATCAAAGGCTTTACAGAAGTCTAGATTGCGTCTATTGTTTTGCCCTGATCGAGTTGCGTAGTCCATATGTTTTCTGCAGTGTAAGAGTTGCAGATTGAAGGATAGTTTTTTTTCTGAAACCAAATTGTTTATTAGAGAGTAGGTTGTTTGTCTCTAAGTGGAGGATATTGGATTAGTTAATAATTGATCCCATGACTTTACAGGTGATGCAGCATAAAGAGATTGGCCTGTAATTTTCAACTAGGCTGGGGTCTCCCTTTTTGAAGATGACCGTGGCTTGTGACCATAGGTTAGGCAAGGGGCTGGTGCTGAAAATTTTTTCAAAGATTATGCTTAGAGGTTTGGCTATGGCAGTGGGTAGCTTTTTTAAGAAGTAGGCACATATTCCGTCCAGTCCAATATATATAGATGGTTTTAGATTGCGTAGTGTTTTTTCAACATTGTCTTCTGTAAAATCGATATGTATTAGATCACTGGAGTTTTCTGTGGTTCGGCTAGGAAATATTGGGCATGATCCATTGCTGTTTACAAATACTGAGGCAAATAATGTGTGAAAGAGATTGGCTTTAATGGTGTCATTGTAGCAGTCTTTACTATTAGGTCCTCTCAGGGGTGGGATGGACCTTGAGTCTTTTAGTTTGTTGTTTACAAAATTGTAGAAAGTAAAGGTAGAATTGGTGTGTAGAAGGTTTTCCTCTTGTTTAATGTGATAATTGGTGCATCCAGTCTTTATCTGGTAGCATAAATTTTTGTATCGACTTTTGAAGTTGGCTACATGACCAGATTTTTTTTTCTGCCAAAGTGATTTCTTTTTGGATTGAAGTTTCTTATCTGGCTACCCCATTGATAGTGCTTGTCAGAAGATCACAAAAGATGATCACATGGCCCCAGGGGACTGCAACCAACATCAAGGCATGCCAGTTGCCAAGCATCCAAATTTGATCATGTGATCATGAGGATGCTTCAATGGTTGTAAATGTGAAAAAAGTATGAAAAATGATAACATTACTTTTTTCAGTACTGTTGTAACTTCAAATGGACACTAAATGAACTGTTATGAGTTGAGGACTACCTGTATTTTTTGTTTGTGTATATCATCACTTTTTTAATGTATTGAAACTAGGAGCTACAAAGTTAGAAGAAACCTGAATGTCTTTTGAGATTCTCAGTCATCCAGGTCATGGTTGTCCCAAAGATGCTTTTTTTTTTTTTTATATAAATTTTTATTATTTTTTTAACATAAAAAACACAACAACAAAACATAAAAGTATCAGCTCCCCCATATTTTTGTACACACCGTAAGTCGGTTGGTCCATCGGTTTTGTGCATTCACCTCATAGTCACAATTACAGTTACTTTATATAATACTCTTATCAATACAAATTTATAAATCCTAGTATCTCTATTAAAGAAAAAAAAAAAATTTGACTAAACTTTTATTCGGTCATGCCTTTATGAGATAACTATATTTTAAATATTTTATTCTAAAACAAATCTTATAATCATACCAATTCTATCCCAAATATGAAAAAGAAAGAAACAAAGAAAACTATTATATAAATATAGTATCAAAAACCAATAAAAGGAAAGGGAAAATAAAGTCATTATTATTCCTTATTATCTAACTTTTATATTTTAATATTTCATCATTCAACCATTGATAGAAAAGATCCCAAACTAAATAAAATTGTTTATCTTCTTGCTCTCTAATTTCAAAAGTCAATCTACTCATCTCAGCACATTCCAAAATTTTCTTTACAACTTCTTCTTGCAATGGAATTTTCTCATTTTTCCAATTTTTTGCAAATACAATCCTAGCAGCAGTCAATACATTTACAATCAAATATTTCAACTCTTTACTATAAGTATCTGGTAGTATTCCCAATAGAAAAAACTCCGGTTTCAAGTCTATATGCTTCTTTGTCATTTTTTCCAGCCACATGTGGATTTTAGTCCAATATTTTCTAGCATCCTCACAAGTCCACCACATGTGATAGTATGAACCAGGTTTCTGATGACATTTCCAGCATTTTTCGGATTTGTTCTTGAACATTCTTGCTATCCTTGTCGGGGGAAAATGCCACCTGTAAAACATCTTATACAAGTTTTCTTTATAGGCTGTAGACATTGTCATTTTATAATTTTGCGACCATAATTTCTGCCATTTCTCTAAATCAATCCCATATCCAAAATTCCTCCCCCACGCAATCATAGTTTCTTTAACTTGTTCTTCCTCAAGCTTAATTTGCAATAAATAACCATACAATTTTTTAATCACCTTTTCATCAGTACCCATCAAAATCTTATCCAAGTCAGTTTGCTTATCATAAAATCCCTCTGCTTTGGAATCCTCATAGTACTTTGAATATATTTGCAAATATGAAAACCAATTCATCCGTATACCTTGTTCTTCCAATTTTTGCATCGATTTAAGTTCACCCTTTTCATCTAATAATTCCCCATAGTTAACTGTTTGTTCCTTTTTATAGATTATAGGATAAGAAAACGCTTCTATCGTCGATAACCAAACTGGAATTTTCAAATAACACTGTTTTTTTATCTTCTCCCAATTCAACCACAGAGACTCCCGTATATAATGCCTTCTAAAATACCCCTGTGTTTTAGTTCCCTTGTACCATAAAAAAGCATGCCAGCCCAACAACAAATCATGACCTTCTAATGTCAACAATCTGGTTTTCCTTAATGTTATCCATTCTTTAACCCACGTCAAGTTTGCAGCTTGGTAGTACAACTCCCAATTAGGCAGTCCAAACCCTCCTCTAAATCTAGCATCCTGTAAAAGCTTTAACTTTATTCTTGCTTTCTTACCTTGCCATATATACTTCAAAACAATTTTATTTAAATCCTCAAAATATTCTTTTCCAAGCCTAATTGGTATTGTTTGAAACAAAAATAAGACTCTGGGTAAAATGTTCATCTTAATTGTTGAAATCCTTCCTATTAATGACAATTGTAAGTTCTCCCATTTTTTCAAGTCTTGAGCTATCTGTTGTTTAAGTTTAATATAATTATTCTCCTTCAATGTACTACATCTTGATGTCAAATATATCCCCAGATACTTAACCTTGTTTGTAACTTGAATTTTTAACAGTTCTGCCAACTCTTCCCTTTGTTTCAGCAACATATTCTTTGACAAAATCTTTGTTTTATCTCTATTTATTTTCAAACCAGCCACCTCCCCATAGACCTCTATCTTTTCCAACAGTTTCGAGGCTGTTTCTATAGGGTCTTCCAAGATAAAGACTAGGTCATCTGCAAAGGCTTGTAGTTTAAATTCTTCCTTTTTAATTTTCATTCCTTTTATAGTTTTATCTTCTCTGATATTTCTATTCAACACTTCCAAAGTCAATACAAATATCAAGGGAGAAAGAGGACAACCTTGTCTTGTGCCTTTTCTTATATTAATAGGATCTGTAAATTCTCCCTCCATCATTACCTTAGCTGTTTGTTCATTATAAATTGCTTCTATTGCCTGAATAAATCTTCTAGCAAAGCCCATCTGTTCCATTAAAAGTAACATAAATCTCCAATTCACGTTATCAAATGCCTTTTGAGCATCTAAAAATATCAAAGCCATTTGCTTTTCAGGATGTGCCTCATAGTATTCCAGGGTGTCCAGAATTACTCTCATATTGTCTCTGATTTGTCGCTTTGGCAAAAACCCATTTTGGTCTGGGTGGATAAAATTATTCAAGTACTTTTTAAGTCTTTCTGCTAATATTGAAGCAAAAATTTTATAATCTGCATTTAGTAAAGAAATCGGTCTATAATTCTTGATTTGCAGTAGGTCCGCCTCCTCTTTTGGAATAAGTGTAATGTAAGCCTCTGACCATGTTTTAGGTATCATCTTTTTTAACATAACTTCATTCATAACTTCTAACAGTGGAATACACAGTGATTCTTGAAAGATTTTATAAAATTCTACAGGAAACCCGTCTGGACCTGGTGCCTTTCCATTATTTTGTTTCTTAAGTGCTTGGCTTAACTCCATCATTGTTATATTACTTTCTAGCATTTCTTCAATCTCTTTAGGTATCTTAGGTAGATTTGCATTCTGTAGGTATTGTTTAACTTTCTCCTCATCAATGTCTTCTTTCTTATACAAATGCTCATAAAAATCATAAATAATCTCTTTTTTTTCTTTGCTGCCATAACAAATTTTACCTTGGTCATCTATTAACTGCGGTATTTTCCTCGACTCTTTCTCCTTTCTCAATTTGTATGCTAGCCATCTACCTGGCTTATTTGCATCCTCAAAATAATTCTGTTTAGCATTCCTAATTTTCTGTGCCAGTTCTTCTTTCTCTATTAAATCCATTTTATGTTTAGTTATATCCAGTTTCATTTTAACATCTTTTCTGTGTGGCATTTTCTGTAATTCTTTTTCAAGTCCCTTATATTCATCATCCAAGGCTTTAAGAGTTCGCCTTTTCCTGTTGTTCTTTTTTCTTGTATAGTCTATTATCAAGCCTCTAACATAGGCCTTCATTGTGTCCCAAACATTCTGTATTGAGGTGTCTTCTTTTCTGTTCTCTTTAAAGAAGAAGGCCAATTCTTTCTCCATCCATTGTATAAATTCCTTATCCTTTAAAATAGAATTATTCAATGTCCATCTCGATCTTTTCCTTTGTCCCTTCCATTCAATTGTCAATGGGTTATGGTCAGCCCAAGTACTTGTTTCAATATTTACTTCTTGAATACTAGACATTAAATCTGTTGAGATCCAAATCATATCCAGTCTGGACCATGATAGATGCCTATTTGAATAGAACGTAAATTGCTTAGATTTATCATTTCTTTCTCTCCATATGTCTTTTAAAGTTAATTCATCTATCATTTTAAAAAAGGATTTAGGAAGAGTTTTCCTGTTATGCTTTACTGTTGTTGCAATATAGTCAAGTCTATTATCCACAATTCCATTAAAGTCTCCCATCATAATTACATTAGCATAGTCAAGTTCGGCAGTCTTAGTATGTAATTTTCTATAGAATTCTTCCTGTTTATCATTCGGTGCATAAATTGCAATCAAAAGTATCTTTCTATTATTGTCCATTATTTCTACCATTAATATTCTCCCATCATCATCTGTATAAATCATTTTTGCTGGAATGGCCTCTTTAATATATAAAACCACCCCTCTTTTCTTGGATTGTGTCAAAGAGGTAAACAATTTCCCTAATTTTGGTTGTAATAACAATTGTTCATGTTGCTTTTTAATATGAACTTCTTGTAAACAAATTATGTCGAACCTTAATTTCATTAATTTATGGAAAATCTTCCTTCTCTTAGCAGCTGAGTTCAGTCCATTTATATTCATTGTAATCAATTTTTTTTCTTCCATAATTATGTTTTATATTTAGATTTAACCACTCTCGTGGGTCTTGCCTCACGTTGATCTTTAATATCCACTTGTCCACCTACTGCACCTTCTTCTTTTCCAACCTCCATTTGTTCCTCTTGAGATTCAATTGATGGGACCTCCTTTCCTGCTCCTCCTTCTCTGCCTCCAAAAACCTCTGCGCAAAACAGTTCTGCTTTCTCAATTGAATCAATTCTATGTCTCTGTTCCTGCCACGTAAACATCAATCCTTCTGGAATCAACCACCTGTAAGACACCTCTTTTTCCAATAACCTTTTAGTCAGGAATCGGTATTCTCTTCTCATCTCTCTCACTCTTCTAGGTATTTGTTTTAAAACCAAAATTTCTTTACTTTTGTATTTCAGTGGCTTCTCTCTTGCTACTTGCAATATTTGTATCTTCAAAGATTTTTTAATAAATCTAATATGAACTTCTCTGGGTAGGTTATTTCTCATCGCATATCTTGTAAAAACTCGATATATCTCATCAATTCCATCCATCATCTTCTCTTCTGTTATCTCGAGCGCCTCCGCCAAGATTCCTACCATTATCGCAACCAAATCTTGTCCTTTTTCTTCTTCTATATTTTGGAATCTAAGATAAAATTCTGATCTATCCAACTCCCACTTCAACATCTCACTTTTTTCTTGTTCAATCGCTGTTAATCTATTGTCGATATTTCCAATTTTCTCCTCTCTTTGTTTGCCTCCCTCTTCAACATTTTGGAGTCTCTCTTCATATTTTTCCATCATCTGTTCCATCCTACCTGTTCTTTGTTCAATAGTATCCATTTTTACCTTAAGATCTTGAATTCCTTGCATAATCATCTGGAAGGATACTCTTTCTTGTTCTTTTTCTTTCTCTTTATCTTGCTTTAACAATGTCTGAATTGAACGCTGTCCAGATGGTGGGGAGGCAGAAGCAGACATAGAGGCACCCGAAGATATAAATTTCTTACTCATTTTAAGTGGTTCCAACTCTTCAAGTTTTTTCAAATTTTAATCCACAAAAAAAAGAGAAAAAAATATGAAATTTTAATCCAAGGTAAAAAGGCCAACAATAAAAAAAGCCAAAAGTGAGAGAAAAAAAGAAAAAAAGAAAAAAAGAAAATTCTTCAAATTCTTCCTGACCTTAGTCCAATAAAAAAAGAAAAAAAAAACCATAAAAAAAAGTAACAGTAAAAATAAAAACCCAATAATAATAATAAACAAGACAAAGCCAAAAAGGAAGAAGGGAAGAAGAAAAAGAGAAAAAACAAAAAACAAGACAAAAACCAAGAAAAATAAGTTTCTTCAGATTCCACACCTTAGTCCAGCCAGAAAAAAAAAAAAGAAAAAAGAAAAAACCTCAATTAAAAAAAGGAAAAAGAAAAAGTCCCCTAAAGTACAATAAAAAAAAAAAAAAAAAGGAAAAAAGAGAAAACAGGATCCAAATAGGCAAAAGAAAAAATAAAATCAGTTGAATCAAAATAAAATATAAGTAGAAAAAAGAAATTCAGAGGCTTCCCTTTGCAAATAAATCAAGCTTAAAAGTCAGGACCTTGATGTTAGTGAAGGGGTTGGCAGAACTCAAAAAAACCAACAACACTGCACTCTATTTAATTATCCAAGGCTCTAATTATAACTCCCTTCTCTTTCCCACAAGCTTCAAAGCTGAGCCATGTATATCCAGAAAGACACCTGTAATAATATTCCACAAAGTGCTTTCCTCTATCTTATCAGGGGATGTCCTTGAGAAGAAGAGTCTATTTTTCTTTTTTTTAAATATTTCCGAGCCTCTAGGTGGCAGTGTTACAAAGTATCATAGTTCTCACTTTCCCCCCTCCTCTCTTAAGGGAAAGCCGGCTTGCAATACACAAAACAAAAACCGAAAAATCAAACAAAATCAAGAGAAGCCTCTAGCCCAGAAAAAATAAAAATAAAAAGTCCAGAAGAAGAATAAAACATATGAATATATAGAAAAAAGAAAACAGTCCAGTTATCCAATAAGTAACAATAGAGTCCGGAAGCAAAGAAAAGAAAAAATGAATTCTCTCTTTGACGTTTCCCTAAAAAAACGCCGCTAAATCAATTTTGTCAAAAAACAAAACAAAAATCACACAGGTTTCTTCAGATAATTAGAGTAAACTTTCCAAATTCAAAAAATTAAATAAAAAAAAAAGTTCTCACCCAACCGACAAACTCTTTCTCAAACTCTTTCCGTCTGGAGTCGCCCCGGCCTCAGCAGCATGGGGGCTGCCTCTCCGCCGCTGGCAAGAAGAGCTTCACCCGGGCTCTCCAGGGATTTTGCGGTATCCCCGGAATCCTCAGGATATGCTCTTCACGATGGCTGTCCCTACGGGACAGCGTAGGTCCGTTGGACCGGCCAGTGGCGGAGATATCGGCTGCAATCGAGGAGCTCGATTGCAGACCGTATCGCCACGGCGCAAGCTCCTCCCATCTCCTCCCAAAGATGCTTTTTCAGGAGGCAACTGGACTTTCTGGTTTTTCTTTGAAGACTGATGTCTGCAAGGAGTATAAATCCTTCCATCCCTCACCATCCAGTCAGAGCTGAAAAAGTTTCTTGGGTGAGAAGCAAAACATCTTCAAAAAAAAACCCCCCTGAAAGTCCAGTTGCCTCCTGAAAAAGCACCTTTGTGAGAAGAGACCTGAACCTCTCTGAAATGGGCTGTTAAGAAATATGAAGAACAGCTTTGATAGAGCAGACCAAGAATACTTCCAGTCACCATCACTTTCTAGAAGTGGCCTTCTGGAATCACTGATGAGCTTTGTGAGGTCATATAACAACATTATGGGCAATAGCATCCCCTCCATCTGCCTCTGCGTCTATGCATTTGTATAACCATGTGTACGAATAATACAACAAAGATTTAGTGGTAACTATCAGTCATGTTAGCTACAGGGATGGGATTGTACCTGGTCGGACCAGTTCTATAAACTGGTTGTTATGATTCTGCCCAGTTCGGAGAACTGACAAATCATGTCACTGGCTGGCCCCACCCCTCTCCTCCCCACCTACTCACTCCATACCTGGCATGTGCGCCATCAAACTTGCCTGCTAAGTTGTTATTTTTCCTTTTTTTCCCCCTGACCATCAACTGTTCTGCTGTGCTGGGAGATTTAGATTAGCTAGAAAGCAGGAAATTGTTGGATTTCTTGCTTTCTAGCTAAACTAAAAGCAGAGCTGAACTTTCTTTAGGACTGAAGCTTCTATTTTTCAGTGCAGACTCAGGTAGCCGATGGCAGAAAGATAGATCTCTGAGTGAATCTGTGGTTCTGTGAGCAACTCAATCTGCCTGCCTGCTTTGTCTGATTTTGGCTAAAAGTTTCTCTTTTTATTATTATTATAAAAAAATCAATATATACATAATGGTGTGTTGTGAGTTAATTTTGTGAGTTTGCTTGCAAGCAAATGTTATGAGTTTGCTTGAAAGCAAATTTTATGTAGTAGACTCAGGTAGCTGATGCCAGAAAGATAGATCTCTGAATGAATCTGTGATTCTGTGAGTAACTCAATCTGCCTGCCTGCTTTGCCTGATTTGGGGTAAAAGTTGCTCTTTTGTTTAATAAAAAATTGAATATTTACATAAATATTTACAATAGATACATACAAACCACACCCAGCCAGGCACATGACCACCAAGCTACACCGTCAGCAAGCCATGCCCATCAAATCACATGACCCCCCCAAGCCACACCCACAGATTAGGCCACAACCACAGAACCGGTTAAGACATTTGAATCCCACCCCTGGTTAGCTACATAATGGAGCTTCCATACTGAATGGTGATATCTATCTATCTATCTATCTATCTATCTATCTATCTATCTATCTATCTATCTTTATCTCCCAACTTCAGATTTACCATAGAGGATTCACTGGCTTGATCCAGGAATACTTTTTCCCCCCTGAATGTAGCTGGTACACAGACATTTTTTAAATAAGCTTTTGAATGACTGAAAACTCTGAAAGATGCTTGTCCAGCATTGGTATTATCAACTGGAAAGGAACTCTGATCTAAAATTAAATATAATGTGCAAGGACTCAATTGCTACATATGGGATTCTTTTTCAAAAAGAAAAAGAAACCATGACATTAGGACGAAAGAAATAATCTCTTTCAAACCTCTTGGTTTAGAAATAAATTTGCATAACACTTCCTTATACATATCAATTTTAATATTTAGCAGCTGTCTGGTCTCACACTCTGAATGAAACTATTTTAAAGAGAGAGAGAGAGAAAGAGAAAAGGAAAAGGACATAAATATGTATTTAACTATTGAGCTAGATAGAGAGAGTGGCAGGGGAAGAATTTGGGTCTGTGTGCTTCTTAAATTTCAAATGTGGATTAAACATTGCCTAAGGAAAGATTTAGCATATTGTTATGCCTGTGCATTGGAGAAAAGAAATTCACCATTATAGAATATGCCATACAAAGAAGAAAATGAAAATAAGAGCAAAGGCACATATAAACCAGATTATCCGAGATGATTTGCAAATATGTTTAGAAAAGAGAAGCAATCTTTTTGCCTATAAGATTTGATCCTTGGAGGTGCATATTGGCCTCCAGGAATACATGTGGAATGCAAAACCAAGTGTGATCCCAGAAGACAGTACTTGTTCTTAGAACTTTCCATGATGCAAATGTTTTTGGAGGGATTATGCTGTTTTATTTCTATTAGGCAAAATCATCTACTGTTAGAGAAAAGGCAGGGTAGATAGTTTGATAGCTATATCAGAAAGGGAAGCTATGAAGTTCCAAAGCTCTCACTTCAACATGGATGTTGAAGTTCTCTAAGGTCAGTTAATGCTGCTAGATCCCTCAGATATTCTCGGCCACCATGACATATCCCAATTTGATGGTTTTGCAACATCATCTCTGAGATGAGACAGCTCAGTCCAAAAGGGAAATTATGCAACCAAGCAAGAAATTTCTGGTTAAAATATTTAAATTGTCCCTATAGAACAACACCTTCAAAACTCAGACTGGATGCAAATTTCTCCAAACTTCCCCCACCCTAATCTTCCAGTTTGCAATCTGCTAAGAAGGTAAAACTGGTATGATTAACATGTCTCAAACTACCAACTACAATCAACTTCGCACCCCATAATTCAGTCGTGGATGGATGAGTTCTCATTATGAACTGGCCTAGCATTTAATAGCAACACCATCAAACTGAACAGTCAGAGCTAATAATAAAATCCAAATGCTCTGGAGGGGTTTGGCCAGATGTTTGCGGAGGTTTATGCAATAAATTTCTGGACAGGATAACTATCAGATGTCTCCCTGCACCATCTGTTTAACTATTCTTTGCTTGTTTACTTTTGTTCCTCTAATTTTCTGAAAGGTAAGGGAAATGTTTGATGATTGCCAGAACAGCAAAGAAAAAAGACAAAGGAAGTGATAACATGAAATTATTACATTTCTGAATGTTTATAGTACGAGCAATTTTCAACACGCTAGGTGTTTTCTCAAATCCATTAAACAATGGCCGATTCTATCTACAGTATCCATCCATCTATCTATCTGTGTGTCTATAAGTATATGTATGTATATCTGTATGCTTGTTTGTATATCCACTCATGCAGATACATACATGGACACACATACAAGCAAAACAAGAGGAACAAAGAAGCAATTGCTTTCATTGGTCTGCTTGGTGGATATTTCTCAACCTTCCTTTCGTCCTGTATGAAAGCATTTAATCTCCAATGCCCAAGGCAAATAACAAAATATTTTTGAATTCAGCACACGTCAGTCTCCGATTCAGAATAATTAAAATAATTATATTTCCTGCTGTGAGTTCCAGTCTAATTGATTGAGTCTAACAATGAGACCATTAACAATTTCAAAAGAAGTATTGCACATACGCAAAACCTAATTATTATATCTCTTTCCCTCTCCCTTCAGACGAAGTCTTGGCTTTCTTGAATCCAAATAATGAAAAAAAATGCATAATGCTTTATATTTTTTTGGAGGGAGATTCTTTTTCTTTTATGGGGGGGGGGAATGCTGTTAGACTCCTTTGCCTTTAATAATTACATCCAATACAAGGGATAAGTTTTCTCCCCCTTCCTAAAAATAAAATAACCCATGATCTATACTAGAATGTCTTAATGTAATTCTTTGTCTAAGAGGAGCCTATGTAGACTGGGATGGGATGCTATGTACCTTGAGATATAATATATGAATATAACATTTTATTTCTTCTGGCATTGATCCAGTTGATCATTAATATGAGAATAAATGGTTCTAATTACTATCACATTGAACTTTTAAAATGTATTCTGCTGCTTCTCCATTTAATGCTGGTAGAAGATCTGTTGAGAAGGTGTCAAATATAGCATTCAGTGCAGTTTAAATTGCACCCTGAAATCTATATAGCTGCCCATTCTACCTGTGCTATTGAATTATAGACCAGTACAGCTGTTAGATGCTCTTTGTGGCAGATTAACAGAGTTGAAAGGGACCTTATAGGTCATATAGTCCAACCTCTGCCCAAACAGGAGACCCTATACTATTTATGACAAATGACAGTCCAATCTCTTCTGAAACCCTCTAGTGATGAAGCTCCCACAACTTCTGAAGGCAAGCTGTTCCATTGGTTGATTGCTGTCTCTGTCAGAAAAGTTCTCCTTATTTCTAGGTTGAATCTCCCCTTGATCAGTTTCCATGCATTATTCCTAGTCTGGACTTCAGGAGCTTTGGAAAATAGGTTGACTCCCTCCTCTCTGTGGCAGCCTCTCAAGTATTGGAGCACTATCTCCTCTGATTCTTCTCTTCACTAGACTAGCCATGCCCAGTTCCTGCAACTGTTCTTCATATGTTTTAGTCTCCAGTCCCCTAAATCATCCTGGTTGCTCTTCTCTGCATTTTTTCTAGAGTCTCAACATCTTTTTTATAATGTGGTGACCAAAGCTGGATGCAGTATTCTAGGTGTGGTCTTACTAAAGCCTGAAATATATACAATTGGTATGTAAGATGAAGTTATGGAAAGGCCTTTCTGGTCACAGATACTACCTGCTCCAGTTTTCCTAAAAAGAAAAGATTGGAATGGAACAAAAATTGTCCACTTCTGCTCAATCCAGTAATAATTTATTGAGGGGGAGTGAAATCATTACTACGTTAGAGGTGGCAGTTCCATCCCACTTTCTCAATGTTGCATTCATCACCATATGGACCTAACTTTTGGGAGGCCTTGATCAGTCATGAGGGCCATGGATCTAAAACACAGATGGTTACACTTAAAGTCCCAGGAACTATGTCAACTTCCTCAGAGCTAACAAGGTCATACTCAGCATAAATAACTGGGCAAGTCAGTTCCTCAATCAACTCCCTATACACCGCACAGCTGGCATCCAGCTCAGAGTGAATTGGGGCAACTTTATCTAACAGATGCCTCAAATATTCCTCACAGGGACTTGAAAAGTGTTGTTCTGGTCCCTCCTTACCCAAGAGCAACCAAGTCACCTCAAATAAGACCACTGGCTGGAAATTGTGGCTGCAATAAGAATGATAGATTAATTGTGTTTTGTTGTTCTTACTGCCACAAGTCTTAACAAAGGTTCTTACTTGTGCTTATTCAGAAGCACCCTTTGGTTTCTGACAGTGTAAATCAAGGCATCTGTTCTGCTGTTTCATCTCCCAGAATTGAAACCCAGATGGCAGTCCAGGATCCAAGAGCAGCCAGAATCCTCAGAAGCACAATCATAAATCCTTGGCCATACCAAACAGTGAGCAAGACTTCAGTTGATAGTAATGTCTCCCAATTTCAGATCACACTGCTACTTTCCCAAATCTGTGTGTGATTTTTCCCTGTGGATCCATTCAGTCCTCAATGACCTGGATTATGTCCATAACTGCTCTGGAGGCCATCAACTCTGAGCTGCTTTTCACTTTGTTCCTATAAAGTGAATTCCTGTAAAATTATAAGGTGAATTTCATCACTAACCCAACCACAGCACCCAGCAGGTCAGACATATGAGAAAAGCACTCATAGTATGGAGGCTGATATGATAACAGCAATTCTGTCTGATCCCTAGAGCCTTACTTGAACCCAATAAGCTCAAATCTAGTAATTTGTGGAATAGTTTCCCACCAGAATCTCCTGGATAGCCAAAGCTATTTTCCCACCTTCGCTCTGTAGAGACCTAAGGAGATGGCATTGAAACAAATATTCAGAAATCATAATGAAAACAAAGAGGACAGAAACATTTCTTAAATTCTAAGAAGTATTAAGGATAACCCTGATTCACTGGAGTTTAATTGGAATCAGAGAAGCATAACCAGGCTTACACAGGGGGTGGGATTCTACCAGTTTTGACAGGTTCTATAGAACCCCTTGTTAACCTTCCAAGCAGTTCGGAGAACCAGTAGTTAGAAGAATCTCCTTTTGTTTTTTTCCACCCTTATTACATTCTTGGCAGTATGCCTAAACTTACCGTCTCTGAAGGAGAGTTTTTTTTCCTTGATACTTTCTTAAAGGGGAACTGTTGTTTTAAGCTTTTTATACTGCTTTTAGGAGGAAATACTCCCCTGGAAATACTTCTTCTTGGCTAACTAGAAAGATTGACATTCAAACATGAGTGTACATACCCTATCTGAGTTTTGGTCTAAAACTAGTTTTTGGTGAAGATTAATTCTGTGCTTGGTGACGTTTAATCCTGTGTTTATTGATGGGATAATTTTCCCTATTCAGCTTTGTTTGGAAGGAAAAAGATTAATCTCTGTTCCTGAAAAGAAACTGGGTTGAGAAATCTAGCTAGTTCCTGTGTCTATTTGTTCTGGTAATTGGTTTAACAAGCAACAGCTACTGTTGTGATTTAATTATTTGTATTGGGTTTGATTTTTTTTCCTGCCTCATGGTTTCTTTTTCTATCTGGGGAGGGTGTCAGCCTTCAAGATTTCCTTCCTTTGCTTTGCATTTTTCAGCTGTCATAAGTAATGGGGGAAGGAGGGGGACATAGTTATGGGAAGCGAGCTGGAGATTTTACAAAAAGAACTGTATGATTTGGGGGATGTTTATGTTATGTTTATGTTTCTTTCCTATGCTATGCGCAAGCGCGGCTCTTTCTCAAAATACATCAAGGTCAACAGACAGAGGCCTCATCACCACCTGGAGATGTCCACATGACACTATATACAACTTGTTATTGGATGGACAGTTTGAACTAATGTGGGTAGGAATGTTGCCATCACTTTGTTTATGTGATTTACACTCTCATTTTCTCAGATTCAGAATTCCTTTGATGCTACCACTTGATTTCCAGTAAAATATATCTTATCTCTAATTAATGGAGTCTAAGTATTTCTTTCTTGGATTTTGAATGGAGCACCAGATGACAGAGGGGGTCTTTCTTCAGTGCTTTAGTATTATCTGGCACTGTCCTTCTGGGTGTACTTCCAAGAGGCAGGATGCAAGCTTGGCACTGATTTTTTTTTACTGCCTTTCTGGGAGGCATGTGTTCTTTCTTTAAATCTGGATGATTTCCTTAGGCTATCTTGTGAGATGAATGAGACCAGCTGCAGGGATGGGATTCTAGCAGTTCGTACCTATTCACTAGAAACAGTTATTAACATTCTAAGCAGTTCAGAGAACCAGTTGTTAGAAGAAATTATTGGCCTTATCCTGTAAGAAAGGCAGGAAGGAAACATTCTGGTGTTGCTTACAGAAACTGCCTCTCCGTTAACCCTTACTACATTCTTGGCAGGACTAGACTTCCTGTCTCTGGAACTTCTCTGGAGTTTTTTTTTTCCCTTCCTTTGCTGGTACTTTGCTTGTGTGGAGTGACCATTCAAAGTTACAATGGCACTGAAAAAAGTGACTTATAACCATTTTTCACACTTACGATTGTTGCAGAATCCCCACAGTCATGAGAGGCTAGGCGAGGAGATGCGTGCCTCGATGTGAGTGATATTGAGTTGGCCACACCTACCCAGTTACATGACTACCAAACCACACCCACTAACTAAGCCATGCCCACAGAACTGGTTGTTAAAAAATCTGAATCCCACCCCTGGGCTTACAACATTCTGTTATTATAATCTCAATAAATTAAAGTATTGGCCTTCCTGTGGAATATGTTTCTTGAAATAGTCTATCCTGAGGTTATAGCTGATGTCACACTTGAAACCTACATAGGCACATTTATGAGTGTACCCCCATCCCGTGTCCAAATGGACTTTGGTAATAAATGCTGGCTTGAGGCATTGTGAGTTACTGTTGTGCCATCCAAGAGGATAAAAATCTTTGAAACATCTTTTCCCTACTGACAGATCAACAACACTTCCCACTACAACATCCACCCTTCCACAGATACTGTGAAGTAGTGTTTTCAAACAATCTTCCAGCCGTGATACCGTGATACACAAATACTTTTTACAGGGTTATTCTATGCATGTATTCATGCATGTATGTATGTATACACACACACACACACACACACACACACACACACACGTGGGTACTTACATGTATGGTATTCATCTTTGTTCGGGTATTTTTCCATGTCATTATAGTTATGCTTTTAAAGTTGTAGTAACGTTTTGGCAGAATCTCATCTGTCATCATCAGGCTTCTGTATTGTGTTCGTTGGATGGCTGTAATGTGACTGTCAGAAAAGAAAATTCTTCCTCCCTTTTCCAGCACCTTAAAGCCACAGGACATGAAATTAATTTTGAGGGAACCAAATTAATCTCCAATACTGAACACTTCAACAAGAGAATAATCA
>NW_020769318.1:16119917-16142411 GCF_900518735.1 Pseudonaja textilis
CTAGACAGAATTTTCTGACAAAATTGGGCTATGGAGAAATAGGTAAAGCACTAGTAAGATGATTGGAAGGGAGGTTATGCCCAATCTCATTTTCCCTAAGGGACCAGTGAACAGGAAATTTTCCTTTTAATATTCTGGAGATGTGCACTATTGAAGAAATGCCAGTTCAAGCCAGCTTGCATTCCCATTCCCTGACAGATCTTTGAT
The DNA here is from genome assembly GCF_900518735.1 of Pseudonaja textilis. The sequence continues at coordinate 16,120,125 of NW_020769318.1, forward strand.
TAAAACAAACTAGGAACTAATTGAAACTTGGAATTGCAGGCTATTAAAAACCAGTGACTAACATAAGAATAAATTCTTATTTCTCCTGAGATTTCAAAATATGCTCTGCATAAACTGCATTGGAAAATGAATTTCACTGCATAATTAGAAAAAACTAAATAGAAGAGTGTTTTTGGCTTACTGCATATGTTTGATGGTCAGTACAAGCAACAACAGAGAAAACAATCAACACAAAATCCTATCAGTTTTTGTTTTTATGTATTTCTTTATATTCCACCTTTATTATTTTTACAAATAACTCCAGGCAGTGAACATGTACAGCACACCTTCCATCTCCCATTTTCACCACACAACAACCCTGTGAGGTGGGTTGGGCTGAGAGAGAGTGACTGACAGTGGTCACCTGTTTGGCTTTCATGGATAAGGCAGAAGTAGAACTCAGTCTCCTAGTTTCTAGCCTAGTGCCTTAACCATTAGACCAAACTGTTTCCCTTTTAGCAACCACGTGTTAGCTGCTAAAAGAGCTATATTGCTCTACTATATTGCTATACTATAATACTGCTTAACTACAGTACTATATATTGCTAAACAATAGAAATCTGTACATGTTTAATGGAGAAGTAGCATGATAACATTGGTAGCATTGCTTGAAAATGCTTTATTAACCTCTAGGGAAATTGCAAATTTCTTGACAATAGCAAAGAATTAATAAAGAATAGTGAGATACTATTGTTTATACAAGAGATAAACATCTTTCTAACATTCTGTATTAGAATTTGTGGGAAGTTAAAATGAACTAGCATTGTTCCAATATCTAAGGGGCTGTTGCAAAGAAGAGGGGGTCAGCCTATTTGCCAAAACATCTGAAGGCAGGACAAGAAGCATTGGAAACTAATCAAGGAGAGAAGCAACCTAGAACTAAGGAGAAATTTCCTGACAGGTAGAACAATTAATCAGTGGAATGGTCTTGCTTTCAGACATTGTGGGTGCCCCCACACTGGAGGTTTTAAAGAAGAAATTCAACAAACATTCATCTGAAATGGTATAGTGTTTCCTGCTTGAGCATGGGTTAGACTAGAAATCCTCCAAGTCCCTTCCCACTCTATTATTCTGTTATACTGCATCATATAAATTTTAAATGTAATAATATAATTCAAAATAAAGCAAACATATGTATGAAGTAGAATAGCATAGCATAGCATAGCATAGCATAGCATAGCATAGCACAGCACAGCACAGCATAGCATAGCATAGCATAGAATAGAATAGAATACCTTTATTGTCATTGCATTCTACAAATACAATGAAATTTGAAAGCTACTCCAGCACAGTGTCCCAAAGACCACATCACAATCACACTACAGAGTATTAAAAAATTAAAATAATAATTAAAACCTAGTCTAAAACCTATCTAAAACACATAGTTAGATAGTTTAAACATGCCACTATATACATAGGGCTAAATCACATATGCATTGTTTGATTCAAGACAATTATTGCCTTGGAAAAGAAACTGTTTCTCAGTCTATTAGTCCTCATTTTAAGACACCTATAACACCTCCCTCATGGTAACAATTCAAAATATGAATGTCCAGGATGAGTATGGTCTGTGGAGATTTTTAGTGCTCCAGAGAGGAGTCTAGTCTTTGCAATCTCTTCCAAAGAAGAAAGAGAGCAACCAATGATTTTTTGTGCTGTGTTTATAACTCTCTGGAGCACCTTCTTATCAACTACAGAGCATCTAGCATACCACACTGTTACACAGTATGCCAAAATGCTCTCGATGGTAGAATGGTAAAAAGTAACCAGCAACTTCTTTTTTATATATATAAAGTTTTATTGTTTTTTAAGACAAACATAGACAAACAAAACATAAAACATCAAGCCGTCTTCCATATACACTGCTCAAAAAAATAAAGAGAACACTTAAACAACACAATGTAACTCCAAGTCAATCACACTTCTGTGAAATCAAACTGTCCACCTAGGTAGCAACACTGATTGACAATCAATTTCACATGCTGTTGTGCAAATGGAATAGACAACAGGTGAAAAGCATAGGCAGTTAGCAAGACATCCCCAATAAAGGAGTGGTTCTGCAGGTGGTGACCACAGACCACTTCTCGGTTCCTATGCTTTCTGGCTGATGGTTTGGTCAGTTTTGAATGCTGGCGGTGCTTTCACTCTAGTGATAGCATGAGACGGAGTCTACAACCCACACAAGTGGCTCAGGTAGTACAGCTCAGCTAGTGTGCCAGGATGGCACATCAATGCGAGCTGTGGCAAGAAGGTTTGCTGTGTTTGTCAGCGTAGTGTCCAGAGCATGGAGGCACTACCAGGAGATAGGCCAGTACATCAGGAGATGTGGAAGAGGCCGTAGGAGGGCAACAACCCAGGATCAGGATTGCTACCTCCGCCTTTGTGCAAGGAGGCACAGGAGGAGCACTGCCAGAGCCCTGCAAAATGACCTCCAGTGGGCCACAAATGTGCATGTGGCTGCTCAAATGGTCATAAACAGACTCCATGAGGGTGGTATGAGGGCTCAACGTCCACAGGTGGGGGTTGTGCTTACAGCCCAACACCATGCAGGACGTTTGGCATTTGCCAGAGAACACCAAGATTGGCAAATTCACCACTGGCACCCTGTGCTCTTCACAGATGAAAGCAGGTTCACACTGAGCACATGTGACAGACATGACAGGGTCTGGAGATGCCGTGGAGAACATTCTGCTGCCTGCAACATCCTCCAGCATGACCAACTTCTTCATCAGTATATCTGGAATGATGGTATTAAAAGCTGAGCTGTAAAAGCTGAGCTGTAACGAAAAGCATCCTTACATAGCTCCCACTATGCTCCAGATGTTTCAGTGCAATGTGGAGAGCCATGGCAATAGCATCCTCTGTAGATCTGTTATTCTGATAGGCAAACTGGTATGGGTCAAGGTTTGATGGGAGGCAATCCTGTATATATTTTAAGGCCAGTCTTTCAAAACACTTCATAATTATTGGTGTGAAAGCTACTGGTCTATAGTCATTTAAAGTATCAGGAGAGGGCTTTTTGGAAACTGGAATAATAATGGAAGTTTTGAGACAAGATAGAACAATGGCTTGTTTAAGAGAAAGGTTAAAAATATTTGTAAACATACCTGCGAGCTGGTCAGCACATGCTTTGAGTACCTTCCCAGGTATCCCATCAGGGCCAGCAGCCTTTTTCACATTCACTGCTCTAAGCACCTGCTTCACATCATACTCTTGTACTGTGAACAGTTGAGTACCGGTGGCTTGTAGAGGCAGCGTGTTTGAATCGAGCAAAGAAGCAGGTCAATTGTTCTGCCTGTGATGCGTCCTTATTGATCGATATGGGGTTGCTGCCCCTGTAATTATTGATGTGTTTAATTCCCTGCCAAGCCCGTTGTGGATCATTATTTGTGAAGTAGTCCTCAATCTTCCTTTTATAGTCCTTTTTTGCCTCCTTGATGCCCTGCCTCAGTTCCGCTCTTGCCTTGTTATACCAAACCCTGTCCTCAGACCTGAATGCCATATCGCGTGTCTTGAGAAGTAATTGCATGTCCTTGTTCATCCAGGGCTTCTGGTTTGGAAAAATCTGGATGCGCTTATTCACAGTAACCATATCCACACAGGTCAGGATGTAAAACAGTACAGTTTTTGTATATTCCTCCAAATCCTCTTGTTCAAATAAATTCCAATTAGTATTTGAGAAACAACCCTGCAGCTGATCAAGTGCTCCCTCCAGCCAGATCTTGATGAGTTTGATTCCAGGCTTAATTTTCCTTCTGAGGGGGGTGTATGCTGGTATAAGGAACAGTGATAAATGATCTGAAAGTCCCAAATGTGGAAGGGACACTGCTTTATATGCATGCTTTACATTGGAATACACATGATCAAGTGTGATGTTTCCCCTGGTGGCACATGTCACATACTGAGTAAATTCGGGAAATACAGTCTTTAAGCGTGCCTTATTAAAATCACCAGTTATTATATGAGCTCCATCAGGATAAGCCTTAAGTTGTTTATTTATTGTAATATGCAAATATGCAAGTGCAGTACTAATATTTGCATCAGGAGGTATGTAAACAGCTGTAAAAATCACCACTGTCAGTTTTCTAGGTAGATAGAAGGGTCTGCACATGACTGTCATCACATCTAAATCAGGACAGCAGTATCTGTTTATAACACGGCTGTTGGTGCACCAGTTATTATGAACGTATAAACAAAGTCCACCTCCTTTAATCTTACCAGAGTCCTTATTACGGTCTTGTCGGTGGATGGTATGACATACAAGTTGTAGTGAGGCATCGGGAATAGCTGAGTGAAGCCAACTCTCTGTAATAACGATCACACAACAGTTCTTTATCATGTGATTGCTTGCTGCCATCAGATTAATCTCATCCATTTTATTGAGGAATGACCAAACATTTGAGAGAAAGATACTTGGCAATGATGGTTTGTGTGGCTGTCTTTTTAAGCGAGTTAAAACTCCTGCTCTGCAGCCCCTCCTCCTCCTTGTCTCTCTGCGCTGCCTGCGCCATTTAAATGATCCCATTACAATCCATGGAGATCCTGGTGGTCTTGCTATCTCCTCAGGAATACTGTGAGTCCTTTGAAAATCCAACACAATCACTCTAGCAGACTGTAGTCCATAGCATATTAGTTCTTGTCGGCTGTAAACCTCCCCCATGCAACAAGACTCAGACACATATATCACCAAACACACACACCAAACCAGAGAGTGAAAAGCCGGAGCAAGCAAGTGTGCCACCATTTTTTTGAAGTGTGTTCAGGTATGCTATCCATCATTTAAAGAAAATATTAACCCTTTCTCAAATTAATTTAGTATTTTTAAAATTATTTTTGCTCCCTTGATTTCAGCAAACATAATCCTGACAGTTCCAGAATTCCTTCTATATTATCAAACTAATGTTATATACAATATATGTTACCAGCTTGCCTCACAGAATAAAGTATTCTGGCTCAAAGGGGGAAGGGAAGCTTAAACCAAAACATATTTGTTAGTTTTTGCAATATTGGAAGCAGAATATTGGTATATTTTAATCTTCTAGTCATTTCTTTCCTCTTTCTTATCTTTATACATCATTACTTTGTAAGATAAGACAAAGAGCAAGAGATTTAACTAAGTCAATAATTAGGGCAACATTCCTATCAGGTCAGAAATCAAAATTACAGGAAGAACATATGTCCAATTAAGAAATGAATTGGAATGCCAAATCACCATGAAATACTTAAGAGCATGTACTATTAATGATATACATCAAAGTTGCCCATGGAAGTTTTCAGACAGATTCTGAGATTTTGGGGCATCTTGCAAAATAACTTAAATTGCTGAGTGTAGAAAAATTAGCCAGCAGCCAGGATGAAACACTTTTGCTGAAGCAGATTCAGGATTCACAAGAAAGTAGGTCTCTGGAAAAAAAACTGGCTACCTCTGACTGGCTACCGAGACTAAGAGCCTCGGTGATGCAGTGGTTAGAATGCAGTACTGCAGGCCACTTCTGCTGCAGCTATTTGCCTGCAATTTGGCAGATCGAATCTCATCAGGCTCAGCCTTCCATCCTTCCAAGGTAGGTAAAATGAGGACCCAGATTGTTGGGGACAATAAGCTGACTCTGTAAACCGCTTAGAGAGTGCTGTAAAAGCACTATAAAGTGATGTATATAACTCTAAGTGCTATTGCTATTTCTCCAGTTGAGATACACACGCCTATGTGAAAGAATAAAGATCGTGTTTGGCTTTATAGAGAGGCCATTTCCCCCATACCTATTAAATCAATAATCAACTTTCACAATCTGACTTTAGAGTGTTAGTTTACTTTATTTTAGGGTGAATAAATTTTGACAATGTTTTCAAAGACCACCCCTTGTATTACCTTGATGATGAGGAACTATCTGCATAGGAAGCCTTACATTATTTTATAAGACTGAATAAAAACTACATTGCACCATTTACTTTGGGGAGGGGGGTGACTCTTTTGGGGGCTATTTATTTTTTGATAGATATGGCCAAAACATATCTGGGCAGCCTGTAGCAATTAAAATTAAAACTATGTTTTTTTAAAAAAAAAAACCTGTTAGCAATAGCACTTGGACTTACATACCAGTTTATAGTGCTTTACAGCCTACTCTGAGAGATTTACTGAATCAGCCTATTGCCCCTAACAATCTGAATCCTCATTTTACCAACCCCAGAAGGTTGGAAGACTGAGTCAACCTTGGGCCAGTGGGGATTGAACTCCTGTTAATGAACAGAGTCAGCCTGCAATACTACATTCTAACCACTGTGCCAACATGGGTCTTCAGTGTATTAGAAATACACAAGACATATAATCAAGGTATAAGGCATTTGAAAAGAAATGGCATTTGAGAATAAAAAACCTGAAAATAATGATGAATCAACTGGCCAGAGTCCTATTGTCCAAAGAAACAATCACAGTGCCATTCCCCCATGAATGGGACACTCAGAGAAATCTCTGATCAGGCAGATCAGGCCAGATATTCTGTTCCTGTAATCTTTGATTAGTACAGTGCTGCAGATTTCAATCGATTGATAATACAAAAAGGTACTTAAGAGCTTTGAGAATTTGGCTTCAAAATTTCTTTGTTCTGTTTAAATCTGCAGGTCAGAACTTAGTTAACACATTAGATATTTTGCAATTGTTGTTCTCTTTAATTTGCAGGGGTGAGGAAGATGGGAGTGTATATGTTCAAAGAAGGCTATATATTGGCTATAACTCTGGAATCAAAGACCTGCTACTTTTCTACATATGTATGTCCCTTGTGCTGAGCACAAAAATTATCAAAATACAGATCGAAAACATGTATTAATCATTACAGTCACAGCAGTTGGTAACTTCTATCATAGCTGAGTTTGGTTGAAACCCAAAGCTAAGCAAGATTGAACCTGATTAGTACTTGGCTGGAAAATTCCCAATAAATTCAGGGTTTCTGTGTTGTTGCCAAGAAACCTTCACAGATTTAAGTTTGCTTGATTTATTTTCTTAATTCAAATTAACCACTGCCTGACTTCAACTGACTTTGGACAATTCCAAATACAATACCATAACAACAAATATCAACCAAAACAAAGATTTTTGTGCTTGAGCAGGGGGTTAGGACTAGAAGACTTCCAAGGTCCCTTCCAGCTCTATTATGATTGCTTGATTGATGGATGGATGGAATCTGGGTGCAAAAACAAAACAAAACCTGAAGAAAGGGCCCCATTTATGTCAACCAGATTTTCATATCTTTTCAGGCATTCAACAGGGTGGGAGCCACATGGATTTTAGGGGGAAAACACGAGGAAATCTTCATCTTTCTTCATAATTATTACCCTTTTTAAAAATGTTCACTAGAGTTGTAAAGCAAAGTATAAATCAAATATATAAATGAAAAAACCTGAAGACAGAGGAAGAAGATATCCAAAGATGCCATCTTAACTACTATCACTGAAACCTACTATGAAATGGTGGTAGACTTTAGGAGAAACCCTCCCATACTACCACCTCTTACAATACTAGACAATGTAGTATCAACAGTAGAGACCTTCAAATTTCTAGGTTCTATCATATCACAAGACCTAAAATGGACACCTAACATCAAAAACGTCATCAAAAAAGCACAACAAAGAATTTTCTTTCTGTGCCAACCCAGAAAGCTCAAACTGCCCAAGGAGCTGCTGATCCAGTTCTACAGAGGAATTATTGAGTCTGTCATCTGCACCTCTATAACTGTCTGGTTTGGTTCTGCAACCTGACAAGACAGACACAGATTTCAGAGAGTAATTAGGACTGCAGAAAAAACAATTACTACCAACCTGCCTTCCATCGAGGACCTGTATACTGCACGAGTCAAAAGGAGGGCTGTGAAAATATTTACAGACCCTTCACATCCTGGACATAAACTATTTCAACTCCATCCCTCCAAATGACGCTACAGAGCACTGCATATCAGAACAACTAGACAGAAGGATAGTTTTCCCCCGAACGCCATTACTGTACTAAACAAATAATTCCCTCAACACTGTCCAACTATTTACAAAGTCTGCATTACTATTAATCTTTTCATCACTCCTTATCACCCATCCCCTCCCACTTGTGACTGTATGAATGTAACTTAGTTGCTTGTATCCTTATGATTTATATTGACTGTTTCCTAGTATGATTTGATTGCTTATTGTACCCTATGACTATCATTAAGTGTTGCACCTTATGATTCTTGACTCTTGACAAATGTATCTTTTCTTTTATGTACACTGAGAGCATTTGCATCAAGACAAATTCCTTGTGTGTCTAATCACACTTGGCCAATAAAGAATTCTATTCTATTCTATTCTATTCTATTCTATTCTATTCTATTCTGTTCTGTTCTGTTCTGTTCTGTTCTGTTCTGTTCTGTTCTGTTCTATTCTATTCTATTCTATTCTATTCTATTCTATTCTATTCTATGATTAATCTCCTTTTTCCTTATTACTAATGGCCCTTTGAGAAGAATCATAGAACACACACACACACAATTATTGATTTTATTTTTAATTGCAAGACTTTTTATTAGTAGAAAGCTGCTTTGGCAGGCATCTCGTTATCCTGAAAATTAAGCTCTAAACAATTCAAGTTAAAATACGTATTTTTAATTTTTTGTTTTCTTGCTTTCGGTTGCATATATTTCTGCATTTTCCTCATTTTTGTATGCCTTTGCCATTAGCCATCTTGACAAGAGGCATATAAATGTAGTAAATGAATTAGTATTAAATATGCTGATTTAAACAGACAGCAAAAAAGTAAAGTACAAACACAGTGAAACTGAGCACATATAAATGAACATTTCTTTTTCCTCCTTTTGTTTTGCCACCAACCAAATATCAATTTAGATTGAATTTAATATTTTAGTTTTGAATGTCAAGTAAGATTAGCTTTAGTTTGAATGTTCTTTTTTACAATAAAAGTAATGAAACAAATATAAACCCTTAAGGTAGGGAATTAGAAGTCAGAGGTAGTGCAGTGGTGGAATTCAGCAAGTTTGCACCTGTTTGGGAGAACTGGTTGTTAACTTTCTGAGCAGTTTGGTGAACTGGTTGTTGGAAAAAGTCATTAGGGCAGAGAACCAGTTGTTAAATTATTTGAACCCCACCACTGGGGTAATGGCTTCTTCAACTAACACTGGTATTGTCAACACTTCGCTAAAAATACAATATAAGTTGTTGTTCTTTCCCTTTCTCCTTCTTTCTCTCTCTGTCTTTCTGTTCCACTCTGTGTATTTACATAATCTCCATGCATTGTACAATAGAAGCCATTTTTTATGGTTAAAGGCACTAGGCAGAAACCAGGACATGATGAGCTTCAATCCTACCAAGAATCAAGACTGACTTGAAGAAGATCACTGTCTCTGTCTAATCTATCTCAGTATATGATGGATTAAAAAACTGGTTCGTAAGCCAATAGGACAATAGGCAATCTAAAGGAGACCAACACATTAGAATTAGCAAACATTAAAAAAAGTTTATTTATGCATTTGCTTGTTTATTTATTACACAAATGTATATGGCACCCAACTCACACACTGGTGATTCCAGGGGCTTACAACATTAAAAATCCACAACATAAATCCCCTCAAAGCCCCCTCTCTCCCACTCCAATGGCAGTGGCAGCACAATCAAATCAGCCATTTGTTCAGCTTCATCTCCGATTTGTGATCCCCAGGCCTGCTGACAGAAATATATCTGCAAGGCCTTCCCCAAAAGCAACAAGGGGAGGACCAAGGAATGTCCTGGGAGGAATGATGTTCCATAGAGAAGGGGCCACCACTGACAAGGCCCTTTTTTGTGGCTCCCACAGATGTATTTTTTATTTAAGAATATTCAAAAGTCATAATCAAACAAGTGAGGAGATGCTGAGATGAAAATGGCAACCAATTCAAGCACTTAAAGTAATTTATATTTAAAAAAGGGTCTATGCAGCCATTTGATATTTGGTACCCTGTATGCCAGGGCTTTTCAAACTTGGCAACTTTAAGATGTGTGAACTTCAACTCCATGAGAGGCTCAGACACAAACATCACTATAGCTGTAACTATCTTCTTCGTGAATATTTGCTAGGAAAGCACTGTCATTTAATATGAAGATCTTAAAATTAGCTGAACTTTTTTAATTGGCATCATTAAGCAGGAACAGCTCAGCTACTTGTCCTTTTTTTCTTTGATGATGTTGATGTCAGTTCAGATGTTCAGATACTTACTTAGTTTGCATGAAGAGCCCTGAATTGGCATCAGGTCCTTGTGAAAGAGGAAAAGGAAGCCCTCCATCCCCAGTGAAATCCAATGCGCCACTGAGGAAATCAGGATGTCTTTCCTCATGTCCGGAAAACAGATGAGTGCTTAGCAAGGACCTTGAGTTAATTGGTTTGGGAGAAGACTCCTGTTTCAGGTACATGCCTTGCTTCTTCAATCCAATTTCTTTCTATGTTTTCAAGCACTTCAGGCTTATTAAAAAGCACGTTTTCCTCAGTAGCCTTGTACCTCCATTTGCCTCAGGCAATTGCAAAATATTGTTCCAGGGGACCAAAATAAACATAAAGAGAAAAATAAATAGCTAGCAAGCATACATTCCCAAAGAGAAAGAGAAAGAAAGGTTCAGTAGATAATAGTACAAAGGTTCAGTAGTACATAAAGCTCTTTCTTTTTTAACAGAGTATCTATGTGTGTCTGTCAAAAAAAAAAAAAAAGTCAAGATGGTAGGCAATAGAAGCCCCGGCCCCTTTTAAACAGCCTTTTTAAAACAGGTGAGGTTCCATTACATTATTGTTGTTACAAATGTGACTTTTTGACTTCCCAAATATAGACAGTCTTGCATATAGACATTCTTAAGTCTAGGATCAAGAACTTAAGGCCTCTGGGGTGCTTTCAACTGGAACAATATTGGGAATATAATAAAAACCCATATATATATAGGCAATAATGTGTGATCAGTTAAAATGGACTTTGTTTATATTTATTTATTATATTTATTACCACTGGATGACTGGTGGCAGAGATGGTAGAGATGAATCTGCTAGGGTTCCTTCTTTTCCATCTGAATATTCATGCATAAACAATATTTTCATTGTTAGATTTCTTTTTATTCCACCGTCTTAAATACATAAGACCTATAACACTGAATTGCTAGGGGAAATTGTGAATGACAATGCAGATCCACTGTAATTTAAAAAGAAAGTAAAAGGAATGACAGAACTAAAAAGAGAGAGAAATCTTTAATGGAAAAAGAACTGAATCAGATTGATCTTAAAGTCTAAACCAGGAGTCCCCGAGCCCTAGGCAGTGGACTGGCATCAGGCCGTGGCATGCCAGAAACCGGGCCATGCAAACAAGCGAAACCCCATCCACAATATGTTGGCAGCACATAAAACCACTCCCATTCTGGTCCATGGGTAAATCTCCACAGAACCAGTCCTTGATGACCAAAAGGTTGGGGGCCACTGGTCTAAAGTACATTTCCTATAGAATAATTACGAGATGAACCCTAGCAGATTCATCTCTAATTATAATTAGGAATGTGTAGCTATTTGTATCTAAAGTGGAAAAGAAGCTATGGTGGTGGGGATGGAAGTAGAGGTGTTACATTTCTCAGCATCTCCTTAAAGAAGCAGCACCTTTTCTTGGCTCACAGTACACTTGTGCTAGCCACAGGAAAGTATACATTTGGATTAAAAATCTGTCATCACATTCTATCCTTGCCCCCTTAATACCACTGTCAACTCAAATGGGTACATTCCAAGGGAACGTAAAGTTATTGTGCAGCCACAGGAAAAGGCACAGCTTATTACACAATCATAAATCACAGAATCACAGATAGATCATAGGTTTGGGAGGGTCCTTGGGGCTCTTCTAATTCAATCTCCTGTCAAACAGAAGGACTAGGAGTAACATGACAGCAATGGTTCAATATTTGAGGGACTGCCACAAAGAAGGGGAGGGTCAATCTATTTTCCAAAGCACCTGAAGGCAAGACAAGACCAAGGGGAAAACCAACCTAGAACTAAGGAGAAATTTCCTAATAGTGAGAACAATTAACCAGGTTTTCCTTCAGAAGTTGTGACTGCTCTATGACTGGAGGCTTTTAATAAGACACTGGGCAGCCACTTGTCTGGTATGGCATAGGGTCTGCTGCTTACGCAAGGGGGGAGATTAGAAAACCTCCAAGGCCCTTTCAAACTCTGTTATTCTGTCATTTCCAGTTACTTTCCCATTTGTCATAGGATTTACAATCCAGACCCCTTATTAACTTTGTTTTACCTCTCTACACTCTTTCTAGGTCCTCAGCATCCTTTCTGCATTTTGATAATCTGAAATAGGTACATTATTCTAAATGCGGCCTTGTCAGAATGATATGGAACTATCACTTCCCTTGATCTTGCTATTCTCTGTTGATACAACCCAGGACTACAATGGACACTTTTTAAAATCAGTGTTTCTCAATCTCAGCTCACTCCGTTATGTGGTGCTAGGGATTCGAACTGCCAAACTGCCGACCTTTCTGATCGATGAGTTCAGCATCTTAGCCACGATGTGTGAAATCCCCCTGCCTGCAACCATTTCCCCGAGCCGAATGGAAGGAGAGAGATTCCCCATGCTAGGAGAAACCATTTCTAAGTAGGTGGCCACTCTCACAAGTCCCACATCCTGCTATTCAGGAACACATGGCTGGTTGATTTAGATAGCACCCTGAGTGAGAAAAGGATGAGAGCTCCGAATCTGAAGCATGTCATTCTGAACAAAAAATTGAGCCCCAGCCCAATCCTCCTCTCTCCACCAGCCTAGGAAGACAAAACTCTTGTTCTCTCAATATTTTTCCCAAAGCTGCTGCAAGACTTCAGTCAATAATGGTGATCGATCAAAAGGAATCTGTTCACGTTGGAAGAGAGGACTGGTGTAACAGAATGCTGAAACACAGATGTTTATATTTCCAACAAAAGGTCTACTTAGGCATCACCTTTAGCCTTCAGGGCCCCAACTGCACAGCTCTGACTTAGAGGCAATGTAGGCACAATAGAGCTCAGCAGAAAGTTAATAGATTTCTTCTCCTAAGCTGGTGCAGAGACACTTAAGAATCCTCTAATGCCTGCATTACTGTCAACCCTGCTGTCTTCCAGACAATCAGAACACCAAAGGAGAATATATATATATATATTTGCCTGGCTCCTCATGCCCTTCTTTTAAAGTCCTTCTTGACATTATGTTCCCGTGCAATGCAACAGTCTTTCCTCCCAGCCCACAAACCGTGGCACAAAATATATGTGCTGTGTCACAGTATCTTGATTTTTCTTCCGACAGCTGAATGGTTCTTGATGCGGCTTTGTGAAATGATGGGAATTCTCCGTTCCTGGACAAATGCTTGCATAAATGACCAGATCCTAGTTATGGGTACTGGAGGCCTTTTAAAGAATTTAACATCCTTAGCAGAGTGTTGCCTGGGATAGTCCAAATGACAAGTGCTTCTGGGGGAGGGGGAAGGATCACCAGGAGACTCAACTGTGACAAGCCTGTCCCATTGGCCAGTCTATGTGTTTGTTAGAAGGTTGAAGTAACAGGTTTTAACATTAAAGTTGTTAATAAATAATTAGTGTACTCAAAAGCAAGAATCTGCAGACCAAACAAACTGTGAAACACATTTGTTAGGGTTGTGCCAAGCATTCCAAGGGGGCTTCATGGAATGAGCTGATGTAAATGGAGCATTTGCTGTGAAAGCAGTGAAGGAGTTTCATCCTTGGAAGGCTTAACACAGCTGCTTGGAAATAGTTTCTGGCCTGCCTGCTGGAGAATGGGCAGCTGACAAATCTGAAAAGTAGCTGTATTTTCACCTCCAGGTAGAGACAACCCTGAAAATCCTTTGAACCAGCCATGGTGAAACTGCCAATGGATTCAGCAGCCGTAATACTTCTAAGAAGAACATATCAGCTTCACCAATAGGCTTTTCAAAACACCTTTTTCAATGCTTTGCACAGTTTTAGAAGCACAAAATTGAAATGTGGAGAGGAACCTTAGGAATCATCTAACTGCCAAAAAAATTGCATGAAAATTTATCTAATCACTGTTGGAAAAATTTGAAGGGACATTTTATCATGAGCCATAGTGGTGCAGTGGTTAGAATGCAGTACTGCAGGCTACTTCTGCTGACTGCTGGCTGCATGCAATTTGGTAGTTCAAATTTCACCAGGCTCAAGGTTCACTCAGCCTTCCATTCTTCCAAGGTCAGTAAAATGAGGACCAGATTATTGGGTGCAATAGGCTGATTCTGTAAACCACTTAGAGAGGGCTGTAAAGCACTGTGAAGTGATATATAAGTCTAGGTGCTATTGCTATCATGCATGGTAAACTTATGAAAAAGCAAAAAGATTCTGGACACAAATATATTTGGAGATGTAGAGAGTTTAAAAGTTAACATTGGGATGAAACCAGAACCTTTCTTATTAAATCTTATGGATGGTCAACTAGAAAAGGCTCATGGACAACTGAGGTATGTATAAAGTGGCATTTTTAAACTATCTAACTTCATATATGTTTTAAATAGGTTTTAGAGTAGGCATTATTATTATTATTATTATTATTATTATTATTATTATTATTATTTTAATTTTTAAATACTGTGTAGTGTGATTGTGGTGTGATGTTTGGGGCACTGTGCTGGAGTAGCTTTCAAATGTCATTGTATTTTGAATGCAATGACAATAAAGGTATTCTATTTTATATATGGTAACTGGAGTAAGGCTCTTATATGCACACAAATAGAAAACTAGCCAAATACCCAAAATGAGGGAGTGGATCATGGAGATGTCAATTTTGAGAAATGACTAAACTGACTTGCTTGATTAAGGAGTGAAATACAACTCTCTTTTTTAAAATAAAAGACTGGATCTTTTATAGACTTTTTGCTGAAAATGCTCTGATCAAAACCAGAACCAGAGAATACCCTCTGCCTCTTACATCGCAAAGACAAGGTAACTTCTCTGTGTGTCTTTCTTATTTATCCCTTCCTACTAGGTCATCATGCTAGCCATATTATCTTTGAGATATGGTCAGTGAATAAAAAAAAATTGGTTTACTGAGGCACAGTTGTCTCACTGATTCATTCCCTATTGCCACTCAGAGTCAGTCCAGCTTGCTGTGAATGTTTTCTTATAAGGGCACTTTAAGCAGTTCATATGAAGGAAAACTGAGGCTATGAATGGTAGCCCAGATGTGTGTGTGTGTGGTGGGGTACCTTTTACCATCAGATTATAGAAGAAGAGAGGTGGGGGGAGAAAAGAAAAGGAAAGAAATCATAATTACCCATAGAAAGCTGTGAGACCTAACCTCTACAGTCATGGCTGCAATGTTTATTCAGCTTGCTGACAAATACAATTTTCCTGATTCAGAGCAAAGCAAACCATAATAGCTTCTAAGAGTCTGGAAGTTACAGCACATCTGAGTGGCTTTATGCTGCCTTACCAGCTTTGATTTGCATTCCAAGGAAAGGAAGCCAAGGGTTGCAGAAAACTGCATTCAGAGGGGAAAATAGGCAATTGTTTTTGAAGTCCCATTATTTCTGTGATTCATTTGGATGGACCTTGCCCATTCTTTGGTGGTTTTCAAACACTCCTTTTGGAAATCCTTTCATGTCATGGTCTTGCAGAACCTTGATCCTGGCTGAGAGAGGTCTCTTTTTTTTCTGCTCCTAAGTATTGTGGAGAGGGCTACAAACTCGTCCATTCTGTGCAGATGCTTTATATACAATGACAGGTGAATGAAATACAATTCTCTTTGGGGATGCAACTAAGCAACTGAGAGTCATATGTATCATCATCATCATCATCATCATCATCATCATCATCAAATAGATATTTGAAAGCAGGAACAAGAAAAAAAACTAGGAGAAAACAAATAGAAAAAAAGGTATATAACGAATATTAAACTGAGTTAAAATTGAAATATTAGATTAATACTGCATATAAAAGTAGACTTACATCGATTTAGCACTTCAAAACCACTATTCAGAACCAAATTAATTTTCTTAATGAACAAAGACAGCCAATATAAAAATAATCTTCTTCTAGGATGAATATTTAAAAGGACTTTCTGTCTAATCTAAGACAGTCTATTGGTATTGCAGGAAAGCAGACAAGATCCAATGTTTTAAAGCCATAGGTTAGAAGAAATACAAATGTAAGACATGGTAAATAAGTAATAAATGTAAATCAATATGCAGAATTATAATCCATGAATGATATCCAGGTTAAATTCTCTATTAGATTTGGTTTTTTTTCAAGTTCAACATTATTTTTGACATTGATACATATTCCCATAACTTATTCTGCCATTCTTCCAGAAAAGGAATTATATGTGATTTTCAGTAAAAGGCATAAAGTATCCCAGCAGCTGTTATCTCATACAAAGCCAATTCCATAAACTTTGCAGGCTTATAACATTTTGTGATATTTAGCAGTAAAACAGCTGGCAGGAAAGAAGATTTAACCCTAGGAATCTGTTTCATTCTGTAATAAATTCTCTTCCAGATTTGAGAAATCATCTCAAAAGACAATGCAAATGCCCAATTCATGCCATCTGGACAAAGGTTTTTGCCTTGTTTTTACAAAAATTGAATAGCTGCTAAAATGGTTTTTGTTTTGCACATCAGGCAGGAGATTATCAGGGTTTGAGTAAAGTTTGAATTTCCTCTACATTTCCCATGTTCAATTAGCAAAATATTATTTAGAAGAGATCATCCATCATCATCCTTTGATGTGACATAATGTTAGTTGGAGGCATGCTTTTTGTGTGCAAACATCAAGCGTTTATGCTACAAGCTAAGTCTTGAGCCAGACTGAGTGACAGCTTTGCTGCCCAGCCTAACCCAACCTGGAAAAGAGACTGGGCAGGAATAGTATAGGGTCACCTGCTTAAGCAAGGGGTTGGACTAGAAGACCTCCAAGGTCCCTTCCAATTCTTTTACTCTGTTAAGACAGTATATGATTTCCTAAAATAAAGACAAGAAAAAAGGAAGGTAGGCAGGAAAAGTAACCACAGAAGTGTTGGTTATTCTAGTCTGAAATTTCATGAAATGGGCCAGTGGTCTTCTATGGTGGTTCTTTTCTTCCTGAACCCTAAGGCCATATTAATATAGCAATTGCTATACTGCAAGCACAGTATACTGTACTGAAGAAAGTATGTCAAGGAGAAGGTAGAAAAGGTAGCCAAAGCAGAGGTGGTATTCAGCAGGGTCTGACCAGTTCTGGAGAACCGGTAGCAGAAATTTTGAGTAGTCCATGTTAGGAATGACCCTAACAGTTGGGTTGGAAATATATAAACCAGGATAGTAATTTAATACTGTATCTTTAAGAGAATGCTGTCATTGTGATTGGCTGAGCTTCCTCCAATGGCCATAAGATGGAGCCAGAAACCTGGTTTCTTTTTCTTGCATTTCCTGTTTTGCCCTATTTGCCTGATCGTTGTTCTACTTGGATTGCTGTGAGTTTTTACAACTGTTAGCAAACTCCGTTTACTGAACTTTGTTTATGCTACTTGACTTCGTTTTTGGATTATCCCTGGACTGATGCTAACTACTTTAACTGTGTATGATTTGAACTGTTTGTTGGACTTTGTTTACCCATTTATTGGAAGTAAAACCTACATTTTACTATTCAGTGTATCTGTATGCTGGTCGTGTGTTATTCAACATTATTTTCACTACGTTTCCCTGAGTGCACTCATTCTCCTAATGGGGAATACCTCAACAGTCCGGAGAACCGGCAAATGTCACCTCTGACTGGAGATTTTACAGTATCCTTCCCCTGCCACTCCCACCAAGCCACGCCCACAGAACCGGTAGTAAAAAAAAAAAATGAATCCCACCACTGAGCCAAAGACTGACTTTTTCGTACATCTTTTCATTGGAACTGGTCATCCTATTCTTGGTTTTTTAAAACTCTGTTAATATTGTTTCAGATTTGTCCTGGTGCTTCCTCCTGTCCTTCTTCTTACTGGGCTGAGCCAACTAAGCCTGGAAGCCCCCCAGTTAATGGATCTAAGTCTACATGGAGGGAAGTAAGCAGTGGGGTGCCACAAGGTTCCATCTTAGGCCCAGTACTTTTCAATATCTTTATTAATGATATAGATGAGGGAATAGAAGGGGAACTTACCAAAGTTGCAGATGATACTAAGCTGGCAGGAATAGCTAACACCCAAGAAGATAGGCTCAAGATCCAGATGGATCTTGACAGACTAGAACACTGGGCCATATCTAACAAAATGAAATTCAGTGTAAAGAAAAGTAAAGTCCTACACTTAGGCAAGAAAAACCAAAAGTACACATATAGACTGGGTGAAACCAGGCTCAATAGCAGTAGCTGTGAGAGGGATCTTGGAGTCTTAGTGGACAACCAGCTAAATTTGAGCCAGCAGTGTGCAGCAGCACCCAAAAAAGCTAATGCAATCCTAAATTGCATTAACAGAGGGATACAATTGAGATCAAGTGAAGTACTAATACCACTCTATAAAGCCTTAATAAGATCATACCTAGAGTACTGCATCCAGTTTTGTTCACCACATTATAAAAAAGATGTTGAGACTCTAGAAAAAGTGCAGAGAAGAGCAACCAGGATGATTAGGGGACTGCAGACTAAAACATACGATGAACAGTTACAGGAACTGGGCATGGCTAGTCTAGTAAAGGGAAGGACCAGGAGAGATATTATAGCAGTCTTCCAATATTTGAGGAGATGCCATGGAGAGGAAGAGGTCAAGCTATTTTCTAAAGCACCTGTAGGCCAGACAAGGAATAATGGATGGAAACTGAAGAAGGAGAGATTTAACCTGGAAACAAGGAGAAACTTTCTGACAGTGAGAACAATCAACCAATGGAACAGCTTGCCCTTGGAAGTTGTGAGACCGTCCTTCACTTGAGACTTTCAAGAAGAGATTGGACTGCCATCTGTCAGAAATGGTGTAGGGACTCCCACTTGGGCAAGGGGTTGGACTAGATGACCTACAAGGTCCCTTCCAGCCCTGATTATCGGTTATCTGTGGTTAATCTGTGAAGACCCAGAGATGATGTTATGACCTGGGTGTCAATAGTAGCTGGTGGGATTCATGTATAACTAAGCAGCATCTAGTCAAGTTGGGTTGAGTGTGAAAATTTCAGATTTTCATAGAGAGTAAGTATTCTATTATCCAGATGACAGGAGCAGAATGGGTCAAAATTACAAAGAAACCTGAAGAGAAACTTCCTGGATGTATGTGTTGTCAACTAACCAGTTGCCATACTAATAGAAATTCTATGGAAAGGAATGGCATACCATTTCTATACTGTTGCAAAGAAAAGTCTTATGAATATGCTCTTGAAATCACCAAGAGTCAGGCCTGATTTTATTAAGCATTTAATTTGGGGACAGTGGAATACTGCATCCAGTTTTGGTCACCATGATGTAAACAAGAGGTTGAGCCTCTAGGAAGAGTGCACAGAGAACAACCAATGTGATTAGAGGACTGGAAGCTAAAACATGTAAAGAACGGTTATTGGAATTGGATATGTTTGTTTAATGAAAAGAAGGACTAGGGGTGACATGATAACAGTGCTCCATTACCTCAGGGGCTGCCACAAAGAAGAAGGAGTCAAGCTATTTTCCAAAGCACCTGAGACAAGAAGCAATGGGTGGAAACTAATTAAGGAGAGAAGCAATCTAGAACTAAGGAGAAATTTCCTGACAGTAAGAACAATTCATCAGTGGAACAATTTGCCTCCAGAAGTTGTAAAGGCTTCAATACTGGGCGTTTTTAAGAAGAAATTGGATAACCATTTGTCTGAAATGGTATAGGGTTTCCTGTCTAAGCAGGGGGTTGGACTAGAAGGCCTCCAAGGTCCCTTCCAACTCTGTCTATTCTGTTCTGTTCTGTTCTGTTCTACTCTACTCTACTCTACTCTACTCTACTCTACTCTACTGGATCTTTTAGAGGACAACTTCCATGTGAACACCAATCAGAAACTATAAGAGGTATAATCCAAAAATACATGGGGATTACTCCATTGGTATCTTCTTCTGGGATAATGTAAAAGGAAAGCAAAATAATATCTATCAGAATGGGGGAATAAATTCATTATGTGATGCAAGGCACATACATGAAATAGATTATTTTTCAGCCCATGTTTTTCTTTCACTGAAAATGATACTTTCAGAGCACATATGGAAATCAGAGTGTTTGACACGAAGTTAATCATCAGGGAGCTACAATATCATTGTAGATGTTGAACCCAAGCTGATTATATTAATATGTTTAGATGTTAGAACTCCACACTTATATAGAGAATCATGATCAGGATTTGTTCCAGATCAGCACTGGAGTTTCAATGAAAGAGCAACTGCCTCCATGGCCAACCATGGTTTTTTGGGCTAAGGAAAGCTGTGAACTCAGACTTTGTTTTCTATGGGTCTTCAACTAATACATAATTTAAAATTGCTGCAGTTCCATTAGAGTCACTCAGTCCAAGCCGTGCAGCAGAATCATTGGCTGCCTAGCAAGATTTCCCTGCACAGTTAAATAGCCTGAAAATATTATGTAAAGCTACATTGATTCAAAGCCCTTTGGAGACTTTCTGTCCAAATCCTTGTTGTTGTTTTTATGAGACTTCTACATTCAAAGTATCTGAAAGTTTTCAAGAGTTTACAGTAATTTGTTACATTATAGAATTATGCCTGACCACGGAGCTGAGAGTGGATAACAATCTACCTTTGATTATCCTTACTACCTTTGTTGCACAACTCTATAAAGCAAGTTGCTCGTGTTCTCATTTTAGAGATACGGAATTTGTCCTCAGAGATAGCATCTACTCGGGCCATCCTTGGGGGCTGCCAAGGGTCAAGATGCTATTTCCTTAAAGCAGTGGAATGAAATGTGTTCTTATAAGGAAAAAAAGAGAGAGAAGGAAAAGAAAACATTCTCTGAAAAATCTTTTCATTTTGAATGCATTTTTCTGCTTCCATCACAACCCAAGTTATAATCATACTCTTCCCCAGCTTGAGACTAAAATTCAGTCAGGAAGGATTTCTCCATGCAACTGTGAATGCCATCTGCAAGGCTCTGCAAACCGTCACTGCTGCATTGGAACGACGGAAGATGGAATTAATTTGGGGCTAATTGGAAGGCCTTGCGTAGGAGTGGGTAATGGCCTTCCCGTGTGGCAAATTTCAGAGCAGAAAATTATATTTTACGTAATCACGAGTGTCACAGCAACAAGGTCTGTCGCTGAGCAAACTGTGAGCTTCTTGATTGGGAATGTACTTTAATTAACACCTGCAAACTATAAGGAGGACCCTGCCTAATAAACGTGGATGTTTCAACTTAGGGATCTTTGATTCTGTTTTGATATTGTGGGATGCAGCTATGTTTCCTGGTTGTTCGCCTCTGCAATTAATGCATATTAATGCCATGTGCGAACCACATTTTTTGCTCCTGATCAGTGGTGTCCAGGGGAGAGAGGGATAAAAACACATCCTGCCAATTTGTATGTGCAGCATGACATCACACACATTTGCATGGATCTTATGGCCCAACAACACAACATTGCCTCTTTTTTTTTTAATGTTGATGAAAGTAGCCAGAGCCACAGATGTCCCTATTCAGCAAAGCTCTTAATTCAAGCCTTCTATTTTCTCCTGGGCTATATCATTTACCTTGGATCTAAACGCTTCCCTGCCTAGTCAGTTACCTTTGATTAACATTTTGTATAAGCCATTTTAGGAAAACTGTGCTACTATCAGTAACCATCTGTCTTTTCAGAAGCACCCTTAAATGCAATATTAAAAAGCCTCCATTTTCCTTGTATTTTATAGATTGGTTTCTAAGCAAAGAATTGTTAACAATCCTGGGTTGCATATAATAAAATAAATGTATTTTAATATATTCTGCGATAAATATATTCTGTTATATGAGTGACTTTGCAAGGTTTAATATGTAGTTGCTTAAGATTCCGGCTATTAAAAGTATCATGTACAATACCTTTATCAGTAAGAAGTCTCCTCTGAGCTGCCCGCTTCTGATTATTGGATTTACAAGAATCGTAAATTAAGTAGCATTTATTTTTATCACTATATCTTTTTCTCTTTTTAGTCCAGCAGTTATCCTTTAAAATGTTGACAACTTGCAATTAATGGCCACAGTCCATGCTGTTGGGTATATGGATACACCAACTAGGTTTGGGTGACTAAATATATAAACCTAGGTTTAAGTGTTTGTA
>NW_020769318.1:16142421-16204838 GCF_900518735.1 Pseudonaja textilis
ACTGCTGCTGTGCACTCTGCTTGGGGGTTTGTCCCCAAACACTAACACATGCTAAAAAAAAACGGTATCTTACAATAGGGCTTCTGGACTGTTTATTTTAGCACCATTGCCAATCATTTATTGATTTTTGTTGCTTTATTATTAGAATGGATTAAACTACAATAGTCTATAATATTCCTAACAACAACAACAATAATAATATAGTATGCCAATACATTAAAACAGCCTAGCTTCTTGGGGAGAACTTGATGCACATGAAGATCAATACCTAAAAAACTGGCCACTGCTTCAAGGGGACAAAATGCCAAATTCAGTCTAAATATCTGGCTGATTGTGCAACCAACCATAAGAAAAACATGAATTACATCCTTGTAATGATATTGATAGAATATATCTGCCCCAAAAAGGTGGAGCCAGAAGTTTCCCTCAAGTCACACAAAATCATTGAAGAAAGAAGAAAAACGTGCATTGGCTGACTACATAAAAGGCAGCCATGAACAAGCCTTAATCATCATCATCTTCATTTAATGAACCCATAATTCCTTGCAGGGTGAAGGTTGGGTAACTGAACTGTTTTAATGGCCAGGTGCCCTTCCTGTCACCAATGCAGAATTTTGTTCAGCAGATATATTCTCAGTAAATTCACATTAATTTAGATTTTACAATTTAGAACAAACATGACAATGTTTTAATATTGATACTGTTGACACTCTTATATAGTTTGATATTAATACAAATTATCAATCAATTATTCAATATTCCAAAATTAGTATTTATTGCAAGGAACCAACATGAATATAGAAATAGTATAATAAAAAACAAGAATAGACATGGTTAACCTCTACAAAGGATCGAGGGGAAAGTAGATAAGATCAAATCTTACAACAGCTTAAAACTGGGATGTTAAAAAAAGAATTGAAGTTTGATTTTGGCTGCTGAAGAGCAAACTATTCAAATTAATGCAATCAAGGTCAGAATTGAAAATTCATGAAATGATTCATAGTGCAGAAGAAACAGTAGATCATGTACTCAGCTAATGCAAGAAGTTCATACAAACTCATAAAAAATATCATATGTCAGTAATGAAAAATTGATGTGAAAACAGTTGAAAAAGTAAAAAATGAGCAAGTTAAAATATTGTGGAATTTCCAATGCAAACTACCTTGGCTCATAATACGCCTGATTTAACTGTGGTTGAAAAGAATGTCTGGATAATTGAAGGGTATAATAGAATATCTGAAGGTATCAATATCTGAAAATTGAAATTGAAAGATTATGAGATTAAAACAGCTGTGGTCATTCCAGTGATCATCAGCTCACTGGATGTCATACCAATGTCATACCCCAAAAGTTTGGATGACACTTGAAAAATCTGTGCCATCATCAAAATCAAATAAGTATTGATGCTTTTGAGCTTTCTGGTATTGGAGAAGACTTCTGAGAATACCATAAATCAACCCACAATTATCATTTAAAGTACAAATGACCAGATCTAAATTATCCTACTTTGGACACGTTCTGTGAAGACCTAGCTGTCTGGGGAGGGTTATAATGCTGGGAAAGATGGAAGGAAAAAGAAGGATGACCAGCAGAGATTAGTGCAATGCTGGAAAACCTAAATGGGGACAAATTATCGTGGAGAGAATCTATGTATGTGGTCACTAAGAATCTATAATTATTTGATGATGTGCAATCATAAATCATATTTAATAATTATTGAAGTCATTCAGCAATATGATTGAGTAACATAATATAGGATCTGTTTCCACAAGTCTAATTGGCTGCCTTTGTAATCTAATATAGCTATATATTACTGTAAGAAATAAACTTTATTCTTTATACAAACTGTAAAATGTTTTATATCTTCCTTGAAATCTGTATCTTGAACTAAATATGTTTAAAACTGTAGAGGCAATTTCAGTAAATGTGACTCGACGTTTTAAAACTCCCATTAAATCTTTGGGGCAAAATTAATGTTACCAAAATGAGCATTGTATTAAG
The DNA here is from genome assembly GCF_900518735.1 of Pseudonaja textilis. The sequence continues at coordinate 16,144,423 of NW_020769318.1, forward strand.
ATTAATGTATATCTGAAGAAAAACAATTACGTTTTGATCCCAAATCACAAGAGAAATTTTGTTGTAGAATAATTTAATTTGAAAATAGTGAGAAAGATGTTTTGTTGGAATGCTTGGAATAAACAAGAGATCAAAAGTTTAAGTTAGCCTATTTCTAATGGTTGTTTTAAAGACTTTGAGAGATTGCTTGTTGAATATTACTTAGCTATAATGTTTGCCATGGTTACATCACTTTCTGATTACTTTTTGGCTTGTTGGTGCTAGCCCGCATCACAGGGGGGAAAGGCCTGTTAGACCATCCAGCTGCAAGAGACTAAAGAACTTGATGAGGTCCTAAAGAAAGCCTATGAGTTTTTCTGAGGATCATGTGGGCAGTTCACCTGAGGAATGGGCATATGGCAAAGCCTTAGACTAAGGGTGTCAAACTCAAATTGTCATGGCATTGCCTCATGATGTATCACAACTTTTTCTCCCTTCACTAAACCTGGCATGGGCATGGCCAGCATGTGATGCATCCAGCTCATGGGCCGTGAATTTCACAGCCCTGCCTTAGACCATACTGCCCTTATGGAGTTTTCTGAGCAGCTGTGGGAAATGAAGTATAAGAAGAGAACTTAGAGAATCAGTTGAGGAAAAGAACCAAGTTGACCAAATTTGAGTAAGAACCCATAGTAGGCATTGCATTGTGGCAATAATTCTCCACTCATAGAGTATTGCATCTGCCAGTAGCTGTCTATTGGTCCTGTTTAAGGGGAAGATCCTTATTGGGGAGAGACAGGCTACAGAACCATCTACAGTGTTGCTGCAAGGAATATTCTTGCTCTCTGACAAATAAAGTCACCAAGATCACTCAGCTGATTCCAATTGGACATGTCTACTTGATCTTCTCAAGGGTTGGGGTCTTGTGGGTTTATCTGAAGCACATTTTGGTTAAGGGGGAACCCAGGTCATTAGCTTGGCTGTTTGTGACATCCCTCCTAGATAGTCAAATTCACCTGGGAGGTGACCTGAAGTTCAAGACAAGCTTTTGAGTCAAGATACCTAAATCTTGATGTTCAGAGACTGAGGTGGTGCAGAGGAGGACAGGTATGAGCTTAGAAAAAATATATGGTGACAATAAAACAAGAAGAAGAAAGCATGAGAAAGGAATATGTTTTTTTTTTCTATTTTCACTGTCTTTGGCATAAGAGGGAGAGAAGGGGAAAAACTGTCAGACTTTTAAGATGCTGTTAGTAAGCCTATTAAATTATAGTGAATGAAAGCAAGCATATATGCCCCAGGATAATGTTTCAGGATCCAATCTGAGTTGGTCACTGGGATAAAAAAAGTTTACTTTTCCAAGCATGAACCTGAAAACTTGAAAGAATAAATCTTTGCCTCAGTAACCGACTCAGATTGGATCCTAGAGTTCTACCATTTCTTGTGTATCTATTTCTGGACCTGCCCCATCAGGAAGGACTGACAAGTGGAACAAAGTTCAGTCAGTGTTTACGTCTCATTTTTCTTCACACTGTATTTGGTAGCTAGGTATATTTTCCATTCATTAAAAAGGATGTTATAGAACTCTACTTTATAGGCTAATGGTTGAGCTCTTCCACAACTAGCAAATGCTTTACCTTATGCTGAAATGGATAACCTAGAATTCAGTTTTGGTAAATAATAAAAATAGGAGTTAGCTACCCTGTCTTAGCTAACTACCCAGTCAGTCCCTGCTCAGCTGTAAATCTTCTGCTATGCAGATAACTTTGCCTCTGAAAATGCAGCCACAGTTGCGAATAGAATATCATGATCACTAAAGTGCAACTCTGCCTGACAGTTACTAGCCATGAAAGTCTACACCAGGGGTGTCAAATTTGATTTCATTGAGGGCCGCATCAGGGTTATGTTTGACTTTGGGGAGCCAGGGTGGGCATGGCCAGCTTGACATCACTCATGTAAGGGTGAGTGCCTGTGGCCTGAGCTGTTGGGCTCTGGGTGTTAGCCTACTTGCCTTGGAGCCTGCCAGCATTGATCGTGTGGCTGCAGGGAGTCTCGGTGCTTCTGTGGATGCTGCCGAGTATGTAGGGGCACCCACCGCTATTCATGTGAGGAGAGCAGCTGCACCGATCGACCTGCAGACCAGGCAACTGAGGGGAATCCTGGCCCGATGCTGATGACATCATCGAGGATGGGGGAATACCTTGCAGGTGGTGTTTTAACAGATGACTGGCATGGCGGCTGCAGGCTTCCTCGAGAACAGCTGGGGTTTGGGGCAGTGTGATTGGGTATATTCCTGTGTCAGGACTCTAACAAATCCACCCCCATTCAAATCATAAGTCTCTTGTTGCATCTCAGAGAAAAGAAAATTGATTTATTAGAAATGGACATGTTGGTGTTAGCTGCATGCAGCCAATACTAAAACACATCACTTGTTTCCCCCTTAACCCTGGTCTTCCCCCCACCCCCTGTATTCTCCAATGGGATGCATCCATCATCATTAGTCATCAATCAATCATGCCCTCCAGAAACTTTCTTGTGCTCTGAGTGATTATCTAGGCACTTAAGGAATGCACTGTTTTTCCACTCCCTTTTTCTGTCACTAAAAAGACCAAAGGAGTATCTTTTTAGTTGACAGGTTGCACAGAAATGGTGGGTGGATGGTTAGGGTGAAGCTAGGTAGCCATCTTCAATCAGCAGGCAGAAGTAGGGTTGGGCAGATCATAGGAGATAGGGGCAATTAGAAGAGGTGTGTGGCTGCCACTATAAACAGCGTTGGGAGGCAGACGCTCCCTGCACTAACCTTGATTGGGTTATGGCCATTCTTGCTGGATGTGGGGTTCATTGTTTGCTATAAACCAGGCTTGAAACATCTGAATCAGCTTGTTCATCTGGGTGAATCCTCTACTCCTAGAAGACCAGCTGAGACTCTGCCAGCGAAAATGGGCCCCCGAACTCTGTTTTTAGCTGCAATGGCCTCCTGCAGCCCTCTGCCAGTGAAAATGGAGCCCCACCCCTGGAGCTCTGTTTTTGCTGGCAGAGGGCTGCAGGAGGCCAACACAGCCAAAAACAGAGCTTGAATGAGCCTCCCAAGCTCCATTTTTACTGGCAGAGCCACTGTGGGCCAGACCTATGCTGTTTCCAGGGTGGACCCCTGAGCCAGATCTAAACACCTCTAGTATACACCAATAAACAGAAACTTTCTTCTACCTTCCTACTAGATAAGCCCCAAAGCTGAACTTATCATGCAATAAAAATACATTGATAAAAGAGTTCCATCTAACTGAGCTCCTTTCTTAGATAATTACTCCCCTCTCCTCAAATTTGCTGTTTTGGCAAATCTAATATAATCCCTAAGATTCAGTATATAGTTTTAAGTTGGCTATGAAACAATAGTAGAGCAAGACGCCAAGTGTCTGAGCTTGGGGAAAACTTTAATTAGTCAGAATCTTCTCCTGAAGCTATTCGGTTAATTCCCCAAGGTTCTGGTACCTGAAACTGGGTTTGACAGAAGAGTTGGATCAATAGACTTTTGATTTGATCCAGCAGGAATTGTCTGATATTAGAACATGTACCCAACCACTCCTTAATATCCAGCTGTACTATTAGTATCTTCCCTGGAGAGATATGAGGGCTAGCACTGTGACTTTCCCTAGGCAAAATGCTTCTGACACCTTTTGCACAGAATAAACATGTTTCCATAATTATTTTTTTGTTCGACTAAGCAGATTCTGTACCTTTTATAAGACAAAGCCAAGAACCTTTCACGCTTCACCGGCCACATGTTTGCTGAATCAGCATGGAAATTACTTTCAGCTTTGCTGAACAAGGGGAACAACATTACCAACCAATGGATTTATTTGTCATTTTGGGATTTTTTTTTTCCCTGACCCACCAAGCTTGGATGGATGAACGAACTGATATTTAGCTCTTGCAGGGTTTTTTTTCTACTGAAGTGAACTTTTCATGCTTTGGTCATTTTCTTCATTATATACCATCAACAGAAGCTCCCTGGTATTCAGAAATGCATCTCTGAGGAACACCATGGTGAAGATAAAGGAAATTAGCAAAGTTCTTTATGTAGAACATGGAAGATGGCAGCTACTGTCTGATTTATCCCACAGACCTTTACAATGAAAGGGAGTGTTGGTGCTTCATACAAAACAGCCTTCTGCCAAGTCAGGCTGGTGCTTCCAAGCATTGTTCATGCCAGGAGCAGTCAAAAAAATAAATTGTTAATGAAGTTTCTAGAGAATTAACCCTCTTGTGATTTCCAAAATTTGATAGGGGCTCTTATTTTTCTCTTTCTCTTTTTGGAATTCTGGGACAACTTGACACGAACTGTTGTTATGAATGGCTGATTTAGGACTTTCTGTTTCTTCTGCATCCCCAGGGCTTACTCTGCATTGTAATTCAGGTTGGACATTTTGACTTCCCCTCCCTCTCTCTTTGCTTAGGTTGTCCATGGGTTTGCATTTAGTGAAACAAACCTGTTTTGCTTTGTTTAACTTTTGAAGTTGAACTTTCCATTGAGTCATTTGGCTTGGTTTGATTCTCTGTAAAACTGTGGCTTTGGAGCAAGACCAACCTCAACAAAGATAGTCAAACTCAAGAGCTTTCTTGGAATTCCTCCCTATATCTCATGAATATTAGAACAAGGTAAACAAGCTAGAAAGATTTAAGAGGGACCTCTCTAATCTCAGTGGGATGGATTTTTGAGCTAATTTTGTACCTGGGTGAAGATTTATCTTTCTCTCTTGGCTTTGGATAACCAGAGTGATTTTTCCCCATTTATTTATTTTCTTTTGTTTGTTTTACTGTTTGTGTAACCTTCTGAATTCTCTGATTTACTGGTCATCTTGTTTCTTTCAGGTCAGTTGTTCATTTTAAAGTTCCTTTAGATTCTTGAGCATGCATTTCATTGACTACTTTTTTAGTTTTGTATTATCTGGAAGACTGATAAAACATCTCCCTTTATGCTTATTTACTTTAAAAATGGATGACCATTACTAATCTATTTTCTTCTGCTTAAAACTTTTCTTCAGGCGGATATGGAACCATAAATGAGAACCATGAAATATTTAATTTATTTATTCATTTGTTAATTAAATTTGTATGTTGCAAATCATTTAGGCTCTTGGCAGTTTGCAACAAGCAGAATTTAACAATAACAATTAAAACATCCATGAAAAAATAATTAGCTGAAGTCAAACATTTTTAGAATGCCATGAACCATCTAACAGTGATATCTCAACCTCCAAAACAAAACATGCTTGCTTATCAAACTGCAGTTGATGAAACAACTTTAGCACTACCTCACCTACAGTTTATAATCTTGCTGAGATTATCGTGGGAAGCCTTGACAAATGCTTTGCTAAATTAAGACATATTATGTTCAAGATTAGTGATTCTGTCAAAAATAGACAAGTCTGACTCAGTGATGACTTATTTTTGACAAACCCATTCTGATTCCTAGTAAGTATACATTATTTCCAAGATGTACAAATAAGAGCCATAGTGGCACAGTGGTTAGAATGCAGTATAGCAGGCTAACTCTGTTGACTGCCAGGAGTTCAGTCCTGAGCAGGCTTCCATCCTTCCAAGGTTGGTAAAATGAGGTCCCAGATTGTTGGGGGCAATATGAGGACTCTGTAAACCACTTAGAGAGGGCTTAAAGCACTGTTAAGCAGTAAATAAGTCTAGGTGCTATTGCTTTGATAAGTTTATCCCCACCCCACCCCCACCCCCACCCCCAGTACTAATATCATGATAGGTGTTCTGCTGTTTTCTGGACCTTCCTTCCTTCTTTCCCTCCCTCCCTCCCTCCCTCTTGCCAAATTTTTGAAAGTATGCACAGATGCCAGAGAAGCATTTTCTTTGTGCTCAGTATTGGTGTTGCATCATTACAGGAAGCCATGTGCTGATGTTACAGGAGAGGAATCATGCATGGCAACTTTATACATTTTGCTCTGAACACCTGTGACAATAACCTCCTTGGGTCTAGTCTAATAAATAAATAAATAGCCAAGAGTTTAGGAATAATTGGCTTATTATCCTTAATTCTGTTTACTCCTTTTCCATCTCATTATTAAATTCTGCAACAAAGAGAACTCTGACTGCACAATAATTATCTGCAGATGTGAATTAGCCAATTATATTTCCTGGCTCTTTAGCAATATGCCCATAACGGTTCACCAAAGAAACCATTAAGGGAACCAAGCAGCACAACATTCTGTGAAGTTCTGTGGGAATGAATCAAGCCATCGCTTGAATAAATTTGAATAAATGAAGTAACATTACAGATTTTTGCAGAAACTTAGGTTCTTCTAAACATACTTCTGTTTCTGTGGAAACGAAGGAAAGGGAAAGGCACTGGCTTTCCAAGAATGTAGGCAAAGAATCATATTTTCTTGTGATTTAAAGTGACTTTTTTTTCTATGATAGAAATGTAAGAGTTCCTCTATGGATGCAGACTCAGAAAGAGTGTTAGGGAACAGAGCATAATTTGGAACAAGAGTATGTGATTTGCATGCATAAAATATATATTTAATTCATTAATTTCTCAGGTAGGAAAGACACCCTTTCCCAAGCTGCTAAAACCGTGATGGCGAACCTATGGCACATATGCCGGAAGTGGCACGCAGAGCCATTTCTGCCGGCATGCAAGAAGTCACCCGGAAGAGCCCCACTGTGCATGCATGCACAACCCCTGCCAGCCAGCTGATTGTTGGGTATCTGCCACGCATGCACAAGGAAAGATGCCTGCATGGGACATGTGCATGCATGTGCAGAGGCATGCAGCATTCGGGGGTGTGTGAGTGTGCATGCACAGAGGCATGCAGTGCAGGGGGATTGCCTGTGCAAGCACAGGGGATGGTGGGTGTCACATGCAGATTGCATCATGGATGCAGGCACGCGAGCGCATTTTTGGCATGCAACGTGGAAAAAGTTAGCCGTCACTGTCCTAGAATAAAAGATGTGCCCAGTGAATCAGTGTGAGACTAATCTCATTGGGAGAGATGAGTGGAATAAGGGAAGCTGTGCTGGAATGTTGAGAATTCAGTTCCAACTTGAACCCTTAGTCTGGTCTGCACTGTTAAATTTTTCAGATTGGATATCTGAATCAGATCACCAGTTCAGGTCATTCTGATTCAAGAAATCCAAATTGACTCAGGAGAAAACAAAAAAAATGAGTTGTAGATTATGCATAAATGATTCAGAAACATGCCATGTGAAATCTAATTTGAGATGCAATCTGGAAAGTTGACTTAATTCTGAAAGTTAATTTTCTCTGGAATGTGTTTGGTTTGGGGACAGAGGAGTGGAGTTAGATAACTGAGGCATGGATGACAACACAGTACTCTTCAGGTTGCTTGGCTCTGCTCTGGGGGATGGGGAAAATAATTGGGTGACTTCATGGCTTGAGACGGTAAGGAAGAGGGTGGGGCAGGAAGCCCCGAATTCCAGTTGCTGCGACTGAGTTTCAGGTTAGCATACAATGAAACCATCTTCATACATGATTTCATTGTAGTTCAGCAGTTGATGTGCTCTGTATAACTAAGAACTGGTTGGGGCTGTAAGTCCACTCCTCTACTTGTTGCAGAATACCTTATGCCACCAGACTTGAAATTCTAGACCTAGAAAACCTAAAACTACATCGCCTTCAGTCTGATCTAAGTATAGTATATAAAATCATCCATTGCAATGTCCTACCTGTCAATGAATACTTCAGCTTCAACCATAACAACACAAGAGCACACAATAGATACAAACTCAAGGTTAACCTCACCAAACTTGATTAACCTTAGACTGTCTACTATTGACCTCACCCCTTTCCTAAGAGGTCTGTAAGGGGCGTGCATAACTGCACCACCGTGCCTACCATCCCTGTCCTATTGTTTCTTTTATTTTTCTTATATATATCCATTTCATGTATTCATAACTATGTTTATACTTATACCTATTATCTTGTAAGCGATTGACAAATCAAATAAATAATAAAAATAAAATAAAAATTTATTGGAACTGTGTCCAACTGAGTTTCATGTTTGGCACTAGATGAATGCCCAAGTAACAGAAGTTAATTGCATCTGGGAGGTCCTGATGACTTTTAAAGACTTGGCTATGCATATGACTGAACATGACACCCTGTGATTGAAATAGAACCAGAGGGAACAATTGGAGTTGTTGCTGCTGTAATGGCCTTCTTACAGCATGGCATAGCCTCAGTACTGTTAAATTTTGTTGCTAAGCAGACAGTAGAGTCCCCAAGATTTATGGACGTTAATCTGCCCCAGGTGTCATAGAATTCAAGACAATTCAGGAGTTCACAGGCCTCTTGGCAATCATGGACCAGAGTACTGGAAGTGTGACACAGCTTGAAAGTTGCATATTTGGGGCATGGGGTGGGGTGGGTGGCAGAAGAGATAATTTTGGTGTTCACAGAGCTAGATTTTCTTCTTGCAAATACTTCATAGTGAGGTCCTTTCTGGTCTTTGAGCTTAGTTGTTTTCTTGCAGATGTTTCATTACCTTGCTACGACTGATGATGTTATGGTAATGAAACATCTGCAAGAAAAACAACCAAGCTCAGAGAGCAGCAAGGACTCCACATTCAACCCCGAGCTACAAATATTCTCCACTATAAATATTTCATTACCGATCTAGTTAACTTCACCAGTGCTTTCAAAGAAAGGAACAGAATCTTTTGACTTTTATGTGTGTGGCAGCATATCCTACCTATCTGAATCAGGACTGTTGTCATTTTTGTGCCTGTGTCTGATTGACTTACCTGGATGTTTCATCTGGTAGACTTACTCATGAGAATGTTACGGTGTAAGTCACTGCCTGCAGTTTCAAAACCCAGAGCAGCAAACAATCTTAATCTTCAACAATACTCAGAAATATAAAGCAATTTCTTACAGAAAGTTCCTCCATTAGGTTTGTGCATTTGCTTCAGACAGAATGGCTAACAAAATTGAACCTAATAGGCTGAAATTGGTTCAGTTCTCATATTCTTCCCTTTTTCAAATGAATGTACAGAAGAGAAAATCATTATGTATTTAGTACTCAGTGGACATGAAGAATAAGTATCATTGAATTTTCACTTCCAGTAGCCTTGGTGCATGTCAACAAAATTTGATTGGGAATCTTGGCTTTACAGCTGAAAGTTGTGTTACATTTTTCATTTGTGTCTCTCCTACTGGCAGGTTTCTCAGAGGCTGCTGGCTGCTGCCAAGAAATCTTGAAGGAAAGAAACCAAAACGAAATAGAGAAGTGCCCTTATTACTCGTCTGTAATGCTCCTGATGCCTAGAAAGTAAAGTGTAAACAACCACATCCCTGTTAGATTACCTAATATCTATTTTAAAAACTATAATGAAATGTGACGTGTGCTCGAACGGCAGCAGAGGCAACTAATGTTGAACTAATACATGGTAGCTTTGAAGGAAGAAAGTAATATAGATCTATGTATAATTCAATGCAGTACTCCAGTTTTTGCAGCCTGTCATAGTTTGCACATCCATTGTTAACTTAAAATAGTTTTATGCTATGCAAAATGTTTCTCATGCAGAATTTTATATTGTCTGTCTATCTATCTATCTATCTATCTATCTATCTATCTATCTATCTATCTATCTATCTATCTATGCTATGCAAAATGTTTCTCATGCAGAATTTTATATTGTCTATCTATCTATCTATCTATCTATCTATCTATCTATCTATCTATCTATCTATCTATCTATCTATCTATCCTTCCATCTATCTATTTCATCTGGAAAGCTATGAAATTTGAATATTCTTAAGTCTGAAATAGAGATGGACACAAAACAAAATAATGCATTGTTATTATTAAAATTGGCTCAGCCAAAATTAAAACCATGATTTAAATGCATCAAAACAACAGGGACAACAAAGCACTTAGCATTGATTCATATAAATCAACACAACTTTACCTGGGCTCCTGCAAGATAGAAAGTTGGCATTTCAAATTAGACTAGTCCAGTCTGAGCACCCTAAAATCTTGATGACAGCAAAAAAAAAATGTTAGCTCTTTGCTGCCATCCTGTGCTTGTCACAAATACTGCAACTCATAAGTTTCTGCAGTTTTCTTGGCAAGATACAGAAGTGGTTTGCCATTGCTTTCTTCCAAGGACTCAGAGAAAGTGACTGGCCCAGGGCCACCCATCTTGATTTGTACTTATGGCAGAATTAGAACTCACAGTCTCCTGGTTTCTAGCCTGCTGCTTGAACCACCATACAAAACTGGTTTTCCATGCAACATACCATGTAACCATCTTCTTGGGATGGATATGGCCAGGCTTCTTTATGGCCATATTAAACATGCCTTCTCAATTTCCTTGTCTGCTCCAGTGCTTGTTTAGTCCATACTGTGAAATTCTTGGCTTGCCTGTAATAATAATTCTGTATGTTTTGCCATCTTGAGAAACTTATTCTGCCATCTTGAGAAACTTGTTCTGCCATCTTGAGCAAAGGAACACATTTGGGGGTGGGGAGTGAGTTGATGCCTAAGCATCAACTTCACTTAATTGTTTGATCTTGGACAAGCAAGGGGGTAAAGCCAGGATAAAAATTAAATTTAACTCTCCTGAAAGCAAAGCTTAATGAAAGTGAAGTGAGCTTTAAATATAAGGGGATCACTTTTCCCCAAGTAATTAATCATTTTTATTTTCTTTTGTTGGCAAAATTGCAAGTAAGCAGCAGGGGGATTTTGGAGAGGCTCTGTAGACCAAATCAAAGCTGGGAATGGTTGCCTCTGGCCCTGAGGCTTCAAATTCTGTACCTTTGAACTTCGCTGTCAGTACAGGGCTAATGCTCAGCAGAGTCCAGTGTCTCATCCATATTTTAATTCCTATTAAAATACTATCTCATGCCTTGAAATGAATCAATGATAAAGAAAAATATGGGAGCAGCTGGACCAGAGTGTATCCTCTCAAAGACTAACTTTTTGAAACTTTCCTCATCCCTCGCAGATACTTTTCAGATAGAAATCACCACCTTTGGGGGTAGTTATTTAGTATCCTATGACTATCACTAAGTGTTAGAATAGAATAACAGAGTTGGAAGGGACCTTGGAGGTCTTCTAGTCCAACCCCCCACCTAGTCAGGAAAACCTACACCACTTCAGACAAATGATTAACCAATATCTTTTTTAAAAAAAACTTCCAGTGTTGGAGCAATCACAACTTTTGGAGGCAAGTTATTCCACTGATTAATTGTTCTAACTGTCAGGAAATTTCTCCTTAGTTCTAAGTTACTTCTCTCCTTGATTCATTTCTACCCATTGCTTCTTGTCCTGCCCTCAGGTGCTTTGGAGAATAGCTTGACTCCCTCTTCTTTGTGGCAGCCCCTGAGATATTGGGACACTGCTATCATGTCACCCCTAGTCCTTCTTTTCATCAAATTAGATATACCCAGTTCCTGCAACTATTCTTCATATGTTTTAACCTCCAGTCCCCTAATCATCTTTGTTGCTCTTCTCTGTACTCTTCCTAGAGTCTAAACATCTTTTTTACATTCTGGCAACCAAAACTGGATGCAGTATTCTAAGTGTGGCCTTACCAAAGCATTATAAAATGATATTAACACTTCACATGATCTTGAGTCTATCCCTCTGTTTATACAGCCTAGAACTGTGCTGGGGTTTTTGGCAGCAGTTGCACACTGCTGGCTCATACTTACCTTATTTTGTATAAGATTATATTGTATCTTATGATTTATGATGAATGCATTTATGATGACTATGATCATGATTTATCACTTATATCTTTTATATATACTGAGAGCTTATGCACTGAAGAAAAATTCCTGGTGTGTGTCCAATCAAACTTGGCCAATAAAGTATTATATTCTATATTCTACTCTTCTTTTCTATTCTATTTTACAGATTTTGTGATGAAAGTTAGATTCAGGGATGGGGAACTATGACCCCTTCATGACCTATGGATTCAATTCCCAGAATTCCTGAGCCTGCATGGCTGGTTCAGGAATTCTGGGAGTTGAAGTCCACAGATAAAGATACCATAGTTTCCCACTCCTGGATTAGATTAACTATACAGTCCCTTCTGACTCATGTATGCATTAATGGTGTTGAAAGGTGTCAAAATGCCTTTCTTCTGAGGATTCGATTTTCCCACTGGGAGAGCTCCGGCGCAAGGATATGGACAACTGCTTGAAAGCTGGATCTTTTTATTTTTCAGGAAGGCGGTGGACAGTGAGAAGTCTGCATTCCTGGGCTAGCTGGCTTCTTATGATAAGTTCCTGGTTTTTATACTCTTTTCTCCCTTTGTGAGTTGATTTCGTGTGAATGTTTGTCTTTGTGCTTAATGTTTCAAATCTTGTTTGAGTTTGTCTTTATTCCTGCCAGAGGGCAAACTCCGTGGGGTGCAGAAGGCAAACTCCGCGGGTGTGGTTAGATTGTATTATTGGTTTTTTCTAGTCTCTTTTAGCTTTATAATGTTTTTTTTTATATTTGTTTTGTGGCAATCTCCTGTCTGTCTCTTTTGTAATTTATATATTTTGTGTCTTTTTTTCTGTTTGTTTTGCTTATTTGGTATGTCCTGGGTTTCCTTTTCTTATTTGTCTAGTTTTCTTAATTACTTAGGCTTTTGTCTATAGGGATTCTTTAATACCTTTTATTTGATTCCTTTTCTTATGTAAGTTTGTTTTATGGCTGGCCTGATGTTCCCCTTGGGCGTTTCCTGTTTGGGTGACACTACTGTCTTTGTGAAGTTCCCTTTCCACAATGGGATTAACATCTGTGTTTGTTTGCAGCTGTTTATTTAGAAATAGATTCACCCCTGAAATCCTAATGGAGCTCAGCAGCTCAAGAGATCTTTAGGAGGACAGCCAATCAGTTGCCATGGAGCTTACCCAAGCTTTGAAGAAGAGAACCTGCCAAACCTGTTGGCCTTTCTATGAGAATTCTTTTGCTTTCTTTGTTGGCATCATTCAAGAGAGAAAAAAAAAACCCACTTTATTTTAGTATAAACACCACAGGAGATAAAGGATGGTGAGTGTATGTACAAATTGATGGCTAACTGGATTCAATCCATCCATGAAAAGGAGTGCAGAAAATCAATGTTTTGCCTCATTTCTCACATCAGTGCTCTATTGGGGAGGCTCAAATCTAACAGGACAGGAAGGGTGAGTGCTCTGATTTGCCTAGTTGGCTTCTTTCAGATTATAAAGCTATACTTTGCTTCACTAAGACAACTATAGTAGGCAGGATTTGAATAGCATATGAATCTCAGGCCTCTGTTAAACAGCTGAGTTAAGGGGATGTCCATTAATTCTTGAATCCACAAAAAAAATTCTGGCAAAAATTGTAATGCTCCATTATCAATCCCATTCTAGCATAGTAATGAGGATGGAAAATGATGATATCCTTACTCAAGTATTATTCTTACTATAATACTTGTTTTTCACCAGCTCACATCTATATAGGTTATTACCCTCTATCCTGGAGATTATTCCACCTTTGAAAGTAATTATATACTGTATACAAAAGCAAAATCAGATCTAGGATTCTTTCTCTCTTGGCCTGAACAAGAGAATGGACTTGTTCTGGTAATTGTTTGTTTTTGCCACGTCCTTATGATGTTGCCTTCACCTCTCCTTAATTCACATGTGAAGCAGTTTGAGATCATCCTTATTTATTACAGGTCTGAAGAAGCTTATTGGATGAGAAGTGAAATGTCTTCAAGGAAAAGCAAAGAAAATCCAGTTGCCATTTGAAAAAAACAAAACCTTTAGAACGATCATGACTTTCATGACTAAGAATATCTAGACACTTATTTATAAAATTACACTTTTAAAATTACATTTAGTAATGCAACTCCTGCTGTGGCTAAAATCTGCCATGCTACATTGCCCTTTTAAAAATAATGTGGTTATGGGTTGGGATTTTCTCAGCTTCCATTGTCCATATTTATTTATTTCTATTTATTTATTTGTATCCCATCTTTATTATTTTTACAAATAACTCAAGGTGGCAAACATATCAAACCCACTTTCCTTCTGCTATTATCTCTACGACAATAACCCTGTGAGGTAAGTTGGGCTGAGAGAGAATGACTGGCCCAAGGACAAACTGCTGACTTTTATGGCTAAGGTGGAACTAGAACTCAGTCTCATGCTTCCAAGCTCCCCCCACCCCCAATCTAGTCATGATGATTGTCCTCAATGAGACTTTTGGATTGGGTTTCAGGGAAAAGTAGACCCCTGACTTCAATCGAGGCATCTACCCATACAATGCCTGAGCAAGACTTGTGCTTATTATATTTAGCATGATAAGATACCCACATTCTGTTCACCATCGGTTGCTAGAATTTTCACTATTACAGATTTTCTCTTGCTTTGTGATAATAGATTTCATACATTTGGATGAAAACTGCAACTGATCCATCACTGTTTCCTGAACTAGTAGGAGTTGCAGTTCCATGGTTGTTTCTGCAATGCACCATGGTTATTTATGCTGCCCCTGGTTGGTGAGTGGGTGTGACAATGACAGTGTTACTTAACCCAGCCTGTTCCCATTCTAGGAGTTCAGTTCTGATTTCAGAGTATTCAGTACAGAAGTGAGCTCAATAAAGATGATGGCAAATCCCTGAAATGTCTTGCAAAGCATTTGGGATCTGAGGCATATCATCATCTCTCCTTGAATGACTGGGGCAATTTCATGAATTACTGATTGAATCACAGTTTCCCATCAGCTCCAATTTAAATGCATCATTAAAACCATGAATTTACAGCAATTTCCTGCATCAAACAAGCAACAGGTAAATATCAAGGATCTAAACAGTACTATACAGCTCCAGCCTGCTCTTGAAAATTGTGATTGACCTTTGTGTCTAAATGATCAACTTTAGTGCTAAAATGCATTGACAAATGGGAAGTTCTGATGGTGAGGATATATTTTTTTTGCAGTCCAAAAGTGCTGGATATAGCATACTACTTCCTGGTCCATGCTTACTGTATAGTCTGTAAAGACACCCAGATGCTTCCTACTACTACGGCACCAAGCCACGTATTGCCTATCTTGTACCCCTTTCTAAATTCAGAATACTACATTTCTTACTGTTACACAACATTTTGTTGGATACAGCCCAATGATCCAATCTATCCAGATCCCTGTGACTTTTGAGCCTAACCTGAGATGCAAACATTGTGTAACCTGCCTCGGGTCACCATAGGCGAATAGGCGGCAATATAAATTAAATAAATAAATAAATATAAATTCACTTTGTTCCCTTACCTATGATTATTTCTTCACTGAAAATTGTACAGCTTCAAGCAGCTCCTTCCTTTAAACACCCTTTCTCTCTTAAAAATACAGGGAAGAAGCTAACTGAGTTGTTCAGTTTTGCATGCCATTAGATCAGATTCCTGCTCACAGGAATACTCACACATACACACGCACTTCCAGAATACTACAACATACAACAAGAAGAACTGCGGATGACTCTAAGTGATATGATAGTCTTCCAGTACTTGAAGGGCTGTCACAGAGAAGAGGGCCTCAACCAGAAGTGGTATTCAGCAGGTTCTGACCAGTTCTGGAGAACCAGCAGTGGAAATTTTAAGTAGTTCAGAGAACCAGCAAATACCACCACCTCTGACTGGAGATTTTACAGTATCCTTCCCCTGCCATGCCGTCCAAGCCATGCCCACAAAACCAGTAGTAAAATAATTTGAATCCCACCACTGGGCTCAACCTATTTTACAAAGTACCTGAGGGCAGGACAAGAAGAAAATTAAAGAGAAGAAATTTCCTGACTGTAAGAATAACTAATCAGTGGAATGGCTTACCTCTAGGAGTTGAGGATGCTCCATCACTGGGAGCTTTCAAAAAGAGCCATTTATCAGAATGGTATAGGCTCTCCTACTTGAGCTGGCAATAGGACTAGACAACCTCCAAAGTCTCTTTCAATTCTATTATTCTTTGTTCTATTATTTATAAGCCTTCTCATCCTTAATACTGCTGTTTTGTCACCAGAAGGCTAAGCATCAGGTGACACTAGGCAAAGTAATTGGATGAGAACTTCTGGGGGTGGGCAATGGGAAGGATGCTGTGGAAGATGGGAATTGCCATCTAGGTAAGTGCTGTGGAACACAGGTATGTGTGTGTTCATGCATGCATGCAAGGGTGGTGGGGTGCAATGGAGTTGAGTCTCACTGCCATTGTCATATAAAAACAAACTTCCATGACTTTCCTTTAGTTACTTGCCCATTAGCACAAGAAGAAAAATATCTGGTTTTGATTGTATTTTAATTTTTAAAATATTAATATACATATTTGTATATTAATATACAAATTTGTATTGGATTAATATACATATTTGTACTTTTTTTTGCTTTTTTTTAACTTGTTCACAAAAAATGAAAAAATGCCTTTTCATGTTCTTCATATTTCCAGCAAAGATTCAAAGCACCTTATATATTCAGGACAATTTCTCTCCTGACAAATACCAACAATACATCATTTCATAAAAAATCCTCTTTAAAGCTAGAACATAATGTAAATTTCAATTCTTTCAGCCACACATTTTCACATTGTTCCATTTGTATAATATAACCAAAGTTTTTATCTTATTTTATCATACATTATTTCATTTGTTCTTCTGATTCATATTTCAACAAAAGTTTAAACATTTTAGTTCATCAATAGAACCTAATTTTATTTCAGAGTCTTATAATATAAAACCTTTTATCCATTTTAAATCTTTTTAATAATTGCACATAAAAAGACATTGACAAGTATAGTCTTCTGTTGTCAAATCTTCTCTTTATTTTGTTTTGCAATTCCCTTGAGAAAAGTTTAGTACATCTCAGCAAGTTCACCATTTGTGTTTACTTACCATTTCTTGTCAATAAATTACTTCTTGTGCTAAAAGCCACCAAGGTGTTTTCAGGAGAAGCCTAAATTTGTATTTATTCCATATGCTAAGAATGTCCAACCCACCATAATGATTTTTAAAATCTACATTAACCTTAGCTTTGTCGTGCCACGAATATCCATTCCACCCAAGTCTATAATTATATCCATTTATTTATTTATTTGTTTATTTATTTGTTTATTTGTTTGTTTGTTTGTTTATTTTATGTTATTTGTCAATTGCTTACAAGATAATAGGTATAAGTAAAAGCATAGTTATGAATACATGGATACATATAAGAGAAATAAAAAAAAACAAAAAAAACCCAATAGGACAGGGATGGTAGGCACGTTGGGGCACTTATGCATGCCCCCTACAGACCTCTTAGGAAAGGGGTGAGGTCAATAGTAGTCAGTCTGAGGTTAAAGTTTTGGGGTTTGGGGAAGAAACCACAGAGTCGGGTAGAGTATTCCAGACATTGACCACTCTGTTGCTGAAGTCATATTTCCTGCAATCAAGTTTGGTGCGATTAACCTTGAGTTTGTATCTATTGTTTGCTCTTGTGTTGTTGTGGTTGAAGCTGAAGTATTCATTGACAGGTAGGATATTGCAATGTATGATTTTATATACTATACTTAGATTGGACTGAAGGCAGTGTAGTTCTAGGTTTTCTAGGTCTAGAATTTCAAGTCTGGTGGCATAAGGTATTCTTAAATGAGTAGAGGAGTGGAGGACTCTTCTTGTGAAATATTTCTGGACTTTCTCAACTGTGTTAATATCAGATACATAATGTGGGTTCCAGACTGATGAGCTGTATTCGAGTATTGGTCTAGCAAATGTTTTGTATGCTCTAGTTATTAGTGTAATATTACCAGAGAAAAAGTTACGTAAGATTAGGTTAACAACTCTTAACGCCTTTTTGTTTTTGTAGTTTCAGTGGGCTCTAGCACTTAGATTATTAGAGATGAGTACTCCAAATCCTTGACAGAGTTTGGATCATCAACAAGGTCTTGACTATTCAGCCTGTATTTTATTTTCTGATTTATTTATTTTTGCCAATTTTGTAGGACAGAGCATTTATTTGTTGAGATTTGAAGTTGTCATTTGTTTGACCATTCTGATACATAGTTGAGGTCTTTTTGAAAGATAGCAGTATTGTCTGTGGTGTTGAATAGCTTTCCATCATCAGCGAAGAGAACGCAGTTGCTCTTGATATGATCACAGAGGTCATTTATGTAGAGTATGAAGAGAGTTTTCCTAGAACACTGCCTTGGGGGACACTACTGTTGACAGGTAAAGAATTAGATAGGACGCTCCCAATTTTGACCATTTGATGTCTGTTTGGCAGCAATGCTTCTATCCAGTTATGCAGGTGTCCAGAGATACTGTAAGATTTTAGTTTTAGGAGCAGTTTGTCATGTACCACTGAATCAAAGGCTTTACAGAAGTCTATGTAGATTGCGTCTATTGCTTTGTAATATTGCTTTTCCTTCTAACTCCAATAGTCTTTATTCCTTAACAACACCCAATCTTTCATTCAAGCTAAAAAACACTCAGCAAAATATAACTTCAAACCTGATAGACCCAATCCTCCTCTTTCCTTTGCATTTCGTAGTAACTTAACCGAATAAAAAGAATAATAAAGTTGGAAGGGAGTTGGAGGTCTTCTAGACCAACCCCCTGCTCAAGCAGGAAACCCTATACCATTTCAGACAAATGGTTGTCCAATCTCTTCTTAAAAACTCCAGTATTGGATCATCCACAACTTCTGGAGGCAAGTTGTTCCACTGATTAATTGTTCTAACGATCAAGAAATGTCCCCTAGGTTCTAATTTGGTTCTTCCCTTGATTAATTTCCATCCATTGCTTCTTGTTCTGCCTTCAGATGCTTTGGAGAATAGTTTGACTCCCTCTTCTTTGTGGAAACCCCTTATATTGGAACAGTGCTATCATGTAACCCCAGTTCTTCGTTTTATTAAACTAGTCCCAAATCCTGCAACCATTTTTTCATATACTTTTAGCCTCCAGTCCCCAAATCATTTTTGTTGCTCTTCTCTGCATTCTTTCTAGATACTCAACATCTTTTTAATACTATGATGACCAAAAGGATGCTGTGGTCTTACCAAGGCATTATAAAGTAGTATTAATATGTTGCATGATCTTGATTCTATCCCTCTATTAATGCAAGCTAAGATTGCATTAGCTTTTTTTGCATATATTTAACATATTTAACTCATGGGTTTTTATTTTTTTACTTTGCTATATAAATTTAGATATATCTTTCTGGCATTGTTTAAGTGGTACATCACATACATTGTCAAAACAGGTATTGTCTGTAACAAAAATAACATTCTGGATATAACATTCATATTAATCACAGTAATTCTATCCAGCAGCAACAATTGTATTTTATCTCATCTAAACATATCTCTTCTAATCTCATTCCATGTCTTAATATAGCTGTTTTGGAACAACATACAATTCATATTTATCATGCTATCCCCAATTTCAACTTCAATTTTAAAACTTATTTTACTCATTTGTTCAGTTCAATGTTGTATCTTTAGGGTTTTTTTTTAACATCTACTATAAATCTTTTGTTTGTTCTTGAAACATGCTAATGCCCCAAATTCTTTTATTGTAGTCATTAAAAGTCAAATTCCTTTTAAATTCTTTTTTCTGCCAAAACCAGAACATAGTCATCTGCAAAAGTCTTAAGTTATATGTCTTAAGTCTTTTTAAATCTTTATGCCCAGGATCCTCTCATCTCACCTTGTTCTTTTTTGTATTTCACATGGTTTGGTTAAATCTCCCTTAATAATTATTTGTGCTATTTGTGAGATATAAATCAATTTCACCCAATTTATAAAATTATCTCCAATCTTTGTATCTTTCAAAATCATAAACAAAAAAACAAAAACAAAATACAGTTTGGATCATCAAAAGCCTTCTCTGGATCTAAAGAGATCAAAGCAGCTTGGTTTTTACTATGTTGCTTCAAATATTCTAAGATATTCAACACAATTCTAATGTTGTCCTACAGATGTCTTTTGGATAGAAAGAAACCACAATAATCCTCATCAATAAATTCTTCTAAATTATTATTATAATTTACATGTATAATTCTAAACAGTTTATAACTTGTAAATTGCTTAGAATCACCTTATACGGGAGATGGGTGGCATAAACATTTAATAAAAACCAACAAACACACAAATAAACAAATGAATAAATAAACCATTATTCTTTAAAGATATTGGTCTATAATTTTTGCTGAAGTTCTTCTCCCTCTTTAGGTATTAATACTGTGAATCTTTCCAAGTCTCTGATGTCTTTCCCCTTTGTAAAACAGAGTACATTGCATTTTGTAGGGATTGTAAGAAATTGCCCTCAAAACATTTTGTAATACAAACTTGAGAATCCATCTGGTTCAGAAGAAAGATATGTTCTCAATTTTTCATTTGATCACATTTGGCCCCAAAATAATCTGGGATGAATGATAAGGTGACTTCTGCACAGAATATCCTTATGAGTGAACCCACACTAAAGGTGCACTTACTAAAACTAGAAAAGATGCTTAATTGTACAATTACCAAGGACAACAATAATGATAATGAAAATCACAAAATACAAAGAAAGGCCTTACATCCGATGACAATATCTGTAACAGTATCAAACAACATTTGCCTAACCCAGGTACTTGGGAAGATCTTGATAGGTGGATAAAAATGCCAAATCCAGTCAAAAAACCTGTTTGACTATATGAAGAACCATAATAATAATGACTTGGAATAGCTTACATCCTGTGACAATATCTATAACGCTACCACATATCCACATCTACTTATATTCCAGGTCCTTGGAAGGACTTGATAGGCAGACAAAAATGCCAAATCCAATCTGAACATCTGGTCGACTGCAATGAACCATAATAATACAAAATGTAACTGCCCACTTTATTATACTCTGGAGACTTACAAAATCCAGAAGCAATAAAAATAAGTAAATGTACTTGTACATAACACACATAAATATGTAGCTCAGACTAAAGATAATCCATACCCATAGCATAAGAACTTCACAGATATATCAATAAACCCACTAACCATTGGCTGATACAGAGCCAGGTTTCAAGGGCTTTCTATTTTCTCAGGTGTATGGGTGCAATATATATTTCAAGGGGATGGGGACAACAACAGAGGACGTTTTCTCAACTATGACCATCCTAGAGCAAGCTAAAAATACCATAGAATTTCCAGAAGCCTGGCACTCTGAGAAATCAGCCATCAATAGACAATAGACATTAACAACATCTATAGACTATGCAAAAGAGACTATCACCCAGCCCCAAAAAGAACAAAAATACCCAAGCACCTCTCCACCAGCTCCTCTATCAGCACCCAGATCAGCAGAGGATAATTCCAAGATCAACAATCAAGTAAGCAACATCCCAAAGAAACTTCCAAAGAACAAACAGTAAACAGCCCAACCAAAGAATCTCTAAGACTACTCCCACCAACACTGACAGGGCAAGCCACCAGAATATAAACTGACACTAAAACAGCACTCATTACTAGATGTTACCTAGTTTGGGTAATGAAATGTCTGCAAGAAAACAAGCAAGCTCAGAAAGCACCAAGGACCCCTCATGTCAATCCTGAGCTATAAATATTCTCCTTTATTTTTTCAACTCCTCAAGATGGCAGCATGTAATAGTGGGGACCTGGAACTCACTCATTCTGGACAAACATGTCAGGCAGGGAGAGGCAATTGGAGATAACCAGGCCTTATGACGTGAAGGGTTTAAAAGGTGATGAAATAAACCTTGAATGACATTAAGAAGCCTACTGGCAGCCAACATAGCTTTTGCGTAGCAGTGATGACCCATGGATCAAATGACTGCTGAAGAAAATGATAATAAAGATATGGAACAGCTATTATTGGTCATTTGTTTTCCTTATGAATACATATGCATGAGCTGCGGTGGTGCAATAGTTAGAGTGCAGTACTGCAAGCTGCTTCTGCTGACTGCCAGCTGACTGTAATTCGGCAGTTCAAATCTCACCAGGCTCAAGGTTGACTCAGCCTTCCATCCTTCTGAAGTGGGTAAAATGAGGATCCAAATTGTTGGGGGAAATATGCTAACTCTGTAAATTGCTTAGAGAGGGCTGTAAAGCTCTCTTAAGCAATATATAAGTCTAAGTGCTATTGCTTATGCCAAATCTGGCTAATGAAGCTAAAAGAGAAGAAGGTTCTTCTCTTTGCTAGACACTTTTTTTAAAGCTTAGCATTAGAAGGTAACATTCTCCCTTTTGTGTGTGTATGCCTCAGCTGTTCAAGAATGCAATCCTTCTTCTGACTCTTCATTGATTTACTAATAGGCACAATGAAAGGAATGCTGAAAAGCTTTGCAAATTTACTTACCGATGATGGGGAAGAAAGAAGACACAGGCAGTGTGTACATTGAAACAGAAATTGCTCCGAGGTACAATTTGATTATGATGCTACAATGCATGCTATAGATTTAATTTTAGCATGTTTCCACCTTAGAATAACTTGAGTTGAATTCTAAATACAAATTAAATTTAAATAGCTTTTACAGTCATTATTTTATTTTGTTTCATTTTTTATGAAAAAGATTTTGATAATGCAAGTTTACATAAATATTTGATATCAAGGGTACTTATTTAAACAGCTCATTCTTTTAAAGAAAATGCTCCCTCCCCATCTTTCGGTTCCAATGTTTATTGTACTTAATCAGCTGCCTCTAAGTCAGTTTTGATTTCAGGTGAGTATATGAAAACATGTTCACCATTGTGGTCAGCCTTTGGTTTGTTTTATTGTTTAACAAATTTATGTGGCTGGCCACAATATAATTAAAACAACATAAGCTATTTAAAAAAAAACATTGAGATTGCTAACACTTGCATCTATCAATCAACCACACCATGCCAGGTTTATCAACATGGTCCCAATGCCTTGTTATAACTTCTAGCTCTTCTGAAACATCCCAAGGTTTTCATTGCTACCATCTATCCACCTGATCCTGATTCCCACATACTGAATTCTACCCCTGGGGATGGAAAGAGAACATTAATTTTCCTGGCAATGACATAGAAATGGATTTCCATGATATTTTTTGGGAGTTCCTAGTATAACCTATTTTCTATCTCAGTACTAACCAAGTCCATCCCTACTTAGCATTTTGAGATCTGTCAAAGACTTCAAATCTAGAATTTCCTCTCCTGTCCTTTCCTCTCCTCCTCCTCCCCCTTTCTTTCTTTCTTTCTTTCTTTCTTTCTTTCTTTCTTTCTTTCTTTCTTTCTTTCTTTCTTTCTTTCTTTCTTTCTTTCTTTCCTTCCTTCCTTCCTTCCTTCCTTCCTTCCTTCCTCCCTCCCTCCCTCCCTCCCTTCCTCCCTTCCTTCCTTCCTGTCAGCTTTCCCAGCCATGCATGACACTGGAGAAACCATGGGTTTTCCTCTTCTATTATTTCATTTGATCTTTCTGACCTTTGTAGTAATAAATACATTATAGGGACCAAATGTTAGATTATGCTATTTTGGTCCTGTAAGCAACAGTGGAGATATAGTGAGATGAACAGGATGCTAGTATCTGAGATATACACCATGAGGCTACAGGTTGCTTGTACCTCATTCCCATATTCCTGAACACCTTCTAAATGACATTTTTAAAAATATGATAGAATGTGGAAACTGTTAAATATTCAGAGAGTGAATACAGCCTTTATATTAATCTTTATTTAATTTTCATAAATGCAGTTGTACATTAAGTCCAATTAGTTTCGTCTCCCTACACACACACTGCCATCCCCACTTTTAAGAATGCTCTTCTGACAAGCTATTCAAAGGTCAAGTATTCCTTGTCCTGTTGGAGGTGTGACCTTGGTTGCCTTGTCTTTCAACACCTCACAACCTATTCACCCCAAGGGGCAGCAGGGGACAGATAGACAGAAATTTATGGATTTCCTTTGCATTCTCTGTTTTTCTTTCTCTTATTTGTTTATGAGTGTGCTAATCTCCAAGAGCTTTCTTCCTATGTTTTTCTTTCCATGCACGTCTGCTCTCTTGACTCTCATTTGAAAGGATGTACTTAGATAGGAGTTAAGCTTTGCCTATCTTCTATTTATTTCTTATAATAAACCCACTGTCTGCTCAAGTTACAACAAACTGCTTCACTAGTCCTTGCTCAAGTTACATTTCCACTCTCCAGGTTCATATAAAGCCCTTTCTCTAACAATTCTTGCCAAATGTGTGCACCTCTAACGTCTTGCAATAGATGACAACTTATTGTCTGAATGTACCCCACAATTCTTTTTTTTAGCCCAAATATACCTCTGGGGCTGTTTCTGTGTTCTAATGACTGTTAATCCATGACTTATAATGGACATGGCTCCTGCTTCTATATTATGTATATATGTTGTATTAACACAAGGAAATTTACATGAATGGATGGAGATCGTAGATTTCTAATAGCTTGTATTTGAACCTGTGATTAATAAGCTAATATACACCATCAAAACTAATAGTTAAAAATAGCTTGCTCTATCATGAATTTGTCTAGTCCCCTTAAAAACCTAACTTTCCAATGCTGGGAAAATTGAAGGGAAAAAGAAGAGGACGATTACCAACAAAGTGGATTAATTCAGTAACTGTTAGGTTTCCAGACCCAAGAATGACCCAGAGAGTTACTCCCAAGGAGTATTCTTTATTGCCCCTCACCTATAGACAGAAATCTTGCCAAATTAAAGCAATGGCATACATCGTTAAATATATACTCTGAAAATTTCTAGGGAGGAACTGACTTGATCCTCTTCCTCCCAATTGAACTATTTTAACTTTGCTGTCTCATGATCCTCTGGAATACAGCCCCTTCCTCCTGGGAATTCAGACTATGTTCCACCACAGTCACAGTGGCAATGATCTATTGTTGGAAGACCTGAAGGACCAGGTTAAGGATAGATCATCATGAAGAAGATCTATCTATGTAGCTCCTAAGAGTTAACACTGACTTGATGGCACACAATCCATATTTTAAAGCTATATGAACTGGTAGCCATATTATTTGATGTCAACATTTTTCACTGTTTTGTAGGCAAAAAGTAAAAGTGAAATCTTGATTAAATGAACCTGTGGGAAGGGACCTGCTTCCCCTGAATGTTAATTAAATTGCAAAATTCATAGCTCTTTGAATCATTTGCATAATGAGGGCATTACAGAAATGACACAAATGGACAAAAAGATAATGTGTGTCACTTGTGAAATGATGCCATTACTCAAATGACCTAAATCACAATAAATTATGCAACATTAACATAAATCTGCTTTATCTAGACTATTTTTGAATACACTGGATTTGTCCATTATTTGAGGAGTATTTCTGGACTGACATCTTTAAATATGCTAAACTGGAGATGCACTAAATGGAGTTTCTGTTGACTTCCTTTTATTAGTCCTGAATCTCTTAGCATTTAGTTTTATTAGATAATCCCAGTTTCTAACTCTACTATATCATTCCTCATTTGCCCATTAAAGGGTCCAAATGTTTTCTTCATAAAATATATTCTTTAATCCCCTAAAAAATTGACTTTTCCTATGTTGATCATGTTATTTTCCTTTTTCAGCTTTAAAAGATCTTTTCTCAGATGTAGTAACCAGAATTGTGTAGAGTATTCTAAGTGCAGTTTCACCACAGATCTATGTAAGAGCATTATTATATTGGTTGTTTTATTTTCAATTTCCTTCCTAGTGTTTCAAGCATGGAATTTGTCTTTTTTACAACAGCCCCACATTGCAGTGAATTAAGAATAGCTTTGATGTTCTGTGCAAATTTACTTCCTTCCTCCATTCCTTTTAACAGAGTACCACTGAAATATATCGCTGGCATAAAGGCATAAAAGCAAAAACAATTGACTTTAGCTTACATTTTAATTTTGAGAGAAAAGAAAAAAGAAATGTTAGGGAGGTAGGGGATGGAAATAATTGGTATTAAAAACCTGAGCTAATCCCTTGCATGTCAATTTCTAATTCTGAAAAGAGTGATGTACAATGGCTTGAATTAGAAACAATATGGTAATGGTTACTATGATGCATATGGATAAAATATTTTAATAAATCTAAAATCTCCTTGAAGTTGAGCTTGACTATCATGACTTAATGAACATAGCAGTAGCAACAGCACTTAGACTTATATACTGCCCCATAGCGCTTTACAGTACTGTCTGAGTGATTTACAAGGTCAGCATATTGCCTTCCAACAATCTGGGTCCTCATTTTAGCAACTTCAAAAAGATAGAAGGCTGAGTCAACCTGGAACCAGTCAAGATCGAACTTCTGGCTGTGGACAGAGCTAACCTACAATGCTGCAATCTAACCACTGTGCTTCCATGATTCATGTTAATAAACATAGCCATGAATTATTCTTGACTGAAATTTAGAAATAATTTAAAATTGCCTTCCAGGAAACTTTTCTCCCCCTTATTTTCAGCTTCTCATTCTAGCCAGCAACATTGGCATTTCTTAATCTTCAGCCACTGAAATAGGTTCAAATCTGCTTTAGCTTCTGAAGTTGAACTGAGGTCCATCTGCTAAATCTGCCAACTTCATTTAGCAAAGGTGAAAGAAATCTGGGCAAGCAAATCTCTTCCATCTTTAACATGTCACTTAAGAAGAAATGGAATTAATAGCTTGATTTGGTTCTAATTTCATCCTGCTTGAAAACAGTTTTACAAATATTTCTTCCAAGGAAATAATTGTTCCTTTGAGGATGTTGTTATTTGCTGAACCCAAATTAACTCTAACATTGCTACTGTGAACTTCAGAACCTGTTTTATATCTGATTCTGTAGCTTTGCCCCAAGCCATTTAAAATGCAGATGCAACCTTTCATTCTACATGCCCCCAAATATCCTAAGTGGAAAATAAAAGGGGATGGATATTACAGAGAGATGAAAATGAAATTACACTTGTATCATTGAATATTAATTTATCCTATGTGAGAGTCATATATCATTATTCTCAAACAAGGGATGATGGTAGCCACCCCTGCCCTTTTCAGAAATGTCCACTGTCAGATGAAAACTTGAACGAGATAGAGAATTTTATTCAAGTCTTGCTGATTCTTAACGATGGAACATTGTGTTGTGTTCATTCTATCCATCTATTTATCTATCTATGAATGGGAATTTATGAGGAAGCAGGAAATGGAACATGGGAAGAAAACAACCTCCAGATGGAAGAGAAAATCATAAGTAGCTTATTGCAAAAATGGCAATTCAGACAGAATTGCAAAAAGCGCAGGAAGAAGGCATTCAAAATACTTAAAATGCCACCACCTTGATGAATGCACAAATATATCCAATATTCTCTGTTACCTCTCATATTTGCATTAAAATTGCTTGTTGAAGCTGATTTAATTTCTTGCTTTCTTAATTATGCCTTGCAGTATAGGGTTTGATTCCATCCATCCATTAATTAATTAATTAATTAGTTAATGAATTTTTCCTTCTGTCCATCCATCAATCCATCTTTCATACAATTTTTCATCAATCTACAGAATCTTAGACTCCTAAAGTTGGAAAAGTCCATTTAAGCCATTATGGCCAATGCACAGTATATATAAAACACCAATGAAGAGCTGCCTTCATTCATTTCAGTGGGGCAATTTGTGATATGCAGGTAAAATAATTAATCTTGCTGAAGCAAATGGAGTGGTCCCAGCAGCTTCCTCATCAATTTCATGACTACTGGTGGACCTGCTGGAAGGGACTGTTGGAGAAACAAAGCAACATGGCCATTGACTTCACTCTTTAAATCCTCAGTGTGTTGAATGGAGAGATGTCAGTTACAATGAGTTTTGAAATTATGTTTGCATCACATCTTCAAAGGTTTCTGGAGTCCTGATAAATTTGGAAGGAAAGGAGAAGGAAGGGAGGGCAGAAGAAGCTGACTAGATATGAGTAATAAATATGGAACATAGAATGTATGTAACAACACATGGAATTTCTGTGGTCCCATCTAGTTGGCCTTCTGTTATTTTGTTCAGCAATTATCATCTATGAACTTCTGAAAAGATCTAAATTGGAAGGTCAACTTTAATTTAAAGATCATTAAGAGGATGAGGCAGCTGGGATTTAACCTGTAAACAAAGATGTAGCAGCTTGACAAACAAAACACTAAGAGCTCACTTTAAGCAAATTACTCCAATTTTGCAGAGTGCTGGGCTGCTTCCTTCTGGGCATGATTGAAAAAGATTATTTATGCTTCTCTCCTTCTCTTGGCTCCCTCCCTCTGGCTTTTTTCTTGTTTCCAGTTAAAAGGATCAGGTAACAAATGGAGGGACTTTCTCTTAAGTATCTCTTGGGATAGTGGGAGCCCATGTCTGTGGGATGTACCTTTTCATGAGATCCTCAAGGCTCAGGAAGACTATCATTCAGGTGCAATTCATATTTTCTGTGGACATGTGTGTTCCTAGAGGGCACCAATGAAAAAGTAGAGTGCTCTTCCCACAAGAAGGTAAAAAAGGATACATAGGGGACTTCCTCATAGGCTTAAGTAAGGCAGCTTGACCAAGGGTTCATTTCTAATGGCTCATCCTTATCTCCCCTTATCCATAGCAAGAAGATGCCCCAATAAGAATTTTTGTAGATCATGTTTTCATGACATTATCTCTCTTTCATCTTCAGTCCACCCCAAAGGCAGCTTAAAGTTTTGTTTACCTGATTCTATTCTCAACTAGCATTTTTCTTCTCCAACACATGCACTACCTATGGGTGCTTTACTTAATGATTGTGTAGCCTGGGAATTAGACCTTCCTACCACCTATTGGCCACTTAAGGCCTTTATGGCACTGGTTCCTTTTGATCTCTGGACAGTGTTTCCCAGGCCAGCCTAATATTATCAGTGCGAGAGAGGAGTTCATTCATAATGGGCTCTCTAACCATGCTTAGTGTTTCTCTGATCCCAGGGAGCTAATTTGTGGACTGTGCAATTGGAAACCCAGCAACTGAACGGCCATCTCACCCCACTTCTTTTGAAAACTCTCTCCAAACAGACAGCTGCTTCAAAGTCTGCCGAAACCAGAAAGGAAAATTGAGAGGTTGAAGAATAAATAGTTAGCCCTGGAGCCTAAAGGCTCCTTCCTAGTTTCTCTTGCCCATTTCTCCTAGCTGTGACAGCCTTAGGATCTGCTGATAATACTAGAAATGAAGAGAGACAGTGCAAGAATTTGGAAGAAAAAAAAACCAGGAGCATTTCAGTAACAACCCCCCCGCCAAAAAAAAATCAACAAATGGAAGGCAAGTTTAATAATCGGTTATCTCATTAACATCAGCCCAACTGCAAAAAACAACAACAACAGCCTAGGGATCTGCTGACAATGCAAGAAATGAGGAGACACAACGCAAGAATTTGGAAAAAAAAAAAAAAAACAGAAGGATTTCATCACCACTACCTCCCAAAAAAATCAACAGATGGGGGGAAAGTTTATTAAGCAGTTATCTCATTAACATCAGCCCACTCTGTATGGGAGGGGTCTCAAACTCAATTTACCTGGGGGCCGCTGGAGGCAGAATCTGGGTGAGGCTGGGCCGCACTGCAGACGTCATTTCCGCTTGGCTTCTACTTGTCAGCGGCTCCTGGTTTTGCCTTCCCTTCCCAAGGCAATGTGGGACTGGAGCCACATGGAGCTGCGCCGGTGGTAGCAACTCCTGACAGCCCCAGCCGGACACCTGAGTGGAGCCCGGGCGGAACTGCCTGTTGCTGCTGCAGGCGTCTGGCTACCCAAGTAAAGAATCGCACCAGCTCAGGGCAACTGTGAGGAGCAAGAGGGGAAGCCAGACCATTGGAGAAGCGGAGCAAAGCCAGAGATTAGTACTGCCTCTTTCAGCGCAGAAAGCTTCCCCCAACCAGCCGGCTGTTCTCCTCCTCCTCGGCCATACAGAACAAACAGGCAGAGAAGGAGGAGAGCAGCTGGCCAGTTGGGGGAGGCTTCTTGTGCTGCGAAAAAGGCGGCTAATGATCTCCGGCTCCGCTCTGCTTCTCCAGCATCCGGCGCTGCCCTGTTCTATGTGCTGGCTGCTCGGACTTGCCAGGCCTGAATGTCAGCCACGACTAGGAACGGTGGGCGGGACTTCCTTCAGAGGTCCATTCTCCCTGCGGGCCGCACTAATATTATACTTTCATATCACGGTGGGAGCCACAGGATATCGTCCTGCGGGCCACAATTGGCCCGCGGGCCACAAGTTTGAGACCCTTGCTGTATGGCCTCTGCAAAAAAACAAACCAAACAGAGATCCCGAATGTTCAAAGAAACTTCATTGTGATAAAATAGATTGAAGGTTAAACATTAACATTTTTTAAAAGAAATAAACACTAAAAACAGGTTTCTATCACTGTTTTCAACATTATACTGTGCTTAACTTCTAATTCTTGCATCAAAACTCCTTACTGAAGCCAGTGCAGTTCTGTTAGCCCTAAGTCTCCAAGTCAGGGGTGTCAAACTTAAGGACTGTGGGCTGAATCTGGCCCATAGGGTGCTTATATTTGGCCTGTGGGGCTGCCCTGGAAATAGAGAAGGAGTAGCCCACGGTGCCTCTGCAAGCAAAAATGGAGCATGCATGGGCTCTGTTTTCACTGGCAGAGGATTGCAGGAGGCCGTTATGGCCAAAAATGGAGCACAGGAGGGACATGTGCAGCCCTTCTGGGCTCTGTTTTTGCTGAAAGAAAGCTATAGGAGGATCCCCCGAGCCCTCCCCGGGCCACCACAGGTGCCCCATGACATGAGTGGCATCAAGATGGCCACACCTACCCTGGACACACCCACCTTGCCATGTCCATCTGGCACCCTGATGCGGCCCTCAATTAAATTGAGTTTGACACCCCTGTCAAACTCAAGTGTTTCTTGCAGGAGTTTGTTTTGCATTAAGAGACCTGATGCTGAGGAGTTGGAGAGCCTCACTTGCTTTACCAGACAGCATTCCCCCTGCTGTGATATGTGTCAAACACTACAGCTGATTTATCTGATATATCTGATTTTTGGAAGGGATGCACCTCACTAAAACTGGAGAGCATCTAGAAGTTGATGGAGAGACCATGGCAATAATGAGACATGAAGCAAGCATTAAGTAAAACTCTTGGTGGCATCAGTGACTATGTTTTCTTTTTGAGAAAACTGTAGATCCCTTATGTTTCACAGGACTTCCTACTGACAATAGCTAGAGGAAGCCTAGTCTTTGTAACATCCATGCCAGGAACAAATGAAAGAAAATAAGTGATCTTATCAATTCTATGGGGCTAAATGAGAAAAGCAGCATCCCTTTTATAAATATCTGTCATTGTCTCAGCAACGGCCACTGACTAACCCCATTTGCTGTCTCCCAGACCATTGCAGGGCTTATCTCCAGCACAGCTCTTTGGTGTTCTCTCTCTCTCTCTCTCTCTCTCTCTCTCTCCCTCTCTCCCTCCCCCCCCCCCCCTCTCTCTCTCTGAATCTTTTATGTCCAGGCTGTGATAAATGCTTTATTAAAGTGATTCTGCATGGAAACCCAACAAGTGACAAATGTGCCAACACACTGGGTTCTCTGGCGTGCTCTGTCAGCAGGCCATGGTGGACCTCCTTGGAACAGCAAGAAGACAGCTTGATTGCATTTGCTTAAATAACATTTATGTTTGTGTAATGAGGCAGACTAATCAAAATAAATGTCCTTCCCTGGTCACTTCAGCGATTCTGGCACCAAAAGGCTTCAAATGCTCTAGTTACCTATGATTGAAAGGGTAGAAAAAGAGGGGGTACATTTTGAAGCAGGAGGAAAAAGAAGAAACTAGCCTTTTTTAAAAATGGCTACAAGTTCATTTTAAGTTGTTTTCTTCTTTTCCTCAAAGTGGCCAAAACCAACTCACTGGCTTTGGTTTAATGCCATAGACTGTGCTGGGCATGTGAGCTGGTGTTACAGCGATGGTGAATGTTACAGACATGGCTGTAGAAATCCAACAGATTTACCAATGGAATTGAAGTATATAGTCCAAAAAGTTGGCAAATACACTACAGTCCTCTTACTCAAGATTCTCCAGTACCTGCTGCTTGCTTAGAACTAGGATTTTGGTTCTCATAATTACAATTACTATGTTGGCTTATGGGGCATTTTTGACACTGATTGCTATAGAAAACCCTCCAATGATGGAGTACCCACAACTTTTGGAATCAAGCAGTTCCACTATCTCACTGATAGGAAATTTCTCTCTTAATTCTTAATTGGCTTATGTTATGCTTCTGTCCATTACTTCTTGTCTTGCCCTAAAGTGCTTTGGAGAATAGGTTGACTCTCTTCCTCTTTGTGACAACCTCTCAAAACCTTGGAAGATTACTATCTTCACCTCTGACATATCTGATCTGATATATCTTAGGGATCTCAATGTCTTAGCAAGGTGCTGTCTTCAAGCTATTCCTTATTACTATAAAAAAACTCATTTCCTGAAAATGATCCTGTTTTGTCTCAAATGAGCCTACTGTGTTAATACTTTGCTACAGAAAACAGAATAAAAGAGTTGGAAGGGACCTTGAAGGTCTTCTAGTCCTGCTTAATCAGGAAACCCTATACCATTTCAGGCAAATGGTTGCCCAATCTCTTCTTAAAAACCTCCAGTGTTGAAGCACCCGCAACTTCTGGAGGCAAGCAGTTCTGTTGATTAACTGTTCTGTCAGGAAATTTCTCCGTAGTTCTAAGTTGCTTCTCTCTTTGATTAGTTTCCATCCATTGTTTCTTGTCCTGCCACTGTCTATTTCATAATAATGAATCTGCTTGATCGGTAACTGCCATAACTATAACTATTTTAGTATGAGTGCCTCTGCCATAACGATATGGTGTTTCTTTGAAAAGTGCTTACACTGGACAAATTCACATAATGAAGTTTCATTGGGACAATTTAAATATCAAGAAATGAAAGCTGAATCATTAGTTTTTAAAGATGCTCTCAGGAACTTTATTTTGAAAACCACACAAATTAAAGGAAGATGCATATGCAGATTTCCTGAGTTAAGAAATGTTGCAAATTTAAATGGTTATAAAATGTTTGAGATAATTAAAAAAACAATAAAAACCATGTCAGACAGGAAGGCTGTCTTATTAAATAAAGTGGATCAGATTTCTCTTTATTCTCAGAACCTTTGCTGAAATTGCTATTTTTATTTTTCAAAATCTGAAAATTTGATACATATCTCATTTGGTTGTTAATTAAAATACAATGCGTATTCTCTTCAGTTATGCTTGTTCAAAAGCAATTCCTGTCATTTTGCATTTCTACTTCTTGCATTGCAGTCCATCCTCTGAATAGAAAATACAAGCTTAATTGTTTGGAAGATGCAATTTTGAAAAGAAGGCTGTACATACCTTTCCACCAGAAGTTGTTACAGCTGAAAATAGAAAACTCAACAAACAGCTGAACAGCTTGTACTTGACTTTCTTCTGATATTGCAGTTGTAGACTTCAGCGTGTTCTGTGGTAGCTGTCTGAGCATCACATATAGCAGGCAACTGAGACGATCTGAAAGGGTTTGCAAGCCAAAGAGGCAAAACTACAAGGAAAACCAGATTATCAGACATTGCAGCTTTAAATTCCAAATGAACCTGGCAGATGGCGTTAGAAAGGGCTCAATAACTCAGTTAACCTGAAACCTTGATTTATTTTATATATGCTTTAGAAGACTTGATCATCTATTGACAAATACAAGGAGTGTTTAGGCAAAATGTTTGATCTAGTGGTTAAGACAGCATTGGCAGCATCAGCCATTCAATGTATCGAATTCTTGGCCAATCTATGGATGAACACTCTTCCTGCCCCTCTGTCTTGTACTACCTCCTTCAGATCCTCCATGGTCATCTCAGTGTCATCTTTTGTAATGTTCGGTGAGGGGATTCTACGGCAGCCCCTTCTCCTTTTTCTGCTGATCACTCCCAGCATGACTGACTTTTCAAAGTGAGTGAGTTCTGATGATATGGCCAAAGTATGACAATCTGTTTGGCAATCTTGGCTTCAGGTGACATTTTTGCTGTGGTGGTGAACAGTATAAGCCTATACTGACTTGGAAAAAGACCTATTGAGTTACTCCAGTTTAGTGGTTAAGGCACCAGGCTAAAAAACGTGCAGACCATGAATTCCATTCCTGCCTTAGGCATGAAAGCAGGCTGGGTGATTCTGAGCCAGTCACTTGCTCTCAGCCCAAACTATCTCACAGGTTGTCCTATGGGACTAAGAATACCACTAATGACCTGGATGACTGAGAATCTCCAAAGACATATCTCACAGGTTATTGTTGTGGGGACAATAGGAAAATAGGAAATCATGGAGATATAGCAATCCTAATATTTCTTCATTCTTCTATCTCCATGATTTCCTACCTTGGCAATGCTGGCAGAGTCTTATGGGAGCTGTTATTAAAATATCTGAAGTACCTCATGTTGCCTACCTGGATCTCCAAACTTTCTCCTGAATCTTTGATATGGGCATTTCAATGTTGCAGTAATGTAGTTAACAATAATTAGGGGTTAGAATTAGGGTTTCAGGGTGGAACCAAGCCACTAGCCTTTCCCGTTTTGAGGACAATTTTTTATGTTTTACATTGTTGTTCTTACTTAGTTGTAAGCTGCTTAGAATGGAATTCCTCCCATTTCCCCACCATTCAATCAGAGCTGAAGAAGCTTCTTGGATGAGAAGTTAAATGTCTTCAAAGAAAAAACAGAAAGTCCAGTTGCCTCTTGAGAAAAGGATCTTTGGGATAATGTATTTTACTTCTGGAGGGCAGAGACAAATTGGGTATGTCTAGTTAATGAAAAGAAGGACCATGATAGCAGTCTTTCAATATCTAAAGAGTTTGCCACAAAAAGAGGCAGTCAAGCTATTCTCTAAAGCACCTGAAGGCAGGACAAGAAGCAATCAAGGAAAGGGGCAACCTAGAACTAAGGAGAAATTTCCTGACAGTTGGAACAATTAATCAGTTGAATAACTTACCTCCAGACATTGTGGATGCTCCATCACTGGAGATTTTTAAAAATAGATTGGACAACTATTGATCTGAAATGCTATAGGGTCTCCTGCTTGAGCAGGCAGTTGTATTAGAAGACCTCCAAGGTTCCTTTCAACTCTGTTAATCTGTTCAGTTCTTTTTAAAATGACATTGTCCTCTATGAATCTCCCACACATAGAGGAAATCACCTCAGAATGTATTTTCCTGAAATACACTTTTCTGTATTATGTCACTTTTAGATTCTTCTCTCTTTTTTTGATACCATGCTTCAGTTGTTGCAGGCTAACCCCAGGGGATGACTACTTTGCAGACACAAAAATGCCCCTTCAACTGAATAAATTTTATTATTCGTGAAGAGCTTTTAGATGTGCCTCCATCTCTATCCTTCTCTTGAATGCTATAGTTGCAGGATGGCTATTAGGCTTGCCCTGTAAATAGAAGGCTGATAGTCTTGGCAGGGTTGTTTTTTTCATCTTTGTTTAATGTCAAATTTCTTTTCACAGAGTTTCCAACTTTTTCCTGTGTTTTTGTTTGCCTATTTATAAAGATTAGCAATGCACCATGTTTATCACTTGAGGTAGAATTATTTCAACCCAATTTCCCCAAAGCCATAAGTGGTTTGGGATAACTGGGAGCTGAATTCCTTCTGTCTTAAATAATTGAAAATGACGAAATGGCTTGTGCATTTCAATGCGTTAACTTGGTGTGCGTGTGTGTGTATATTTTGTATGTATGTATATGTGTGTGTGTGTGTGTGTGTGTGTGTGTGTGTGTTTATATGTCTATGTACATACAGGTAGCCCTTGACATGACCACAATTGAGCCCAAAATTTATGTTGCTAAGTGAGAACATTTGTTAAGTGAGTTTTACCCCACATTATGACCTTTCTTGCCATAGTTGTTAAGTGAATCACTGCAATTGTAACATGGTTGTTAAGTGAATCTAGATTCCCCATAGACTTTGCTTGTCAGAAGTTTGCAAAGTTGACCCCAGGACACTGCAATCATGAAAAATATGAACCAGTTACCAACCATTGGAATTT
The DNA here is from genome assembly GCF_900518735.1 of Pseudonaja textilis. Next base: position 16,180,375 of record NW_020769318.1, read on the forward strand.
TGATCATGGGGAATTTTGAATACAGGGAAGCTACAATGGTCACAAGTGTGAAAAACAGTAATAAGTTACTTTACTTAGTACCAATGTAACTTTGAATGGTTACTAAAAAGGATTGTAAGTTGAGGACTACCTGTATCCATACACACAAGCACATATTAATACACATGCTATAGCAGGGGTCGCTAACCTTTTGAATCTCAGGGACCACCAAACTCATAATTTTAAATCCTGCAGACCACTAATATGAATTTTGACTGATGGTGGTGGGAGAGCTGCAGTAGTCACAGGACTGGCCCTTTGGTCATCCTGGAGCAGCTGCTCCTCCACCCAGGTGCACCGGCCTGCCATGGACTGGAGAAGCTGCTCCGGGATGACCAAAGGGCCAGTCTTGTGACTATTGAAGCTCTGAAATATGGGACAGACTTTCCCACCAACATCAGCAAGCCACCCTGGGGCAGATTTCCCTCCCCTGCCATTGGTCTTACCTTCCAGTTCCAGTTCGTGAGACTCTACTCAAGGTAAAGTTTGTGCTTGGCCGAAGGGTGGGGGCCAGGGGGTGAGCAGGCCATGTGGGCGGCGCAGCCTTGTGTTCCCATGCAGCCTGGATTAATTGCTTTTGGGGTAGTGCTTTGTGGGGGACATTTCTCTGCGGACGACCAAAATTTTCTCACAGATCACCAGTGGTCCCTGGCCCATCGGTTGGTGACCACTGTGCTATAGCATACATGTTCAAGGGAGGAGAACAATTTTCAGTTTATTTCCTAAAATAGAAAGGTAAGAGGACTCAATAGCAGAACACTTTCCAATGGAAAGACACAATACCCTGCTGTCCAGATTATATTATCTTGCAAACTGAACCAAAGTAACAAAGGAAATTTCTTAAACCAGTTTTTAAAGGAAACAACACAAACTAGGAGCATCTTAAAGTGTGTATATTCGTTAATTTGGTTCAGCAGCAAAATGCAGGAGCTCATTTATCAGTGAAGCCTGAATCTACAAATTCATAATATAGTATATTTACAAATGTACATAGATACTCATCACATCATGCTCCTGCAAAGAACAAGAAAAAAGCAGTAATAAATGATAGCCAGATGTAATTGGAAGCAAGAGATAAGAGAAAACAAAATTGAATGAAATCAATTTAACATCAGCTCTGTCTTTTACACCATCACATAATGTTCTGCTTTAAAAATAGCATCCTTGTTTTTTACATATACCTATACACTGACTTAAACATTGCCTTTTGTTCTTTAAACTTCTTGCTTCTGTCCTTCTCAGAAGCTCATCCACTCCATCCAATCAAAACTTAGTTGGTGTTCTCTTGCTCTTTATCAATTCATTCTTGTTTTGTAATGTTTGTTCTGTGATTCAGTCCAAACTCGGTGTAACTATGCTTAAATTAGCCATCAGCCATATTTGGCTTACAGACTACATGTAGATCTAGAATCCCCTCAGAGGAGCATTCAGGATGATGAGGGCAGAAGCACATGAGCCATATGGGATCTTGGTCAAATTGAGGAGAGTCAATGGATGAAAAGGGTACTTTAACTTTTGCAGAAGTATAAGGTATTATACCATGTCAGGAGCAAAGAACCAGAATAACCCTGTGAACTGATCAGAGTAATATTTTTATTGCTACTTGCCTATTTACAAGAATCTCATCATGAAAGAACTAAATACTCCAAGGTTTAGGGTTGGTCTACTTTCTGTTGCTTCATCCCCTTCAGTGATTCCAGGCTAGCCAGTTTCTTAACTTCTCTCCCCACTTTATGTGCAGATCATACTACATATCACTTTAAAATCCCCCAAAGGCTAATTGTTTCTGTTTGGATATAGTTTAGGTGGCAAATCAGATAGTCAATCTTTTAGAATAATCCTTTTCATTTGTTAAAACCACCACCACCACCACCACCAACAATAATAATAATTATAATAATAATAATTATAATAATAATTATTATAATGATAATGATAGCAGCAGCAGCTTCCAGCAATAACACCAGGGGAACTGCAAAAAATTGTGCTGCTCAGAACATCGTACATTTTAAGAAGATACTTGGTCAATACCTTGGATGCTGGCAGCAACCTGTATCGACCATCAGTGCCAGTCAATAATATTTGTGATACATTTTTAAATGTTCAGTTGACTGAATTCCATGTTTAATGAATAATAATAATCCAAAAATGTATCCGAAAAGTCATGGGAACATAAAGTGGAAAAAGTTGTAGAAAATGGGAAGGTGAAGATCTTGTGGAACTTTTGAATATAGATGGATTGTCATTTGGAACACAACATGCCAGATATCACAGTTGTCAAAAAACAAAGTGTATAATTTATTGATATCACTATACCAGGAGATGCCAGAGTCGAAGAAAAAGAACTGGAAAAAAATCACAAAATATCTGGTGACCTGGTCATCAAAACTACATGATTATGGATTAAACGTGTAACAGTGATACCCATTGTCATTGGGGCACTAGGTACCATGTCTGAGAATTTTACAAAATACATCAAGAAATTGCAGCTTCCTGCAATAACACCAGTGGAGCTGCAAAATACTATGCTACTCAGAACATTGTACATTTTAAGAAGATACTTGGATGATACCTAGGATGCTGGCAGCAACCTGTATCAACCATCAGCACCAGTCAGTGATATTTGTGATACATTTTTAAATGTTCAGTTGACTGAGTTTCATGTTTAATAAATAAAATTAATAATGATAATAATGAGAATGATGAGAAGAAGAAGAAGGAGAAGGAGAAGGAGAAGGAGAAGGAGAAGGAGAAGGAGAAGAAGAAATGGGTTAAAGTGCCTAATTGCTTGAAGTGAGAGCACCTCTAATAATGAATTGGTGAATTGCTTTAGAAATCAGAAGGTTCCATCAGAAAAGTTAGCTAAGAGTTCAAGTGACAGGCTTGCTTTTTTATAGCAGAAATCCATCTGGGCTCAATTTCATTCACCTGTCAGTCTCTAGTCCTTATCTATGGGATAACAGACTCCCAGCAAAAGGGAGAATCAGGGGATTTCATAAAAACAAAAAAGTCTGAAGGGAAAGAGCAGGTAGGATTCCTTTCATTCTTTTGTGAGCTGTTTCAAATGCTAGAGATAATTAATGGAGAGCAATTTATTAGCACAATTCTCATTAGTTTAATAAGATTACATTCTTTCCCTCTTAGCTGCTTTCTAATTTGGCTGTATGAGAATGAAAGCTGAATATTAATTTTTGTGTGTTCATTCAGACTTAATGAACTGAAGGGAAGGATTCATGGCATTTAGTGTCTGCTTTGAAAGCAGTTTAGCCTTTTTTGTTCTATAAGGGAGCTTGTTTTGATAAAAGCCAACAAATGACAGAGTTTTATATATACAAGAAAGACAATTCAAGCATAGGGAGAAGCTGCAGGCAAGAATGAATCAATCTGGGTGGGACCTGGACCTCATCTCTCCCAGCCTACTGCCTTTGGATACAATATCCTAGATTGAACCAAGAGATCCACAGTCTATATGTTGTCTTTGAGGGCATGGATCCTGCAATATCCAATGCTGGCATTTGGCAAATGTCCAGCACAATGTTTTATTTAATGTTTAAAATAAACACTAAAATTGGATGGTATCTTATCTTTTTACTAGTCTATAGCTAAAAACACAAAACTAAAGACTCCAAATGCTGTTTTTGTCCCTTCTGGGAATGTTAACATACTTTGGCAACTCCTTGTAGCTTTCAGAAATTTTAAATAATATTTTTTTAAGGAAAGATTCCTTTTCTTTTCCTCTCATATCTGACACTAGGTGGTTAAGTGTTTTTCTATTGTAAAGAAAAGAGAACCCTTTTCAAGGTGCAAGAAAGATAGTTTGGTCATCATGGACAAGTCTCTTTCTTGGATGTTAAATGATCTCATCCATAATTATTTTGTTGGTATGCCCAAGAATCTAGCCAACTGTAAATGATGTCAAAGAACTAAGCAGTTTTAGTCCTGGTTAGTACTTGGAAGCCATAGGACAGGGGTCTTCAACTTGACAACTTTAAAGCTTGTGGACTTCAACTCCCAGAATTCCTCCTTTAGTCATGTTAGCTCAGAAATACTGGGAGTTGAAGTCCACAAGTCTCAAACTTGCCAAGTTTGAAGACCCTTGCCATAGAATATCACACAGTGGAGAGATTTAAAAACAAGACAATGGCAACCTTGACAAGAAAATAACAAAATAATGATCTGATCATCACCAGAGGTTGAGTTGAACTCCAGGAACTCTTTACCTTATAAAAGTGATATGTCAGGTTTGATTATGTCAGTTCTAAAGAATCAAAAATATTAAAGTTAGAATTATTTCTGAGTAGTTTCTTTATTATTGCTCACAAACAGACTAAACAGTTGCCAGACTAAAACAGTTATCCGCAATAACTATAGATATTCTATTTGAATTGCTAGGGAGGTTCCTTGCTTCTCCCGCCCACCAGAAGTTCCAAACTCCACTGTCTCTTTGCCCTCTGGGAAGGAGCCCCTTCCTCCTAAAATTCTAGACTACATTGTACCACAGAATTTTTACAGTATATTCCACAGCAGATAGTTCTATTTTAGTTACAGATCCAAATCCCTTTTATAGAGTGAAATACACATTGTAACCTCATTGTTTCTCTAAGCTTAGAGAAACAATGAGGTTACAATGGCAACTGGTCCAAGTTTTGTTAAACTGAGATGTTTTGTTACTCATCCAAACAACTTCATCAGTCAGAGCAAAATTAATTAGTCAGAGAACTGCTGAAATGTACCAATTCTTGTCACACCAACTTCAGGGATTTCTCCCCAAAATGGCTTGCAATATGTCAATGAAGATTCAATCATCCAGGCGAGAAGTGTTTAAAGGGTGAATCATGGCAACTGGACCAAACTTTGTTAACCTGAGATGTTATATCCAATCTCACAGCAATCTCTAAAGAAGGAGATCCCTGGAGCCTTCATCTGGCAACTGAATCTATTGTCCACAGGGCACCAAAGTAAATTGATAATAGTTCCAAGATTGGATATAAATTGTTTTAACAAGAAAAGTGAGGGATTGCATTTCTTTTCATAGCTTTATCTTAATCAGTGTGAAACCCCCACAATATTGAGCTGTAGTGGTTAGAACGCAGTACTGCAGCCTACTTCTGCTGATCTCCAGCTGCCCACAGCTGGGCAGTTTGATTTTGAGTAGCTCAAGGTTGACTCAGCCTTCCATCCTTCCAAGGTCGGTAAAATGAGGACCCAGATTGTTGGGGAAAATATGCTGACTCTGTAAACCACTTAGAGAGGTCTGTAAAGCACTGTGAAGTGGTATAGAAGTCTAACTGCTCTTGCTATAAACTGTGATATGTCTAAAGATATATCCATTTTGTGCCATACAAGGGTCAGTCAGGTCATATATAAAGCTCCCCGGAAAGATGGGAATCTAATACCTCTGTTCTAGCATTGCTTTCTTTTAATTAGCACAGAAGACATGCTACCTGTGATTCCTTTCACAAGTTTGAAAAATATATTTAAGGGTGCAGTCTGCATTCATTTACTTGGAGCTAAAACTACTGAATTTAATGAGATTTATTTCCAAGGATACCTAGGATAGCATTTAGAATCTTTTCCCCTCCTCCTTGTCTTCTCCTCCTTTCATGTAGAGGCACAAGAGTCTATTCAAATTTCTCCTCTCAGTTTTAATTTAAGATTCTTTAACTTTTCTCATAGCTTTATCTTAATCAGCATGAAATCCCCATAATCCAATTTATCACACCTAAAGCTAAAATTGCTACTCACCAAAGAGTGTTATCCACAAGGAATCTATTGTTTCCTATATCCAAGGATAGATTCTCTGGTTGAGTCGCAGTTGAATCTAATATTCTCTGAAGATTCACTTTTCAAATAAAGAATAATCTGGAGCTATCCACTAGTGACACCTTAGCTCTCTGCTTTATTTCCAAACAGGGATCATGTTTCAAAAATAACAATATCATAATACTAGATAGTCCTTCAGATCTGCCTATTTTTAATAACACAAAGAAAAAATGTAGCTTTTTAAGGATATGCTTGCCATACCATTTCCAATTCACATGTTTTCAACCCTTTCTCAATGGTTCTCAAAAACAACTGAAGAGTGAATGAATTTCTAACCAAGTTCTTTTTTTTAATTGTCGTAAGTTCCAATGAGTATTATCTCAACATTGCCTCTTGTGAAATAGACCATCAGAAGGATATTTTTGGCACCTTCTATCTGCTATAATTTCTACACTTGTACCACGATGCAGCTCCAACCTAACCTCTGTGAATTTTTCTTTCACTGTTTTTTAAAAATCATCTGGGAAATAGGATACAGTAACTATTTTATTAATGACAATGGTAAAGGGAAAAGGATGTCCAAGAGAGATTTTGTGCTCATTTAATATCATACCCTCTGGTATAACGGTGGAAAGTTTTTTCTCAAGCATGATATATAAACACTAAAAAAAAAAAAAAGAATTTCACAACTCCTTGGGTTTGGAAACCAAAAGCAAATACCACTGCCTGGAGGCATTTCCGACTGCAAATTATAGCTTCTGTCACTAAGCTGACAATCAAAAACAAAAAAAACTTATTTGGGACAAGGAACAGGACAATTCTCCATCATTTTAGTCTGAACTGCATCATATTTCCTGCACAGAACACCTCACTAGCTTCCCCTAAACAGGACAGCTTGAAATTGCTTGATGTTCAGCCATGACAGTCTTTAAAAAAAGTAAATTGTTTTTAGAGAGGAGTTTCTTTTTTAAAAAAAACTTTATTGAATTTTTATTACATTAAAAACAAAAAATATATCACTCAATAACAGCTATTTGTGATGCTTATCATATAACAATCATTTGTGCAATATTTACAGGTATTAATTTGTGCATAATTATATTCTTATTCTATCTATATTCTATATTTAATAATTACCTATCCCTAATCTGTCTCCAATCTATCCAGCTATACCATTGTTCCCATACCTTATAAAATATTGAAGCTTCTTTTAAACTCAGTGTTAATTTATCCATTTCAGCACAATTCATAATTTTTTGTATAACCAGTTCCTCTATGGGTGTATATGGCTGTTTCCAACATTGGGCAAAGGTGATCCTGGCAGCAGTCAATATGTGTAATAATAAGTGTTTTGTGCTCTTTACGTATTTTTTTTGAGATCCCCAATAGGAAGAGTTCTGGTTCTAATTAGACCTAGAGAGGAGTTTCTTAAATGTATTCTTTTTGTACTATCTTGCAATATCTAACTAGCCAACTATATATTTTGCTACATGCCTCCCAGAGTCACTTCTTGTGAGGTGGGCAACCATATAAATTTGATAAAATAATATAAAGCCAGTTTGGTGTAGTGATTAAGGCAGGGGTGTCAAACTCAAGGCACAGAGGATGGATCCAGCCCATGGGGTGCTTGGACCTGGCCCATGGGACCTTCCTAGAAACAGCGATGGACCAGCCTGCAGTGCCTCTGCCAGTGAAAACAGAGCTTGTGAGGGCCATGGCTCTCCCGAGCTCCATTTTCACTGGCAGAGGGTTGTGGAAATCTGTCGCAGCCAAAAATGGAGCTCAGGAGCCCGTTTTCACTGGCAGAGTGCTTGGGCTACCAACATGAGTGAAGTTGATCTGGCCATGCCCACCCTAGTCACCCCCACCCTAGCCCCCCTCAGGTCAAACACAACTCTGATGCAGCCCTCAATTAAATCAAGTTTGCTACCTCTGGGTTAAGGTAAAGGTAAGGTAAACCAGGAGAGTTCTAGTGCAAGCTTAGACATTAAAGCAGGCTGGATAACTTTGGGATAGTCCCTCTCTCTCAGCCCAACCCAACACACAACATTGGTGTTGTAGAGAAAATAGAAAGAAGAAGGAGTAGTATGCCTTGAGTTATTTATAAAGTAAAAAGGTGGGATTAAAAACAAAAACAAATCTAATGAATATATCTGCTGCATAAAACAAGAGTGATTGTCAGCAGACAGTAAAGTGCAAACCTGAAATCCTCCCAACCTAATGATCTCATGTTAAAAGGATAGAAAAAAGCTTGGGGAACAGAATATACCTTGTTCTAACTAGCTCTATTATTTTTTAAATGAATAATGGAAAAGGGGTAAAATATGAAGGAGCTCTTTTTTTTAAATTCTGCAGGGATTTTCATTCTGTTCATTAAAGTTAAACTTATCTGGCAAGTAGCAAACATCTGGCATAGGTAGCTTAGTGAGTTAAAAAATATAAAAAAAGTAGCCAGTACACACTCAGGGATGGCTTTCCCTGTATTGAAGTGGCCATTTTTTAAAATCTCTCACATCATAGAATCTTGGAAACAAAGGGCTGGAAGGGACCTTGGAGGTCTCCTAGTTCAACCCTCTTCCCAATGCAGAATAATTCTATCCTGGCTAAAAGGTTATCCATTTTTTTATTGAAAACTTCCAATGACGGAGGATCCACAACTTTTGGAAGCAAGCTGTTCTATTGATTAATTGTTCTCACTCTCAGGAAATTCCTCCTTACTTCTAGGTTGGATCTCTCTTTGACAAGCTTTCCCCCACCGCTTCTTGTCCTGCCCTCAGGTTGTTTGGAGAATAAGGCAACCCTCTTGTCTTTGTGATAATTCCTCAAGTATCCTTTGCATTAGCTTCGACTTCTGTTGCATTTATTTTCCTTCCTCTTCCCCAACATAGGGAAAAAGGGGAAAAAAATGGGTGGCCAGGTTACAGCCCTCATAATAACAGGCAGATTTGGTGAAAAGCAGAAGTGGTATTCAGCAGGTTCTGACCAGCTCTGGAGAACCGGTAGCAGAAATTTTGAGTAGTTCAGAGAACCGGCAAATATCACCTCTGACTGGAGATTTTATAGTATCCTTCCTCTGCCACGCCCACCAAGCCACACCCACAGAACCGGTAGTAAAAAAATTTTTGAATGCCACCTCTGGTGAAAAGGACTTGCCCACTTCTGACCCTTTGCCTAGGCACTCTTTCAAAGGTGGTATTCAGCAGGTTCTGACCAGCTCTGGAGAACCGGTAGTGGAACTTTTGAGGATTTTGGAGAACCAGCAAATACCACCTCTGACTGCCCCCACCCCATCTATTCTCTGCCTCCCAAGTCCCAGCTGATTGGTTGAGTCTTCTTTCGTTGCCCTGCACAGGAGAATGGAGCTGGAAAGCAGGTTAGTGGGGTGCGGAGGGAATGGGGATTTTACAGTATCCTTCCCCTGCCATGCCCACCATGCCATGCCCACCATGCCATGCCTACCAAGCCATGCTCACCAAACCACACCCAGCAAATCACGCCCACCGAACTGGTAGTAAAAAAAATTTGAATCCCACCACTGCACTCTTTTCTATTTAACTGTGAGAGTGTATAGAAAACTGAAACACCCTTGCAGGCATTGTGTGTAGAGAGGTCTTCATGGGATGTCAGTTCAGTCTCAGAAAAAACCAGGGTAGTTAACCCCGCAGTCAGCAGTTTTCATTCCACAGTTGACTGAGGGGTTAGTTTACTTACATGCACCATTGGTTTTGTTTAAGGCTAAATTTACCCACTAGGGGTTCATTGACTGGGACAATTAAAGCCTCCTGAGAGTTCCCAGAACACAATAAGCACCTCACGGATCTGTGACATAGGAAAAGGGCCAATGTTGTTTTTTCCCCTAACATCTTAAAGCTTCCAATATCAAGGAACAAGATGTGGGAATTTACTTGCAAGTAAATGTGCTGTAAAACTAAGAAAAGCGGTTAGAAAATTAGGAAGAGAAGGGGAAGTAACAGTTTACAGAATGACCAGGAAATCATTAGGGAATAAATGATAATAATCACAAAAATAGAATTATAGAATTAGAAATGACTAGGGTCAACTTCTATTTAGGACACATGCTTTCTTGAGTAAACCAGGGGTAGGATTCAAATTTTTTAACAACCGGTTCTGTGGGCGTGGCTAAGTTGGGTGTGGCTTGGTGGTCATGTTATTGGCTGGGCATGGCCAACTCAATATCACTCACATCGAGGCATGCATCTTCTCGCCTGGCCTCTCATGACTGTGGGGATGCTGCAACAGTTGTAAGTGTGAAAAATGGTCATAAGTCACTTTTTTCAGTGCCATTGTAACTTTGAATGGTCACTCCACACAGGCAAAGTACCAGCAAAAGAGGGAAAAATACTCCAGAGAAGTTCCTGAGACAGGAAGTCTAGTCCTGCCAAGAACATAATAATAAAAGAAGCAGTTTCTGTAAGCAACACCAGAATGTTTCTTTCCTGCCTTCCTTACAGGATTAGGCCAGTAATTGTTTCTGACAACTGGTTCTCTGAACTGCTTAGAATGTTAACAACAGATTGTTCCACTCTGCATGGAGTGTGTGGAGGGGTGAGACAGAATGTAAAAAAATATATAATAAACATAATAAAAATACAGCCTTTTTCTTTTGAATTAACTGGCCACTTGCAAGAGGTGGAATAGTGACATTGAAAAATGACATGGCTGAACTTCTCAAAACTCATCAGATATGCAATCCAGACACAGTAAAGCCATTTTGTCTTTCTTGGAGAACCATTCAAAAAGATGTTAGATATACAGTAATATATAAGTTTTAGGTAGTAAAAATAAATCCATTGTCAAGGAAAACAGGGTCACCTAATCTGGATGCCCCAATACCTTTGTTGAAATCCCAGACAAACAATCTTATCATCCAGGGTTTACAGTGGTGGTTTGGTCCACAAAACGGATACGTGACATTCAGTGGTGGCATTCAGCCACTTCGCACCAGTTTGGGTGAACCAGTAGCAAGAATTTGGCATGGGCTGCCGAACTGGTAGTAAGTTCTGGCTGACTACGCCCCTGACCCAGTCACCTGGTCACCACTGGCTCTCTTGCCCCATCCACCTGATGCTCGTCCCTTAAGGTATTTCTTTTTTTCCCTTCCCAACAATCAGCTGTTCATACGATCAGCTGTGCTGGGATTCCCCTTCCTGAGCTCCAGGGGAGCCTTCTGGGAGCAAAAATGCCACCCCAAAAGCTTGCCTGAGGCGCAGAAGGCCCAAAAAACGGGTGTGGGAAGGCTGCAAAAAAAGCAACAACAACCAAAAAGCCACGCCCAGCCAATCACATGGCCATGCCCACTTAACCACACCCACCAAATCACGCCCATAGAACTGGTAGTAAAATTTTTTTGAATCCGACTACTGATGACATTTCTGGTCTTTTTAACCAGTAAAGAAGGTACCAGATTAACACTAACATCCTTCATGCACTTATCCGCCTTCCCCACAAACCTCTTGAATCAATAGGAGGGAAATAACCTAATTAGATGTTCTGCAGGTTATTTCTCAATATGAGTTGACCACATTTCAAAAGCAAAAGTTCACTGGATGCTTAACACCCCACTTGGGATGATGATTATGGTAAGAGAAGGAAATATGCCTTGCTTACAAAGAAGATATACTTCAGTCTTACAGGTTGGTAAGAAAACTGGAGAAGTCTTTGGAGTATCATTTTCAAAGGAGATGGCATTAGATTAATCTCAACTAAATGGCCCTGCTTGAAGCAAGTCAGCTTCACGTGATCGCGCTCATTTGTTCCCATCCAGAAACAATAGAGCAGAAGAGCCACAATTGTATTTAAAAACACGACTGCTCTTATGGTCCAGTTTTGCATTTGGATGAATACTTTTCCTCAGGGTGTAATTACAAAATCATATAACAAAATGGCTTCTTAAATCACTGCAGAACCACTCATCATTTTGCAGGAAGGGGAAAGAGTCTTTCGACACTTTAAATACTAATAAATTTATTATGGCTCAGCTCTCATAAATTACAATCCCTTTCCACCACATCTGATGAAGTTGACTATCGTGCTGGAAAGCTTATGCTATATTTTTTTGTTAGTTTACATGGTGCCACAAGTTCATTGTTCCTATTGTAACAGAATACAAGAGCTATTTTGAATCATTCAACAAGGTAATTTGACCATCCATGTGGGAAGGAATATAGGTAGTCCTTGACATATGTCAACAATTGAGCTCTGAATTTCTGTTGCTAAATGAGACATTGGTTAAGTGAGTTTTGGCCCATTTTACGACCTTTATTGCCACAGTTGTTAAGTGAATCACTGCAGTTGTTAAGTTAGTAACATGGTTGCTAAGTGAATCTGGTTTCCCCATTGACTTTGTTTGTCAGAAGGTCACAAAAATTGATCACATGACCCCAGGATACTGCAACCGTCATAAATATGAATCAACTGCCAAGTGTCTGAATTTTGATCACATGACCATGGGGATTCTGCAATGATCATAAGTGTGAAAAATGGTCGTAAGTCACTTTTTTCAGTGCCATGTAACTTTGAATGGTCACTAAATTAACTGTTGTAAGTTGAGGACTACCTGTAATCATAAAATACAACCTTTTTCTGCTCCACTATCGATCTGAACATTTAGCCATGGCTCCAGTTATCTGCAGACTGGTTGAAGGAGCTAACATTGCATACTATAGCCTTTACCTATAGCCTTATTACAACTTCAAAATTTTCCTACCTAGCTGATTATAATAATAATTATGATAATAGTAATATTAATGTATCTGGAGGGCACAAGGTTGGGGAATCTGGGCATGCAGAAGTTTCCAAAAGTTGCATGAAATAATATATATTGTTCATTATGTGTTTATTTGATTTGATTTTGAAGCTGCTTTCTTAATAACTCTAGGTAGTTTCAGATTACAGACAATTTTGAGATAGTCTTACATTTGATTCAGTGCAAAAAAGAGTTGAAGATAGGCATTCCTTCTTTTTCTCTCACACCCAGAAAACATAGAAACCAGTTATTTACTCATGTTTACATAGAATATTATCGATAGAGACACCAGTTTTCTTCACATTCTGTACAATGAAATATTTTATGAAACAGTGAAACCTGATAGCTAACTGGAAAAACAAAAACATTCTTGAAGACTGTATTTATCTGATCACAAAGATTAGAATTTAAAATTGTTTCCTTGAGGCAGCGTATGTTTGGGTGGGGGAAGGCTTGAATTGGTTTTCCCCAGTTTACAGTCATTTAGCTTAGAAAAATTATCTCTCAAGCTTTAAAAAAACCTCATACTGTTAAGCTCTTACTGGGAGAAGTGAATCTTTAAATAGATGCTGCTATCTGTAGACTTTCTGAATTGTGGTAGAAGAAAAGGCATTCGCTTTCCTGACAAACTCTATTCTTCTGTTATCTTAATGTGTTTCGAAGTATGTATGGGTATTCTTAGACTATTCCATTAACTGATCCAAATACCCTTTTCCAAAATATTATTAGTATACCAAGGAAAACCAGTGAACAAACTGTAGGAGGGTCACAATTTGACATTATACTGGTGTCTATTCAAAAAACGCCAAAATTCAGCATTTGGAACTTATATTTAAATAGGTGTGAGTGATGGAAAATGAATCTATTAGAGATCCTGGTAATCTTTCACCAGTGCACATCATTCTTTCGTCATGATCAGACAATGCCCACTTGGTAAGTTCTCTTTATAAGATGCCCACATCCCCAATGTAGGATTGTGAGGCCTACTCGGTCATCCCACCCCAGGTGACTTAGGGATTCAATTAGTTTCAGAAATAGTTTGCAGTTTTGCCTGAAACTCTGGTCCATGGTTTGACTGAAGCCATGGGTGCAGATTGGAATGAATATGCAATGGGGGCTCTTGATTGGATCACACCTATGTAGACTCTCTACATTCATGGATTCCTGGCATAGACCTTATTAGTTTACTAGAAACTGCAGGAGATGAAGCAACATTAAGAAGTGCCAAAGCAGGGGTGGGGAGCTATGACCCTTTATGACTTTGGATTTGAACTCTCATAATTCCTTAGCCAGCCATGCTAGTTCCTTACCTCTGGCCTAAAGCATTGCTGATGAAAGATGAAGAGCAAAGCTGATCAAACACAGGTAAGAACCTTTCTTACGGCAGTGAGGACAATAAAACAATCATACTTCTCCATTCTTATTGCATCTGCAGATAACTGGTGGCCCAGCTGGTGGACGTTCCTGGGAAGAAGATGCTAAGAGATGCTTTGTATAAACCCTGAAAGAATATTCTCAGCATCTTTTAGACTAAGTTGCTCAACTATACTAGGAGTTAGATACCAGGTAGGTGGATTGATCTGAAGTGACTGAGAGCTCAGTTATATGAGAGGTGTTTGAGCTACTCAATATGATGAAGTAGACAGAGTCATTGCAGCTATGATTTCGGCCTCCTGGACGCATGCCAATCCTGGCTGGTTAAGGCCATCTTGGAAGTGGCAAGTGGTTGGGTTCATGTGTTGATTAATGCCTCTTTAAGGAGGGGATTGTGCTGCCCACTTTGAAATATGTGGTGGTGCACCCCATTCTCAAGACTCCATTTTTCTAGTTTCCAACCTTCCATCCCAGTATGCTTCCTTTTCACTTGCAGTGAGCTCTGCATAAAGCAAATAATATGAATTATTTCCAGTCAAGGTTTAGTCCAGGGTATATTATCCAGAAACACCATTGGTTATACTTGTAGATGATATATGGAAGACTTGGGATAGAGATAGTGCCACTATCCTGGCCCTTGCGGATCCATCAATAGTTTTCAATATCTTCAAAAAGTATGATGGTCTCCTTCTGGACAGGTTTCAGGGATGAGAATGGGAGGCGCTCTTTTGCAGTGGTCTCTTTCTTCCACTGTGGCCAATACCTGTGTTGGCAAGAAGCAATAGGTCCAGCAAAAGCCCTTAAAATGTGAGATGCCTCTGAGCTTTTGCCACTCCTTTTTAACCTCTATATCTAATTGCAGGATGAGATCATTCAATGAAACATAGTGTGGTATCATCAGTACACAAATAATACCCAGGTGGTACCCAGTTATATCAATAAAGGAGAATATTTTTATCTCAAGGTTGACATGGAAACGTTTCATTACCTTAACTAGGTAACATCATCAGTGCTAGTAAGGAGTGCTGTTTGCTGTCAGTTTATATTCTGGTGACTTGCCTATCTATGGGGCTCGGGGCAACCTTAGAAATTATGGTTGGGCTGTTTACTGATGGCTCTTTGGTAGTTTCTTGATTGGGGTATTGTTTACTTGATTGTTGGTCTGAAGTTAACCTTGGAGTTAATCTATGCTGATCTGGTTGTTGATTACTGGTTGAGAGGTGCTGGAGTCTGTTTGTTCACTTTTGGGTTGATTGATTGTATATTTTGCATAGTCTATAGATGTTGTTAATGTCTATTGATGGCTGATATGTCAAAGTGCCAGGCTTCTAGAAATTCTCTGGCATTTTTAGACTTGGCCAGGTCTAGGATTGTCACAGTTTCCCAATTGAAACTATGGTTAAATCTGTCTATAAACTTACTAAATTCTCCAAGTGTGTGTCTGGTTGTTTAGACCTGACATTATTACCTTTAATGGCCCAGGAACAGGTTATCTGCAGCACCATCTCTCCCTGAGGATATTAGTCCATCCTACTATATTGGATAAAGTGAGAACACTCCGAAACCCTTCTCTCAAACAGGTGGATCTATGAAGTGTGTCTTTTCCATAGTAGCCCCAACATTATGGATCATCTCTCCATTGAAATCCAGCAAACCCCGCTATTAGCTTTCTAGAAAGCTGTTGACCTAGGTTTCCTTCAGCACTGTGATAGCAACATTGGAGACCAGGGGGCTGTATAGGTGAATAGAGATTATTGATAGGATGTTGGTCTTTTCTTGTTGTTTGTTGGATTATTTTTGGATTTTTGGATTGTTTTTATTATTGCTGTTAGTTACCCAGAGTTATGTCTTACCACATTGGCAAACTTTTAAATAAATCAATACATTAGAATAGGCAATGTATTCTAACATTAAAATATGACTATATATCTCAGTATAAAAAACACGTTCTGAAAAAAAGTATCCTTGATTTCAAATTATTTTATTAAGGGAACACTCCTCTCTGGGATGCAGACACATCTGTGCAAAGATTGAGGTTTAAAAGGCAAAATGCCATGTGGAGTGTGCACAGATTGACAGATAGAATCAGTCAGGAGATCCTTAAAATAGCTGCATCTTTCCTGTCTTTGCACAGCTGCCCTCTGCAGCTGACACATGATCTTGAAAAGAAGACATCTTTTATTTAAGGTAGTTTTGAACACAGGAAACATGCTTGTGCACAAACTGTCCAAAACACATTTTGCTCTTCAAATTCAAAGTTCTGCAGAATCCTAATGAATATTTACAATCCATGTATTACTAAAAGGAAATAAATGCTACCACCCCTCTCTCTTTCAAAAGTAATTTTAAGAAAGTTTTAAAAAATATGAGTGTGGGTGGGTTTTTCCCTTTTAATGGATAACTGAAGCATCTTCTCATGGAATACATAAGTAAAGTGATCTTTCATCCATTATCAGCAATATCCCTTCTTCCTCTACAGTATTGATCTCTTTGTATTGTCTAATAAAATCCTGAGGCTTTTGCAAAAACATATTTCGTTTGGGACAATGAACCCTCCTACTTTGTCCCAGTTTCAACTCTTTATTAGTCTCCATTTCTCTAACAAGAAGCTCTGTGTTCTACTAGGCAATTGTGAAGAGCAGAATGAAGAGTCGGAATAGAAGATTAATAGGAAGAGGATCAGCAGAATAGCTATTTGTTTTAATAGAGTTTAAATCTTCATGGTCAGATTAATAGTGTTTCAAAATACTGAAGAAAATATTGAAGAACATGATGGCCTGGCTACAGTTTTGTGTATATTTTTGGAAAATCTTGGAGAAAATGTAAAGGGGCAAAAACAATTGTTATCAAGCTCTATCCTCAGATTTAAAAAAAAAGAGGAGAAAAAAATCTGATTTCATTTCATTAGTAGATTACTTGAATGTGTAGACATGATATATCGTGATTTCAGCAAAACGTTTGTCAAGTGTCCTATGATATTTTGATTAGACAAGAGTGGCTGAAATAAATTTAAGAAGACACTTAGCTGGCCTGAAAAAAAAATCATACTCAGGAAATGTTTATTATTGATTGTTCATCACATTGGTATTTGGTATCAAGCATAATGCTACAAGGTACAGTCTGAATGCTGTACTCTTCAAATATTTTCTATACTCATGACTTGTATGAAGTGAGATCGGGAATGTTTGACAACTTTGCAAATTTCATTGAACTAGCTAGGATTTCTAAAAGCCCTAGAAAACAGAAAAAAGTTCACTACAATCATAATAGACTAGATAAAAGGACTGAAAAAAGTACAATTTTAACAGAGACAAATCTGAATTAATTATTTAGTAAATAGAAATCAAATCCATACATATAGGATACTTGTCTTGGTAACAGTACCAAGATCTTGAAATAGAACTTGATTGCAATCTACATAAATATAAGCCAGAAATGTGACGTGATTATAAGAAAAACAAACTAATTTTAGGCTGCATCAATAAAAGTATGATTTCCAAATCATGGAAAGTAATATTTCCACTTTATTCAGCAGTGGTCAGATTCCCATGTAACATCCAATTCTGCGGCATCTCATTTTTAAAAAAAATTGGAAAACTAGAACAGATTCAAAGAAGATCTGTGAGAATGATTAGAGTTGGTGGGTATATTTTGAATGTTGTTAGCATTTGGGAGCAAATGGATCTTGGGTGAAAACTATCCATAGGAACATAGGCTGTCATGGGTGTGTATAATAGAATGCCAACTTGATTTAGACAAGAATGATGAGATTGCCAAGATACAAAAAGATACTTGTCTTCTGGAAAAGTAGAAATGCACTCAAATTTATATTGTCTTAAGATATCACTTGAAATAGGCATGGACTTTGACAGTTTGCAGAGGTCTGTTATACAAGACTCTATATCATGCATTTTAAGATTCCTATGACTCATATTTCTTGACTTTACCTATCACAATGCACAAGGACAAGGAAGCAGTGATTTAAAAGAATATTACCTATCCTTTATTTTAGGTTCCACCCTGAATATCACTCCTTACACTTCTTCCACCTCTATATACATTTCTTTTCTTTCTTTTTTTAGGAATAGGTGCATAGAGTTCCAGACAAAGTGGTAGACTGCAGCTACCTCCATTTCTTATCCTAAAAATGTTTGTGGGACCTATTTGAGATTCAGAGACATTCTTAGAAATAAAGATTACACCGATTATACCACAGGCTGGGACATGTAGGTGGGATATATTGTGGTGGTGGTGGTGGTGGTGGTGGTGGTGGTGGTGGAGGAGGAGGAGGAGGAGGAGGAGGAGGAGGAGGAGGAGGGAAGAAAGGGAGGGGGGAGGGGGGGAGAGGGAGAGAGAGAGGGAAAATATCAGGAGAAGCATCTACCAGCAGATCCTGGGCTTAACTATTCATTCCTTCTCTACTCCAGCATGGACTTTAATTTGGGGATCCTATATTAGCAACTCAAGACTGGAAAAGGATATCTTTGAGTTAAGCTAAACATTTCTGTTCATCCTGGTTGAGATATTTATTCTTAGATCTCACAGAACCACACTCCTCATTAAAGAAGTAGACTCATATCTGTGCCACAGTAGTTTTGATTAGATTAAAGTGCAAAAATGAACCTATGCACAGTTGGGCAATCTCCCAAAAATTCATTTTTCATTTGGAGTTTTAATCAATATATATATGCTCTTATGCACATTGGTAACTAGGCAGGAGGAAAAATCAACCTACAAAGTAACAAGGCAGTTTGAAAAGAAGCAGAGTTTGCTAAACTTTATGATACAGTTTCCAATTAAGTTTAAAAGAAATAAAAAAATGCATCCATCAGCAGAAATTGTATGGTCAGGTAAAATCGGCAACCAAACATATTATCTAGTTCACTAAGCAGTTAAAGAGGACCCTTGGGATACAAGTTACATCTCCTTGGTCCCCTTTCCCATCAATAAATTAAGCTTTAGAGAAAAAATGATTGAGTTATAGTGTGTAGAATACATGTCTTCCTCCACAAAAACCTCCAAATCAAATTTGTTTTGTTTTGATGATCCAAGCTCTGTAAAGGACCTTGGAATACTCATCTCTCATGATCTAAGTGCTAGAGCCCACTGTAACTACATAGCCAAAAAGGCATTAAGAGTTGTTAACCTAATCCTACATAGCTTTTTCTCTAGTAATATCACACTACTAACTAGAGCATACAAAACATTTGCTAGACCAATACTTGAATACAGCTCATCAGTCTGGAACCCACATTATGTATCTGATATTAGCACAGTTGAGAAAGTCCAGAAATATTTCACAAGAATTCTCCACTCCTCTATTCGTTGTAGAATACCTTATGCCACCAGACTTAAAATTCTAGACCTAGAAAACCTTGAATTACGCCATCTTCGGTCTGATCTAAGTATGGTAAATAAAATCCTACATTGCAATGTCCTACCTGTCAATGAATACTTCAGCTTCAACCATAATAACACAAGAGCAAACAATAGATACAAACTCAAAGTTAATCACACCAAACTTGATTGAAGGAAATACGACTTCAGCAACAGAGTGGTCAATGTCTGGAATACTGTACCTGACTCTGTGGTTTCTTCCCCAAACCCCCAAAACTTTAACCTTAGACTGCCTACTATTGACCTCACTCCTTTCCTAAGAGGTCTGTAAGGAGCGTGCATAAGCGCACCAATGTGCCTACCGTCCATGTCCTATTGTTTCTTTTATTTTTCTTATATGTACCCATTTCATGTATTCATAACTATGTATATACTTATACCTACTATTTTGTAAGCAATTGACAAATCAAATAATTTGTTTTTAAAAAAATCATTACCTAATGTTACACATATGTTGATGTCTTTACCGTGTATAACAAGTTGAGGGGTCAATCACATAGTTCTAAGGTCATCTTTTATGTTTTGCCCCCATCCCTAACTGTTGAATGGTTAAATATTTTTTATTTGTCATGGAGTTGTACATACATACAATCTTCCTTCAGGTAGCAAAGGGTTATCTTTTCTTTTTTTACTTCTCTGTTCTTCTTTTATTGTTTTATGTGACCCTTGTTCAGTGTTCACATTTTCACAGTTCAATGGCACAAAGAGGAAAAGATGTGTAAAGAAGCTGCGGATTTGCCCTGAACTTTTAAAATTCGCTAAACATACCTTACAGTATCTATTGGTCCTAGGAATTATTCAAGAAATATTGTTTGCAGTTTTGGAAAGAATATTATCTTAAAGAGCGAGATATAAATAGAGGGAAAAGAAAACCATAGAGCACTGTAGTCTTCCTCTATCTATGCGGCTAAAGGAGAGCAATAAAACTTTACTTTTATCCTTCAGCTTTGCCTGTTTGCTTCAGATATGGGATGCAATAATTTTCTGTTCGGCATAAAGGTTAAGGATTATTTATGAGCTTCCCTGGGGCTCTGCAGTCAGCAATTGGATTGGCTCTAATCATCTCTCTCTTCATTTCCTGATGCAATTAGGGTTGTTATTTGCTTTATTATGTTTACTTGAAGATGGCACAACAAAACATTAATAGTGATTTGCTATGGATGTTGAAGAAAGGGGGAAACAAACAGGCAGATGATGTGATGGGAACCTCGGAGAATCTCATCTCTTCTGCATGGTGTTAGCTCATGCAAGAGTCAGATGACAACTTCTGGTGCCATTCATTGCCTTCAGCCACTTCTGACAGACCTAAAATAGTCTAAAGCTATCCGAGTTTGTGGCTATCACTATATCCTGTGACAGTAAATCCTGCAGTTTGATGAGGAAACAGAAAGATGGCAGTTACCTTACCTTGAATCAGATCAGAATAGAATAACAGAATTATAACAGAGTTGGTCATCTAGTCCAACTCCCTGCACAAGCAGAAGACCCCATAGCATTTCAGACAAATGGTTGCCCAATCTCCTCTTAAAAACCTCCAGTGATCGAGCACCCTCAACTTCAGGAGGCAAGCCTGGTTAATTGTTTCTCACTGTTAGAAAATTTTTCCTTTATTTTAGGTTGTTTCTCTCCATTTTCTCTCCATCTTCTCTTTATTTCAGGGTGACTAGCAGAATGAGAAAGTCCAGAAATATTTCACAAGAAGAGTTCTACACTCCTCTACTCGTTGCAGAATACCTTAGGCCACCAGACTTGAAATTCTAGACCTAGAAAATCTAGAACTATGCCGCCTTCAGTCCAATCTAAGTATAGTATATAAAATCATACATTGCATTGTCCTACCTGTCAATGAATACTTCAGCTTCAACCATAACAATACAAGAGCACACAATAGATACAAACTCAAGATTAACCACACCAAACTTGATTGCAGGAAATACGACTTCAGCAACAGAGTGGTCAGTGTCAGAGTGGTCAATTTTACTCTACCTGACTCTGTGGTTTCTTCCTCAAACCCCAAAAACTTTAACCTTAGACTGTCTACTATTGACCTCACCCCTTTCCTAAGAGATCTGTAGGGGGCATGCATAAGCGCACCAACGTGCCTACCGTTCCTGTCCTATTGTTTCTTTTATTTTTCTTATATGTACCCATTTCATGTATTCATAACTATGTATATACTTATACCTATTATCTTGTGAGTGATTGACAAATCAAATTAAATAAATAAAATAAAAAATAAGATAAATTTCAGATCATGGAGATTGACAGAGAACATTTTACATATAAAACCACAGATGTACCAGGGTTTTTGTTGTCGGTGGATCTTTTTTCAGAGAGAAGAGTGATTTGGAAAACAAAAACTAGAAATGCTTCTGAAATGTTAAATGCTATTGGGATCTAAGCCACACTGTCTAGTTTGTTTTAATAAGCCATACATCCATGTCTTCGAACATTTTTAAAAGCTTCCCCAAAATCCATATTCATTTTTATCTGCAACTTTCCCTAAGTTATAATACATGAAGATGAATTATCCTGCTTTTTTAAAAAAACAAGTGAATTGTTCTTGGTTTTGCATTATCTTTGCAACATATCACTCTTTTTGTTCAAAATTCCCCAAAACAGGGGACTTCTTGGGGAAGCAATGGTGAACTAAAGATACCTCTGCAACAGTGGAGCCAATGGCTATAGCAAAAATAGATGCTGGATTTTCAGAACTCTTCTCTGAATCAAGGAGAAGATTAGGAACACCCCAAACTTTGCTCAATGGGAAAGAGGAAAAGTTTTTCTGATTGGAAAATAAACATATGATAAGAGGGGACTTTGAAGATTGGCTAGAGAAAACCAATGAGAACTGGAGTATTTGACTATTGAAGAAATTTAGGCTATTTGGAAACAATGTACAATACTCAGAAATTACTTTCAAGGCTCTTTGCCATTATAAATAGATGCTACATAAAAGAAACAGCATAACAGCAGTCCTTGTGGTGCAGTGGTTAGAATGTAGTATTGCAGGCAAACTCTGCACATAACCAGGAGTTCAATCCTGACCAGCTCAGCCTTCCATCCTTCTGAAGTTGGTCAAATGAGGACCTAGATTGATGGGGCAATGTGCAAGTGTTGTTTATGCTGTAAAGCATCCAGCAATTGCTGTAAAGCATTATGGGGTGGTCTGAGTGCTATTGCTAGTGGCTAAAAGGAGGCAGAGGTTGACTTGAATGTGGACTTGTAAATATGTCATGAAAGATAACTCTGGGTAGCCAGTAGCAATAATAAAAACACAATACAATAACCCAACAAATGCCAAAATACAAAAGTGATATGGACATTGTTCTGGTATAACAAACTATTGTAGCTGTTCTTGCTGTGGCTTGGCCAATTCTGTTGAAGTAAAATTTTTGACAAGTTGAAGACCGGTGTCATAGCCCCCTTAGAGTTCAGTTAGGAGAAGGAGGAGGAGGAGAAAGAGGAGGAAAAGGAGGAGGAGGAGTTGGAACTGGGACCGTCCAACAAGGAAGGCACACCAGAGGCTGAGGACAATGCTATCCCGGGCCCCTCAGGGATTGGGGGAGGGGGTAAACTGGTAGAAAATAATACATACAAAATTGAGGGGTCCTTGGTGCTCTCTGAGCTTGCTTGTTTTCTTGAAGATGTTTCATTACTCAAACTAGGCAACATCATCAGTGCTAGTGATGATGTACTTAGTTAGGGTAATGAAATGTCTGCAAGAAAACAAGCAAGCTCAGAGAGCACTAAGGACCCCTCATGTCAACCCTGAACTGCAAATATTCCCCTTTATTAATATACAGAATTCCACAGCTCAGAGTTATTTGCAAAGTTTTTTTTTTTTTATTAACCAGGTGAACTATCCAATACCAATTGTACTGGATAGTTTGGTTGTGCTTCAAAAGCTTCATTTTTTCATGTTTATTTTAATATGTATACTTAATCCTAATAATGAAGAAATTAATTTCATTGCTCCAACTATAGCAATTCTAAATATCCAAATCAACACTGAAAAGTAGGAGCATTTTTGGAAAACTCCTTCAGGCTTGCAGTATGGATAAATGGCTGGGCAACATGGTCAATCTTTTGTCTTGGCAGAATTCTTAGTTAAGCTTCTAGTTGTAGTGAAGTATTTGCATGCCAAATTAAGTAAACCCAGAAAAATGCATCAACATGAAAAAGACCTAGAAGAATAAGAAATAGAATCAGAAAAAAATAAAGAGTGAATAATAGGGTATAGTAGTATAGTATTTAGTATTTTTATTTATTCTTTATCCAAATAATTGATTAATATATTCTTGGGGTGTTGTTCTTATTTTATCTGAATGATAATGTTGTAAAATATATTTGATTGAGAATATGTAGCCCAAAGTTTCTCAACAAATTATATGGATGTAGATTTTAATCATACCCATCACTGGTCTAGCGTTCTATAACCCACTTACTCTAGCTTACTATTGTGGTTTAAAATTCCATCTCACTTGTTTTGATACATAAGAAAAATATCCTGGAACAATTTTCTGACATTTCCTATAGTACTATTTATACAGTAAATTTTACATTTTCTTTTACAATAGCATTAGAAATAGACTTTCAAATTGATTTCCAAATCCATAAAAGTTACCTTGTTATTTGTTCAAGAATTATTTTTTTCCTGTGATGTTATTGGTTTGAAGTTCAAGGAGAGAAAACTAGCCAAGACTTCTCCCATCTGCATTTGATTTGAAAGTGGCATCATTCTCATTAGGGGAAAGGGTGAGGAGGTCAAAGTATTGTGTAACACACAGTATTTTGTGTCAACCCCAAGGATAACCAAAGTGGCAGAATGCTGATGTTTTCAGTAATGGCAGCTAGTATTCCACCATTTGCTGCTTGTGACAAAAAAGTAAAAATTATTTTCTTGGTCTTAATATATGTTTCTCTCTAACCCACTAGCTTTGCTTTTGCTTAATGCACCAGACTTTCTCAATTTTTACATCACTGCTTTCAACATATCTGATTGAAGAATTTTCAGAGGAAGGAAGGGAGGGAGGGAGGGAGGGAGGGAAGAAGGAAGGAAGGAAGGAAGGAAGGAAGGAAGGAAGGAAGGAAGGAAGGAAGGAAGGAAGGAAGGAAGGAAGGA